>CAJVRI010001002.1:645000-1290000 GCA_911649635.1 Poeciliopsis gracilis
GCAACTTGAACATGAGATTCCTCATGGCTCACGTCTCGTCACTCTTCTGTTCTGAAAAAGCTCAAGGTGTATGAGTACGTTAGCAAGGCACTGCGTTTGGTTTTAGACTCTAACGACATACGGGAGACTACAAAACAAATGTTTTAAAGTAGTTACAGTGCCTTTCAAAGTGAAACACCAGAGTGCCATTAAGTTCTTGTATAAAGGTAACACGATGCAGAACAAGGACACAATGTCTGTGTGGGCCACGGGGATCACACCAGTACAAAAACATCAGAAATTCAAGTTTGAATGGTTGTGTGATGAAACTACCCATTGAAATCAGATTGACATGAGACTAAAAAAAAAATTTTCTCCAATGTTGATGTATTGTGATGAACAGTAACGTGATATTTTTGGTAGCATTTTTTTTTTTTTGTGAAGTTAGAAAACAAAAGCAGTCAGTGCTGGGTCTCCACCTCCACCACGGTCCAGTCTCCAGCTGGGGAGCTGCCCCGGCTGTCGGGGGAGTAGCTGCTGACGGAGGTCACCGTCGCCGTCGGAGGGCTGAACTGTGGAGGAAAGTTGGGCCACATGCTGCTTTTCAGCGGGCTTAGGGTTCCTCCGCTCCCTACGGGTAGGAGCAGGAGTGGGGGGCACCCTCCATCGCTGGACAGCATCAGGGACTGGTTGATGAGCTGCTGGACAATGTCCACCTTTCTGTTCCATTCCAGGTCGTGTGGAGCCACCTGTCGCGGGGGCCTCTGGGAGCCCTGAGGGACGGCTTGGGAAGGCAGCGGCCTCCTCCGACCCACCAAGACGTTCCTGTTGGGCTCCCCGCCGACCTCGTCCTCCTCGTCGCTGGTTTCCATGGCTTCGTAGATGGTGCAGAGGCCGGACGCGGGGACAGCATCACGCCGGTCGGGCTCCTCCTCAGCTGCTGCTGCTGCTGCTGCTGGATCTGCTTCTGCTGCATGCGGTACTGGTGCTCCAACTCCAGCTGCCACTGCAGAACCTGCCGGCGGTGACGGTGCTCCTGCTGCTGTTGCTGCAGCTGAAGCTGGAGCAGCTCTCGCCGCTGCTTCTCCAGCTGCTTCTGCTGCTCCAGCCTGAGCCGCTCCTCCTCCAGCCACTGCCGCTTCTGTCTCTCCTGCTCCTGACGGTGCTGCTCCATCCTCCTCAGCTGCTCTCCAATTATGTAGCTGCTCTCGGCGGTGGATTTGGGCGCTAAAGGAGGGGGCGCGATTCTGGAGAAATGCTCCGCGAGTGCCGGATCGATGGGTCTCCTGTTACCCGGCACCAACGCCAAGTAGTGGCCGTTGGCTATTGGGGCACCGGCAGAGTGGTTCTGGTTGCGGTTGTCTTCCTGAGTGTGCGTTTGCCACCTGTGATCTTCATCCGCTGCGGAGGGCTTTGCGTCTCCTGTGAGACAGTGAGGATCACTTGAAGCATCCAGCAGAGACGCATGCATCAAACAGAACAAACAGGTGGTGGTGGAACAAGGGGGCCGAGGAGAAGTCGGGACATGAGGGAAGAGGCATAAATGTGAACAGAAGTAGGGGTTTATGAACTTTAACTGCCTTAAAGGTACCACAAACCATACACAGGGGATAAAACAGATCAAAACATGAAAAACCCAAACCTCCCAGTTCAATGCGTCAACCATAGACCTAGTTTACCCTCTGAGGTCGAATCTATAGTTGACGTGTTGAAGCGGGCGCGAGCCAAACGTCATTAGAAGGTTGTAAGGCGACAAGCCTAGAAGCAGAAGGGAATGAATACATCTGCAAGGCACTTCCATCACTAGTGCATTACGTTCAGCTCAAGGGGACGTTTGCAGGAGAGTTGGAACACGGTTCACCGTCTTAATGAGCTAGAGCGGGCAGGTCAGAGGAAATGTTTACGCTCCAACACCTGAATGCGTTCCACAGGCCTGATGCGGTCCTGCTTACCGGTGTGCTGGATAGGAGTAACACTCAAAACTGGTAACAACTTCTCAGGAGGAGCTACTACCATATTTAAAACACAGACCTTTTAACGAGAGCGGTGCCATTCTTCCGGTTTTCGAGAGCCGATGCCCCTAAATGGATCGACGTTTACCTCTGGAGTTCAGTAGACTGAACAAATATACAACGTAAATTTCTAGCGGCGTTGAAGAACTAAATGTGACATTACAAGAAGTTATGATAGACGACCCACTGTGCTTCCTCTTTATTACCTCTTGGATTTGGCCAAAATTCCATTTCAGATACACCATTGTGTCATGTCGCATCGCTTCCTGTTTATCCGTTATTCCCAGATGAAGAACAGAGGATACCAGGGGGGAGGGAATCTTGCTGCACAAACACCACTTTACAGACACACACACGGCCACTGGAACACAAGGACACAAGAGTTCAGGCATGCTGGACCCATCGGGAAAGTAAGAAACAGGAACAAAATGCCTTGCAATGATGTTTTAATGGAATTTTGAAAGATAACCTAGTGTCGAACCATTCAGTTCTGAACATGTCTACTGTTGAACTGTTTCAAACTTCAGGTATTACAGAGTGGTTTTTTTTTTTTGTTGTTTTGTTAGTTAAACATGCAATATACTGTTGAAATAGTAAACCAAAAGCTTGCTATGGAAACGCTCGAGTATAAAGCTAGACTGTGGTGTCCATGTAGGGTTATGCGGGGTTTTTATTAAATAATGCGCTACTCGTTGTCCCGTTAAGACACAAAATGATGAGCTAACAAAATGCCTGAAGAAAACCTGAAGCAGATACCGGAAGTGACTGCAACCTATGCAAATACAATAAGCATAGAACCTCTTGAAGCACACGTATTACAACGCCACCGACTGCAATCTAACTAGGGCTGGCCCAAATACAGTTTTTGAGGCTTCAAACCTTTATTGAAAAATGATCTGGAGTCAGTGGGGGTTCTTGATATGGAGCGATGAGGCTCTGCACCCAGGCCAGCACTTACCAATCAGAAAAACATGTTCCAAAGAGAGAGTTTTCTATTGCTTTGTGCGATGTCAAGGCAGTTTGTTATTACAGAAGGGGGTATCCGGTTAATACCACTCTGGAACTAAATTAAGGATCATTTTACAATTTTTTAAGAGAACTTAGAATTCCTTTCATTAGCTCTGGATACATAAAAATGATCAAACCTGAACTTGATTATTCTGTCGATATAGTACAGATCGGATCAACATCTCAGAACCTTTGATGCTGAGGATCTTCTCTCTCACCAGAGCGCGTTAGTTGTGGTGGTGGAACTGATTACGACGCAGAGGAAGGGCCTCGCCAAGGCTGCCATTCATCCAAGAACCGCCAATGTCTGGGTGCACTTATGAAAGCTTGCATTAGCAACTCACATCAACACTTGCAAGTATAAATAGCGTGATCTCAACCTTAGTGGTATAGTACATGAAGGAAAACATAGAATCCACGTATTTAAGTCCAAATTTGGACATCAGTAATGGCGGCAAAACAACAAAGCATTTGGGTCAGCCCTATCTCTACTCCTCCCGCACCTACCTCATTACAACTGTAAAGGCAAAACCAGCAGTGTTAATACCTAACCTTTATTATTAATATAGCTAAAAGTCTCGGAACAAGAACAGAAAGTTTTCAAAAAAAAGGAATATGTGACTATCGCTATGGTGCAGAACACAAAGTGTGCACACAGGGTAGGGAAGACCAGGTTTAACAAAAACAAACCCAAAAAAACAAAAACAACAAAACAATACAAAAAAAAAAAAATCATTGACATTTGTTCGGTAAAAACAGTAGGATAAATACACAATGAGTCCATATCTTTTCATCTGTTTTTTTTTTTTTTTTTACTCCTTTTTTCTCAGTTTACAGGCTCCGTCACAACGGACCGATCAGTCAATACCCCGCAAGGGGCAACAGAATATGCAGTGTTACTTAAAAAGAACATTCCACTAGAAAAGGTAGTAGCTATGGTACATTACGGAGTTTTAGCCATACGCTCAAAACATGGACCGGAACGGTAAGAAAAGAGGGAGGCTTCATTTAAAAACTGCTACAGTCATTTTTTTCCGTCTCCTTCGATCATTTTTTCAAAAATTGTTTTCTACAATCTTGGTCTCCTTTTTTTTTTTTTTTTCTGCTAAGACGTCTAACCAGAGAAGAACAAATAACGTAGGGGGAAAACGGGTGGGGTTGCAGGAAAAAGGTGCATTCCGGGGATGATGGGGGGTCTTATACGTTACCTTCCAGAAAACTATCAGTCTTATCACATATGGTGGAGAAGTACGGTGTCAGGTTGTCGGAGTCTCCACATTCCTGGTCCACCAGGTCATCGCTGCCCTCCAGTGGACTCGCCTTCTCCCGATGATCTGCGGCGTTTCCTCCGAGCAGGAAGTGGTGGTGCTCATCCAGACCGGGAAAGTCGTCTCCCTGGTGGCCCAGGGGGATCAGGTCCACGGGGTTCCCGAGGAGGTCCTCAGCCAGGGCCGCAGCAGCAGACGAAGGCAGGGTCAGCTCCTTGATGAGGGAGGGGTCTTTGGCCTCCTCCGGAAGCTGCTCCTCATTCTCAAGGGAGAAGATGCCGGGGCTCTTTCCGCAGCTTTCTGCCATCGAGTGGGCATTGGAGTTGGACGTTGTGCAGTCAAAGCCATAAGATGCCACGGAATTGGCTGACTGAGGAGTAGCTCCACCTCCGTCCTCTTCGCCCTCTCCAATAGCTGGATCTCCTGCCTCCACATCCTCCTCCAGAGCTGGCAAGCTGCCGGTGGGAGGAGGGCTTTCCATCGCAGCCCTTTCATCCATCGTCATCGAAGCCTCGGGGTCATTAATCTGTATCTCCCCTTCCGTGTCACTGGCCTCATCACCGGAGCTGGACGGGGACGAAGGGACTGACGCGGGAGCTGTTGGGGGTCCTGTTCCCAGCACCTCATCGGCAGGAAGAGTCTCGGCCTCTTCCTCCTCTCCATCACCTTTCTCCAAGTGAATGCCGAGATCCTGGTCCACGTCGGGCTGAAGGGAGGCCGGCACCGGGGTCTGCTGTTTATCAGAGCGGGACTCTACTCCAGAGCTGCTGTCGTAGTCACGGAGGTCCTCAGGAGTGCTAGTCTCGCTGCCGCTGTGAGCGGACGGGGCGGTCCCAGTCGGAGTGTCGGCCTGGCGCATGCCTAGAGTCGGAGCGGTGAATAGGTCATGATGGTGCTGGGGAATCTGCTCTGTCTGCAGGGGGAATGTCGGTGCGCCACCGTCAACACACGCCTGAGCGGGAGACTGGGTTGGCGTCTCGGATTCGGCTGCGTCGCGGTCCGACACGGGGCTGGGGGAGGACACAGCGAGGTGGGACATTGGTTGAGTCCAGGTGTCTGAGAAAGGGTTTGTCTGACCCCAGGAGGATGCAGCGGCAGCACCAGACAACAGACCAGCGTGGGTCAAGTTGTCCAAGTGCTCTTCCTCGTTAAAGTCATCATCGACATTCCCGCCGCTCTCCGTCACGCCTTCGCTGTGCATTTCCACGTCTTCGTCCTCCTCCTCGTCTTGTTTGTGCTCCTGGAACGCTCTGTGATGCTCCTCGGCTTGCTCAGAGCTCAAGTCCATGTCGTCCACCCGCTCGTCGTCTTCATCCTCCTCCTCCTCCTCTTCATTGGCGAGAGTTTCCACGTTGGGAGACCCCATGAGGTTCCCATCTCCTTCGGAGCCCCTGAGGCTGGAGTCGATCAAGGCGTCTGAGCTCTGAGTGCCCTCTAAGATAGCGGTGTGCTGAGTGCTGCTGAGGTCCGACACCCCCTGCTGCCGGCTGCTGGTGCAGCTGCTCATGTCCTCGGAGTCCATCCCGGACAGCAGGTCATCGCCAAGCCAACCTCCAAATGCTGACGACCGTGCCTGGAACTCATCCGAATGTTGAGAGGTGCTCATGTCAGTGGCCAAGGATGAAAGGTGGTGGCCCGGTCTTCTCTCTTCCTCATATTCCTCCTCATCGTCGTCATCCTCATTGATCTCCTCGTCAGCCTTTTCCACCTCCTCCTGCTTTTCATGAGAAGATGCAAGGTCCTGGTGAATAAAATCGCCCGAAGCAAAAGCACCGAAATTGTGAGTTTGTCCAACAGCAGGAAGAGACCCTGGAGCTGTGGAGGTAGAGAGAAACAGGGCTTCCTCATCTACTTCCTCTTCATCATCATCTTTCTCATCATCTTGTGCCCCTTGAATTTGGTATCCTTTTACATCGTCCTCCTCTGCTTGGAATGTCATCACATTAAGTAACGTCTGGGGTACCAGACCAGTAGGCGACTGGTTCCTGTTCCAGGAATCAGACGGAGCATCAAAGTCCAAAAGAGAGGAGACATTCTGTGATTCTCTAACAGGCGAGGCAGGGACGGGCGGGGAGCAAGGGGGAGACATGACAGTTGTTCCTAAGGAGGGAACCGAACTGTTGTCTTCAAATTTATAAGAGACCATCTGAGGTGACATCCGGACACCAGAGGCTGCTTCACTTCCTTGCTCAGGAGTTTGTTCTTGAAGTTCAGGTGTTGGTTCCCGTTGCTGAAGGGGTTCTGGTGTTGGTTCCCGCACAGGTTCAGGTGTTGGTTCCCGGACAGGCTCTGGTGTTGGTTCCCGGACAGGCTCTGGGGTTGGTTCCCGTTGCCGAATGGGTTCTGGTGTTGGTTCCCGTTGCTGAACGGGTTCTGGTGTTGGTTCCCGTTGCTGAATGGGTTCTGGTGTTGGTTTCCGCACAGGCTCTGGAGATGGTTCCCGTACAGCCTCTGGTCTTTTCTCGTCCTCTGCTTTGGTAGTGGGCTCAGATGGCTCCAAATCATCTTCTGCAGGAGGCTGAGGCTCGTCGGGGTTTGCAAAGACAGAGGCTGCGGTAGCGATGGTTGCAGCGGCAGCAACTACTGCAGCAATTTCTTTTCCTCGCTCAATCATTGTTGCAACTTTAGGACCACGTTTGACAGGAGTAGGAGTGGTGCTTCCCACAGTCTTCTTGGGACTGGGGACCTTATTTGCAGCTGTTTTGGTGCTTGGGGTCTTGGAGACATCCTTGGAAGGTGTGGACTTACCCTCTTGTGGCTTGGAGCGGTTTGGTGTCTTTGTTTCAACAGCTTTATTTGTGGGAGGCTTTTTGGAGGCAACATCTGATTTTGTCTTGGGGGCCTCAGGTTTAGCAGGCTTCTTTGCAGGAGGGCGAGCGAGAGGGGACTCTGCAGATTTTTTGGCTGCTGGAGGAGACGGTTTGGTCACATCTGGAAAAGTCAACACAAGAAGAAATTACACAATGAGTATTGCTGAACCCAAGTATAACAATAAGATGTTACAGTTGGGTTTTATGTTTCGATACAACACTATATGGTTAAAGTCTACACTTTGGAATTTATTTAGTACATATTATGTATTAAGTCTTTTATGTTAGCGCAAAATAATTAATACATTTAATGTTTACAAATGTGTCAAATAACCAAAAATACTTGTTTTTGTGACCTTTTTTCACAGGGGTTGCATTTCTTGACTGTGACGCAGGAGGTCTGCCACCAGAGGGGGTACTGGTGGTTGATTTGGAAGTAGCGGGCTTGGCAGAGGTGGGGGCAGTTTTAGGAGTGGCAGGTTTGGATGTAGCTGTGACGTTCTTGGGTGTGCTTGCTAATGGAGTTGATCCGGTAGCCGGTCGAGATGAAGCTGCTGTGGGCCTGAGGAAACACAAAGACCATTTAGCATCTCTGCATGAAAATCATAGTTATTTCCACTTTGTTTCACTGATTTCATTTCCTTTTAGAGCTTAAATCTGTTGAACAACCCCGTCCTTCCTGTAAATGTCTGAAGTCTAAAGTATTGTGAACAGTTTGGTTCTACAACCAACTTTGACCTCGTTTCAACTAGCTTGGTAATTCACCGGTATAATTTGTTTTTTTTATATTGAAGTCAATCTATGCTTACCATACAAATTATTTAAAGTAAAATAATTTTATCTTGCTTTTTACTTCCATTAGTCATCTCCTATGCAAACGGTTTTTCAACTTAATAGAAGAAAGACTACTAAAGTTTGAGAAACCATTTGAAGGAAAATTAAACTACACATCAGGAGGGCATCCATTTAAAGATAATCTGCCATTAAAGCACTGATTTAGAGTCCAGTAAGACCCAGCTGACTCTTCTTGAGCCCCATTACACAGTCTCATGAGAGATGAGAGAAAAGCTGCATGGAAGATGAATCACAACAGACCCTAGAGATGCTTCCTAACCCAACAGCAATTCTGTTCTTCTGCGCACTCCTCTCTCCCTCCCTCCTTCCCCATCAGGGGAATGACTCTTGGGGCACCGTGCATCAGCCCCCCCCTCCCCCCCTGCTCCAGCCGTCCTGGCCTAGAAGCTGGCTTGCATGTCACTTCTGAGCAAAGTAACCTACATGGAGCAGTCCTGACTAGGCTGCGGTGTGCCATCTCCTGGGTCCACACTGCACTTACTGCCTGTTTCTAAATAAAGAAGTGAGTTGGCGCTGGCAGAACGAGAACAGGCGACAGGAGGAAGGTAGGGAGAAGACGGCTGGGACGACGTTAATTTTTAATACTAAAAGGAGAACAAAAATAACCTTTGCAAGTCCTCCCAGTTAGACGCGAGCACTACTCTAAACGCAGAGCTATTGGGTTCTCCTCACATACAGGCAAAAGCAATGAAATGCATCTAAAACCAAACAAACAGGTAGCAGGACGATGCTAATGCCAAAGTTCAAGCGAGATTTTTACAAATGATCCACATAAGTAATTGTTAGTAGATTAGTAATAGATTAGAAAAATGCATCAATGTGTGCAGAATACCAAATTAAAAGGACTAAGTTTTCTAGCATATAGTTTGGCCCAAAGATTGACTTTCACTTATAAGTGCACTGATTGAAGCTTTCTGGTTTTTACCAATCATTAAAAAAGCCTGATCAGCCGATGACTCGATGATGGGATGGCTCTTAAACATGCAGCCATGTTTAAGAGGTTGCATGGTTTTCATGTAAATTAATTTTGGAGTAGTAATATGAAAGCCTCTTTGTTCCATGAACAGCCCATCAAAGTCCAGACAGAGGATCTGTATTCAGCTTCAGTTATTTTTCAAAGAATTGACAAAAAATTCTGTCGCTGAAATTTAAAAACCCAGAACAGGCAATGAACTGAAGAACCTGGTAGTTAACAAAATAGAAACTTTAAAATTTCAACTTCAACTGAGTGACTGTTTTTATTTGAGCCACTAAAATTAGGAAGTTAAAAATCTTAAGTTACAAGGTTAGAAGAATGAGGACAATAAGAAGATAGAAAAAAAAAACCCCGGCATCATGAGAGATGAAGGCTTCTAATTGGATATTCAGGAAGAGCGATCATAATAATCTGTGCGATGAAGGGAATACAGATTATCCAGACAGGCAGGGTGACTATAACAAGCTCTGGATTTAATATGGTCACTGAGAGAAAACAGTAAGAGAAGGACACTCTTTCCTATGGATCATGCAAAAAAAAAAAGTTGACATTTAGTCCATATTTTTGTCCTATTTTTGCTTTTAATTACCAATTAACAATGACAGAGGAGGGGAAAAAATGATTAACTATCATTGTTTCAAAACTTTTCATTAGTTTTTCAGTTTTTGTACAACTGAAAGCAAGACAAAAAAAGCCGAGCAGATCACTGTGACAAGAGTTCAGTTAAAAGCACCGGGATTGTGCATTTTGAACCTTGCGCCAGGTTATCTGATGAGGAGGTGAGCGATCGCACAAACACCCAGCTAATGGCTCAATGTCACGGACACAGCCTCATCTTCGCAGGGATATCTTCAGGTCAGATTACACCATCTGTTGTTTACACCGCAAGTCCTGCACCTTTTACTCTTGCTGCCCTTTCTGGCTAGCTGGCCGTGTGGTGCGAATGCCTGACGGACTGGAGCCGGAGACCGTTATGTGCTCCCGCAGCCACACCTCGAAGAGAGGTTACGTCCGTTTCCCTGGATACTTGACTTTCCAATGAGCATTGTTTGGAAAACTTCTTCCCTGTGTCAGCAATTTCCCATAGAGAAGTCAGGTTGGACGTGTAGTCAGAGTTGAGACGTACAAAGATATTTATGTTATAATGACAACCATATACAGCTTCAGTAAACCTATAATCTCATTACATTACCTTCAATCAGTTATTTCCTAATGACTCCTGAATTGCCCTCAGACCGTCACAGACTGACATCCTGTGTAATCTGAGATTAGAAGCAGTTCACCGCAACTGCTACATAGAGCCCCAAATACAGTGATGCTTCACTCTATAATTAAGTTCACCGTCAGCTGAGTGACTGACAAGCACCCAAGAGCGTTTTGTTGAAATTATGGGCCTGCTTTCACCTCGGAGGAAAATCTGTCTTCATTGTTTCCGTCTTACCACAGAAACTTCCACAGAGACGCACCATGAATTGAGGTTAAAGCTAATTTTGAACATAACACCCAGAAAGGCACTGGAGCTGAAAAATCGTGTATTACTCAGTCAGCGAGTCGCTCCCGGCCCACCGATGCACAGAGCAGAACACTGAAAGTTCGCCTTGCTCGCCTCAGGATGGCTGACGACATTTTAGCTTAACGCAGATCTGCGAGCGCGCTTCCAAAGAGCTGCAGACGTACTGCTGGCTTTGAACCGGGCTGCCTGCTGGGGGATCCTGCGTTGCCACAAAATGAGACCGAGGCAAATGAGTATGTAAAAGGAAACTAAGACTTAAGGCGTCTCCTCGCAGCAGAGACAACTATAACAACGGCTATAAATTAATTGAACTGTCTAAATAATGTTTAGTACCATAAAAGTGGCTTTATTTTTTTTTTTTTTTTGGGCTTTAAATTGGATCATTGAATTAAAATTTTACCTCAAGTTCTACTTCTTAATATCAGTAGAACTAGACTTTAAATGAAACTAATGTGTAAATGTCTCTCGGTTTTATTTATTTATGATAATGGTTTCTCAGTATAATAGAAATGATTAGAATGCCTTATAGAAGAAGCTTGAACTTATTCACATTTGTGACATTGTGGAATCAAACTTTAATGTATTTCAATTGAATTTTATGAGAAATAAACAAAAAGGACGGAATTGCTGGTACTGACCTACTAGCAAAATGCTAAACTTTTCTCTCGGGTCAGATATTTCTATCAATTTGTACCGATTTGAAATCACTAGACAGATTTCAAACAGTGTTTGTGTTCCCATACAGAACATTTAAAATCAGTCAGTGAATATCAATGCTACTTTTGCACAGCTTGCAATCAAACACATTGCCAATTCAAGCAAAAATGTTTAAATCAAAGGGAAGCAAGGACAAAATGGAAGCCATGATGCTTTCAATAAAGCCTTTTGAAAAGCGACAATGTATCTCAGCTTATTTTTAAACGGTCCACTGATTTCAACTGTGAATAGAACAGCCGTGTATGCCGCATGTTTTTATTCTTCTGAGAGAAACTTCCGCTTTGGTTATTAAAAATCTGAGGATTATCACAAACTGAGTTCAAATTGGTTTTTACTTCAGTTAGCGACTACGGAATTAGCCGAAATGAAATCTGGAACCAAATGTTAATCCCAAGTAGAGCACCTCCTCGTTCACTTTGGATTTAAAATCAGAGTACTCACATATCAGAGTGGCTGTCCATGGCTTTTAAACCATAATGGAAAACAAAACGGTCAAAGATCAACACCGCTTTGGTCAGATTTCACGGTTTTTCTGGACTCCGCTGTTGCAGCGCGCGGAGCTCTGCGTCGCTCGGTCGCAGCGACGCTCCTGCAGGTGAGAACCTGCTTAGTGTCACCTTAAATTGGTATTCTTCCAGGATTACACAGTATTTAGCTCCATCCATCTTCAGTTCAACTCTGATTGGCTTCTCTAAATGGTGCATTCACAATTAGGCGCATGCTAGTTTTTCTCCACAGGCTTTTTTGGGTGTAGATCAGAGAGCACTTATTGTTGCAGGTCAGCATTGCTCCCCGCATGGGAAACTGCGGCGGGGACATCTTCCAACTTTCTTTCGACAGGGACATTCTTCTTGCCGCCCTTCCAAGGGAGCCGGGTTTATGGAGTGCATGACTCAGCTCCTCTAAAGTCATCAACGGGCCTCTTGGCTGCTTCATGTATTAGTTCTCTCCTGGCCCACGCAGTCAGTTTAGGTGGACGCCCATGGGCTGGTAGGTTTTCAGCTGTGTCGCGCTCTCTTGCCATGCGACTTCTAAGGAAGTCGGTTATAACGGATTGTAATTAGTGGTGTGAAAGTAAAAGGGGTCTGAATCGCTTCGTTGACTTTGAATTGACAAATGAATGAGAAAAACTGCGTGTCAAAGTACATATTTTGTAAATGTTAAGCTTATATTTCAAACAGAAATATAAAAGCATATCTTCTCTAGCGGTTCTAAATATCTCCATAATGTCTGCGGTTCCAGTGAAACACCCACATTGTTTTCGTCACAGCCAGAAGTGTGCCAATTCATTCCGACCTAATCCATTTAGTAATTGGCTCTGCGGCCGCATCCTGAAATAATCGCCCCGGAGCGAGACCGCGTCGCAGAGTTGCTGGCCGCGCCCACGGAACGACTGGAGATTTACTGCCTGTGCAACATGGCACCTGCTGGACGGCTGAACAAGGAGCCCTTCCTGCTGCTGCTCACCGGGCACTCACCAATGTCAGAGCATTACATCAATTTAATTTGTTGAATCACGAGGGCGGCATTCAATCCACTCCAATAAAAATTTATCATCCCTCAGGGACCATCAGTGGAGGAAAAGAGCATGACTAATGTAGGAACATGGGCGGCCATGTTTGCACGCTGAAGTCTGAATGCCCCGGCATCCTCTGCTCTGCAGCCGCTTCATCCTCGCCTTCCTCTCTGAACGGCTTTGCGTCTTTCATTTTCCTCATTCTCTGTCCCTTCTGCAGCTCTCTTCCTTTCATGCAACCATTTTGATGTCAATTTGCCTCCATGTTTTCAAAGATAGATTTAAATGCCCATGTGCCGTGTGTCCAGAGAGCCAGCGTGCCCGTCTGCCTCCCTCCCCCCACCTTTGCCTTCCCATCATGCAGAGTATTACACCGGCAGATGAACTCACGCCCTGCATAGTAATTGGCTTCTATTCCTCTAACGCAGGTGCACCACACATCCTGTCCACAGCGCCAAAGAGCGGGAGGATCCTTTTGTAGCCTCTGTGCTGTATGAGAACCCTGCTGTCTCTGTAAGCTAGGCAGGATTTATCCCTTCAGCTCAACATAAATACCAGAAACAGACAGGAAGCATTGAAGAAGAAGTGATCGACACAAAAGGCTTCATGTGCAAAAGTTGAGCCCTCATTCAAATGCGAACCGGTAAAATCTATTTAAGGCGTAAACCCGATTAAATTCAACAAAAACCCAAAACATTAGCGAGTTGTTTCGAATTAGATTGATGCCACTTATTGAGCCTGTTTGAGCTGAGCACTTTTTATCTGTTGGATAACAAGAACCCGCTTCGGATTCAATTAAATCAGCTGCACTTTCAGAGGAACACGAAGCAAACAGAAGGTCAGACTTCATCTTCAGTTGTCCGATAACGGCCGCATTAAAAACCAGGGGAAAAAAAAAAAAAAGGACAAAATCTAATCAAAGCTGAAATTTATGGCCCTGTCAAAGCCCGTGACGGGACACAAAAGCTGACGCAGGTCGCGCCGAGAGCGCCTTCGAGGGTGCACAGGGCTGTTTGAGGAGCCCATCACTAGTAGTTATGGCTCTCTCTTTGCTCTTTGGGATGTAGGTCAGCGGCAAGAAAATCCTCCTCCAGGTCTAAATATACAGCACATCTGAAAAGTATCCGCAGCGCTTCACTTTTTCCACATTTGTGTTACAACCTTATTCCAAGCTGTATCAAATTAATCTCTTTCCAGAAAATTCTCCACAAATACCCTGTTACGATAATGTGGAGAGGGTGAGGGGTGAAGTTTTGAAGGTTTTTGTAAAGTTATATATATATATATAAAAAAAAAAACAGCAACAAGAAATCACCTTTACGTAAGTGGAATCGGTATCAATAGCAAACTTCGACAGAGCTTAACATGGTAAGAACGTAATTATATCAACTGAATCACGTTTATATGTAAATAGCATCATTTCTCTGCATTTATTTATTCGACTTCTCTTTGGGGGAAGTACATCAACGAGTCCGGTCCACTTTCAGCCGTACGAGGCAGATTTGGAATTAGCCTCAAACGTCGCTAATCGGCATTTAAGCTACCCCCGTTTTCAAACGAGCAGACGGTGATGGGACGAATACTGGAGGAACACAATAACCTTTTCAGCCGTGCACAGTGAAATCATCAGGACAGTTTGTATGTGCCGCTCAGCTACGGTCCTGCGCCACACAAGCGATTACCAACGTGACCTGGGTATAATTCTGTGTAATGAGATGTTTGCACATCAACCATTGTATAAAGCAGTAATCTGAGTGTAATCTCCACAATCCAGCTGCTACGCAGGGCACAAGGAGACGAGAGAGGAGGGCGGGGGAGGGATCTCAAACGCCGGACTCGCGCCGACAGGCTGCTTAGTGTGAGTCAGAGGAGGTGCGTGTAAAAATAATACGAATAAAATTAAAAAAAAAAATAAAAAAGACACTTCCACATTTTCACTAGGGTACTTTATTTCTACCTCTATGTTTTACACCAATAACTTATTCTGCAGATGTACTTCCATCTCTGATGATCTATCGGAAATGTTTTATGTTTTTAATTTGAACTTTTTTCCATCTCTCTACGCTTTGGGTAATGGCTATGAAAAGCAGCTGGAGAGTTAAAGCACGGTGTGAGTTAGAGTACTTCTGAAATCTTTAGAAACTCACTGAGGACATTGCTACTGGTGTGAATATAATTATATTTATTTGCTCACAGTTTTTGGCCGTTTTTGTAGAAATGCACAATGGCTTCAGAAATTGGTCTTGACCGATTACTTTGCGGGCACAAAGTTAGAAAACTCTTTCTCAGAAGTAAACACACCATACTTACAGGAAGTGCAATTTGAATGATTACAATGCTTCTTTATTGTGCCATGAGTTTTTCATTGAAACAAGCTGACGGCATATTTTGATAGAATATTTTTTTAAAATCTCGAACCCAGAGTGATTTGCGGGGAATTCTGAAACTTTCTGTTTTCTTTTTCTCAATCGGTATCTAGTTCAACAATGTGCCAACACACACACACACACACACACACACACACACACACACACACACACACACACACACACACACACACACACACACACACACACGCAGACCAACAAAATAACATACCAGAGAAGAAAAAAGAAGTCACTAGTTTCCCAAACAAACCAGACTCCCAAAGGCTCTATCTGATCATAACTCAGATGTGGACAAAGACTTCATTCAGCCTCATGCCCTCACCTACCATGGAGCCACCTCAGGATCTAACATCATGCCCACAGTGTGACTCAGGTGAGGAGCACATGTTGGTCTGATCGCCACACGAAAACAACGCGCCGCCGTGCAAGAGCTCACAGCAAGTGCTGGGCTTAAAGAAGCAGCTCCGCTGAGAGGATCCTGTTGTTCCCCGTCCCGTTTTAAACTCCTCCCTCCAAAAACTTGTTTTATTAATAAAGCTGAATAATGCTTGCTCTGATGAAACCCTGCGAGGCATTCCTCTCAAGGCTTGTTCCAACACCGACTGCCTACTGGCCTACTTATGCCTGGCTTCTATGTGGGGGATCATTGTCCTTCGTTCCTCCAGAGACTTCTTTCTTTGACAGAATCCTCTTTGAACCAGCAGCCAAATTCAAGCCTTTTCAACTAACTGCTGTTTACTGTAATAATCGTCAGTCTCTCAGCCAACGAAATTGGATTATTTCTGTCAGACGGGTGGACTTACCGATTTGTAAAAGAAAAAGTACATTTCCCTGAATAGTGTTTGAATCATTTTTACCTGGTTGCTTTGGAAACTGGGGGTTTATCCGTCTTGGACGAGGCAACGGAGCTAGTCTTGGTTAGAGCTGCAGAGGCGGGTTTGGGAGCTGGATGAGACAGGGATGAGAAATTAATGTTGGGAGGACATTAATCAACAATGCACACTTAAATAGTTGCTTAAGTCACAGATTTAGGTCAGGCAGATGTTTCTTTTACAGACCATTATTGTTCAGCAAGAGTCAATTTGGGAAGGTTGAGTTGAACAGTTTTAGTTCAAGCCTGTGAAAACTCCAAAGTACGATGCATTTGAACGATTGTAAGGTGGTTAACTGATAATGTTTAGCCCTTGAAATGTATCAATTTATGTTTGGAAGGATTAAAAAAAAAGAAAAAAGCCTTACAGGAAATCCTTCCACTATGCAAATATGTGCATCTTCACACGAAAGCCTCATAAAAACATTGAAGTGTTTTGTTGTAATGTACCTTTGCAAGGCACTGCAACTTAAAAAACAAACAACAAAACAGCCCACAAGTTGGAATCAGCATAGAAACACAACCAACCTGGTGGCTTTTTTGCAGTAGCAGCAGCAGTAGCAGTGGATTTCACCCCATTAGCAGTGCTGGATGTTGTCTTTTTGGCTGCTGGTGCTCCAGTTGTTGACTTTGTGCTGTTGGTAGCAGGGAGGGTCCCTGGAGCCCTTTTCTCCCCAACTTTAGTCGTGGTCTTGGACGTTGGTGTTGCTGCTGCCCCAGTTGGTTTTTTGGCGGCAGTCGAGGTCGGGGTGCTCTTTTTATCTGCAGCAGACGTCGTCTTCTTAACGACGCCGTTCGTCTGAGGCTTCGACGTGCCGTTCGACAGACGGGACACGTTGGAACGTGGGCCGGACGGAGTCTTGGGCGAGCTCGTGGCGCTGAGTTTTGTCTTGGGAGTGGCCTTGTTGGTGGCAGCCTTGGCTTTGGCGTCGCCGGAGGCCTTGGCGACCGCCTTGGCAGCGGGGGTTTCCTTAACCTGATCTGCCGTCGGCTTCGCCTCATTCACATCTCCAGCTGGATGCTGCAGCATCTCCCCAGCTGGGATCTCTACGAGGTTGGGCTCCGGCTCTGCGGCCGGCGCCGGCTCATTTGCTGGATCCGAGTCCAATGTTTCCATTGGCTCCAGTGCTGCCGTGGCAACCCCATCCGGCTTCATCTCCCCTTCGAATGATGGTGGCAAGACCGCTTGACCTGAACCTCAGAGGACAACGGCAGCTCGGGAGACTTTGTGAAGACAGCGGGGACTAATCTGGAATAAGAATAGAGAATATTTAGAGCAGAGTTAGACAACAACAAGACCAGGCATGAGACACGTCTGGCTTCACTATCAGGATTTGAAGGAATGTTTGTAGCTTCAGGAATCAGATAAAGCAGGTGGTGCCATTTTAACCATCACACACACATAAATCTATCATATTGTACTTATATATCAACTGGGTGTGCAAAGTTATGTAAATTACAAGTCTAATTAGTTAAGTAACATATCCAAACAAACAAAAGTTAGTATTTTAAAGTACTTTTTTGTAAGATTTTGACTCTATAGGAAAAATCTGCAAGAGAAAACGAGGCTTTTCAGCTGATCGGCGAAACTTAAAAGGCTACATATAGTCGGCGTAAACCTGTCAGATCGATACGTTTATGGGGCAAAGGGGGAACAACAAGAAGGGCAACAAGTCTGGCTGCAGAACAGAACGAGCCTATTCCACAAATTGTCTACATTGATCTCGATGCCAACTGGACTGCAGCGCTGAACAACCCCCCCCAGCGTGCTGCTTAAAAAGCTCCAGCGACACAGTTGGCAAAAAAAAAAAAAAAAGTAGCGCTCGCTGTTTGTGTTCTTCGTTTTCTGTACAAAGTGGAAGAGGAGTCACTGGTGTCAAATAGTTCTCTAGGATTAACAGTGCCTGGCAAGACTATTCGCGCCTTGTCAACATGTTTGCATGTCTGTAAACTGTAATGTGTTTCATGTTGGAAACGATTAGAAAGTGGAGGGAGAATCGTTTCGATTTCATTTTTTTTTTTTCAAAGTAAAATTTGAAAAGTGCTTAGCGAAAGAGCACAAGAAGTAAAGTACTGACTAAATTCAAGTGGGCACCACAATTTTCTGATTTTTTTCATCTAGAAAACATTTTATTGCGTTTTTTTTTTTTTTTTTGACAACACAATAATGTGCTACTGATGTTGACGTTTCATAAAACCACAATAAGGTTTTTAACTATGGCGCAACAAAGTGAATAAAGAAGACTATGAACACTTCTATAAAGGCAGTACATGCATTTACCACCAACTCAAATTTAAGACTTTTAAAGACCATTATGAGTGGAATTTAACACCTCCATCTCTACAGAAACGTGCAAACCTCATCCAGCCAACTGGTGACATATCTGCACATTTACTTCTTTAGAATCATAAATGCTAGCTAGGTAGCAGGGGTGTATTAGCAGTGAGTTAATGGCAGCCTCGACCGTCTTGAGTCACAGAAAAATGAAGATGTCTGAGAGTGACTCAAACTTTTACCTGATAGGAAAAACAAGTCATAGAGAATATGAAATGATAAAGTTCTGTCAAGACAAAATTATAAGACTTGTAATTAACATATTCAAGGCAAACTTTTATAAAATGAATTTAAAGACATTTTAAGACCTTAACTTCAGATGCATGACTATGCATTCAAGACTTTACAGGAAGTGCTATACCTTGATAGAGACAGGAAAAGTTTGCAGGAACAGAAGAATTCACAAAAAGAACATACAGCACATGGAAATCAAACACTGTATGCTCTGAGGCATCAGAAATGGCCCAGCTGCTTCAAGTACAGCACACAGCCAGCGGAGAGCGAAGGGCAACAGGAAGCTGGCCTGTCGACGTTTACAAACAGCTTCAGCAGCCGGCTGTGCAGGAAGTTAAGCAGCGAGACAAACACTCGGGCGATCCTGAGGCCAGCGAAGAGGAAGACGCTTGGCCTGCGGAGCCTGGGAACAGGACCGGGAAGGTGGGAATGGACGGAGAACTGACGAGACGAGGAAAAAACAAGGCATAAAATGAGCTCACTGCTGGCTGCTGGCTGCCGGCTGCTCCCACTTTAAAATCCAGACATCGCGATTCCTCCTAGTTTCCACTGTCCTGAACTCGCGCACAGAGACTCAAGGCTTCTATTTGGAGACGAGGACAGACATCATCTTTATTCCGCCGGCTTCTTGGAAACACTCACCCCCCCCCCCCCCCCCTCCCCTCCAGCCCCCCCGGCACACACTTCATCGTGTTTTTGTCCCTCTTTAGTCATTCTCTGCTCATCCTCCAGACGCAAATCGTATACATTTAAAAAGACCCTCCTTCATCCTTAACTGATCCTCCCTTTCTCCTAACTGTGTCCCCCCCCCACCACCTCCTCTGTTTCCTTCAGCCCCCCTTGCCCCCCCCCCACTGCCTCGGCTTTGCTTCGATCTCTCTGTTCTCTGTTTGCCACGGCGCAGATGGCTGGAGCAGCTGAGCAGGGCCAGAGGGGGAAAGAACGAAAATGAGGAGGGGAAGAAGAAAAAAAAAAAAAAGGGTCCATGTATCCCAAAACCCACATAGCTCGCGCAACAGGCTGCAACCGGAACACTGACTGGTAGCTGCTAAGAGTGACTCACGCTAACAAACTTCCAACTTTGGAGTCAGAAGAAGTTGTGTGCTGACTTTTCCTCTTGTTTCAAAGAGTTCTACAGCGTACATAGAAAATAGTGCTGGGACTTGATCAAAAGACGTACTCTTCGGATTAACTACATGTAAAATTGCACGTTTTCAAAAAGTGTCCTAGAAAATGTTTTACGGTCTCAAACCAAACATCTGAAGTTTCCCAGTTTTTCCATGTGCAGGAAGGTTTAAAAGAAGTCATTTTGTTTCAAACGTCATTTAGAAATGTTAACCGTAAACTGGTTGTGCTTCAGTGGAAGGATAACTCAAGGTTGTGAGGAGTAGGCCACATACTGCCCTGGTTTTATCCAAATGACCATCACTGGCTCTTTATTTTTGTGGTTTCATTTTTTTTTTTTAAAGAATGTCTTTGGCTCTAGGGTGGCCTTTATTTGACATTACTCTGACAGGAAGTGGAGAAAGAAGGGAAAAGACATGGAGTAAAGGGACCAAGGACGGAATTCAAACTAGAGGTTTGCGATAATCCGACAAGTAAATACAGGACAAATATCGCCGATGTCGATATCGATACCGATACTTTTCTATTGTCGGTTATATCAAGTGTCCGAATGTTAGTAAAGTTTTTATGCTTTTTTTTTTCTCTGAAATATTTTTGCTATAATCCAGAAGAGAATTATGACAAAGTTAATGAGAAACATAACATGATGAAGAGAGAAAGTGGAACAAAAATATGCGTATTGTTTCCTAAATAAGCAAAATTGTATATAAAATGAGAGCAAACCAACACATAATTTTTCGTTGAGAAACTGCAACACAAAGATTTAATACATTTCAAGAGGGAATATGAAACTAAACGTACCAATACAAAACTGATACCGACTTGATAGCGATATCATCTGTATTAGTTGCATTGTTGACCGCAGTGCAAGACCATGTAACACACTTTTTCTGCTTTGAACTAAGCAACCTTCCACAGCTGAGACTTTTCCGTCAAAATAGGTCATGCGATCATCTGCATTATGTGACATTAATGTTAAACTTTTCTAATTAGTCGCGTGTAAATGCTTTAACGTTAACAATCCGAGTTTAAAAAGCACATAAGCTTTAGTTAGTATGATGTCTGCCGTTAACATTAGCACGTCACTGTTTTGCTCTGACTCCATTATATCCGTCAACGCAACGACTTAACTCAACCAGGAAATAAAACCATGTCCGAGCCCAATTCCCTCCTCTCTCTTTAAAACTGCTCGGCTCGGCTCCCCATCTTCCCACAGCAGGAGAAAGCATGTGGCCTCACTATTCATTACTCTACTCCTCTGCAAAGACGCAAACACTCGCTGTGTGTGTGTGTGTGTGTGTGTGTGTGTGTGTGCGCGCGTAATAAATTCTGAGTGCATATATTCACGGCCAGAAGAACATTTCTGGTTCCCTTGCAAGTCTCCAGACAGCTGTGAGGCTGCACTTCTCCTCGGCTCCACGTCGTCGGGATAATCAGTCAGAAATAGGCAGTAAAACCAGGCAAGAATGAACGCTTCTGAAGGCAGAACATTCAATATTAATTCACTTGAGAGAGTCGATGAGACAGAAGAGCTACTTGTTTAGGCTCCTGCCAAAGTAAATTTCCCAAAAGTTCAGTTTTGGGCTGATGTCTGCTGAGCTGACGTGTTACAATTCTCAAACTCTGTTAAATTGTGCTTTGATATCTTTCAGCTACAAGATTAGATTTTAGGTTCAACCATTGCTCTAATCAGGGTATTTTTCTAATTCAAGCAGAAGTCCAAGCTGAAATAATTTCAGCATTTTATCATTAATTAAAACCATTAGCAGTAGGGTTGCACCAATTCAAGTATTCTGGCCGATTGCCGATCATCGATCTTGGAAAAAGCCTGACCCATCGCTTCATATTTTGGCCAATATCAATTTTTGTTTCGTCTGAAATGTCTAACTATAGCAAGAAAGCAGCAGTGGGCTGACTATTAAAAGCAAACGTGCAGACAACACTGGATGTTTTCATGCAGTTTCCTCCAAATGTTCACTTTCTGTTTGCCACCAGCAATGCTAAACAATTCAGTGAAAATGTCCAGACTGTAATTCCTTTCTATTCATCTGTTGTGGGGGTGATTTCGGAGGGGAACTTCCATCTTTCTGACCCGTCTTTCACACCAATAGAGGAACCAGAGTGTGTGGCGCGGCCTTTGTTTCCTCTCAGCAGCCTCGCTGAATCAACCACGGATTAAATGTTTTCTGGTTCACCGAAACTTGAACCGTCAGTGCTGCTGCAGTTAGCTCTAAAGGAAGACAATGGGATTGAAGGGTTTCATTTTTATTATTATGCAAATATTTGTTTAGACGTTTAACAGTTTGGTATTATGCAAAAGAAAATGCTGAAAAACCTGACTTGGAATGGAGAAGCGCTTTATAGCCCAGGAGATAAAACACAAGCTGCCACTGTCAAACCATTAGGGACGGAGCGCAGTCAACGACCCAAGACATAACGTGTCATGATTCGAAACAGATGGGTTTTTTCAGCCACATTAAGTTTCATTTAATAATGTTTACATTTAGTGCTGTTGCTCAGCGTTTAAGACATTAATAGTCATAAGCAGTGAGAGTTACTAGCAGTGGGTTTAAAAGAAATGATTTCAGGTCAGCTAATAGGTAAACAGTTGTTCACAAAAATCATAATTTTTTTTTTTTTTTTTTGGGGGCATCTCTGAAGCTTTTAGGAACAGTTACGGTGATGGACTGGAAGGTAAGTCAGCCCAGACTCAGAATGAAGTGGCTCTGCAGAGAGCGGTGCAGGCAGCCGGCTCTGTTAATGCCCAGTGACAGCAAGTCAGAGTCCATCAGTCAGAGTTTGGAAAAGACTGTAAATGAGAAGGCAAAGCATGCTCAGCTCTGTGCAGAGAGTGACTGGCAAGACCGGACTGATTTGCATGCATTTTGAGAATGCTGCAGCCAGCTAACCGTTAGCATCTCGTAGCATCCCCTGCAATGACTTCTACATGCACTTATCTAAAGGACTGGTTCACCATTTTTAATTTATCGTTTGTTTTCTCTACATCAAAATCGACAACATTTGCACTGAGCAAAGTTGAAATGGACAGTCATGACACTAAACAAATAATTCTATGAGGAAAATGTAAGGTTAATAAAAAGTTTATTCAATTTGAGGGGGGGGGGCGTAGTGCAGTGTTTTTGCAGGTTTTAGCAACTCAAATTTAAGACGTTTTATGATCATTATGAATAAAATTTAAGATTTGTGTCACAACAGACATATTTTGCGACGTTGTCTACAACCTTAACCCCCAGGATGCCAAACTATTTTGCACATTATACACGCAACATTGTGCGTTTATGTGCAGGCGACGACGGTGAGCCTGCGGTCAAATCAAACATCGTCCAGTTAACTGGCGATAAAGTTGTAGCGTACTCACAACTTATGCAAAGCAGCTAGCTAGGAAGGTTATATTAGTGGCTAGTTAGCCTCAAGTCAAAGAACACAATGAAGATGCTGGTATGCAGAGCAAATGTCTGCTTGGCAGAAAAACCTATATATAAAATATACCAAATTGAGTAGTCCTGCTATAAGGTACTTAAGGACAAATTACTTTTTTAAATGAATTTTAAAGCCTTAATTTTAATTACTAATTACTAGTTTTCATTTCTGTAAGCTGGTTTTTTGTTAAGTTAGCCACACACAATTCAACTTGCATCCCTTTATTTAAGTCATGTGCTCCCAGAATCCCAGCAGCGTCCTACTCCAAATTCCCCGCAAGCCTCAATGGTGAGCTAACCAGTAACCAACCGAGAGCAAACAAAACCCACGCAAATACTGAGCCATGCAAATAATAAAGCTGTTGTTGGGGCACAGAATCAGGAAAGATGCAAAAGATCAAGGACTCAATCTTTTCTTTTCTTTTCTTTTCTTTTTCCCAGCATATGGCCATGTGCAAATCTTTTCATCCCTGGGCCAGTGATTGTCTACGTGTCCTCAGTCGTCACTGCTACATCACAACTGTTGTGTTATGCTTTCACTGCTTCAGGCGCTACATGCTAATGATCGGCACGCCAACTCGGCAAGGTGACATCATCCTCCGAGGCATCATCCCCTCCTAATACCCCCTCTGGGATATAAACAAAGTGTACTTATGCTCCCACTTAGGCGAGCGTCTCTGCCGCAATGCGTTGCTAAGGCCAGGACTGTCAGTGACTGGGAGGCATCCAGGTCTTCTGAGAGACCTCAGCCTTCCCGAGTCGAGACACACAAAGGATGCAGTTCCCGAATAAACAGATCATCAGCATATTTAAATAGCAAACCATCACTTTGACCCACTTTCCGTATTGTGTAAAATGTACTGTGTGCTTATGTTAAATACCCGCCGGTGGTTAGAACGAGTGAAGTGCTGAAAGGCCAATGTGAATGTAGATTTTTCTACTGGTCTGAAGCAAATTGGGTTCAAACTTAATTTGTTTAATGGCTTCACGTCTAACTAGATGAGTCATTGGGAAAGTAAAGAAAAATCTCTTCATCCCAGGAGAGAGTCTTCAAAGTCAACTAGCTGACCATGAGGATGGATGAACTGCTGTTAGAGGGGGGAGGAGAGGGAGGGGAGGGGAGGGGAGGGGGGGTAAAGAAGATAATTCTGCTTTCAAACACAACTCTGTGCACACAGACACAGATGCATTCACTGAGCCTGCTTCTGTCCCCGGGGTCTACTCTAAATAAGGGAGTGATTGTGGGGGAAGGAAGCAGTGCTGACGGTGTTGGGGGGGTGGGGCCAGCAGAGACTCTCGAAAAGACGCAAAAGAAAGAGAAAGTGAGCTTTGCGTGCATGATGCAAGTCCACAGAAGGCAGAATTGTTCAAAGCCGCAGAGGTTTATTGAAAACCAGAAGCGAATCTCGACGTTCGTAGGTAGAGGCCGTCTGTTGCCGAGGTGTCTTTGACAAGGGTGGAGTGACCTTTGACCTTGTAATTGACAAGATTTTTTTTTTGTCTCCAAGAGGAGCAAGCGGAAGGTCAGAAGGTGTTTGCTCTCGGAGATTTCTCGCTCTCCATACTCAAGATGGTACAATGCATCATTTGTGGAATAAAATCTATTGGAAATCTGATCGAATGAGAAAACTGTATGTAGTTTTTAAAAGGTTAAACCAGAAGTGTGCCGAAAAAAACAAAACAACACAAAAAAAACTGCTGTCTTTCAAAACATTTTGTAATTAGACTAGCCAACCGCAATTAGCAAACACCTGGTGGAACTACGCATCATCTAGGGTTAGAGGAGCCATGCTGTGATGACTTCCTACAGGAAGAGTGTTAGAAAGAGCAGGACTTTCTTAAAGAGACAGAGGCCCAGTTTCAAGGCGTTAAATCACAAAGTGAAATTTTATATTTAATACTTACAGCATTTTTTTTTCTAACAACTGAAGGTAATGATTACTTGATTGTGCTGTAAAAGACCACTATGCATCTGGGAAATAAATATCATTGCCCTGTTAAGACTTTATCTGATGGCGTCTCTGTGGGCACGAATCTGTCTGTTCAACCAATACCACTCTGCTGTTCTGCTTAAATAATTCACTGCTGTCTTGCTTACAAAACCATCTGACATCAGTAAGTGGGCTAAAAACAAAGTGCTATGGAGATGATGCCATTTTTTCCTGCTTACTGTGACCAGAAATGACCAAAGTCGGTGGAATGTACCCACAGATCAGTCCTCCTTGCTGCATTCGACAAAGAGGAGAATGCCACATTTCAGATGTCACTTTCTGGAATAGAGCCTCAGATTGTCTATTCAGCCTACGCCATATTACAACAGTTGTCTCAGTCACTTCTGCAGCCCATTCAGGGCTAGTTGGACTCATTGCTTCCATTTATTCAGATGCTTTGAAATGGATATTTTCGCTGAAACAATGCAAACAGTCATCGCTTTGACCGGATCCTCGGCGTTTCAGTCAGAAACAAGAAAAGCTCTAAAAACAAAGTCGATTAGTCGACTTTTCCACGAGCCTCGCATTAGTTTCACGATTCCGTTGCACAAGTGAAATGATGTCATTTGCACTTTAAGGGTGCATTCACACCAGCCCTGTTTAATCAAACTTCAATTTTTGTTTTTCCAGAATATCTTGTTCGTGTGGTTAGGTGTGAACAGGCGATCAAACTCTGTGGCGAAACAAAATAGCAAACCCAGGTCTTGGTTCGGTTGAAGTGAACTCTGGTGCGGTCCGAATGGATGTGCAAGTGGATCGGAGACCGCTCCAAAAGCAGGAAGTGCACTATAGCACAAAATAAATGAGCTTGTCTAGTGCTAGCAGGAGAAATTATTATTATTATTTTTTTTTTTTGCCAAAGACAAACAAGAAATTCTTCAACCATTAATATCTGGCTAGCTCTGAAGAAGGAAGTTGTGCACGTCTTCTTCTGAGGTTTTCGCATCATTCTCTTGAGTAGTTCTCGAAGCAGCACCACAGGCAAGAAGGTGAACAGATATTTTTTTAATAATTTGGTTTTGTACGACACGGTGCACACAGCGGCTGAAAATGTAACAGAATCTGCAGCTTTGGTTGCCAATCGAACCGAGTCCACCGGACCATCAGGTGTGAAAACACCCTTAAGAACGCAACGCGAGTCATCAAGCTGTGTGGGGCTTGTAAAACGTTGGGAGTCGTGACATTTTCTGCGCCCCTATGCAAAGCGTTTGAACAGAAAACGAACACATTCCTGAATTTATTTCAGGAAATGCAACAAGATACGTCTCAGTAAAAGAAGACGGAAGACAAGGCGGTATTTAGAATCAGATACTTTGCTCCTATTTCTAAGAGAAGACGGTAAGAAAGATGGAGATGACAGTCAGCAATGCCCCACAGCTGAATATTTCATTTAGACTAAGCCCAAAGTTGGCACAACACCAGCAACAAACCCACAGCTGCAACAGTCACCGTTCTATTAACAGAATATGGAAACAACAACAAAAAAATAAGTGGTTCTCAGATGTTTGAACAGTTCAACTCATATGTAAGCTTTCATGTCATGAGTCACTGTTTGGATAACAAACTTGGTGCTGCAAAGCCTTTTAAAATTAGCACAACTTTGGACCGTTATCCCCCCCGACACATGTGCTCCAGTTTTAGTGTACATCATTGCCTCCGATTTCGCTTTAACAACCGACGGCATGACTTTGCCGTCGATGGGAGCCCAACGCTGAGCGAGATCCAGCTGGAAGTCGGGCGCTGCAGATGTCATTAACTCGACGGTAATCACAGTTCACACACTTCCAAAACATTCCCAGAGCTGAGGTCAGGATCCTGGCTCAGACTTCCTCCACAAAAAAAACAAAAAACAAAAAAAACAACCGGCAAACAAACCCCACTGCTCCCAGCGGCGCTCGCTCACTGGATCGAGGCGGAGGCACGATTGAGGAAGAAAGCACGAAAGAGGAAGCAGCAAAGTGATAGA
Organism: Poeciliopsis gracilis; assembly: GCA_911649635.1. Lineage (NCBI taxonomy): Eukaryota > Metazoa > Chordata > Actinopteri > Cyprinodontiformes > Poeciliidae > Poeciliopsis > Poeciliopsis gracilis. Next base: position 672,004 of record CAJVRI010001002.1, read on the forward strand.
AACATTTTTATTTATTTTTTTAAATCTACATCGTCAATCCAAACAATTGCTCGCTCTTTTTAAGAGCTCGAGAGGAGTTCCGCTGAAACTGGGACAACAAGAGAAGAATCTTCAATCATCTCTTTACCTTCAAAGAATCGCAGACACACAGGGAATCCCAAAATCAGGCGTATTTGTCAAACAAATCCATGATGCGTGTCATTTTGAATTGATGAGATTTTTTACATATATCAACTTAATACGTGAACAAACTTATTCATATGTTATTTTCGTGTGTTTTTCTTACTTATCGGAAGAATCACAACTGCAAAATTGTGTTTTTTTTCGACATTAGTGGAATAGCGACAAAGTTTTGCGCACGTTTGTAAAGGAAGCACAGCTGGCAAAACAAATGACCGCAACATGTGGTCAGAGAAGCTGCTGTTAACTCTCTGGAGCCAAACACAAAGACATTACAACATCCTCCAATGGTGACTTCAGAGATAATAGTTTCATGAAACTGAACTGATCACAATCATAGTAAATAAAAATTAGTCTACCGCCAAAGTCCAAACATCGCAGGAGTCATCCGTCTCGCCAAGGTTACCCGTCCCTCTCGTTCTTCTGAATGTCAAAACCAACGCACGAGAACACTTAAACTCTGCGCTCCCGTATTGTGGCCTGAACCTCCTCCTACCTCCTGGGGATGTGCAGATTAACACACGACAGACCTCGTTAACCCTGGACAAAGAGAGATGCTAATCTTGTACAGTCGGCCTTGGCTATCCTCTAACTGTGCGGTTACACTCAGACAGGGAGACGGTGAGGAAGGGGAAGAAGAGAGAACAAGGGAGGTATATGTGGCTGTAACAGAGGACTCGGTGTGCCCCAGAAAGGAGACAATACCGCGGGGAGGCCTCGCTCCATCATCCCTCCTATAACAATGGAGGATAGAGACAGAAAACGACTACAAAAAGCAGGCCAGACGCAAGTGCTACAGTCTGGCTGAACTCCACCGCCTGCAGCGACGAGCAGCAGGGCAGCGCAAAGCTCAACTTTGTGGATATTGATCGCAGTGGAGAAAGTAGGCGGCCAGGCAGGCAGACCCACAGATGGCCAGGACACGGACAGACACAGACAGAGGAAGTGCATTAGCAAGGCAGGTTCCTCTGATGCTGTTAGCTCTGTCCCTTGGGAGATAAAGGAGACCGTAATGACAAGGTTTTAGGTGGGGACAAAAGAAGGTTGAGTGGATAAAAACAGACAAGGGATGGTGTGGAAAAAAAACCCCAGCAAGATAAGAAGGTAGACTTAGGATCCAGCAGAGTGACCGAGGCTAATTTGTAACTTGAAGAGTTGCTGGATCATCTCCATAATGGGCTGTCTGCCCACAATCAAGCTCCTCTCTGGGGGTAAATGAGATCAGGCCGGGCCAGGACCAGCTGGTGGCTTGGATCAATGACGCCAGACAGCGCGGGATTCGGAGATGGAAGAGGTGGGCAGCAGTGAAGCATCTGGAAGGGATGGCGAAAACCCACCCGGGTGGCTCCGGCGTTCCTCCCAGATTGCGCAGGGCGATACGGACACCCACGTGTGGGGTACAAGAAGAAGAACAACTGAGTCCATAAGAGGATTATGCTTCTGTTTGAAGTGGAACAAGACACGTTCCAGATGGGATCTGATCTTTCACAGGATGTGAAACAGGTTGGGCGGTTGATCTGATCCATGCTTTGTGAATACAGCTGGTCAGAATGCAAGGCAGCCTCACCGTGTCCAAACGCTACTAGGTTAGGCTAGCAGCATCCTTCAGTGTGGACGCTGGTACTGAAGGAAGATGACTTCTAGTTAGCCATTTTCAGTAAGTGTGTAAAAATGAAAACAGGAAGCAAAATTGACAAGAGTAGAACTGAGTGATCAAACACGCAATCAATATCATCATCAACAATATCAATGTTGATAATTTCATGTAAGTTGATTCCAGAACCTCATGGTATAGAAAAAGGAAAAGCTTTCATCACTTTAAGCTTTACCTCTCACAGCCCAACTAGCAAGGTTGGTGGTCAGTTATTACAATCGCATACTCATCGGCTCAAAGACTCGCACGGGAAACTGTTTGGCATGAAACTGTGTTCACATCGAACTGTTCAGAATGAGTAGTGTGACTGTGCTGGAGTGACAGGTGTAAGATGGCGTCTATGGTAGAGAAGAAATGGGGCTAGGCACCCGGTTAGCTCGTCAAACTCGCAGACCGCCGGAAACGAAGTGAAAATAGAACATGAGTGCAACAGAGTAAGAGAAAATTGTGGATGAAGATCACATCGCCAGTTTGAGAGTATTTTGGACCTGTGGAACAAAAACACTATACAATAATTATCGATATTGACATATGAAATGCTAATATCGTGATACATTTTTCAGTCGTATCGACCAGCCCTACTTACGTCAAAGGAAAATGTACTTTATAGAGAGGCGTGTAGGCTGTTCATTCAGAATCCTGACAGATAACTAGACTTTGGCAGGTTCCTTTTCCATTTCAAGAACTTGTGGTTTTGGTCTTTAGTCCCAAACTGTTTTGTGGATACAAAAAGAGCAGTATTCTGTCTCAGGACGGCAATATCTCCTCATAGACGGACTACAGCCATACAAACTAGTGAATCAAAATTAATATCAATATCACAATGTTACAACGCTATAACGTTTCTGATGTGTTTAAATACATTTTTCAGATGCCAAATAATTTAGACTGTGGATGCTACTTTGGGTGGAATTTCTCCACTGCTGGTATCTATACTTGCGGTTAGATAAAGATAAGAAACTACATTATTCAGAAAACATGAAGAGAAACTTTGATTTGCTACTAGCAAAAAAAATCAAAGAACATGGTCTCTTGTTGTAAAAATAATAAACTTCAATTTCACAGTTAAAAATACATGACAATAACCTGCGTGTCATCTCTATTACAATGGAATGAAAGGTTGACGTTGGCAGCAACAAAGTCAGGATGAGCTCGATTTTATCTGGGACCCAAAAGTGACTCAATAATCACAATCTTCAACGCTGCCCAGCAACAAAAGACTAAGCCTCACAAATGCATTTTGAAGAAAAAGGAGAAAAAAAAAAAAAAAAAAAAAAGAAAAGAAAAAGACAAGAGACCCAGTCCAGAAGCCTAGCAACTGATCTGTGAACTGTGTTCATTATCTATGCTCCCACCAGGGGAATTTAGATTGTCCAAACACAGCAAATTACTGCAGCTGTTGCCAAACCCAATCTCCAAACTGCACCACCAGTTGCCAACTGCGTGCGTGGACAACTGCGATACTACCGACCGCGGCTACTATCAGAACCAAGAGCACAGACAACAGCGGGGCTTATCTCCACTTTATCGTCGCTTTGCAAATGTAGTGTGGCGCCCAGAGCGGGTTTCCCTGAGGCGCCTATCGCCGGGACAACAGGGGGGAAATTCTGACAAAAAAAAAAAAAAGAAAACAAAAAAGACTGTTTCTGTTGGTGTTTAGATAATCTCAAAACAAGAAACTATTGTGTGGTTTTAATGGATTAGAAGAGAGCTACAGAAATTTGTAATGACGCCAAGGAGAGCCAGAGCCCCGGGTTAAGGCTGAAAAAAGCTGGACGACCAGAGGCACAAAACTCAACGCCTGTCACAACGGAGTTCAGAGCTGGGGGCGGGGGATTTTATTGTGAGTCACACTCCCACCGACACCAGCCCTCGGGCTAGAGGAACGGCGACACATGTGTCCATTAACGCAGCCATCATCTCTCCTCTCAGAGCTGACGCTCGGGGTCAAGAGGGCAGCTCGAGGCTAAATGAGCTATTAGCATTTAAAACGGCCCAAACGTCGGATCACATAAATCCATTTCATAAGTGGACCACTTTACAGAACACTGCAAAGCAAGTTAAACACACAAGAGAGTAAGAATTAGCATATTCAGATGACTGATGAGTCTAATCCAAATAGTCAGAGATTAATCCCTTGACATAAAGCGCAACTGCTTCCAATCACGATGAATTCCTTATGCACTGACGTTAAATGTCAGATCATGAAGCTAAAGCTCATGTCCAAGCATGATCAGTTTATTACTGTGGATTTTCTTTGACAAGCTAAGAGTTTTTAACTTTTCCCACTGATATTCAGTAAGAAAAGCAGAGACAGAACAGAACAGAACAGAAATGCTAACCAGGAAAAATTAAGAGTTTTGAAAGCAAAGGACTGAGTTTATAAAGCAGGAGACCTAATATCCCTGAAAGGGAACCTCAAGAAAACACGTTACTGGTCAAATTATCAACAAGTCATATCAAAACGGAGAGGAAGAAAATTGAGATTCTGCAAACGCCTCAGTAATTGCTTAATTTTCGCGGCCCCCCCCCCATCCCCCCTTTTATATATATATATAAAGGTATAAACACACAGCCTGCGATGAAGACTCATGTAGAATCAATTTCTCTGGTGACTTCAAACCCCTTTTTAAACCTCACCACGAAGCAGTAAAATGATATCCCAATATTTATATCTTTCCCACACAGATTTCTTCGTCACCTTGATTTGTTTTTGTTTGATTCCCAATAAATCCTCCCCTCCCTACAAACAGAACGCCCCTGGCTTCAATCCACATGCTCTAAGTAATATTTTTTTCCAAATAACTTCGTTTCAAATCGGTGCGCCTTTTAAATGGCGGCTAAATTTTATTTCAAGCGATTGCATCAAGCTCGGTCCAGCCTCATCCCAGAAGCAGAGTGACTCAGCCATTCGTTCATCCATCCTGTGGCGTTGGGGATGTGGTTGGTGGTGTGAGGAGGGTGAAAGGGGAGGAGGGGGGGGGGTGCAGTCTGGCTCACCCCTGACTTAGGAGTGCTGGAGAGCCTCCAAGCCCCAGAATGGGCAGCTTTAAAGCTCATCTTCGTTGCCCTGGGATGCCATTTATTCAGGATGACATCAACATCATGGCGGATCACCACATATTACCAGGCCAACCCAAACCGGCTTTGCCCACGGGGTTTCAGACTATTTCTGCTGTTGTCTGCGCTACCGCAAGGGAAAAGGGGCTGACCAGAAAGACTGGAGGCTCGACTCTTTTCTTCTAGCAGTTCTGCCCTAGAAAAAGCCCTTCATACTCAATCACCCCGACCCTAACCCAACCCTAACCCTAACCCCTCACCCTAACCCTAATGCTTAGATTGATTCACTTCTTTACTTCTATCAAAGTACCTGAAAAACATTTTTTTATTATACTGTCAATTCAAAGAAAACCTGAAGTTCCTGAAAACGATTTTCACAAACGTCTGATTAGTGTACTTCTATTAGGTCTTTTTAGTTAGTACTGATATGTTGGGGTTTTTTTTTTTTTTCGAAATGTTGCTATATATACTGAAAAAAGTCGCAAAGTTGGCAACAGTGGGGTGACTATTGTGAACTGCGAACCTGTCAGTCGAACCTCTTTAAGATCGGCTTCACGTGGAAACATCGGCTGATCAACGAGACCCCAAAATTAAGGCGCCTCCCTAATCTGTGTTTTAGAATCGTGATTTAATTATGCTGTAAAAGTAGCTACTCGAGGTCATTTGAGTCAGTCTATATGATTGGATTTTTTTTTTTTTTAAATAATTAAGTCAATCTCATTAACTTTTCCTCCATAAATCAGAGATGCACCAGTCAGGCTTTTCTTGGCCAATGGCTAATTTCTGGCATGGTTTGAGCTCTGACTTAGCTTTTTTTTTTCTTTTTTTTTGTCTGGTGTGGAAAGTTTTATTCTCTGGATTTTATCGTAGAGAAGAAGAAGAAAAAAATGTTTGTTTGGTTTTTTTTTTGGGGGTGGGGGGTTGTTTTGTTTTTAGAAATATGTAATCAGATGAATATCATCCAGATAGGATGTAGAGAATCTCATGCAATCAAAACCGTAACTCATACAGGAAGTGTCGGTCATAATCAAGCCTTTATGACCGACGCAGAGTTCCCGTTTTTGGTGAGTCCTGAAAGCCATTTTTGAATCCATAGCAAAGTCTATAAACACAAAAGACAAATGTAGTCCAAGCTCTTTTATAAAGATGCTCTAAATCCAAGAAAGAAAAAAAAACAAAAAAAATTACAAAATTCTTACTAAAATTGATTTGATTTTAAGCTGTTCGTTGGAACGCTTATAGACTGACAATGATCGACAAATGTACACACACACACAAAGATCAGAATAAAAGAGCGAAAGAAATCGGATCTTGGGTTTTCAGTTCGCTGATCACCAATCGAGACAAAGTGCTTTCGTTCCGATACGCAACTGACCGTCTCATCCCTACGATTTGTGTGTGAATTGCACTGGTTTGTCTTTTCGGGTCCCTTATTTGCTGCGTTCGTTTGGAACACAACAAATCCTTGCTCAAAAAAGGGTGGGGTGGTGGGGGTCAGGAAGGCCTTAAACCACAATGGCCGATCACTTTTAGAGGGGCTGACATTAATCACCTGTGATTATACCACAGCTGTGCGCTACTCTATTTAGAGATATTTCCATTCCACTTTTCCCCTTCGGCTTCCGAAGAGGCCGTTGCCTTAACGTGCTGATGGGGGAAAAATGTTCTATGAAGAAGAAGAAAAAAGATAATTAAGACGCTTTTCATTTTCACACACAGAAAAAGGAGGAAAAAATTGAAATCTCCTCCACCACCCACCCATCCACCCAGCCATCCACCCCCCAGAGGCGGCTGGAACATCTCTCCCTTCTCACACTACTTTTGCCCATCACAGAACAATGGGAATCCACGATGAAGGATGGAGGAGGGGAGACAAGAAGAGGGAAAAAGAGGGGGCAAAAAAAAAGTTCAGGGTGAAAAGGCGGACGAAATCCTCCCAGAAGGAGGGAAAACGCGTTTTCTACGTAAGGACGAGGAACGCGCTAAAGCCATTTAACTGGTTGTACTGGTTTGTGGCTAACAGGTCTGCCGGGCAGTTTGGCGACCACGCAAGCCCGGCCGCCACCGCCCCACTCGAGTCGCATTCACATTTAGCGGAGCACCTCGCCACACAAAGGCGGCGTGACATCCCCAAACGAAGCCTGCGCACGTTTCATTTGACGCGTCCGAACAGAAATGCCCACTCAAAACGAAACGGCAGCTGTGATTCAAACACTTTCTGCGTCTGTTTCAAATGTAACAGAAACGGTAATGGCGCAGACGTGTTCAACGGTCACCAGACAGGACGTTGATTTTTCAAGCCGCCGTTGTTGTTGTTGAGGGGTTTTTTTGTTGTTGTTATTATTATTATTTGCTGTCACCGACTTTAGCACGCTAGCTAAAGCTGAAACAATCTGGGACTTACCGGTTAGCGTCACTTGCAAGCCAGCAAAATCCTCTCCAGCTACGCCCAGTCGGTGGCAGCCGGTCCGCCGCCTCTCGGAGTCGGGAAGCCGGGATGAAATTGGAAGATAACGCCCGGGGTGGAGGGGGGGGAGTGGTGGTGAGAGTCGGAGGACACCTTGGGGGGGGCTCGGGGAGGGGGACGGCGAAGTCAAGTCGAACCGAGCCAACGGACAACGAACTTGTGAGTCGCGAGCGCCGTTTTCCCACAAGTGATGCGCGCAACCCTCGAAGGAAGAAAGGAGGAGAGTGACGGTTCGCTTCACTTCACTGCACGCTCGCTCGCTCGCTCGCTCACTCACTCACTCACTCACTCGCTCACTCGCGACACTGGAGCCGGTGAACGGAGGGATGGAACGGGCGGAGGAGAGGCCGGTGCGTTCGCGTGCTGCTCGGAAATCTTGGCTACCGGCATGTTGCGTGGATGTGTTTTGTTTTTTGTCAAACGCTAAATTCTGTGACTCTGCGGGCTCTTTAAAAAAATAATTAGAGGCGTTTTACTGGAACGTGCGTAGAACAAAATAACGTTGCATTATTTTAATAGGCAATTCAGGAATTTATCATCATAAGAATATTTTCACGGTGAACATATTATCACGATCCCGTTGTTTGATTGATTTATTCAGAGACATAGATATTAAAAATTTTTTTTTTTATTGTATGGTGGCCTGACAGGAAAGCTGGTTGTGCGAGGGAAGACAAAAAAATAAACACTGGGTTTAGTAAATAGTAATTAGGAAAAAGAATATAAACTATGTGACATGTACATCACCACGGTGGTGACGGAGTCATGCTGTGGGGTGACCGTGTTGCGGTAATAAAAACCTTAATAAAACCCGTTGAAGCTTGCGGTTGCAATAAGGCAAGACTTGCAGCAGTGCGCTGACTCAGCAGGGTCGACTATAAATGCACGCCACACTTCTCAGATTTTCATTTTGTGGGGAGAAAGGCAACAGAAAGGGAAAGGAAACACTTCACACCCCGAGCCGGTTTGTGCCTCCAAATGAACGCGAACTGAGGCTGGAGACACCGAAAGGCTCAACAGGCGTGAAAACATTTTGCAAGCCACCGGATACAGTTGCCTTTAAAATGGATAGTGCGCATCAACAGCAGATCATTTTCTTTCTTTTTTTTTGCCTTGTCAAAAAAATAAATAAATAAAAAAATTGTCTTTACTACGAGTCCGTGAATGGAGCATTCACCAGACAGAATGGCAAAATTGAAAGAGTGAATAGCAAATAGACGAGAAACTCTCTCTCTCTCTCTTTTTTTTTTTCTCTCCACTGAAAGCAACCAATCCCCTCCAGTCTGGATGGGGGTCCTGGGTGGATGGCGGGGAGAGAGGGGGGGTGGGGATTATTCAAATCAAGGATGATGTCACCCTACTCTCTCGTCCGAGTTTTTCCCAGTTGTCTGGTGCCCCCCTCCCCCTCTCACCTCCCCCTCCAGGCCCCTGGAGCCCTTTATCTCGACTGTTCAAACTCTTTTCTTCCATTCTCCATGCCCCACTGCGCACACACACTCGCACGGTGAAGCAGGGCTGCGCCGCATGCATCAAGTTGGCTGCATGCATTGTCCGCTTTCAGTGCCACTGTCGCAGCAGAACACCCTGAATGCATCTCAAACCTGTTGATTTTTTTTTCTTTTTAATAAAATGTAATATCAATGTGTATCTGTTTGCAAATGTCCACCATGTGCAGCTAATATATATATATATATATATATATATATATATATATATATATATATATATATATATATATATATATATATATATATATATATATGTCAAAGTGAGCCTTTCAGACACAAAGACAGCAATGTGCAGAAATGTGCACAGATTTAGTTCTCTCCCCGTCAGAGTGCAGCAGCACATGGCGTTGAATCATCTCTACTGAATCTTTTTGTTTCTGCAGAACGCGGCTTTTCATCGGAGGCTGTCTGGGTGGGCACGCTGCCTGTCTGTCTGTCTGTCTGCTTGTCTGCCTGCCTGCCTGCCTGCCTGTCTGTCTGTCTGTCTGCTTGTCTGCCTGCCTGTCTGTCTGTCTTCTTGTCTGTCTGTCTGTCTGTCTGTCTGTCTGTCTGCTTGTCTGGCTGCCTGCCTGTCTGTCTGCCTGCTTGTCTGCCTGCCTGCCTGTCTGTCTGTCTGTCTGCATGCTCAGCCCCCAGCAGCCGCCTGCCATTCCCCCGTCTGCATGAGCCAGGCTTTTGTGTGCTGCTCTGCTCTGGATGGGATTTTTTTTTTCCCCCTTTCTTCGTGTCATGCCTGTCATCCGCTCTTCATTTTCAGTCTCCCCACCCCAGACCACCCTCCCCTGAGCGGTGTAGCAGAGTGCAAGATTAGATTGTGCGTTTCTTGTTTGAGTTCGAGCTGCAAAAAAAAAAAAGAAAAAAAAAAGGGAAAACTGCATGTTCATCTGTCTGAATATGTAAAACACAGCCAGAGGAAGCTTTGTCTGAAGTGGGCTGATATTTGCTCACGCTTTGGAGGAATTCGCCTCCAGAAAACCTGAGGATGCCGAGCATCATTTATCGATTTACCCATGACTTATTCAGGTTCTAGCCGACCACCGGTTACGGATCTTTAAGAAACCATCGTTTCAAATGTAAACGTATTCTAATTGTCCAAGAATAAATGTAAAGATTCCAGATCTCCCGTCTACTGCAATGTAAAATTGACTCTTTCTTGAGCGCTGCAACATATCATAACGTTATTCCGTCAACAAAAGCAGACCTGGCGTGTCGCTTTCATTCTTTCGTGCATGTTTGAGAAATCCTTCAATCTCCCGTGGCAACCATTCAGCAGTGCAAAACGCCGGGGGTGGACGTAGCCCCGCCTTCGAGGACCAAACTCCTCCTCTGAGCTGCAGCTTCCAAGCTCCTGCCTCACAACGCAGCCCCACTCCCCCCCACTCCGTTCCTTCAGACTAGCCGGCAGCAATTAGCAAACACCAGGAGAGACTGTGAGTCTGCTGAGCTCGTTATAGGAGCCACTTCTTAGTGCAGCGCTGGTAGTGATGCTGTGATGAGGTCCTGGAGGCGGAGTTTCAGAAAGAGGAAGAGTTTCTTAAAGAGACAGAGGCACAATTTCAAGGAGATAAATTACAAAGTGAAATTTCTCTTAGGATGTATGTAACATTTGTGTAACAACTTAGGGCAACATAATAAATTGCCCTACTCAATACCGGCCATTGAAGCGTTAATGTAAGGCCTCTGATAGTTTAGGATTCCTAGTAGTGGTTCAGATTGATTGACACAATTTGCAAAATGTACATTTTCATGTATACTTTAACAAGGCACTAAATATAGCTAGCTAACCTGTTGTTCAGACTGTGCAGAGGTCAAAGGCACGTCCTCTGTGTGCCTGCATGGAGGTGTGTGTTCAGGCAAAGGAATCCGAGAAGGAAGAAGGTGTGAGCCGGGCCGTTCACTGCCTGCTCGCCACAGGCTGATGGACATATTGGCACAGGCAACCGGGAGTAACAAAGAGAGGAAGATGGTGTTGTTTTTTTTTCTCGGTTTTTTTTTTTTTTTCCGCCTCACAGGCGGTGGTTATGGCGGCAGTGGAGACAGGAAGGGGCAGGGAACTGTACCCCCGGCGCGCAGTTCCTCTGTTATTTATCTCATTGTTTTTGATTTTTTTGTTTTTGTTTTTTCCTACATTGCTCGGAGTCCAGCTGGGGTGGCCGTAACACACACACACACACGCACACACAAGCAGAAAAAAATCAAATAAAAAACAAAAAAAAAACTGAAACCCTAACCCTACCCCTAACCTGGCCTCCAGTTTTGCTCAACACATTAGTTATTTAACCAGCAGCAGATCCAGATACAAGCGCGCGCTCCTTGTGTTTCATTTATTCCGGCCTGAAGAGTCACATTGCACACAGGTCTGACACACCCATCTCATCAGACACCCCGGATCATTACCACAAGTGGCATCTGCACACGCAGCCGTTCACACTCCAATAAGCCGAGCATTATATTAGAAATCCGGTGTGTGTGTGTGTGTGTGTGTGTGAGTGTACCAATAGCGAGCTGGCTGGCGCAGGTTAGCACACGCCGGTGCAGCTGCAGCGTGGATTCCCTGAAGAACCCCATGATATGCCAACGCCGCATATCATTAGCATGCAGGATGCTTCCGCACTCCCTGACAAGCAACGTGCGAACAAAAGAAGGCAACAAACGCCTAATTAATGGACTTTAATCATGCCCTCGGGTCAGCACTCCCTGCTGCAGCACTGTGGGTCAAACGATGCTCACTGACAACAAGGGAGACCTTAATGTGAATACGTCTGACCCAAAGGGCGTCGCTTATAGAGTTTGTTCAGGCTGTCATAGAGAAAATAAATGTTCATTTTTCAAAGTCATATTTTCATACATGGATCACTATCCGAGTCCCAAACTAAATATTTCATTCACAATCTAAATATTTAGCTTATAAACCATACATCTAGCTCTCATGTTAAATATTTAGTTCGAAAATTAAATGCTCAGGTGGAAATATACTTTTGAAACTAAATATTTCGTTAGAAAGCTAAATATTTAGTTGGGCAATTAAATGTTTAGCTGGGAAAATTATGATCTTCAACAAAAATCTGAGTTGGGAAAATGCATATTTCATTTGGGACTAAATATGAAGCTTATATGCCAGATATTGTATACTCAGATTTAAGCATTTAGCTTGGAATTAAATATTTTGTTTATGAATTAAGTATTTAGTCTGCAGCTCTGGCATTTATAAATGTATGAGTAAGATGGAGAAAACATGACTGGAACATGTTTTTTCTTTTCTCTGTAGCAGGCTAAATGAATGTCTTACTGTGCGACTTTACAAACGCCACCCTACAGAAAACCATTCCGAAGGTGTTATTTTCTGCAAGAGAAAGATTTGATTATTATTGTTATTTAAAGATGGTGTTAACCAGCTTTTGGGAAGCTGACCTCATCAGGTCAGCTGTAAGTGCTGCTGCATCAGCTCCGGTACCTCTCCTCTGCTGAATGATGCATGAACAGGCTGCGCTTGGTTCAACTCCAGCGCATTATGGAGCGACTGCCTGGATGTCTGTTCCGTCTGAACAATACCTGGGTGCATTATTTCTCTTCTTTTCCTGCTGAAGCAGCTGACCTGCACTTCCATTTACACAGTAGATTTGAAGGTCAAGCACTTTTCTGCTACATTATTTATTTATTTTTTTTAATGTGGCTAATCTCCTTTGGAAAGTGCCTTTGGGTTAGTTTTTCTTTATTGCCTCTCATTTTAATTTCCTGGGTTTGGTTTGCTTGTGGTAGGAGAAAGAGCACGCTTCCGCCCTCTAGTGGCGGTTAACTGCTCTAACAAAGTACGAGGAACATAAGACAAAGCTAAGAACTGGACTACATGGTCTCTATCAAGTCCAGTTCTACATAGAGACAGTCTGAAGGCTTCATCGCCTCATTAACGAACCGGTCACCATATCACATATCACACAGAGCAATGAAATTGCTGTTATATTAGCATTTCTACAGACCCAGCAGAACCCTATAGTGTTTTAGTTTTGACCTACTGCGGACGTCAACGAACATCCGGGCCTCCAGTGGTGGTTCAGTTTGACATTCGGAGAACGTCGTCGGTGGACGCCGGTCAGAGGCTTCTTCAGATTGCTGCAACACAGACGGCTACAAAAGATCTGTCCTGCCAACAGCAATCAATTTGTGTCGCAGTTATCCTTTCGAGTAGCTGATGCCTAAACTTATGATGGTGCCACCAATATGAGAACCTCTCCCATCTTTTAAGCTCTGAAACTCACCTAACATTGAGGTTAAAGCTCTATAAGATCAACTCTTTCGAAAATATGTGGGATTGTCGACGAAATGGTAAATAAAAGGCAAACTGCAGCAATGCTCTTCCTTTTTTCGGTTTATTTAACTGAAGTGTGCACTCGTCATCAAGACAGCGTCAGTACAGAAAACTGAGTCGGACCATGCTAACTGCTTCCCCCTTTTTTGCTACTGTCTCTTCTGAAATTGAGGTAAAAATGAGAAAGGCAGAAGTACATGCAAACAAACACAGCGAGGAATGGCCGCCAACATTAAACCACAGCACTATCAGGACGCCTTCCTATAACTAAACACAGACCGGCTCATACGTTACACTTACATGACCACGTAAGGCATCATGACTATGATGCGCCACCGTCAAATTAAGTAAAGCTTTACCATTTCTGTGCACATGAATCAACTACAATCGTTACTTTTGCGATCGTTAAAAAAAGTTTATGTGTTTAAATTAAAGTGCAAAAAAAGCAATAAACCCCACAAATGACAGAAAACAAGTAAAAAGTCCTGGAATAATTAGTGCACTTTCAAAAGTTTTCATAAACAATGTTTTTAAAGGCATACAAAGGAGTGCATTTCATGATGCAATGAAATAACCAGCGATCACACTTTCTGAAGTTAATAACAAAACAACAAACAGAATCATCAAAACTGCCTACGTTAAACAAACTAAGAACAAAATGAGCGAAAAGAGAATAAGACCAAGAATGCGGAAATTTCACAGACTAAACACGTTTTCAAATGCTAGCTAATGTTAGCAAAGGTCAACGCCATGAGATCGCAGACTAGCTTACATTAACAATTTGTTTCATATGTTACAGAATAATAAAGATCCATTTTAAAAGTGCTGCAATACAATTTCCCTTCAGTAGGTTTAATCTAAAACATAAAATAAAATAATTTATAAAACTTCCACAAATGTTCACCCTGAAAAAGATGTGTCCTAAACCGAGTTAAGACAGTAACATGTTCTCTGTCCCTTTAAAGTAACAATGCATCATAAAATGTACAAGAAAAAGAGAATAAAACAATCATTCCAAAGTTGCTAGCTTGCTAACTGATGGCTAATGTTTGCTAAGGTTGATGCTGAGAGCAAATTAGCTTCAAATAAAAGCTTCCATGTTATCGAATGCTAAAACCGCTCGCTTTTGATATTCAGTGTCTCAATGATTGAGGTTGTTCACAGTGGAAATATTGTAAAATTAATTAAAAAACAAATAAAACACAAAAATTTGCCTGATTCAAAATGTAGCTTGGTGAGCTAACTAATAAGCAACCAGGAGCAACAGACAAGAATGGCTCTGGGCGTGTCTCCGTTTCTCCTCTTGCTCTTTTCTCACCAGTAAGCAAACCGGCTTTTGTTAAGGAACCAAGCAAAAAGGTGATTCCACTTGATGAAAACCCATTTCCAAGTCTTAAGCAATGAATTTCTGTTTCCCTGGCGCCGCGGGTCTGGCAACCCAAGGCCTGAAAGACTGAGCGAAAGGCAGCAGGTTATTCATACAGTACAAAAACGGAGGCAGGTTAATCGGACTTGCGACTGTGCCGAACGGAGTTAAATCCAAAACTGAAACGCTGGCACCGAAGGACAAAAGCGGCCCGAGGTCAGCCGGTTCGCTCCGCCAGCCCTCCTGCTGAGCGTCTGGAGAAAGGAGTGCAGCTGTCAGCGGAGAGGCAATGTGGGTCTTTGAAGATTAAAAATGTAATAGCCTTTTGCATTTTGACGCAGATGCCACTCACTTCTCGTTTTTTTTTTATGTGTGTGTGTGTGTGTGTGTGTGTGTATCCATTTCGTCGTCCTCCTCACCACTGGCAGCAGCAGAGGAAGGAGCACGACGACCCGTCCGGGCCGCGGAACTTGCCGGAGCTGGGCGTGTCTGCACACTGCGCGATGAACGCGTGCAGGTCCGTCTCCGGCGCCCGCTCCCTCGTTTGGGCCTGAGGGGGGGAAAGAAAAGGAGGCTGAAGGCGGGAAGAAAAGCCCGACATTTCTACTCGCAGGCGTGGGCGTGGCTCAAAGCACACCCACACACACACACACACACACACACACACACACACACACACACACACACACACACACACACACACACACACACACACACACAGCCGTGGGTACCATGATGGTTTCGTAGGCTCCGGTGATGAGCGCGATGAAGAGGGACAGCACCATGTAGATGAACAGGGAGATGAAGGTGTAGAGGTAGACCTGGCTGAAGACCCACACCAGGGTGCCGCTCTGCTCCATCTCGGCAAACGTCACAAACATGTCGTCCCCGTTGATGAGGGAGAACAGGCACTCCGACACCGTGGACAGGGAGCGAAACTGCACACACGCAATCCAGCGCGAACGGATTTAGATTTTACAAACCGAAAACCCGGAAGCATGAAACGGAAACTCGAAAGCGGAAGGGCGATGCGGACCTAGAATTGTATCACAATATTTTGTAGTCCTACTGTGATAACGATAAAAATCGTGAATTGAAATCCCCCCCCCTCTGTGTAAACATAAACATAAAAGCCTCTCTTGAAAAACATTCCTATTTGAAACAAGCTGATGCCACATACTGAGAAAAAGTCTGACTTATGTCACTTATCTCGACGTAGCGACCACATTTAATTGTATTTGAAAATTCGTTGATGTTTATCGATGCTCTCGTGCAAAAAAACAATAAAAATAAAAAATGGAGAGAAAAGCAAAAATGACATTTTGTCAGGTTTTTTAACATTAAGTGAATTTGTTTTGCGACACCAATAAAATAAAAAAATCTCATGACCTGAAGTTTGTTCTTTTTGTGACAAACGATTAACGATACGATAAATACCGTACATTATCGATAAAATGTTAAGAACGCCTGCCGGCCCCGCTTCCCAAGAAAAAAAAAACAAAAACCAAACGCATCAAACGACACGAGTTGACGTTCATCATCCAAACATCGTCAGAATAAACCGCGCGACCGCAGAGCGTGAGCTGCGTACCTTGGTGTGGTAGGGCCCCAGGACGATCCATCCGCAGAAGCAGTATCCCAAATAAATCACGGCCACGCAGCAGCAGAAGCGGATGACGCTCGGAAAAGCAGCTCTGAGAGTCACGATCAGGATCTGGGCGAAGAGAGACGACAGCACCATGAGCATCCGACGCGCGGAGAAAGATGCGACGTGCTGCCCTCGGGGGAAGAAAACGTCCGGTGGTTACGTTGTATTTCTGGAAGAAGCTGAAGTAGCGGATGACTCCCACCCACACCAGCAGAGTGGACGTTCCCAGCAGGATCCCACACACGTCGTACGACGACAGAGTCTGCAACGCGACACGTCACGGTTAGTGAGGAAGTCAGTACGCATGGCGTTCGGTGATTTCTACTGTGGTAAAATGTGATTATTTATTTGTTTTGTTTTTTTTATCCATTGCCTTTACACATCATGTGCCGGGCGGAAAGTGATCCGTTCAGGATTCCTTCACAGTCTCCAGAATCAAAATTCAGGATTTCTCAGCATTTTGTAGACATTTTATGAGCTTTATAAATATATTTTAAATAAGAAGGATTCAGAAATATCTAAGAAAGGAATATTTAGAAAAATTCAGAAAGACTTAAAAGAAAGGTTTTACAAAAAAAAGGTTTAGAAACAAAGAGATTCAAAACAAAAAAGTTTTAGAAGGGAAAATTGAGAGAGAGAGAACGAGAGAGATAAAGAAAGACATAAAAACAAAAAGAAGCAGTAAGAAACAATGAAGGCAGCGCAGGAAGAAAGATCATATTTTTCCCCAGAGCGTTCCTCACGGCGCGCTGAACCCACCTTGGACTCGATCCCGATCTTGATGAAGCTGCCGACGATGGTGAACAGGTCGCTGACGACGAGCAGGATGTACCAGCCGTTGATGAACTCCATCCTGTCCCCCCAGCTGACCGTGCGCTCCAGCTTGTGCTTGAAGAACTGAACGTATTCCTGTTTCGGGAGAGGGAACACGGTCAGGACTCCGGTGACGTATGAAGGCAGACGTCGGCGACACGGTTTGAGCGACAGCGCTCGTCTTCGAGCGACAGCGACAACAGCTGCTTTCTATTTACACGTCTTTCAAACGGACCTAAAGCTTCATCTATCCAATGCACATAGTGGCATTTTATGGCACAATCAAGTCTCTATGTTGCTGTCACTTATTAGGAAAATGCTACATATATGAGGTACGACTTCAAAGAAATTTCACTGTAATTTAATGCCTTCAAATTGGGTCTCCGTGTCTTTAAGAAGCTCCTGCTCACGCCTTCAGGTAGTCGTCATGACATGGCTTTACAACGTCTTTACCGGCGTTTCACTGAGCATCAGCTCCTATAATAAGCACAGTTCTACCAGGTGTTTGCTAATTGCTGCTGGCTAGTCTGAAGGAGCTGAGTGGGAGGGGAGGTAGGGGATGAAGGAAAGTAGAGAAGAGTTGTTCCTGTTTCCTACTCGCTGAAGGAGGATTCCTCTGAGGATGGAGCGGCCGCAGAGCAGCAGCGACAGCAGGCAGACGATCGCCACCACCACGTCGAAGAACTCTCTGGCGTAGCTCTCCGCTGATCGGGGGGGGAGGAGAGAACCGAGTCGAATTAAAGACCTTTTCTGAAATTCGGGAGAAAAGTTTCAACTGTGACTCACCGTGTCCGGACACGTTTGTGTCTTTGCACTCCTTTATGGAGGCCCGGTTCTGGAGGAGGACCTTGATTTCGCCGCTGTGAGCTTTGTTGTCGAAGACGATCTGAGAGCACAGCGAGGGAATTATTGCCTTGAATAATTAGTCGATATCTTACTGAAAAGTTACTTGTAAGTTAGTTTTGTTTTATTTCAAGGGATGGGGTTTGGGTGACCCTGGATTAAAGTCAGAAATCTGATATTAAAGTCTTATTCTAGACTTTCTTTTCCTCCGAATTTTGAGAAGAAACTAAGCCTAGTGGCACTAATCCTCTTCCGTAGGTGTCAAGCCTCGGTGCGGTTTAGTTCATCAGCCAGGAGGCGGCTGCTAAGAGGCTTTACAAACTAGAAGCGTTTTCTCTCTCCAGCTGCTTTTCTGCAAGATTTTTCTGCAAGATTTCCTTCTGCATCAGATTGAAATGAATGAATTCATGAATAAAAGCAGGACAAGACAAGAAAACGTTTCATGATTGACCATCTCACCGTGATGGCGAAGGTGTAGCAGTCGGGGATTTCGTTATTGATTATTGTCTGAATGTTGATGGCCTTCAGCTGGAAATCAACCGTGACATTGATCAGCCTGAAGGGGAAAGGAGCACAAAGCTGAGGAGAAGCACGTCTCTGCTGTCTGAATCGCACTCATCAGCAGACAAAATCGACTCCGGAAAATGAAAAAGGCAGTTTCCGAATGGGAAAAATGCGACCCGAACCAACGCGGCCTCTAATGTCAAAGATTATCAGAAAAGAAAATGGAGATTCTGGTATGACTTTGTAAAAAATCTGGATCGATATGTTGTTTTTTTTCTCCCAAATAAATGAAAACACCATTAGGAAACAGCCTTTTGCATTTACTCAGGTTATCTTTGACGTAAAACGTCTGTTTGATGATATGAAACAATGAAAATGTGACAAAAAAACAAAACAAAACGTAAACTCCATAAATCTGTAAGATCGGAAATGCTGATATTTTCTTTGAGGTGCAAAACTGGAGCTCCGGAGGGAACTTATAATGTTAAGCGGGGAGAAAAACAAAAAAAAAACATCATCTAACTTGTAAAACTGGAGGGTGAAATTCTTGTAGTCGGCGTTTCTCGTCACAGGGCTGTCGGCGGTCGGGTCGAGGCCGATGCAATCTGGAAAAAAACGACATCAGAAAATAGCCGTGAAAGAACCGAAAAAAGCCGAATGAGGAAGTCCCGTTTCAAAGCCATGCAAGCGTCTGGTTTTTTTTCCACATCACATGAAAGCCAACATGAAGTTTCTGCACTTCCCTAAAGCTTTCGAGCGCACAGTCGACCGCATTGCAGCCAGGCTTTTATTTCCGCTTGCCTTGCTATTTTAATCACCAGAGCCGGGTCTGGCAATCGCTGCGGCGTCAGCAGATGTGCGCAAATAGCGGCGTTCCCAAGAAGACACCTGGTTTGTTGCAAATATGTGGAAAACAACCGGGTTCACGTGTTTGCGCCGAGAGCAAACAAGTCGCGTAAAAGCAGGGCAGAGCTGCAGAGCGTCGAAAGATTTCCACAAAAATCAATTTGGTGTTAACTACAAAAATGGACAAAGAGGTTTTGTTGCATCCACACAGCTTGACCTGCTCTATGTGCTGTAATTTCTGAAAATGAATGAGAAATGTTGCACTTTGCATGAACTCTAAAGTGTAATTTCACCCTTTGAGGAGAAATTCTATAAAACAGTCAAGGACTATAAGGCAGCTAATTTGAGATTAGCAATCTGGTTTTGGGACCAGAGGTTACCGGGGAATCGGCTGGGGATCTAAATGACCTGGTCTTGAACCGATCGTTGCAAAAAAAACAAAACATTTTTGAGCTTGGACTAGGCCTTTTTCTTTCATTATTTTCAATACCGCCGTCTACCAAAAAGAGAAAACTGCTCCCACCTGTGACGACATGGGGGTCGATGTCGAACGTGTCGTTGACGGGATCGATGGCGCCCGTCTTGAAGTACCTCTGGCAGAGGGAGAGAGCGCTCCCGTCCACGCCCACGCCCTCCACGTACGCGTACCGGCCCAGTGCGATCTGAGGCAGAGCCATGTACTATCACCACAGAAGAGAAACGGAGAAAACGCAGCAGAATGAAACGCCAGGGATCCGACGCCGGACCTGTGTTCAGTTTTTAAAAGTATTCCACACCCCAAGGCCCTCAGACGTTTTGTCAGGTTGGACATTCTGATGCACTGACCTCCAGATGTAAACACTGTAGATCACAACTGCCAAATGTCATATTTAGGTTAGTGGCAGAAAAGAAACCTGAAAACGTCTCTAGATGTGCCGGTAGATTCCAAAAACCCCTAAGATTTGCAGATCTCAGTAGAGGAAAACATTGTCCTAGACAGACTCAACAAAAATGAATTCCACATTTTTATTCCTAAAATATTTTTAAAACAAAGCATCATTTTCTACACACAGCTTTGTGTTGGTTTATCTGATAAAAACCAATGATAAGAATCATTGACGTTTGAGGTGTCAATACTTTTGAAAGGCAATGTAAATTCCCGTCTGGGGAACGTCCGGGCCACCTGCTCCACGACGAAGCCGATGCGGCCGTACAGCTCCGACTGAGTGTGGACAGCCTGGGGACGGTTGTCCTGGTAACCCTTCAGGAACAGGTGCTTGAACGCCGCCGTGTTTTCCTCCTTGAAAGTCACGACCATCTGGTTGCTCAGACCGAACAGCACCAACTGGGAGGCGAAAGGGAAGACGCCGTTAGCTACGACAGACTCGGGGGAGACGACGCGGCAGCGCCACCGAAAGGGCCATCTGAGGGCCGGGGCTGCACCGATTGCATGATTCTTTGACTGTGGCCAGAAATCTTTTTTTTTTTTTTTTACAGAAAAATTGCTAAATATAGCAACAAACTGCTAACGGTGGGGGTGACTATTGGTTTGCGGAGGTAGATGGGATCGGTTTCACATGGCCGATCTCCCAAAATTAGGCAAGTCTGGGCCGAGTCATCGGTGCACCCCCTTCTGCTCACCACACGGCGCTTCCGTGGGTCAGCACTGCGTCTACCTGCACGGTCACGATGACGATCTTCAGCAGCTGCAGCCCCAGTTTGAAAGGCTTGCGCCCCTTGGCGTGGTACTTGTCACAAGGACTCATGAAGAAGTACTTGAGTTTCCTCCTCAGAGCCTCTTCCTCCTCGTCTTCATCCCGCGGCTGCCCGCCGGACTGGGCGTCCGCCAGACCGTCCTGGGATCCGTAGCCGGACTTGGAGGACAGCAGCCTCTGCTTTTCTAAGGAAAATAAAAGAAGAATAGGGGATTTTTAAGGTGTTACGTTGAGTCAGCAAAACAGACCCTTAGGATGCTGCTGCCACCACCGTGCCTCAAAGTTCCTACAGTGTGCATTGGCTTTGAACTCCTCTAAACATCTGGCAAAATAACTCAGTCTTTGTCTTATTAGACTCTCATGTGTTTCTTAGTAAGACGTGCTTCCAGAAGAAAAGCAGAAAATACTCTGACAAAAAGGTGGAGAGTCTGTAGAGACGAACTCAGGCAGACAGGAGGCTGCGACATGGGCGGTGCTAGACGAGGGCCAACAGGGACCAGGGCCCCTGTAGAACTGGAACCTGCGTCTGTTGCCTCTCAGAATATGAACTATTCTGTTGTTATCCTCAGAATACATACAAACGCCACACACATAATCAGAATATTAGAATAAAACAAAAACCCCTGTATAATCAAGGAAAGGACACCTGATCACAAGGACAAACTATGACGTAGATCCACACGTCTCTACAGCCTTAAATCTACAGAATGTCCCTTTAAGCTTTCATCCACCTGTACAGGCTCTTCTCCAGTAAAGATCGAGCTTAAACACGAACGCAGGACTCTACAAAAGGTGGAATTAAAACCCCTATGACTTTTTTTTCCCCCCCATTTATTTTGGCTGCTGCCAGTCAGCAGAGAAACAGTCATGAATAAAGAATAAAGGCTGAGGAGGAAGCGGGACCGACCTGCGGGGCTGTCCGGGCCGCAGGTGAAGCCTGAAGACGCCATGGCGACAGGACGGCTCAGTACCGGCGGAGAGGCGGCGAACAGGACGGAGCCATCTCCTCCGATCGGGTTCGACTTCACGGCAAAACTGAGGATGCTCGGCGGCGCAGCGCTAAGGTAAACACCGCCGCAGCTTCCTGGTTGTCACGTGACCACAGCTACGTCACAGAGGAAAACAAGAGCTGGGCGAAGGATCAGACAGGTAGACATGGCTCTTTATTGTTTACGTTTTGATAAATGTGTTTATTCAGCCTAACAATATATTATTATTATTATTATTATTATTATTATTATTATTATAGAAAATACTTTGTTGTTTTATCTGCAACGTAAGTGAAACAGCATATTAGATCATTTCAGAAATTTTATGAAAAAAAAATAAATAAATAAATAAATAAATAAATAAATAAATAAATAAATAAATAAATAAATAAAAGGATATTTCTGAGCTTCAAAAGTCAAAACTTTCAAGGGAAAAAAAAAATCAGAAATTTTGAGATTAAGCTCAGAAAGTACTAGAAAAAAAAAGGAACAGATTTTGAAAGCGTCCAGAGTTTCGTGAGATGAAAAGTTTTTGAGTTTTGGAAATTTTCTATGTTTCAAAAATTATGACGCTCAGAATTTTGTTGAAAATATTTCTGGACTCGGGTCGATTTACAAAAGTCAACAGGGGAAACTAAAACAAGCATACAGTATTTTCACTTATTTTCCATGGCAAATTATGATATAACCAGAAATGCGGCTAGATTTTTCTTCTTTTTACTCCAAAAGACTGCAGCACATAAAAACTCTGCGCATTTCGGTCTTTTTTTATTTGGGTGGTTCTGGGAACTGACAGTCTGACGGAACAAACGATTATCTCCATTTTTGCACCAGTATTTATCTCTTAAATCACATGTAATACTTTTACTTCATTCACTTTTTGAGTACTTATTTTTTCATAATGCAGCTTTAAATTAAAAATATCGGCAGTTCTTACATTTTTTTAAATGTATTTACTGATTTGCAAAGAAATAAAAACAGTTATTCACTGATGCTGTTCGATCAGTTGACAACTGGTTCAAAACACTGATTGATTACATATGAAGTATTAAGATATCTGCAATGCATGATGTGCGGAGCATAAAAAAGTATGTACAACACATCATTAAAATTTGATGTCTGGCTGTAAAAAAAAATCAAGTAACAAAATATTCATTGCAGTATTTATTTCATGTTTAATAAGACTCAGAATGCAAACAAACAACCACACATGCCAATAAGTACAACACAGTAAAGATGATCCACAAAACCAACAAAACGCTACTTTTCGTCTCTTCGCGTCACGTCAGTGAATCAGCTTTGGACCTCTGCACACCAGGATCAGAGTATTCCCTGGATCAGAACCGTTGCAGCTCCGGTTGGTAAGTCTTCATCTGCCGTCCAGAGCCTTGTCCCTGGCTATGACCGACTCGTTAAACTTTATCATCAGCGTGGTGCCCTTGTGCCAGTGAGCGGTGACCTTGGCGGGGAAGCCGCTGTGCGTGAGGATGGCCTCCACCACGCCGGCCGTGAAGGCCGCGCAGTTCAAGCTGCTGTTCTCTTTGGGCACGGAGATGTACGCGTTGATGAGCGGGTCTTTCTCAATGATGTAATAGGTCTTGTCGTCGTCGTTGGCCTGCTCCAGCTTGTCGGCCTCCTTACCAAATAAGGACTTCCACACGTTAACCTGAAGGGGACAGAGAAATCTGATTTATTCTTCTTGAGACCGACAAACAAGGTGATGTGGCTTGAAAAATAATAACTAATAAAAAAAATAACTGGGTCTCACACCAGACCCAGTTCTTAATCGATAATTACAAATGGCAGAAAAGGTTTTCAAAAAGTACTTTTCATTTTTTGTCAAGAATTTTTCAGTTTAATTTGGACAATGTCGTGATAAAATTAGCAAAAAAGAGACATTTACAAGAAAAAAACATTTAAAAAATTACAAGAAAAAGGTTATGATGCAAAAAAAAGCTTAGTTGTCAGGATTTTTTCTGCGTAGTTCTTCCTTCAAAATGGACCCAGTTGTTTGTATGATTGTTTGGCCCTTCAACTGATAATTTGATGCCAATGTGTTAAAAGATTAATAGTACCTGTATAACTTATACCGAGGTATAACTTCACATTCAGCATTTGTCATTTTAATTTTTGGTTAATTTTCTCAGAAATATTTTTATATTACTACTATACAACTGTATTACAATTATGACTGTATTCTTCTAATAGTATGACTTCTTTCTCTGGATAAAAAAAGAAGAAGAAGAAGAAGAAGAACATGAATGAATGAATTCAAAGTCCAAATAAACAGAAGTTTTAAAACACGGTTGTCAAACAGGATGGCATCACTGAGAACTATGGAAACACAAGCAGTGCATTGTTGGAAATAAAAAAAGAAAAATATATATATATATATTTTTTAAATCCGCTGACCTTGATGAAGAGCAGCATGTTCAGCACTTTGGTCTCCCTCTTCCCGTTCTTCTCCCTCAGCACCAGCACGTCCAGCATGCTGGCCCCCACGCGCTGACCCATCTCGGCGAGGCGCGTCTGCAGCTCCGTCACCGAGTACACGCGGCTCTGGCAGTACTGGCCATCTCCGAGAACAAGGGCGAAGGCGCTCAGGCTCACTTCTGTCTTGGGCCGGCTCAGCGGTCGCTCCAGGATGGAGGACTTTCCCCGCGTGAACCGCGTGTCCATTTTCCTGCTGGAGAATGGCGGCGTCCAAACATTTAGGTCTCTTTTAGCGACAGCGACCAACTGAGGCGCGTCGCAAGTCAAAACTGAACGTAACTGCTGACACGTTACTGCTGGGCCGCTGAACATTATAGTCAAACGTTTCTATTTTGGTCTTCCAGTGTCATCTACAGAAATTCACACTGACTGCCGTCTTCAGTCAGAGGCTTTTTTCAGATTCACTGTAATACAGACTGCTACAGGAGATCGTTTTCTGCCCGCTACCATGGGAACCTACAGCAACTCTGTGAAGAATCTTAATGTTAAAAGAACATTCAGTTTCCCTTTCAGATCAATAAGTAATCAATAATTGCATAAATGATTGACGCTCTTCACTTAGCGACGCGAGCAAAGTTGTCTGCAGCAGGCAACTTTTAAATCTGAACTTTATTTCACACCAACAATAATGACAGAGTAGAATCGAGAGCTGGAAAAAGCAGGTCTGACTTTATTTTGTCCTGCTACGGAAACCCGAAGAGTTCAAACAGGATGCTAGTTCATTTGCATCCCAGTTGTAGGAGTAAGGAACAGCATTTTCACAGTGGGGGGAAAAAGCAAAAATCACCACAAATACGGCAACTTTGGGGCTCCAGCTGCAAGTCGGACGCAAAATAATCTTTAAAGGGTTAAAACGCGACTCGACTTAAATCTATGGTTTAACTTAAATCTAACCGCTGGTCAGTGCTAGGGATTAGCAGCTCAGCTACTAGCTGTAGCCCAATAACGCCTCCAACTAGAAATATATCCGAAAGCTAAACTCATACACTGCTCGAAAAACGTATAGTACATGATTAGCTTCCAAAACATACGCGCCAATAACGTTTTGATGAGATAAACGCACCTTATTGAAGCTAAAACAGCTACGTTGAAGCGCTTCTTCCCGTTTTCCTTCTTCTTCTTCCTGTCCTCGTGACCTACTAGAGTTTCACTGTTTTCCGCCACCTAGTGTGCGGGAGCCGAACGACAGGACGCGCTTTATTTTTATTGATCTGAGGTGAACACATTAGCCAAAAATCTGTCCTCCAGTGGACTTAGTGGTTCACACAAGTGACAGCAAAAACTTGTCATCCAAGAAACTACTGAAGTAAGAGTATACATGTATTTGGTACAAAGATTAAATGTTGGTTAACATGAATTTAAAATGACGTAAATCAGACATGCAATAATTTAAAGTTGCATGCATGTTCTGTTGTTTTTAGGCTATGCTAAAATGATATAAAATATGCAAATAATATAATAAAGTAACACACACACACACACACACACACACACACACACACACACACACACACACACACACACCCACACACACACACATATATGTATATATATATTACTGAAGTAAAAGCAAAATAGTCAGGTTTTTTTTTTTTTTTTCAAAACAAACCCCAAAAATCTGAAAGGTGTTGCAGGTATTTCCATTCAGCCCCATCTCTCCATTTGTGGCCTCTCTGCCAGCTTTGCACATTTGATCTGGACTTTGACTGAGCCCTTTTGTCATCTCGGTTTCATCCCGCTGTAGCTGCATTTAGCTAGCGTCATGTTCAGGGTCGTTGTTAGAAGGTGAACTCTTTCCCAAGCATGACGCTGCCATCACCATGCTTTACATGTAGGCCAATTTTTTTTTATTTTTTTTTTTGTCTCAGCTAATCAGAGCAGCTTCTTTTAAAATGTACAGTTTTCCTTACGGACTGATATATATTAAAAACAGTTCTCCATTTCCCAGTAATTTGTTTTGGTTTATCACACCAATAAAACTTCCCTACATCTTAATGTTTTCAGCTTATTCTCATAAACGTCACGTTGTCATAGGTTACGGTAAGCGGACATCAGTCTGTCTGCAGCGGACTTTACATGTCGCCAGGGAAACGTCGCACTTCTCGTTCTCCTAATCGAGTCGGGGTTCCCACGTTACAGTTGATTTATGATTTTGGAACTTCCTCAGTTTTGCAGGCGACCTTTGCCTTCCAGATTGCTATTAACGAGAGCAAACGCTGTTGCCTCAGAGAGGAGCGGCCCTAATTTATGCGGTGAATCGGCCACGTTAGTGACACGGACTGAGATTTATGCGTGACAGAAGCTGAGCGTCGCGAGGACGTAACTGCGTGTTTTCCTCTCCGCTCGGTTGACAACGAAGCCCACAGGTGACCGTTTCCCATATTGGCGGGAGGCGGGTGGATTGAAGAGCAAGCGCGAGCCATCCAGAGTGCGCGCGAGGCGAGGCTGTTGCATAACCACAGCGCGCGCGGGTTTTCTATAAATTAGGGGGAAACAACAAAGGTGAGCACATTCGGAGTGGGTGCAGCTCAAGATGGATCAGGGCTGGTGGAAACTGACCCTGGCTCTTCTGGTTCTGCTGGTCAGGACGTATGCAGAAGGTAAACGTCATCTGCTGCTTCTCACTTTTATTTTATATCATTTCATTTTATTTAGTTTAGTTCAGTTAATTTTGTTTTGTTTCGTTTTGTTTTGTCTTGTTTTGTTTTGTCTTGTCTTGTCTTGTTTTATTTTGTTTAGTTTAGTTTTATTTTATTTTATTTCATTTTTAATTTGTTTTATTTTATTTTATTTTTACACGCACTGTGCTTGTGATGAAATCATTCTCTGGCTCATTTGTTATTATTTCTTGATCCTTAATGAAGGAAACACTTAAGTGGATGATTATGTTAAGGTAATGGAAATGATTATTTTATTGGGGGGTTTTTTTGTTACTTTTTTGTTGTTGTTGTTGTTGTTTTTTTTTTTTGCGAAACTCAAGGTCAGCTTTGCTTTAAAATAACATGGTTGGGAACATTATAATCCTCTAAAATTGCCTACATGTTACTCACCCAGATTTTGATTTGGAAGCTAAAAGTTTACTACTATTTATTCCCTAATGTTGGGAATAACCAGTATTGTTTTTCAGCCTTTACCTGAACAAAGTCAGAATTATAATTTGTCTATTGCACACGCATTTGTATTTTTTTATTTAATCTAGCTTTATTTTTATAAGTAGTACTATAAAATGTTCAACAACATTCTGTTGAAGGCTTTGGATTCTCATCTGACCAGATTTCACCTCTATTTTTTTTTCCTGTGAGGTTTTAGACAATGATTTATATTCATATTTTTGTTAATGGTCTTATTTCCCTCAGGGGAAGCAAATTTTGCTGACCCCAGAAAAATTATTTCCGTCAGATTTTGTTTCTTTATGGGCGGCCCGAATGTGGAACTTTAAAGCTTACGGTAAATGAGTTCATTAGTTTCACTGACCAGGAAGATTCAATGTTAAGATTTCATTTATTTATTTATTTATTTTTTTTAAAGAGTAACATCCACTATTTCGATTGAAAGCTATTAAAAACATTTATTGATTTATTCATTTCAAAAAGAAAAAAAAAAAGTCACCTTTAGTTTTCACTTTTGGTCCTCAAGACCAAAAGTAAAGCTCATTTCCAGCTCATTCTCATGTTAAAACTTAAAAGACATGTTAAAAAATTTGTTTTTCTGTCAAAATAATTTGTCCCAATAATATTCGCCTTCTCTTAGAAAAGACTATCGGAAAGGCTGACCAATTGTATTGCATATGCTATAGTAATAATGTACTTAGAAAACTGTTTCTGCAACAGGGATCAACAACAAGCTAACATTAGCTGAGTATCCATTTTACAGACCGGTGTTAAGCTACTCCGGGACATTGCTAGCTTGATGCATCCGTCTTTAGAGAACTTTAATTTCAGCTTTACCATTACCTCAATATTGGTTATCAAAAAGTTCTTATTTTAATATGCGAAAGAAATGTTTTTGTCTCCAGCCTCCCTTTCATACCACATGGAAGACTTCATCAGGGCCGTGAAGGAGATAGAAGATGAGGACCCTGGCGCCGATCCAGCTACTGTGTTGAAGAGGCTGCGCAGAGCAGCTGGCCTAAATGACGCCTTCATCCGACACTTCCTTCCAGACGCTCAAGCTGCTTCTGAAATGCCTGCGCAGCTCTCCGAATACTTTCGCAAGGCTGTGCATCACAGGGTGCTGGAAGATTTCAAAGAAGAAGGCGTGGTTCTGACCCCAGACGGTACCACAGTAGCGGTCGCACCGCTCCTCTTGGGCATCGAAGCGGGCATCCTCAAGACCAAAAGTGAAGCTCACTTCCAGCTCATTCTTGCCAAAGATCTTGGTGTTTCTTTCTTACGTCTTTCTTCAGGCACACGTCTCCTCGGGCCTGATGGATGCTGGAACAACGTAACGTCTCCTCAAGTCTTCACGCTCTCTGGCAAACCAAATCTGTTCACTATAGCTCAGATCAATGGAAGAATGGACGGCATGATTTTGGGAATGGAGATTTCAGCTGATTCTAGTCGTCTTCTCAAGCTCAGCAGTCTGTTGAAGGAGTACTATAGCCACCGACTGGACAGGAAGGGAATGGACGGTGCCCCACCTCTCATCAGTCAACGTCGCAGGGAGAACTTCAAACATTTTGTCTTCCCTTCTCCCTTGATGAAAAAGACAATGATGACAGTGAAACTGCAACAAAGACTGACAGGACAACCAATGATGAAGGTGAAGACTAAGAGGAGGCTGAGGGCTGCGGTGAAAAAGGCAATGGGAGAGTTTGCTCACACGTACCTGGGTAAGCATGAAGAATTCTGTTCTTTGAAAGAATTCAAGAACAGAAAAGAATGTTGTAAGTAAACATTTAACGCCGTCTGTGTCTTCATAGCTTGCCCGCCCATCATTTCTCGATGTATGTGGGGCGCTGAGCCATACAGAGGAACACCCACCAACCTCTCCTTGCCTCTGTCCTTCCTGTTCATCCATCACACCCACACGCCGAGCGAGCCTTGCTTGACCTTTGAGCAATGCTCCGCAGACATGCGAGCCATGCAGCGCTTCCACCAAGAAGACAGAGGCTGGGATGACATTGGATATAGGTAAACCACAGCACTGTGAGATTACTTCTGCATGCCAAAGGTACGAGCTAATCTCACAATGAAATCCTTCCAAAGCTTCGTCGCTGGCTCTGACGGGTCCATCTACGAGGGCCGGGGCTGGAACATCCAGGGAGCCCACACCTACGGACAAAACTCCAGAGGCTACGGCGTGTCCTTTATTGGGGACTACCAAACCAATCTGCCGTCTGAGCATGCCATGAGTCTGGTGAGAGATCAGCTGGCATCCTGTGCGGTAGACAGAGGTGGGCTGGTGTCCTCCTACATCCTGCAAGGGCACAGAGATGTGGTGACCACAACCTGTCCAGGAGACGCCTTCTACAAAGAAATCAGTGGCTGGAAACACTTTGGGGTACGTAGGAATCCTCCATTATACCAAGTAGTGTCTCTAGGAACTGTAAGACGGAGAAAATTCTGAGCCCTAAGAAATGAAGCTGAAAACAAAATGGTTGCGTTTTTTTTGGGTTTTTTTTTAACTAGCTTAGAAATGAGTCTTGAAAGAGGTTAGTTGTCAGTAACCAAATCCACATAAGATAGAGCTGATCTATTAGCAGTTATTTATATGTCCACAAATAAAAGTCTGAATAACGCGGCACAGGGCTGGATGATAAACCTACAACGACACATGAGTTTCACATCAGACGATATTCATAATTATTGGTCAGTTTTTCTTTTAAATTTGTGAAATACTACCAGTCTGGTGACGTGATCTTTCCTGTTTTGTCCTCAGTTTTCACACTGTTGTTTTTTAGTTCTTCGCAGTTAAAAAGTAAGTTACTCAAGTTGTTGCTAGGTGACCATTGAGTGACTTAGCTCATGCCGCAGACCTCGCTTAGCTGGCCTTGAGAGGTTGAGTGGCTAAACTCTTTCCTCTGCCTACATCTCCCAGAATGCTGTGCAGTTATGGATTGGCGATCAGTGAAATGATATATCGTACAAGACGTGTTATCTATTGCCGTTGACGACATGCCTATTGCGATATTTATCGTTATTGGTTTATTGTCTGAATGCACTGTTCTTCTGTATATAAAGCCAACTCTAGACTCTGTTCCTTCATACTTAAAGTTAGTTGATACAGATTCTTCGGGGATGGTATTTGCTTTATTTGTCCATCGGAATTTTACTAAAGCTATCTCCCTTCAAAGTCTTCAAGCCCTAAAATATTAGTTGCAGAAGTCTTGGATGTCTCTTTACCAGAATGGGCCGACTCAAAAGTTCAAGGTCGCCTCAAGAGAATCAATTCCTCGGACACAATGTTTTGTTTCTGTTTCATGCCGCAGCTCGTAAACAACCTCAGTCGATACTGAAGTTTCCAAATCTCGCCGTGACTGAGAGACATTGTAAAATATTTGAACAAGAGAACTTGGATGTTTTTCCACTTTGCTTGGTTTTGAAGTTGCACCATAGTTTACGACACTTGAGTCTCGTATATTTCCTTCACATTTGCCCAATTCGCGTCATAAAAACGTCGCGAATGCAACGTTCATTAAAGTGGTTTTTTTGTTGTTGTTTTTTTTCTGTGTTGCTTAAAAGTAAAATATTTGGTCTGTTTACGTTTTTATTTTCTTACATATTTATTTCTTCTTTACAGAAAGTGAAGACACACAAACCATGAGCTGGGAAACTGAAGAATGAA
Organism: Poeciliopsis gracilis; assembly: GCA_911649635.1. Taxonomy (NCBI): domain Eukaryota; kingdom Metazoa; phylum Chordata; class Actinopteri; order Cyprinodontiformes; family Poeciliidae; genus Poeciliopsis; species Poeciliopsis gracilis. Next base: position 703,161 of record CAJVRI010001002.1, read on the forward strand.
GACAAATAAACATACAATAAAGATTTTTTTTTTTCCTGCTCCTATTATTCATGTAATTCTTTGTATTAGTCTAACATGTAAAATGAAATATTCAATGGGTGTGAGCACTTTGGCAAGGCCTTCTCTGTGAAATCGTTGATGACCTTGATGGTTGTGGGTATATTAAAGGAAATGCTTAAATATTAAAATGCATTTCTTTTTTTTCTTTTTTTTTATCCAGTAAAGTTTTAGACTCAAATCCACATCCTACAGGGCCAGAAGTGGCTAAACCGCGTTCTAGCAACTGCAATTTCTTTAAAGATGCAGTAAGAAATTTTTATAAACAATTACGTTTTTACACGTGTCAGAACTGTCAACATGACCGGCCGTTTTGAGACGGAAAATTGATGAGAAAATCCATTTCCTCCTGAGCACCTATTGCCATCTGGAGAAATGCACCGCTCCCGAACAAAAACAACCAATCAGAGTCAGGAGGCAGGTCTTAGCGCTGTCAATCAATCTCATGTGCCAGTTGCTAAATGTGCCAATGGCAAAGAAACAACCAACAGGAAAAGCATTAATCTGCTGTCTTCAGTGGCTATGGTAACTAATGTTAGTTTTTACAACAGGCTATGCTAGCTGCAGCGCAGCAGAGAGAAAGGGGTGGATGAGCAGCGCCACAGGGAGGATAACTTGACAGCGCTAAGACCCTCCTCCTGCCTCTGACTGATTGTTTCTAGTTAGCACTGGGAGAAGAGCTCAATTTTTGTCAATGACAAAAGAAATAAAAATATTTTGATTCTATAAAAGTTACATACCACAAATTAAGTTGTTTGGCATCTTATTGGTAAAGACTCTGAAGACTTCTGAGTATCGTCCAATCATGTTCGGTTGTTGTCTTTTGGTAGCTTCGATCATTTCCGGTAATAAAACTAAATTCAAACAACTTTAATGTTAAGTCAGCGTGAGGAAAATGAGTCGTTTCATTACTATTGCTAATTAAGTAAATATTCCATCATGTAAGTTAAAAGCTTATTTGGTTGATGCAAATTCAAAGTCCTTCCAAATCCCATTTTTTCCTGACCATATGAAGCGATAGAAGCAAAGCCTGCAGACTTGCAGTTACTATAATCATTCCCAAATGCAGCTTTAACAAGACTTGCACTGACATGTCTCCTGTTATAACAGATGAATTACTGCCCACTCTAAGTGGATCACTTTTCTCTCAAAACCCACCACCCACCCAGGTCGTTGTTTTCATGAGAAAAAAACAAAACAAACTCTGCTGCCTTTTTCAAAGTCGTAGAGAAGCAAACCTTCGGCACTGGAAACATTTGTCCGGCCTTCCACTGATTGCGCTATCATGCCAACAGTTGCAAACGTTCCCAGCTGACTCCACGTTGAAATCTTGTATCTCATACAGACTTCTCTTTCCCGCAGCTCGTGTCACTGACCTTTTTTTTTTTTTTTTTTTTCTTGGCTCAGACCGCACCGATCTGCACATCCGCAGACGCTCGAGTTGCAAAAAATGTGAATTTAAGCGGACAGGAGTCTCAGCTCTGTGCGTGTCCTCTGTGGGAATGGCAACATCCATACACACTGACTTGAGTTCTGCAAATATAAATGCGACCAGATGAAATTAGGTCAGGATATGAGTCTTATTATAGCACTGAAATGAAGTTTTTGGATATAATGGTGACAAGCTTGTATGACTTGAAGCATTTTGAGTTGCAAGACTGTTAATCTGTATTTTTGTGCACAGCCTGATCAGCGCAAATATATAGCAGCAGCACGATTTCACCAATAAACACATATTTTTAGGATACATTTCCTGTTGGCTCATTGCTGGTTTGGGATGATAATTAGCGCTACTGGGGGGAAAAAAAAAAGAAAAACTACCAAAGAATAAAAGAACAAATAACTTTTTAAAAATTATTCTTAGAGTTTTGACTTCTTTCCTCCAAATTTGGATTAAAAAAAGTCTAAATTAAATCCCCCCCATGTTCCCCAGCAGCCCTAATCCTCTTACGTAATCATCAATGTTCTTGTAAAAACGGCGTGTACTTTCCTCTTATTTTTTCCTGTCATTCTAATTTGAATATAGTTTCAATTACTTTGCTGCTAGAACAAGGAGAAGAGAAAAAGCAGTTCACGTATGACATTTACATCATATATGTCATGCAGCAGAATTAAAGAAAAACTACCAAAGAATAAAAGAACAAATAACTTTTTAAAAATTATTTTTAGAGTTTTGACTTCTTTCCTCCAGATCCATTGATTATTCCGTTTCATTCTTCAAATGAAATATTTTAGTTCTGCATTAGTTGCAGAAAGAGCTCAGGACGCCTCTGGGCACAACGCACCGGGAGGAGGCCCCCGGTGGACGACCCAGGACACGCTGGAGGGACTATGACCCCCGGCTGGCCTGGGGTCACCATGGGAACAAGTGGCAGGGGAGAGGGAAGTCTGGGCCTGCTACCCCCTGCGACCCGACCCCGGATAAGAGGAAGAAAATGGATGGATGGATGGATGGATGGATGGATGGATGGATGGATGGATGGATGGATGGATGGATGGATGGATGGATGGATGGATGGATGGATGGATGGATGGATGGATGGATGGCTTTCTTTATGAAGTGTGTATGTGTTGTGTTTGGGCTGGGTGAAAGAGGCCTTGTCCCACTCCCCCAAACATCACTTGCACTTGCAGTTACATGCATCAAAGGAACTATGCCTGCCACGCCCAGCAGGGGGAGCCAACGCACCGACTAATAATCAGAAGTCGATCGATTTCCAGCCTGTATTGATTTTAAACGAACCTATGGACAAAAAAAAAAAAAGAAAAAAAAAAGGCAGACGTCGAAGACGTTTTTGTCGCCAAACGAGGGACATATGCGTGTCCCACCGCCGTGCTTGTGTGAGTACCGACATTAGATAAATGTTAGATAAACGTTAGAAGTTCGACATGATGTGGAGGACCGTCATTTAACAACTGACGTCACCTAAAAAAAAATCCACATTATCAAGAAACATCACTTCAGACGCGGCGTTTTGCTAACTTTGCGGCCGTTTCGCCAGGAAGCAAATATCTGAGCCGACATTGAAACAAAGACGCACGTCGACACATCTCAGCGCGTCGCGCGTGTAAAAAAAAAAAAGACCCGCCGCCGTAAAAGTTTGGGCTAATTAAAGTCGCCCCCCGGTGGGCTTCCGCTCCCGACTCTTTTCCGTCGCCCTCCCCGCTGACGTTACGCACGCTGCGTGCCTGCGAGCCGAGTAACATGGAGTCCTCCGCCTGGCGCCTCCGAGGAGGGATCCCGTCGAGGAGCCCGAGCTGCAACTAGAGAGCGGGGCGCGAGCCGCTCCGCCTCGGAGCAGCCCGGAGGATTCCCCCGCGAGCGTCGGCGCGGCTCGTCGAGCCCCCGGATCCCGGCCCAGGAGCCATGACGGCCGGCGCTTGAGACGGCGTCAAGCCCCCGCCGCGCGACCCGCAGAACCAGGCCGATTTCAGTGAGTAGTCAAGAAAACAGCCGCACTTTCTTTCTCTTTTCTTTTTCTGTTTTTTTCTTCTTTCTTTCTTCTTCAAGTCTGCACGGATGTGTTGTTGTCCCGATCACCTGACCGCCCGGATCGATACGAGCCACGTCTTCGGAGGCGAAACCCGGGGGTGTGGGGGGGGGAGTGGAGGGGACATCTCGATCCGTTTCCCTGCTTCTCTAGAGGGGGCAGCAGGCGAGGGGAGGACATGGGCCTGAATATAAAGGCCACTTATTTATGTAACCATCTGGGCGCCCCATTTGATTCTTAAATACCAGACATATTGTTGGAAATAGGTCAGACGGCACGAGAACAAACTGGAGCTGGGGGAATAGGAGGATTCTGCAGATTTCATTGTTCCTGTGCTGATTTTTGCAGCTCTTGTTTATCAATGCATGCGCATTCCTGCAGCATGAAAGTTTTCTTGCAGTGGAAAAACAAACAAACAAACAAACCCAAAAAAAAGAGAAAAAGTTAAATTTGAGTGTGTGCTTCCAGACTCAGGAGAGGTTGCACAATGTAGGGGACGCTGTTTGCCGGTGGGACTCCATACTGTCCTCTGGGGGGGACCATGGAGCCAGATGGGCAGCCCCTGACCCCAGGGACCAGCAATGGGCCCCTATCCTACGGCTCGGCGCAAGATCCTACCGCCGCTAACTTCCTCAGCTGCAGCTTAGAGGTAAGAACCGCGCCGCTTCGTGGTTGATGTCCGTTTCCCGGCGTCAGACCGGGTGGGTCACTGACCCGTGTTTCTGGGATCTCAGTCCTCATGTTCCCCACATCTGAGCGACGGCTTGATGGCGGCCGACTGCGCGTGGGAGCTGGATGGAGAGGACGACCCGGAGCGGGCGGCCGCAGACCCGCAGAGGGACGCGCAGAGTAGATTCAAGTCCTCGGCCTTTCCTTCCTCTCTCAGTTGGGACTCGGACTCGGAGAAGGAAGCTCTGGATGGTAACACGTTCGTAACAATGACGAGACGCTTCAGAAGCTACAGAGTAGCGCCAAAGTGCAGCCTGCAACACCGCTAGAAACGGTTCAAAACATCAGGGTGTTTTGTTTTTTTTTTTGTTTTTTTTTTTGTCATCAGCGATGCGCCAGTCAGTCTGCAGGGAGATGAAATCAGGACATTTTTTCCCCCCTGCTGATGTACTGCTAACCGGGAGTCAGCAGGGATGCGTTCTCACCCCCTGAACTTTTTCAGGATTTGTCGCGTTGAAACCACAAACCTCAACGCATTTAATACAAATATAAAAATACAGCTGTGGAAAAAATGAAGAGCCCTCTGCACTGACCCCCGCCCCATTAAAAACCCGGCTATCCCGCCAAGTATTGATTTCCCAACTCGTTTTCTTTGCATCGTTCGAGGTCTGAAAGGACTGGGTGTTTTCCTTTATTTTGACCGTCTCTCATTTTCTGCAAATAAATGCTGCAGTTTTGCTTGGAATTTCAGAGACCCGTTGCCGGCAGTTCATACAATAGACGAACAAAGTTCACTTTGCTCAAACATGTGGCCGTAAAAGGTCGAGTCAAATGAGCGGTCTCTTAATTTAATATCTGAAGAGCCAGCTGTGGCTCTAGAGCTGCAGCTTCTGGATTTGATTTAGAAGAATCAGACTTAAAGGAACACGTTTGCATGTTTCGCCTTTCAGGTTGTTGTTTGCAGGAACAAGTGGAATGTTAAGTGTTTCACTTGCATCTCAGTCGAACGTTCAGAAGTTTGTTGAAACGTCTCTGTGAACAAATCGCTTCTTTTAAGTTTAATGTTTCTTCTGGACATTTGGTTAATTAGAACAACATTTTCAAAGCCCAGCTTGTAAAAGTCCAAAAAAAAACTATCTGGATTGGTTGGCAAACGCCTGATTGGTGCATCTCTACTTGTTGTTTTTGTGTTTTTTAACGTTACAGATGGTATTTCTAGCCAGACGTCTTTGCATGCCAAGTTGCAACCTGAGTATAATCAGTAGTTTTAACAGTTTTTTTAAAAATGTTTTTAAGCTGTGAAGTGATGTGTCTGTGGTTGTGTGCTCTCTCTGCTGTGACGTTGTCAGAGGAGGAGCTCCAGAACTTTTCCAACCCTCACGGTCTGGCCACCCACAGCCCGGGATCTCCTTCTGCCGGACTCAGGTGAGGAGGGGGGACGTGGGTTCAGAGGTTAAACAAGCTAACCAATGTTGCGCGAGACCTGGCAATCTTTAACCAAACGGGAAGTCACGGCTTTCTCTTCACGTCGGATTTCCACAATGATTATTTAAACTCAAATTGTCTGAAGCGTTGTAAAGTCCAAAGTCTCAGTTCACGGAATGTGCGAACGGGGGGGAGCGTGGCCTCGTCTTTTTGGTCCGCGACGGATTTAACGGGCGAGATGTAAGTCGCCGGAGGCTGAAAACGGCCGGTTCACGAGCGGCGTTTTGTGAGCAAAGCGACTTCTGGGTTCAGACGAAATGCAGCAGATTTGGAAAATGGACCTCAAACCGGTGCAGGTCGTTTCCTGCGGCAAAACAATCATCCACACCGCTGTGGATTGTTTTTGGGGGTTTTTTTTTTTTTTTTTTTTGTGCGACTGTCTGATGATTGTGCGCAAATTCATCAGTCGTCGATATTTTCTGTCGTTCAGATGTGACAGAAATATTTATTGATATAGTATACATTTTATATATCTCACTATCCTTTTTTTTTTTTTTTAAAACATGAACGATACTCCTGACCTCCAGAAACAATTGTCAATAAGAAGGAAATAAATATCGATTGTTAATATCGGCCCGGATTCAAAGGAGATACAAAAGGTTTTATGTGTAATAAAGTGGAATGGCTTTTAGAGAAGTTGTATTTTTTTATTTTTTGGTCAACTAAGCAGTACAACTTCTGTCTGAATGTGGGAATGTTTCCGATAGACGGATTATTCCCAGCTTTATTAGTTTATTTGGATATGTCTTTGCCTTTTTAAAGAATCCAAAGAAATACATTTCAGTTTGGTGTATAATCTTTCAAATGCAGACTTTCAGTGGACCTGGTCTTGTGCGTTGAGTGGTGGGTTTTAATTACTTATTTTATACATTAAAATAACAAATAAATGCTAAATCCGTTCTTTACTGAAACTCTTTGTGAGTTGTCTTTACCCTGCGGACAATTCTTCAGATTTTTTTTATGACTTTAGACTTTTAGAAATATTAGGAACAGCAAATCTTGGTGAAATTATGGTGAAATTATTTCCCCACCCCCCCCCCTCCCCACTTTCAGATCATGCCCTCAACAGGCTCACTGTAACATTCAGAGGTTTAGAAACAGGCTTGCAGCCAGTGCCATCACTGTATGTTGCAACAGTTGGGTTGCAAAGCTTTTGAGTCTTTGCTTTTACCCTTTTTGTGCAACACCTTGGTCATAAGCACAGTTTTCTCGTGAAAATGAACGTTTTTCTCAGAGAAATATTCACACGTTCAGAGTGGTTTACATTTTCTTTTTCCCTTAAATAATGATTAAACTCTGAAACAGAATCTCATTAAGATTTCATACAAGTTAAGAGGATCTTTATATGTAAATGCAAGCTTTTTTTTTTTTTTTTTTATTTCCCCCCAGGCTGTTTTTATGGAGGTTGGCAGGAAATTGTGTCTCAGTTCATCTGTTTTATTGACTTTCTAAACCTCATTTTATTTTGGCAGCGCTGCCGAGTTTAAACAGACGTTCGACCGACAATCCGGACCGAACCGTTCTGAAGATATCCAGAGGAATCTTGCCTTACGTAGCATCAGCCTCTGTGCTGCTGACGCTGCTTGTGTCCGCTTCTTCTGTACTTAGCGACCAAAGTGTCTCCAAAAACGTCGGAAGGTGAAAGATCTCACTTCACTGTCGCTGCCATCCGGTTGTGTCTGAGGTTAGGGTGGAGTTAGGGTGGAGTTAGGGTTAGGGCTGAGGCTCAGGCATTAAAGAGTCAGAGCCACAAGAACATTTATTCAACAAGTTGGAACCAGGACTGATCACCAGGTCAGGAATCTGTTGGGGAGGGAGGGGGGAATGTTTTTGGTTGTGACTCTGGTATTTGTTTACATTGGAATGAGACTAAAAAAAAAAAATAAAAAAAAAAGCCACTGGCTGAGCAGAATGTGCAACATTTCTTCCATGTCCTATATTGTTGTGTTTGTGTTGTGTGCAGCTCGCGTTGCGGTCGCCCTCCTGTGACGTCTCCACCCACTGGAGCTGTTACTCAATTCGAAAGTAAAAGCACTTGGAACTGTGTGGAGCTGAAAAGGGCCAGAGACATTGAAGCAAACCCGGGCCCTGGGACGGAACCGCTGTTGGAACAGAAAAACCAAAATCCCTCAAGTCGATAGAGATTCAGAGGGGATAAAGTATAAACGCGTGTTCGCTCGCCGAAAATAAGCAAAACCCTCTGACTCCAAAGTAAAGCACCTTTCAGTGTTTCATCTCTAGTGTCGGACCCGGATGTGTCCCGGTTCCTTCTTCCAGGAGACCCGATAAATATTAGACTTCTACTCAACTTTGCGTTGGATCTTTTTCCTCCGAAAGTGTGCTTTGTTTGATTCGGATGTTGTTATGTTCACACATAACGCATGCGATTCATCTGAACAGTTCAGCGTATTGCTGTTGCATAATGCGGATTAATCAAACTACCTATTCTGACCTAAAAAGCCTCTTTGTCTTTGGGTTTGACACATCGGGATCGACCACAACTGAGAGCATGTTTACACGTCAAGCCTCCAAAGAAGGCATTAATCACAATGAGTGTGATTTTAAAAAAAAATGTGAGTGATTGACAGCACTAATTTTAATACACTGCATCATTGCATCAAACGGTTGAAGTTAGGGTGGGCAGCATTGAATTCATGACTATATTATTCCTGTTGGTAGCGGTGGCCCTTAGAGAGAAAGGAGAGCGAGTGCCTTGTCGCAGTTTCCGTCGTCTCAAAAGCCATCCCATTTTTTCCCTTCCCAATAGGCTTGATGGTGAGGATGACCCGGAATTTGAGAAACTGCATTCCTTCAGCAGCACGACCGACACATCCACCCCTGCAGAGGGGCGTAGCGACAACAATGAGAGCACAAACAAAGAGGAGCCAAACACAAGTCGACTTGGCCAAACAGAGTGTGAGTACCATAAGGTCGTCGGCGAATCTGATACGTTCTCCATTCATCAGTCTGAATTGCCGTGCGTTCTTCCCAGCAGCAGATAACAGAGTCTGGAGTGTATCCGAGGTTGCTGAGCCATTTCTGTCCAAAAGGAAACCAAAGCAAGCCTCCCCGAAGGAGGAGGAGGCTGACAGCGACGAGGGACAGTCAAAGCCCAAGGGGAATGAAGCCAGGGAGCCTGAGAGAGATGTTTACACCTTCCCCGGAGACTCCGACCCAGAGAGTCCACCTCCTGCTCCCTGGGCCCACTGCACTTTCATTCAGCGGTGCAGAAGAAAGAGGGCGCTGCTCAGACCCTTCTCTGGGATTGGATCACCCGAAACCCACAAGTCGGAAAGGCTGAGCCCTCAAACATCTAGAACCGACGAGGCCGCGGCGCTCGGTCGAGCGGCAGAGGCCTACGAATTTGAGGAAGTCAGCTTTGACGATGGCGAGACAAAGTTCAGAGGCGCCGACGGGAAGGAAGTAGAGGCGGAGGAAAGCGGGGAGGGGCCAGGTAACGAAATCTTCACCTGTGTGGAGTGTAGCATTTACTTCAGAAAGCAGGTTCACCTGCAGGAGCACATGACCGAGCACTGCCAGATCTCCCTCGGCGGCGGAGGCGGCAGGCGTTCAGGCAAGGGCAGCCGATTGCGATGCGCCGAGTGCGGCTGGAACCTGCCGAACCGCCCGGCGCTGGCCGACCACCAGAGGAGGCACCAGGAGTCCCGTCTCAAGATCCTGGAGGAGATTGAGAAACTGAACGAGAACGAAAAGGCAAAAGAATCTGACGCACTGGAGAGCAGAGCAGCGAGGCACGGGTCCGCTGACCCAACCGTTGCACAATATACAGGCGAAATGTCAGACGGAGATATGGGGAAATCTCCTCCCGCGTCCGCGGCTTCATTTTCAGTTCAGGACTCAGACCCTGCCGTCATCGACGTGGACTCTGTGGCCCCGAGTTCGAGTTCGAGTTCGGTCCGAAGCCCGGCAGCGGCCCACCGCCGCCGCTTTGTCTGCACCGAGTGCAACTTCAGCACAAGAACGTCCCAAGCTCTGGCTAATCACTCCAAGATCCACAAGAGAAAGAAGCAGATCCTCCACCCGCACCCCGGTCAGAAAGCACTGAGAGAACCCGGGAAGATGTCAACTAAGCAGAACAACGAGGCCAGCCGGTCTTCAACGTCCAACGCACTAATATTGAACCTGGCCCCAGATTGCCGCTTCCTCTCCGAGTGCAGATCTCCGCCCAACGCAGCTCCCGGGAACATCACTGCCTCCGAGGACGGTACGACACCGGACCGCGGCGCCGACAGGAGATTCAGGACGGCGGGGAAGCCTTGCGCTGATCGGTCCCGGTTTGATCCCGAGGCAGACGATGTCACGCTGCCTGGGAGTGAAGCGGAAGAGCAGAAATGTGATCTCTACGGTGAACCCAAGCCGTCCCTGCGAGAGGCAAGCTCACCTGTGGGAAGGAAGCTGCACAACACTGGTGAGGCTGTAGGGTGGAACACTTGATGTGGTCTGGACGCTAGAATTCACCTAGATTATACAGGGAAGTCCAGAAGTATTCATACCCCTAGCAGATTTAGGCTAGAGACAATCTTTGAGTTTTACCAACATGTTTCTTCTGAGTGGAAGTAGAATAAACATTTTTGAAGTGCCCTAGTTAAAGTCCAGACTGGAATCTGACAAAGAAGAATCTGTGAATGAAACTAGATATTAGGGTGATATTAGGCCTTCCAACCTCAAACTGCTCATTGCCATAGATGAATTGTATAAGTTTCAAAAATGCTGAACTTAAAGCTAATTACTCTGCAACTCTGCCAACAGGACAAGCTGCCAGTTTTACATTTAAATTCTCCAAAGCTCAAACACCTCCTCTCCACTGCCTCGCTAACGGCGTACTGCTATCAGTCGGGCGGCAACACAATGTAGCATTTAGCTGCTAAAGGTCAGATGGTGACAAAGCAAAGCAGAGCGACAGAAATCTGAGTCGCCTTGTTCTCCGTTTGGTTTTGTGGAGTGACGATCTTTTTGACGTTTTAGCTTTTTTTTTATTCTTCCACTTCTTTTGCATTCATCAACCGATGCGCAGTAAGAGCTTCTTAACGAACGTCTGCTGGAGCAGAGTCGTTTCTCACATTGCTGGATTTGACGCCTGTTAATCTCTCTCTCCTCCCCCCCTCGGCCCCCTCCGCCCCCCGTGCCTTTTTCTTCCCGACAGAGGAGTCGTCGCCGCGACACGAGGCAACCTTATCAACACCTGCCAAGAAGAGTGCAAAGGAGCAAGGCAAACAGGAGGTGCCGAAAGACAGGAAGGTTTTCTTCTTGAGGAGAAGCAGCAGGGTCACAGCGACCCAGGCGCAAACCGACAGCGACGACGACGACGACACCGACGAGGAGCACATGCGGTGTTTCCTGTCGGAGGGCGTTTTCGGGAAGGGCGCCGACGAGACCGACGAGGACTCGGAGGCGCTGAGGAGCGTGGAGAGGAAGTGCCCCTACTGCCCCGATCGATTCCACAACGGCATCGGTCTCGCCAATCACGTGAGAGGCCACCTGAAGCGGGTGGGCGTCAGCTACAACGTGCGCCACTTCATCTCCCCCGAGGAAGTCAACGCCATCGAGAAGAAGTTCTCGTATCAGAAGAAGAAGAAGAAAGGTCAGTGGTTCGTTGTTGTGTGTCATTTCGGTGTGTGTTTGTCGTCTTTTAGGGGTTTTTCCCACAGAGGTCCTGAAAAAAACCCAAAAAAAACCCAGAAGTTCGGACCCTAAAAATGGCATTACAGCTGATCCATGCCACACCATTCAGTTGCAGGTTCATAGGTCATTGGTGCGGTACAGTTCAGGCAGCACTACTGATGTCAAACAACGTAGTTCATTGATTAGGGGACAGCAAAACATCCCAGCTTGTGACAAGTATGACACATAGCGGCGTGTCACGTTTGTCGTCGCACCACTTGTCTTAGTCATTTGTTAGACATTTGGGCTTCGCCTGCCGCCCAGAGTCCAAACGGCGGCGGAAAAGAGCCGACCTGTACTGCTTAGTGGAATCAAGGCTTTGTCCCCTCAGCCTCAGAGGCAACAAACGCCATCCGGCATTTGCAACAAAAGCTAAATCTCGCTTTTTACTGTAACCGTGATGGAGTTAATCCTACGTGTTGCAGGTTTGTTTTTATTCCACCACATTCGGGGTTTTTCAGTTCGAGCAGCTTGCTGAAAGACTTGCTGGCGTGCCGCGGTCCCTCGTCCGTCCTGCCGCACAACGCGAGCGCACTTGAGCTTGAGGCGACTGACGGCAGGCGTTCTCCTGCAGGGTTTTCCGTTGCAGGGCAAAATTAATGTTTCCATCGGTTATGGAGGGATTACGTTTTAATGAATTAAATCATGTTGTCTCTAAGGTAATGTTTTTATGGCCAGAAACGCTTAAGAGTCAAAAAAAAAAGTAAAGACAAAAGAAATATGTCAGGGTGCTAATAATTTTGCATGCATGCTTAATCTGCACCACATGCGAGTTTTAAAAAAAGAATCCACATAAATGTGGGCGACGACTTCTTGTTTTCGAAGGGGTTTGTTTACTGTATGATCGTTTGAACCTGGAAAAAATTATGCGGGAGCTGCATTACAATTCCCCATTTGTAGGATTTTTTTTTTTTTTTTTGTCTCAGCTGTAATGAAGCGGTTAAATACTAAATTATGTCATAAATGTCATTACCAGATTAAAGGCTCTTGCATGAAGTATATAATTGTGGTAACACAATAGCAGCCTTGAGATCTAATCAGGGCCACATGTGTTCACATTCTTTTAGCTGATGCGTCTCGCGTGACATTTACATGACATTCTTTTTGCTGACATACCTCTTCAAAACGAGCAGCTCATCGTTTTAGGCCGGGCGCTAGGGCAGTTTGTTTTGTCGTGACCGGTAAGGTTACAGGAATTATTGTCGCGTGTTGACGCGAGTTTGAGTCTGAGCTGCAAATAAAGACTGTCAGGTTGTCTTGTAGCCTAATTGACCGTTTGCAGGCGAGTGGTGATGCTGCAAACGCGAATGCGGCCTGCTTCAAATCAAATCGGAAACTTTGCACCCCGAATGCAGTCGCATCACTCTCTGACTGCATTCCTTTTGCAAGCTGGAACGCTAGAACCATCTGATCCTCGCAACCTGATGAAAATGGATTACAGATGCATCTAAGTAGTTTAGAACATCATTGAAAACTTACTTACTTACTTACTTGCATATATTTAAACAGGCAAGTGAAACACATACATTATAACTGCGACGTATCCTAAGCATTTATGTCTGTTAATTTTCACAATTAAGCCTTGCAGCTAATCAAACTTTTGAGATAGTGTGTCTACTAGGGGTGTAACAGTACATAAAAATGATGGTTCAGTTCATGTCTTGATTGTAAAGTCATGTTTCGAGAAACTTTCCGTATGTTTTATTCGAGGAAAACGAAAACGATGCATGTTTTTCCCGCAACAGTGAACAATGAGAGTTAGATTTTTTAAAATAGTTATTTAGTTTTGGCAGGATGTTCCTGCACTTGAGTTTTATCAGTAAATGAGGAAAGCATGGGTTGGATGGATTATAGAACAGTCTGTTCGTCTAAGTCTGTGGGGTATACCTGCGGGGTATTGGTAATCTTTGCCTCTAACAGATCAGTTCATGTACGTTGGTGTCTTGTTCACTAGCCATGGTAGGATGGAGCAGGAGATAGACAGATTGCGGCTTCGGTCTGCTGGGACTATTACCATGGGGGGGGGGGAAATCGGATGTCTCAATTTACCGACTCGTCTGCGCTCTCAGCCTCACCTATGGTCACACGATATGACTCAAGACTAAAAAAAAACCCCAAAAGCTCAGATGGAAGGAATTGGAATTGGCTTTCTCCATAGGGCGGCTGGGCTCACCCTTAGCGACAGGGTGCAGAGCTGCGGTACCCGGAGGTGGCTCGGAGTAGAGCAGCTGCTCCACAGAATTGATGAGATCCAGCTGAGGTGATTGAGGCGTCTGATCTGGAAGACTCCTGGGTGCCTCCTTCTGGAGGTTTTTGGGGCATGCCTGATTGGGATGAGAAACCAGGGAAGACCCAGATTACACCGGAGGGGCTAAATATCCCTTCTGGCTTGGGACTACCTTGGGATGAACAAGGTCAGTGTTCTCGTTTTATGGACCTTTGAATAAGGCCGTGAAAAGGTGCTTGAATTTACTTTGGACTCGTTTTGCTAGATAGGCAAACCAGTGTACCAGTTGTGCTTGAATCATACATGCATCTTGTTTGCAAAATCCTCTCTTGTCTGAGGAACTCCTCTTTACAGTACCGGCATACATCTGCATAAAGCTATTTGGAGCCGATTGGACAACAGGAGGCTGGGTTTGGGACTTTGGCCTATTTTTCTTCATACCCGTGATGTTTACAATTGGGGTTGACGTCATTTCAGGTGAGTAATTAGATTCAGCGTAGAGCTAGCTACTCATCTTAGGGATTTTGGGATGACGTTTTGGTTCGGTCCGCCTTCCGTTCTCCACTGTCAGTGTAGCTAAACGAGGAACCAAAACGTTCCTAAATAACAGACTTTAGCGATACCTGGGAGTCCTCCCTGTATTGTTTTGGTGCTGGGTTTTACAGTTGCATTGGGAAACGTAGGATTCCTCTCTTTGGTTCTGCACTCTGCCTCTGTACAAGTTGTTCTATTAAGTAATTTTGATGTGAATACATGTACTGTTACACCCCTCAATTCTGTGGTATTGAAAGTTCCTTAAATAAAAGAATACACCCCACCAACTCAGTTCTGATAGTGATGTTAGGCTGAAGCCCTTTTGACGTATTTTCCAGTTGAATCAGGTCAATATAATTTCTTATTGAATATAACTAATTCATGACAGGACTTCTAGAGATGGAGCTACACACTGACTTGGGAGGGAAATGTTCTGTTTCCTTGGCGGCGGTGCAGAGGTGTTTTTTTAGTTCCAGCTGAAATGTTCCCTCTCGTACACACACGCCTTAACGTCTTTCAGCATCGATAAAGTAAGATGTAGAGAACAAGTGGTAAAAGTTGCCTGAGTCCCTAAACCTCCACTTGCATTCCCTCCTCCTCTGTCCTCAGTTGCCAACTTTGACCCGGGCACATTCAGCTTGATGCACTGCGAGTTCTGCAGCGCTGGCTTCGACACGCGGGCCGGCCTGTCCAGTCATGCCCGGGCTCACCTCCGGGACTTTGGGATTACTAACTGGGACGTTACCATCTCACCCATCCACATTCTGAGGGAGTTGTTCTCCAGCAGGCCAGATCTGGTGATTCCTGTGGATCCCCCACGCAGTCTTGGGAGCTCCTCAGAGGAAGATGAGGAGGAGGAGGATTGCGATGAGGGAGACCCAAAAGATGGTGGAATTATTAAGGTAAAGCTTGAAGGGGAGACGTGTGAAAAGACCCTCCATCCCTCCGACTCTGTTGCCCTGTCTCCAGGATGTCGTCCACGCAGGAAGAAGGGGGCAGAAGTGAAGGGCTGTGAAGGTGAGTTTTTACTGTTAAATACACTCTGGTGTTATTCTGACTGGCCGTTGGGCATCTCTTCTTGCAAAATTGGCGGATCTTATTTAGAGTGGCTCGTTTCTTTGGACGTGGTTTTTCAATCAGGTTGAGATCCGGCACTAGGGAAAACCTTTCCAGGAGCCTGTTTTGTCCTTTCCTTATCTGGTTTTGATGTATGTTTGGAATCATTGTCCTTTTAGAGCAAACTGTGTCATCCAAGTTTCAACCAACTCTCACCTAAACCGCCAGGACATCGGTTTAGCTTTTCAAAGTGTCCCACGAACGACGTCCCTGTCCACAGTAGCTGCAGTTGCACTGACCAGATAATTGTGGAATTAGAGCCGCATGTTTTTCAGTCACTTTTGTGAGCAAACTTATTCACCTGTGATTTTAACTGTTTCTTATATAATGGCGAAATTTTATTTTCGCCATTATATAAATTTGTTTTATTTTAAGCCGAGGGAAATATTGAGCCTTTTGTCATGAAGCCAAAAAGAAGTTTTGGTTGTAATAATTAGAATGAGCGTTGCGAACCCAAGAAAATCAGGCACGGTGGGGTGAGCAGCATACTGTGGGTCTGTTGCTTTCCACGATGCACAAGGGCAATACCTCCAAATTCATCATCATCCGCTTAACTCAACAGCTTCATGGTTGAAACCTGAACACAATTTGGCGCTGCCACTGGATAACGACGCCAAATACATCAGAACTGGCATCGGGATGGACAAGTCATTAAGCTTCTGGGCTCGAACTGCAGTTCTGTGGAATATGTGCAGATTGCACAAACCACTCAGTTTGAATGAAGTGCACCAAAGCTCCCGGAACGGGTGGGTTTCTGAACGCAGGATTGTGTTAAGCATTCCACCGGTTGTTTATTTTGCGGTCATTTTGTGTGCTTCGGATGGATTTCACAGTTGTTATCTGGAGGCAGATAGTGGCTGGAGTTTGAACTTGTTACCCTGTATTAAAGCCATGAGGATGCCTGCTCATAAGGCATCGGAACAACGCCTTCCTTTTTTGCTGCTGATACTAAGAAACACAGTGCAAGATGAGTGACAGTAGTGCAGTGTCTGAATCAGCATGGTGAGAAAATATCCCTGGTAAGATACTGTGTGTGTGTGTGCGTGTGTGTGTGTGTAAGGGAGAGTGTCCCCTGATGCCCATAGTTGATGTGGCACTCGCTGCATTTATCCCCACCTCCGCCTCCTCTCGATTGGTCACGCCTTAGCTTCGCGGTGCATATGGGGGCAAAATGGCTGCTTCCACCTCCCCGCAGACCCAAACAATAGCGGAAAAGCTGTCTGCTCTCTGCCGCCGGGAGTCCGATGCACTGCGGACCGGTGAGTACCGCGCGCCCCGATTCCTGCGCAGCGCGTGCCCTTCGGAATCGCACAGCAACGGCGGCGGCGGCGGCGGCGTCGCGCGGCATGTCTCGCGCCGCATCTCCAGTCACATTGTATCCAGACAACAGCCATTAAAAGAAAAAATTAGAAGAAGAAGAAAAGATTATTAAAAAGAGAGAAAAAAAAAAACTCCGCTTTTCTCCTGAAAGACCGCGGAGAGAAAGGGCTCGGCTCGCGCGGAGAAACGCAGGTAGCCCATGACACGCGTGTCAGGAGCTCGTGAAGCGGGTCAGTGTCATTGTTTCGGAACCGGGGGCAGAGTTGGTCCCGCTTTCCCCACACGAAGCGGGACGCGTTCTTCACTTGTGAATTTGTTGGCATAGTTTGCGTGTAGTTAATGACCGCGAGGTATTTATTTCCCCACGGCTCGAATGACGTCCATTGTATTGATTTATTTATATATATATTTTTTGAACGCTGCGGGATATGTAAAATTACCTCCAGTTGCCCAATCCTCGCCATTTTACTATGCTTTGATTTTTGATAGGAGGACAAGCTGTGCTTTCAAGTCCGCCTTTTATTTTAAAACAAACTGTGCGAGACGCCGTAACTTTTGACCGGACTAAAAGTGGGAGCTCACAGATAATCTCGCCACAACTTATCCGGATAACTGTAATGAAAGTGTCACTTTTTACCTGTAAGTGTCGGACTCGCCCACTGTCTCTCTCTGCCTTAACGGAGACAAAGTCTAGTCAGCGTTTACTCCAAACACACTCCTTTTTTTTTTTTAAAGACATAGTATTTCGTCTGGTCTTTATGTAAAAAATAAAAAAAGCAAAAAAAAAAAACAAAAAAACAAAAAAAAACAATGGCGTAATGTCAGAGGTGTCACATCTCCGCTCTTTTACAGTCAGGCGATAAAGTGACAGGCGCAGAGCCGCCCACCAGACAAAAAGCATTGTCTGTCTCCGGCGTCTCTTTTGATTTACCGATTTGTCGCAGAAGATGGCACTTTTGTCCCAGGAATGCCTGACTGCGGAGAAACGGAGTCTGCCATATTTGCTTCACGCTCCAGTGCAATTATGACCTTTTTTTTTGTTGTTGTTGTTTTTTTTGACAGGGCTTCGTCCCTCCAATCATTTCTGTTTACGTGCATTCCAGCAGGAAAGGTGATGATGATGTTCTCACTGTAAGGACTGAAATGACTGCAGGCATTGGGAGCTCGCTTTGAGTGAACACGTTTCGTTTCATCCGCCCGGCGTCTCACTAAATCACAAATGTTTCCAAGGCAGATTTCATTTCTTGTTTTCAGTTATAAAGTCTTTACACACCCGACATATATATATTTTTTGTTGTTGTTGATTTTCGTGATCAGTTTATCGGAAATTTATTGAGTTTTAGCAGTTGCCCAGCAGACTGGTGGTGACTGCTGAGCCATACCTGATAATTACCAAATAACAGGACTTGGTTGATTTTTTATTATCAGTGTCGTATTGGGGGAAAGTTCAGTGGAAGGAAAAAGTCTGGTAAAAAAAAAAAAAAAAAGTGCACATGAGTAAAAGGGGTCACCTATAGAAAGCCTGTCCATCTGTGTATCTATCCATCCTCATTTATGGCGAATCAGCTGTATTTTTCTAAGTTGAATGTTAATGTGTTCAGAATAAGCTAATTGTGATCTATAACATGTCACTAATGTGTTGCAATCTGTCATGTGTGTGATTCGTTAGGGAAAGTTTTAGTGAAATATTCTACTGTAGTCACTGAGCAAAAGCACAACTCTGTTCTGTAAACGATATCATGATCATAACCTCAAAGTCACATGACTGCAGCAAAAAGGGTGGAATTGACGTCGCTTTGGACGTCAATTCAACGGATGTCACATGTGTGTGTGCTCTTGTTACTTTAAACGACAGAAATACACTTTGATGCGACGCGTCGTCATTTACCGTTTTAATTATCGAGCAGCCACATCGACGTCAACATTCATACGGGCTTCTTGTTTTGTGTAGGCGATGACAAGGAAGCAGCCGATGAAGAGGATGAGGAGGGTCTGCGACTTTCCTCACTGGATGCTCTTTGCTCCAGTGCTGGAAAAAAGGACGGCCTCTCCCTCAGGGAGGATGTAGACGGCAAGGGTGAGAGCATAGAAATCAGAAATCTACTTCCCGCTTGAACTTTCCACGTTCTGCCAACCACAAACTGCTAAGCTTTTTTTTTTTTACGTTTTAAAAACTCAAAAACCAGTTTATCACAAAATGATGTCGTAATGGTTGTCCAGCATACTGTTATTGACAGCCTCTTTAAGGAGATTACGCCACTCTAATAAACCAAGTGGCTTTCTACGCCAAAGAAAGAAAGCCACTTGGTTTATTTTTATTATTATACTATGGGAGAGAGAAGTAAAAGGAAAAAGAGGTGAGAAAAACAAAAGTTTTGTAAAAAGCGCGAGCACAACCTTGACAGGATAGTTAAGGAAAGCCCATTTTGCATACAGGTGGCGACTTTTTGAAAACCTTTGGCAATTTCAACCACGCATGTAACACGATTTCTCGTCTTTTCCAGTCAAGAAGTGGAAATGTGAGGTCTGTGACTCTCAGTTCGAGAGCAGACGTGGACTCTCCATCCACTCCCGCGCGCACTTGCGCCAGCTGGGCTTCACCGTCTCGGAGAGCGGCGGGTCGGCCATCGAGCTGCTCCACCGGGTCGCCATGGAGCGCAGCATCGACGGCAAAATCAGCTCGTCTCTGCTCACGCCCAAGAAGCCCTCCCTGCCCGTCTCCCTCAAAGCCGAAGAGATGGAGGACATGGAGTTGGACGAGAAGCCCATTCCTCTCTCCCTTCTGGCCAAAGCGGCGAAGGCGGTGCCCTCCGGCTCCGCTACGCCCACACCGTCTCCAGGTGCCTCTCCAGCTCCGGCTCATACCAGCTCACCTTCCTCAGTAGTGAAGAAAGCCCCCATTTCATCTCTACTGCCCGTGTCTTCCCTGTTGCGCTCACAAGAGCACAAAGTCGGGGGGCTGAAATGCCTGACCTCTAATCTATCCGCTGCCTCCGGAACCGCAACATCCAAACCGCTTTGGGCTCCGCAGGAGAACGATGCTCCTCTCAACCTCAGTAAGCATCATCACTCTGGCCCAAGACTGAGTTCTAGTAACTGTTCAGTCTTATCGGTGCTAATTCACTGGTGGACCAAGTACTCAGTTTCATCACTTAAATCAAAGTACTGATCCAATTCGTCAAACTAAAAGTACCTCTGCCAACTCGCTACTTAAGTCAAAGTATTAGAGTACTTAAGTGTTGAAAATACCTCAAAATTTTGAAGTTGTTTTTTCATTGTAGTCAAGGATATTTGGAAATAAATATCTGCTGACTGGTTCAGTTCTTCAGTCATAGATCATCAGTAATGCATTAGTCTTGCTTTTTCCAGCATTTCTTGGCGATCAAAGGCATTTTAAAATTTCACGCGTTGTTCATTCATTCAGGGATACACTGTGTAGATTTATTGTGTGTCACTGGAACAAAATAGACTCAAACTACACAAACAAGGCCAGTGGAAGTAACAAGTAACAAAAGCCTTTGGAGAAATAAAGTGGAGTAAAAAGTATGATTTTATCATTATGTTATAGTGCATTTGAAAGTCTTAAGTTTTCCCAAAAGAATGCTACTCGAGTAAAGTGCAAATGTTCAAAAACCGTATTTCAGTTCAGTTTTGACTTGGACTTTCTCTGGCGTTAGTTCAACGACTTCCTGTTTGTTCGCAGCACTGGATATGGACTCCGACAAGGACATCGTTTGCCAGCTGTGCGGCGCCTGGTTCGAGACTCGAAAAGGCCTGTCCAGCCACGCGCGAGCCCACCTGCGACACTTTGGCGTCGAATACTCGGAGTCCAAAAGCTCCCCTATTGAACTCCTGAGCCAGCTCATGGACACGGACGACTTCAAGCACAAGGCGGGTGCGCTGGAGCTGGACAGTCCCACGGAAACTCAGGACGTGTCCCCGGCGCTTTCCCCCGCAAAGCAGTCGCTGCTAACGCTCTCTTCCTCTTCCTCCGCATCACTCCTCTACAAGGTGACCACCGTTGGGGGTGGGTCCAAAGCTACCTCTTCCTCTTCCTCTGCCTCGTCTCTACCAGGTCCGCCCGCCAAGCGACTCAAGACCTCTTCCATGCAGGTCTTCCGCCTCAGCAGCGGGGAGCTGATGGCCCTTCCACACAGTAAGTGACGCAGTCGCTTGCAGAAAATGTTTCTGCCTCTTGAAGTTCTACATGTTACAACCTCCTTTTGTTAAGATTTTATTTCACTGATTAAGACAAAGTAATGTGTATTTGTAGAATGGAAAGAAAACTCTAAAAGAAAGAATTGTCTTGTCTGCTAAGATGAACCTCCAAAGGAAATAGGATGCGAGTACTGTGGGGAGTATTTCGAGAATCGCAAAGGCCTCTCCAGCCACGCCCGCTCCCACCTGCGCCAAATGGGGATTACCGAGTGGTCTGTCAACGGTTCTCCGATAGACACGTTGCGGGAGATCATCACCAGGCGAGGCCTGCCCTGCGCACTTCCTCTCAAGCCTCTCAAATCCCCCCCGCCGTCCTCTCCGGGACCCCCTCGCTCTCCTCTGTCGCCTTCTTCGTCTCCGCTCCTCAGCCGCCTGCCTTTCGCCTTCGCTCGCCCGTCCAGCCCTCCTCAGTCGGCGATGTCCAAATCCAGCTCGGCTCCGCCGATGTCTCTGAGCGGCCTGGCTCTCAAGCCAAAGCCGGAGCCGGTGCAGGTGGAGATCACTGCGCCCGGGTCTGTGGAAAGAGCCGGAGGCTTTCCGGTTGAGCCGCCGGGCTCAAACTGGAGCAAGTCCGACAAAGTTTATCCCCTTAACCTGGGTAAATTGAAAGAATTTCAGGTGTAATTGTTGTACGTTAATGCCCTAATGAAAATGGTGATGTATTGCTTTGCCTCCTGGTTTCCTGTCAGCCATGGCCCATGAAGTGGAGCCGACGAGGGACATTCGATGCGAGTTCTGTGGGGAATACTTCGAGAACCGCAAAGGTCTATCCAGCCACGCGCGCTCCCATCTGCGGCAAATGGGCATCACGGAGTGGTCTGTCAATGGCTCGCCCATCGACACCCTGAGGGAGGTCATGCACAAGCGACGGTCCAGTAGCTCGTCTCGCCTGGACCAAGGAGTGAAGAAAGAGTCCAGGCAGGGAGCCAGCAGTCCCCTGTGGGAAAACGCGCCAGGAGCCCGCGGCTCAGACGGTTTGGGTGTTTCAGGCTACCAGTCCTCCAAGTTTCGCAAATCGCCTCTCAGTTTGGTGCAGTCCGGGTCGAGGATGCTCAAGCAGGGCCTCGGCCCCGTGGCTCCGTCTGCCTCCCAACCTGCGGGGAAGTTGTTCCGATTGTCCCCTCTGGCCAAAAGGCCCATGTCGGAAAAGACTCAGTCGGCTGAGGCCATCGCTTCACACGCACATCGACTTAAGACTTTCCCATCGCTTCCACACGACTTCTCCTACAAAAGGAAACCTTCACCAGAAAAGCACGGACACCAGGGTAAGCATCATGCAGCTCACGCAGAGTCCCTTCTAATTCCGACCATTCACCCCTAAACAAGAACTCTGATCCCTTTCTGTGTTTCTCAGACCCCAGTTGTGAGCTGTGCGGCTTCTACTTTGAGAATCGTAAGGCTTTAGCCAGCCACGCGCGAGCCCACCTGAGGCAGTTTGGCGTGACCGAGTGGTCTGTGAACGGGTCGCCTATCGAGACGCTGAGCGCCTGGATACGCAGCAGACCACAGAAGGTCCTGGAGATGCACCGCAACTACATGCAGGGTAACCGCTCCTCCCTGAAGAAGGTAAGGACCTTCTTCGCTCGGTCTTCGTTGGAAACGCACCGCCGGCCGAGGCAGAATTTAGCGCACGGCAAAGGCACTCATGCCCGTTTAACTCTAGCTCGTTTTGCTAAATCGTCACCTTCTGAAGTAATTTTTTGCCAAGTGATTTTGGCAAAAAAAAAAAGAATCACTTAGGAAGGTGACGATAGGACAACCATACACTGGGGTTTTTTTGGGGGGGATTTTATGTGATAAAATTTGAAGTGTGCGCTTTGCATTTATATTCAGCTCTAGTGGAAATGTTTGCCGTAACAGTGACTTGACTTATATCAGTGTACAGTACATTTAAAAAAAAAATTCATTTATTTCTGTGTCGGTTCAATAAGTGAAACACGCTCTGTACATTAATTACAAATACTGATGTTTTCAAGACTTTATTTCTACTAATTATTATTTTTTGCTCTGATAATGTAGCGCTTTGCCTCTCAGCTGAACAAGAACCTTAAAAATACAACCAGAGCGACAATAATAGCTTCTTTTTTTTTAAAGATTAGTTTCATTAAAGAATTTTAATGTGTCAGAAAGGTCCACCCAAATTGAACTGAGAATCTGTGGCAAAATTGACTGATTTACCGATTTACTGTTAGCCTTCATCAAGTGTCACAAAGGTCATGAGTTTGCAGAAAGAATGGACAAAAACCCCCCTTGTTTAGAGCCGCGGCTGTATTTGGAAAATCTTCCTTTCGATGCAGATGTACCTGCGATACCGTGTCGTTCAATCACATAAAATCCCAGGGACATAAACGTCACATCCAACACTTTCCGTAAGGACCTCGAGATGAATGGCGGTTCCCGTTAAATGCAGATGTGTGGTTTGATTTTTGATTAACTGGCTCGTTAACGAACAAACCGTCAGCGCTAGAAATCCTGGTTTTCTTAGCAAGTAGCCAGGTAAATGCACAGTAAAATTTGATAGCCTGCTGTTTCTTCAGTTTTCTCCTCCCAGGGTCTTTGAACAGCCTCCCTGTTCTCAGATCAGTCGGGCCTCTGCTGGCGACGCGACAGACATTTTGTGTCCTGGAAAGCTGCAGACGTGTTGTCTCGCAGCTCAGAGCTTTACTGTTGATCCTGTGTCTTTACTCCCCTGTAAAATCACTGTGAGGACAGATGCCAGAACGACTCTGCTATTCACTTGATAGTTACCATAGTAACCAGGGTGCCTGGCAGCTTATGTTTCATCTTCAGATAAATTATAGCAAGCTGTTGATGGAAGAAAATGTGTCGAGTCTTTTTTTTTTTTTTTTTTCCCTCCCCTGTTCTGAAATTAGTTTCTGGTGCATTTGCGTCACTCTCTCACACCTTTTCTCCGAGCTCTGATTTGAAACACATATGGAGCAGAAACTACTCTTTAGATATCTTTGGGATTACGTTACAAAGGTTTTTTTTTTCTTTTCTTTTCTCCAACTCATCTAATAGGCAGGTACCAAAACTGCAGCAACGTCAAACACATACAACAATTAGAAACCTATTTTGTATTGTTGCTATAGAGGCGACAATAAAACGCAAGACTTTAAAAAAAGGAGCGAACCGCAGCGTTGGAGATCGGTTTGAAAGGTTGTTGTTTTACAGCAGATGGCACGCAGCCTCGGTGGTGCTTGTGTTGAAGCTGATTAGATGTTTCAGGGTGAAGTTGGGTGGGGTTGTGATGTGAGGAGTGTGATGCTGTCTGTCTAATAATAGGGATGATGTGTCCTGGAGGAGCGTCTTCCATTCGTGAGCCGGTACGGAAACTTGTTTGAGTGCCCTGCAAAAACATCCACACCCCTTTCGCTACATTTTTTTCTTTCTTTTTATTTTTTGTCACATTACAATGTCAAGTTTATTGTTTTAATAACAGGACAAGACGTATTAATAAACATTTACATGGAAATATATAGGATTATAGCCAAGTGACTGATTTTAATCGTTCGTCTCATTGGTAAGTTGATGTTAGCACGCATCATAAAAAAACAAGAATGGAAACAAATTGACACTATTAAATAAAAAATAAAAAAAAATCAAGTGGACATAATCCATACATATGTCCAATGTTGACATTTTTGGCTTACCAAGATACAGTACTGCAGTAATCTTTCCTCTATTCATTTGCATTTTATTTGTTCGACCAAAAGAGACGTTTTCTTCACATCAAAAATTGGAAAATTGAGGCTTGTATTTGCATTCGTCCTGCCTGAGTCGACACTTTGCAGAACCACCTTTCCACCCGCTTTCGGGCATCTAGAAACTGAAATGTTTGCCCGTTCTTCTTCTTCGCTAAATAGTCCAGCTCAGTCAGATTTAATAGAGATTTAATTGCTCTGTAATTTATCTCCCTATTTACTTCAGATAAACTCTGAACCAGCTTCTCCGACCCCCACATTATGATGCTACCACCATGCTGGGGACGTGTTGGTGGGTGTGCAGTTACTAGCATAAGTTTGGATCGCCTTCGTTTACACTGAGATTAATTTACACACTGGTAACTTCTGAAGGCTATTGCACGCACTGGACTTTATTCATGGGAATCAGAGTGAAGAGTGATTTCTTTAAACTTCTTTTGGAATCAAAGTCGTTTTTGTAACTTTCAATTTGCGCTTCATCGTTATTAACGATGCTCCTGATGCCGATTGGATAACGTGCTAACTCTGTGGTTAAATCTTTCTCAACATGGTTTAGACTCTGTTGAAATGTTACAAATCCAAAACAGATGTAGTAATAAAGGTATCTTTTTAGTCTGTTAAATCTTCCTGTCCTTGGATGTATTTTGTTTCCTGCACATTAGCATTCCTGGCCGTTGTGCGCCATCAGAATGTCAGATGATTTTTATTTATTTTTACATTCAGGTCAGAGAGTTGAGTGTTTCTCCATCTCCGAGGATTTTGAGGTCCACCTTGGCTCGCTTGTAATTTTGTTAAAGCCTCGCTATTTTTCCGTGCTTGCGGCTTGAGTAACTATTTGGCGTCCGGAGCCAGAAATTTGCTGCTATTTAGTAGAATGTGCAGCGTTTGCACTACTTTTCTGTCTGGCAGGAGTTCACTTTCAGTTTTATCTAACGTGTACGTGTGCCAGATCTTCTTTTTGTTTCATTATTTCCACATTACCCGTAGCGTGTCACAGAATCCTAAGTGTTTAATCCTACACTTAGGATTAAACGTTCGGCTACAGTTTTATTTTTTAAAAACCTTTCCATGAAGGGAAAAAAGCAACACGTCGACAGGTTCCACACTTCTATGATATAGTTAACGCAGCTTCTTCTGCGGCTGGTATGTGCCAGAAGCTGACACACAAACTCACTCTCTAACGCTAAACCAGCAGGTTCCTTTTAACGTGCTGCACAGCTGGTGCCTGCATTTTCACTTATGGTTATAAATTACGTAATTTGGGAAGTGGCGCAACATTTGCTGAAAACTATAGTTTGTATTCTACAGTAAGAGAAACAATGGCTTGTTGTGGTTTTTTTCCCCCCCCCAGAGCTCAAATTTATCCTCATTAGCAAGTAAAATACCTACTTTGTGCTATGTTTAGCTGTACAATCATACTATTAAATGTAAGAATCGAGGGAAATAAAGAAATACATTTTGAACAGATAGCCTTTTCTTTATTTAAACATGTTTCTCATGGGGCTACTGACATGAAATTCATATTAGATATCAGTACCAGCCCACGTAATCCTCACTCGCAGAGATGTGAACGTGGAAAAGTTCATGAATTAAATTCTATGTAATAAAGTGGAGTAATTCAAGTTGAGTATTGGACACACTCGCTGAGCTTCATTTAATCCCAGCGCCTCTTAAGTGTTTTCCAAATGTTTTCCTTCAGCAGTGGAGTCTTGCGCTGTGAATGTTCACAAAGGACAGTACAGTTGAGCGCACTATTTATGTCCTTATGTCCTTCTGAGACGCTCAGTGGATCTCCCCAGTTTCCCAATGGTGTGGATTTGGGTATGAAAACCCCCCTGTTTGAGTTCGTAACTGCATGCATTAGTCGCAACTGGCTCTAGAAACTCTCCCGATGATTTCGTTGACTCCTCCGTCACCTGGACTTGGGAGGGTTATGATGAAATGTTGTTCTTACCACTTCCTTATTGTGGCCCTAACGGCACTCGCTGGAACATTCAGAAGTTTAGAAATAATATCTGTAACCAAACCCATCGGTATGTTGTGCAACAGCAAAGTTGCGACGGTGCAGAGAGAAAGCTCACCGCTTTTACTTGTGGGTCTTGCGTGATAACATGCTAATGAGAAACAACCTGTTACTGATCCAGTCTCTGATTGGCTCAGACAGCAGGCAGAATTGCTTTCTAAATGCTCCGATTTCAGTTCTTTCTGCAAGGTTTTAATGACTTTTATGACATTTTCTTATTCAAATTCAGTTTTATATTCAAATCGATGGGAATCTCATGTCAATATACATGTACTGAGAAAAACACATGCGTGTAATATTTACTTTCTCTGCTTTATCCCATTTTCTTTCACTTGAACAAACCTGACCCAACATGCTAAGGCATCCAGAACCGCCATAACTTTCCATAAATGAATTTAAAAAATAATAAGAAACATGTTTTGACCTAAAAGTCACCTGCTGCTGCCGATCATAAAAATATGTTTATTTTTTAACGAGGGACCTTAAATAAAAGCCCGACCATCTGGTCTCGTTTTGTTAAGGCTAGATATTCAGATCGGATTCTTGGCTGGTCATTTTTTTTCAGGCTATGATGAACTCAGTTTTACATTGGTCATATTCAAAGCTCACGTATGTTATAAAATCTATTCGGAACGTCGTCTTTAGGCAGCGATAGTGTAGTTTTCCTTACAGCGCTGCTGATAGATCACTTATTTTTCCGTGTTCCAGAAGACGAGCTCACCTCTCCCCTCGTCTGTGGATTCTGATCATGTCCTCCCAATCTCGTCGCAGAAGGCCCACTCCTCCTCGTCCCCTTCTTCCTCTCAGTGGTCTTCTTCCCTGGCCGCTAGCCTGGCTCGGCCGCGGAGCCAGGAACTCCGCCAGGGCTCCTCCGAGGCCGTCGACGGGGAATCGGGGGCCGCATCGCGCTCGGCTCCGGCCAGGGCCGGCGGAAGCAGCCCCACCTTCTCGCGCCTCGGCAGCAGCCTTCAAGCACAGGTGGCCCGCAGCGAGCTGAATGTCCGCCTGCCAAGAGGTACGCACGGAAACGCAACACCCTGTGGCACCTGAAATATTCACCTGCACGCAGGCCTACGTGCTGCTGTAGGTTTAGTAACTTCCAACGAGTTTCAAAACCGGGTCCGTCATGATGTCAAATTTTTCTGGACGATAAATTATCCTAGAAGTCATTGCCGCAAACGGTAATATTGGTCTGTTTAGACCGTTTGCAAGTAAAAGGCATAATAATGCAAGAACGCATTATGAACCATCAATGAACTTTAAATTTTAATGAACATTTAAAGCTGAAACATTTTAAATGTCTCAATTAAACCAGCAGAACAACAGAAACAACAAATCAAATTCTGATTGGTAAACAAATTCATCCTTAATAATAATGGCTCGTTGCACCAGACTGAAGACTTTTGTGACTTTTGGTAGAAAGAGAGAAAGAGAAAAGCAATAGTAAATTATGCAAATGGAAATGATAGAGCTTTGTTTTGATTTATCATTTCATTCATTGATTTATTGATTGCAGGCCTACAATTGTAGCTTTTTAAGATAAAAGTTGTGTGCGCAAGTAATTTTTTCGATCAAAGCAGTGTTTTTTCTGTGTACTGCCAAAGTACATGAAGTTGAAAAGATGCTTATTATTTCATTTAGAGACTTTTTCCAATGCAAAAACGGCTATTCGTTCATATTTTACCAATTCGTAATCACGCCGTTTAGTCAACGTCACAAAACTCGTGAACCGCTTCGGCCGACTGGGAAGAAGCAACGGCCATAGTTTGTGGGCCGTTATTTCCGGTCCGTCGTGGCCGTTGTTCCGTCTTCTGTGTGTTTTGGATTCACCCGCCGTGTTTCTGTCACGCCACTTTCTGACTGGCTAAACGTCACAGTAAACGGGTCGAGTGCCTCACATGCTGCGATATCGAGCCAAGACAATCCAACATGCTGAATGCCCCCCGACTTTAGATCGCCACGGTCTCAACACATCCCTCTTATACACACACCGCAGATATCTCTTAAACCATACCGATAATCAGAGCTTCCTTAAGAATGTTAGCTTTGATGTTAGCTACATTGTTACTAATACATGTTGGATGAAGGTTGGCATTTTTACCGTTTCCTCCAGTTTTTTTTCAGTGAAAGCATAAATATGACTAAATGTCTTCACTGTTTGTAGTTTAAAGGTACAAATCACACTTCTTTGTGTGACAGGTGTCCTAAAGAGGCCTTCTACCCAGAGGAATGTTTTTCTAGAGCAGTATTTGTATTTTGGGAGCTATAATTGTTGTGACACACAGGCACAGCCAAACAGTTACCTAAAAAAGACAAAATAAAGAATTGTTTATCACAATAGCAACACAAAGATATTGAGATGAAACGTTGAGACCATATTGCCTAAACCACATGTGCATAGAAAATAAATGCATAAACAATAGAAATCTTACTGGCAGAACATGCAAACCAAAAATGTGTTTGTAGATTTTCCTGTTGGCTCTTAGTAACTTCACCAAGTTTCGAACCTGGAGTCCTCTCGCCTCCATCTTGATTATAGGCGTAAATTTTGCTGTGTTCTCTTGCTCTAAAGGTTTCGAGCGTCGGCCTTTGAAGCACCCATCCTGCCCAGACGCAGCCGACAGGGACAGTGGCTCTCCAAAGCCCCCGCGCACAGGAACCGTCCCCTCCCTGGTACCCAAGCCACCTTCGTACCCACTGGTCAAACTGGTGGGCAAGTTCTACACCCTGAAGTGCCGGTAAGGAAAACCTATGAGCTCACTTGTATCCTGATAGTCTGGTACTTTGACTGGGGAGTCAATATTGCAACATTCGCTACACTTTCAACTGGTGCGGTTCACATTCTCACTGCACCGTGGAACCAAACTCTTTGAGTAGCCTGTTAACCTCCTTGCCTATGGAGGCGCTGGACCAAGAACGACGGAAGAAACGATACAAAAACCTCAGAAGACACTGAGCACAACTTCCTTCTACATAAAATGTAAACAAGAATAGAGTCAGATTTTAGCAGATTTTCCTTTTGTTTTTGGTTGTAATTACCCAGAATGCCCAGCGCTTTAGTACACTTCCTGCTTTCAAAGTCGTCTTTGGTCCGCTTGGTTTTCACATTTCCACTCTAACTGCACCAGAGTTCACTTTCTTCGGTCCTGGTCAGAGTTTGATTCATCGCATTCCTTCGTCCCCAATCGAACTTTATTTTGCAGGCCAACAAACTAGAGTTAGACTAAGGCGGCGTAAAAGGGATTTGGTGTGAAGGCACCCTTAATATTGCTTATATTGAGACTATCAGTTAAAGAACTGTGTGGCTGAGTATTAAATAGCGCCTTTAATCCTCAAACTGCAGTTCCTTCCTCCTCTGCCTCTAAAGCTTTTCTCCACTTTAGCCGCTGATGCAGAGTGAAGTATTTTGTAAACCTTTTGGGATTCTCGGGCAACACAAAAAGTGCTTCGGTTCTGATGTAACTGCAGTAAAAAGAAAAACCTTAAAGAATTTAACTTCTCCTAAGGGAGAAAGTGGCCTGACATCAACTGCATCCTGCAATGTTCCTATTTCTTTTACTCCAACTACTGCTTCCATTATGTCGTGGTTATATTCAGCAGTCTTGTTTGGTTTTTCTTGGTGTCGTTCAGGTTCTGCGAGGTGGAGTTCCACGGCCCGCTGTCGGTGCAGGAGGACTGGATCAGGCACCTCCAGCAGCACATCTTCAAGATGAACTACAACAAGCCTGCCGCTCTGAAAGCAGCCGCCGCCGCCGCCGACGGCCACAACCCAGCCGACAACTCGACCCCGGTCCACGCCTCCGACCCCAGTTCGAGAACTGCCTCCACCCCGACCCGCTCCACGGCCCCCAACAGCCGCTCCCCCACGCCCGTGGCGGAGTTCGCTCCCGCCGTAACTGCCGACGAGATCACGCAGGTCTCGGAGGAGCAGGCCGCCATAATCCCCACTCCCATTCCTCTCCCCACGCAGACGGCGTGAGCCCGAGCTCCTCGCTGCAGCTCCGCCGCTGCAGCTCCTCGCTGCAGCTCCGCCGCTTGTTTCGCTCGTCCACCACTTTCTCCTTCCTGCAGCCTCCAGAAACTGTAATAAGAGAGGAGGTTTCTCCATCATAAGAGCCCTTTTGAAGCCCCCTCCAAGCACCTTTGAAGCATCTCTAGGCTGCTCCTAAGTCCTGTTGCCACGGGAACGAAGCTTTCCCGGCTTCGCTCTGGGTCAGGGGATGGGTGGTAACGGGAACTGTCCGAGGTCACGCGGCGAGATCAAATACTACTTTGTGTTTGCCTTGTTTATACTGAATGTTCAGATATTACTGTACCTTTCCCAGTCACTGGGACACTAAGAGGCTAACATGAACCCTTTATCATACTTTTACTGCCCTGCCTCCTACAGCTCAACCCTCCATCCTCACACGAGCGAGAGGATGGGAACCCTGACTGAATTTCTAATCGCGCTCGTCTCGCCGCCGAGACTTTTACGTGTGCGGTAAAACACTTGGTGTTGAAAAGGCACTTTTAAATTTGACACTGTCGTCCTGCACTTACTGAAACAATTTAAATGTGTTACAGTGGAATTTTGGAACAACAGGTAGAAGCACATAACTAAGGAACAATCACTCAGATTAACCTTGTCGTTGTAATACTGTCCCCCCCCCCACAATGTCTACATATATTTAGCTTGAATGTAGCGATCTTATATACATATGAGTACACAGCCATTTCCAAAAGTATGCACACCTTTAGAACGTTTTGATTTTTGTCATTTTATGAATGCGGAGTGAAAAAGAAAATTCACCTTAATTTTCTGCAAATGACGCCAATGGTAAAAAAAACAACCAAACACTCGTTTTAATTCAATTCCGGTCGATTTAGCTTTTCAGCAATTTCTCCCCGTTGAGCATGCATGTGGTGAAAGTAGAGAGAAAAAAAATCCCCTCCAACGGGATTAAGCTGCATTAGAAACAGGCTCGGTTTCACCAAATGGGGCTTTGGAGAGACGAGACTCACTCGCAAACAAAAAACAGAAACGGCGTTTCTGCGGACTATTGAACGCGACTGAATATACGCCACACTCACTAACTTTGAAAAGAAAAAAAAACCCCCGTGTACATATATAGAGCGCACTTATCTATAGGTCATAGGTGACCATCACTTTATAATAATAATAATAATAATAATTCTTTGCAGAATCTGAATTAATGAGTAACAACATTTAATTTCCCCTTGGGATCAATAAAGTATTTTTTAAATTAAATTGTGCATACATATATATATATACATATATATATATATCTATATATTACTAGCCCACTTATTCAACACTGGTATAAGTGTGCTAGTTGGGCTAAGCCCTCCCTGACATTTACAATAAAGTTGTTGCAATAAACAACTTAAAAATAACTACCTACAAATAAATACCTTTTACAAATAATGTATGACATTTTGCCAAATTTTCAACAAACCTGGTGTTGAAGATGCCTGGGTCTTTCTGAAGGGCGACGGCGAGCAACAATTAGCATCAACCAGGAGGATCGTTTATCCTTTTTGCGCCCCAGAAGAGTCGACGGAGTCCAGCTTCTCTTGAAATATGGCGGACCTCATTTAAAAATGTATTGCATCTTGTCTCATTCGATCGGTGGGATCGGGATCAATGTTGGGGAATTAATGCAGGGGGGATTCATTTGGACGACTGCAGAGGCTCTATGCAGTCGGTCTGTGGTACGTTTCCATGGTTGTCTATAGCAGCGTTTCTCCTTATTTTTCAAATTGGATGGGTCTCATTGGAATAACAACAACAAAAGAATTAAAAAAGCATCATCTATATATATATATTATCCCTACCAGTGAAAACCATTGATTGCTATTGTCGTCCTTCTCATGTGCTCTGTAACACTTACGTTTCACATTCGTTTTCAGGCATATTTGCTTGATCTTGTCCAATCGTTCAAAATCCGTTGGTAAAACGTTGCATGAGCCGCGGCGCCACGTTCCAGGCTTCTGATTAAAGTAGCAGCTTAAAATCTAAAAATTACTGGAGACCAACGAACGCTCCAAACTTAGATCAGAGTCTAATTGAAAATCTGTGTCAAGGTTAAAGAAAATTTACTTTAAAGATGTTTTCCATCTAATGTGAAACATTCAAAGATTTAGTGAAAGTGACTTATGGCTAAAGTTGCGCCTAAAACCTATGAATTTTGAGGGGCTGAACGCAAATATGCAGCAATTAGTTTCTTTTGATCTTGTTCTTTCCTTAAACGGATTGCAGCGCGTGTCGGTTTCCTGCAGCTTCACAATCGATCAGCACTTTGCGTCAACATAGAATCTAAACAAACTGCACCGACGCTGTTATGGAGAAATACAAAAGCAAAATAAGTCCAGGGGGTCTGGATACTTTTGGAAAAAGCCCCTTATACAGAAGAAACACATGAATCCCCAAACCTTTGCTCCCTTTTCTGATTCTGCTGATGTTTGTGCCTGTCTTCATGTTACAGCTCCGCAGCA
The DNA here is from genome assembly GCA_911649635.1 of Poeciliopsis gracilis. Classification (NCBI taxonomy): domain Eukaryota; kingdom Metazoa; phylum Chordata; class Actinopteri; order Cyprinodontiformes; family Poeciliidae; genus Poeciliopsis; species Poeciliopsis gracilis. The sequence continues at coordinate 736,185 of CAJVRI010001002.1, forward strand.
GAGCCACCTGCTGTCGCCACTGACCTTCTCCCAGCCTTGACCTTTGACGACTTAGGTCAGCGCCCCTCGGTTACTCATTTCAGTTCGTCCATTCAGTGTTGCCATGTTCTTCCTGCCTTATTATTATTTTTTTCTTCTTATATATATATATATGCATAACCCGAATTATTTATTTTTTATTTAGCATCTGAATGTGGGAAGTTTCATTCTATCTAAAACCGAAAGTCATTTCAAAGAGAAAAAAAAAACAAAAACAAAAAGTAGGTCACCGTTGTGCGCCTGTGTTCGTTTGTACGTTTTTGTACATTCACTACAAATGTGTCCTTTTTCTTTTCTTTTTTTTTAACTTAATTTTTAAAGAAAAAAAAAAAAAAGAAAAGAAATTCAAGTCAAGCCGCCTGAATAAAAAGACGCCTCCTTCGATAAAACGGACTCGTATGCGAGCCCGTCTTGTCCGGTCAGGACTGGAACCGCATCCATGGTTGTGAAGGATGTGCCAAAGAGCCTGTTTACTTCCATGTCTTGCCTCTGTAAAAGCTGTTTACATTGGACCCGACGGGCGGAGAGCGAGCACACACACACGCGACGGACTGGAGCGGCGCTCGGAACGACCCTGCTTCCTCAAAAAGACTTGATGGGACTTGAACCGTTGTTACTGTAGAGCTCTATTTATTCCAGTTGCAAACCAAACAGGAGTTGAAAAGAGGGGGAGAGGGGGAGGGGGAGGGGCGGGGCTCGTGAGTCCACGTCCGGAAACCTCTGGATCCGGAGGCCGTAAGCTGAGGTCCGGTTTCATTTACGTTCGTTTTGGGTCACCGTGTTTCAGAAGTGAAGAGACATGCCATGTAGGTTGTTGACATTTTATGGTGTGTTCCAGTGTCCCCACACCCCCAAACGATGACTGTTCAATCCAAATGATTCCTCAACCCTTTTATGGACTATATACATACCTATATAACTACATATACTTAAAGAAACTGCTGGTGCTAATAGAGCCTTCAGCATCTCTGTTAGCAAAGTAGTTAAACAATAAGTGATCTTAAATTCCTTTATTGTGATTTGATTTCGACATTTGATGCTTTGTATTTTTATTGATCTGTGTGTTTCTGTACTTGCAGTCCTGCGGAGGGTATTTTTATTATTATTATTATTTTTATTATGTTATCTGTTAGTTTCTCCAAGCTGAAACTTGGTGCTGGTGGGAACGGCGGCGACTGATGTTCATCCGATGGTCACAGAACACTTAAAAACAGGGGGGAGCCGCTTTGCCAATTGACGTAGGATCCTCCTGTCTCCGAGTTGGCGAGAAGGCCCGGTGGAGCCTCGGCGGGTGCGACTTGCCGTTCTGCGTGCGAGTGCGTGTATGTTTTATGTTTGAGTGTTACAATAGCAGCTGAGGAACAAACAGTACTGTACACAAAGGGTAACGTTTTAAGTGAATCAACTCCAGAAAAAAAAAAAACAATAAATGTGATTTCAATTTCAGGCCTCGCCTTTTTTGGTGGGGGTGGGGGGGATTGGAGCCTTACGCGTTTTCCCGGGTTTTGTTATGGCAAATGTTCATGAGCAAACCTGTCCATCTTCATTTTGCAGCGTCAGGGTGACATTTGACAGGTCGCCAGTCCATCGAGGGGTTCATGTAAACTCTTCGGTTAGATCAAGTTTTCTCCACTAGGGGGAGATATATAACAATCATTGATGTCAATGAATGGATTACTGCTTTCCTAATACATGAATGCACACTTGAAATTCTATTTGTCATCAACAAACGGACAGAGCTGCATATTTAAAACATTCATCTGGATGATTGTGGCTTACAGATAATAAAAAAACTCAAAATTAGTTTTTTTCTGAGAAGGTGAAAGTTACAAAGGAACACATGTTACATCATGGCCTTGCACAAGAGGACCCTTGGACTAATCCTTGATTTTGATGGAAGGTTGAGTGGATAGAAAAATAAAAGATTTATATTTCAGGGCTGATTGTCAAGCAATAAAAGTCAGTTCAAGTGTTTGAGGGAGTGACCAGTGTGTCTATAGAGTCAATGAAGAGTTAATTTCCACTAAAAAAAAAAAACATTTTTTTTTTTAAATTAATCTCAACATTTTGAAGCTCAGAAATTTTCTTGTTTTCTGTAGAAAATTCCTGAGTTCGAGGCAGAAATTTCCCATTCCTTTTTGCTCCATCGAACACACCATCGTCATATGTATCTGCATATCCTTTCAATAACAAATGACTTTGTCCAGCAGGTGGAGACACAACACAGCATTCATTGCAGTGATTACCTTTGCAGATCCCTGCGACAGAAAGTCATTAAGAAGCCGCATCGGATTCCCAGTGGGGCTTTGACTGGACCGCCCTTAACGCACAGACGTTCTTTCATCTTAAAGGTGAACTTTCATCCCCGGCTCAAGCCTCTTGTAACCTGTGGTGAAAGTCTTCTTTCTCGCGAACAAAAAAAGATGCCTTTTTGTTCCCGGGAACATCTGTTCAGATCGCATCGTTTTCATTCAGGGAGCTAAAACTCACCAGAGGCAGAGGGACTCAGAGAACTGATATGGACTGGAGTTCAGTCACTGATTCATCACATCCGAGATTTGCACCATCCATCAGTCGATGCACTGATGATGATCCACGATCGAGTGAAATAATCACCACTTTTGTGTGGATACTCGGTAATTTCTTTACTCTAAGCACCAGGATAAGCAGCTCAGTCCCAAAGGAGAGCAGCTTCTCCGCCCTGCAGTCAAAGCCATAGAGGCCCCGATTCAGCGATGCAGCTGACCTACACAATTTATAAACAGCTTAAGTGTGGGGGGGGGGAAGAAAAAAAAAGAAGGAAATCTAGGTCACAACTTCAGACAGAAGTCAAAATATATTTTCCAAGTTCGTCAGAAGATGAGTTCCAGCTTTGATGCTCATCAAAGTGTGGCAGAATAAGCTTCGTCCTCACATCGCTTCTCAACACGCTTCGCAGGAGACAAAGATTTATCATCTCATTCTCAGAAAGACTTGTGACCTGACGGGAGTCGAATTCGTTCTTCAGGCGGCAAAGAGCCGAAAACGAACTGAAGCCGCGGAGGAGTTTTGGCGGCCGCTCGTCCGGCCTCTTCCAGCAGGAGAGCCGCACTGAGCCGGACGAACACATCTGCTGTTTTCCATCGAAAGCTTCCCGAAAGGCTAAAAGCAAATCCCCAAAGTCAAGCTGATGGTAAAAGATCTTCACATGCTGACGCCACAGAACTTTGAATAAACTGCGATTCAGTTCAGCTTGTTTATACAGATGCAGTTCACGACAGAAGTCGTCTCTCAGCACTTGAGATGACTCAAGGGGACGAAGGAAGGTTTTTTTTTTGTCTGAACTCAAACCTAAACCAAATAGTCTGTTACCTTCTTAGTCCTTGTTTTTTTTTTTTTTTTTATATATACAAATTCAAGTTCCCAAAAATGCAAAGTGCACATGTGCAACACTGCACAGGGCATTCAAAACAAATCAATGCGGTTTTTGTGTGATTTTGGCGTAGTCCAAGTTTTAATGTCTCCAAGATTTGTTTGAAATCTCACCAGCTGCTTTGGATTTGTATGGAGAAGCATTGCAGAGTATCATCAGCGTATTGTTAAAAATGTGTCCAATGTCGTCCAACGATTTTAACAAGGTGGTTACATATATATATGTATATATATTACATAAGGTTCCAGGCACTGAGCCTTGTGGAACTCCTTATTTAACTTATTTGGTGAATGGTACAACAACAAATAGTCACTTCAATCAGTATAATGTCGCTCCACGATGATGATTTCTCTTTTGTTTTCTTCATCATTGAGTTTTAGATTCACATTTCTGTCGCAAATGTGCTCAAAACTTTCTCGATATTCCGCAAATGTGGAAAACACTCGATTTCGCATCGCCAGGATACCTCCGACTACTTCCTGTCGTCTTCTTCTTCGTGGCTTGTGCAAGTGGCAGCGTCTGGTTGACGATCAAGTGACTCGTGTGACTTGAATAAAGTCCCTTCCAAATTGTGCGGAATGAACTCGTCTCGAAATGGCTTCCTTCCTGCACCAAAATGAAGGTTTTTTTTCTTCTAAATTGCCGTTTTTCCATAGAACAAATTTATCTTCAAAATGTCAGGTTGCGCAATTAAACGGTGGATGGAAACACAGCTTGTGTTAATTAGCTTCCCTCCCTCAGTTTTTCCTGCTTTTTCCACAAATGAGCCACATTCCCTGATAATCTGATTCTCCTGTCAAATGCTCTTCTCTGCCTCAGTATTTAAGCTCCTAATTGTGATCCTTCTTCTTCTTCTTTTTTTTTTTTAGCTCTCCTTGCGCCAACGTTCCACGTTGTCATCGTTTCAAGTCCTCTAAATGACCTGCTCCAATCGCTCAATCTTCCGACATGCACCATTTAAGCAGCTTGGCGCACACGCGCCGACAATTACCCTCCGTCGAGACCGACTTTGGATCCCATGGCATGCCACGCGGCCCGATGCTTTCGCATTTCCTCCCGCGATGTTCCGTTTCGTGTCTTCAGAGAGGCCAATCGGGAGCAGAGGCCGTCTCTTTGAGGACAAGTCTCGCATGTTTCGGCCCCCAGCGGTGCCACACGAAGGTCCGAGCAGAGTCTGTGTTTACTGGACTCTCCGGATGCAGGGGAATAGAAGAATCGACGCTTTTTTTCTCTTTTTTCACAATACGTATTAAAGTTTGACTTTAATGCCTCCCCAGATGAAGCCGGCGGCAGACGCGACGTCTTGGAGCTGCTGGGCTCATTCCCGACCTCTTCCAGGGCAATGAAATCTGACCTGGATCCGGTTTCACCGTTTACTGAGACCTTGAAGTCTTGCCTGGCCGAGAACCGGGGCTTTTCGGGACTCCCGTCGTCTGCTCGCCGATCCATTGATTAGCTTTACGAGATCCAGCCCCATGTGTGGATGCTGGCTCCACCAACACACAGAGGGAAACTTTTCTAATAGCCAGGAGAAGTTTAACCCTCCTGAGGCCTTTACGTGATCCTCAGAAGGGCCGCGGCAGAAGTCATGGTCAGACAGCCGGGAAAACGGGAGGGGTTGTCCCGTCAGACCGTCAGTTCCCGAAACTACACATACACACACACACACAAAAAAATTCATAAAAACGCGCTTTTTAGACACGCACACATGCAGATTCACAGCAAGATATGTTGTGCTTGTTTTGATTTTAAAAAGTATAAGTTCCACTGACTATCACTGGCTCTGGTAACATATTTTTCCCATGCTATAGGTGAAATAATCCACCAACGGAACTAGCACTTTTTAAGTCATACTAAGGAATTGTTCGCTTAAAGCAAGCACTTACATCTTGCTAAAATGTTACTCAGAAGTTAATTTAGTCTCATTTCAAGTCTTCTGAGATATTTGCATTAGAAACTAGACCACAAACACTTGTGCTTTTGCTGTGAATCTGCTAAACAAACAAAAAAAAAAACCCACACAAATTCAAACCCAAATTTGACGCTTTCATGAGCAGATTTGAGCTCCGTCTGCGTTAGGATAACTTTTTTCAGCCGAACAAAGCCGTGCAGCCGCATCAGATCAGATCAGACGCGCTTGTGTTCCTCCATCTGATTAGCGGCGACTCTTGTGCTGGAATCTCTTCGAAAACCACAGACAGCAAAGCAAAGCGAACTTGTAGTATTTTTTCCAAGGAGATCAGACGGTTTCCGATTCAGGAGGCGGATGCGGCCGCGCAACTGTCGGCCGGAGAGAAAAGACGAGAGAGCAGGAGTCCAATTTCTAACCTGTGGTTACATTTCGGTTTCGATCGATTGATAAAGCACTGGCCTTAATTGACACCGAATTAAATCCCAGATCGAAGACCCGTGAGAAGACGTTTCTCCTATGTGCAATAAACTCGCTGCACTCAATGAAAACATGAGGCTCTGTTTCTGGTTTTGCCACAAGATTCAGATCGGCCATTAGCGTGCTGTCCAATTAGAAGGAGATCATAAGCCACAATCACTATCCAGGGCCGAAGTTAAGGAGACCGCAGAGACAACAGAAGCTCCTAACTGCAGCCTCAGGAGGAACAGGAGAGTCTTTGTACTCAGATCCGTATCATCGCCTTCCTAAATTAAAGGCATACGCCGTTTCTTTTGGGGGGGGTTTTTGCCAAAAGATGATTTGGGAAAGCAAAAAAAAAACCCCAACTCATTCAAGTCATTACTTTAGGAAGGCAACGACCTGAAGGTCAACAAGTATGTTTAAACACGTCAAAAAAAACAAAACAACAATACATGTCAACGCTCTCCAAAAGCACACGGGGTTCCTGCAGCATGTCAGCACTCCTCCGACGGCTTTGCCTCGCGGTCAGTCAGGTTCCGACGGAGACAAAACATTTCTTCGGAATGAAGGAGGACGACTGTTCTTCGGTCTCCGTGTTTCGTCCTGTCAGCTTTTTAAAACGTCCCGGCCTCGACGCTCGAGAGTCCCCCCCCCCAAAAGAGCCAGAAACTGCCTGGCGGAGCAAAAGATGTTCCTGGATGGAATTCGTCACCGGGGGGGGTCTGGGGAGGATGATATTTGAGAAGGCCCAGCCAGCGCAACGTCAACAAGGAAGCCGCAGCTATCTGCCGCAGACTGATGGCTCCCTGAGGGGAAACGTCGGCTTTCTCTCTGCCCGGAAACTCGCATTAGGATCACCACTTCCCTGTCCCAGACGATAACAGAAAACTGAGGCCCACTCTGGTATTCTTATCTCCGCACTTCGACATAACGGGGATAAGTTTCAGTGAAGCTTGTGGAGTCCTGGACTCGGACTCATCATCAAGAGACGCCGCAGGCGTCCCGCTGCGTCCCGACTCCCACGACGTCCGTCGCGCACGTCGACTTTCTTTGGAAAATCTTGAACCGCATTGGACAATCCGCTCCAGTGTAAACTTCCGATGATGTCTCCCCGCGTCCCCTGAAGATTAACACTGTAAACATTTATATATCCTTAACGACCGCGGCGAGAAGCCGCCGGCCCACGTTTGCCGTTCTGCGGGGTTTTAAGGGATTAGAACTGAAGTCGATTGATGAAGGACTCTGGCTTTATTCGTGCGTCTCCTCTCCTCGAGGTTTCCACGTTCAAACACCTAAACCGCCTCGACGACGGCATCGTTCCCACCGAACGCCGTGAACCCGGAAAGGGACTTCACGGAAAACTCGCCGATTCTCCACAGTACCGCCTGACGTTTGCAAAGCCGGAGCGCCGTTTAAATGCCAAACGGCTGATGTTGCATATGTTGCACTTTTCCCAGTCATTTTGGCCACACAAAGCTCTTTACACTAAAGCACTGGCAGGTCGGCGACTTGCTGTAGGCAACTTCAGAGTCAAACCTGCAACTTTACCCAGGGAGCCACTCCAGCCGTTTATGCTCCTTGATGCTGATTGGTTGCACAATTAAAAGCGTATGGAGAAGATTATTACAGTAGAGTGCGTGTCTTCATAGTGCATTGTTACGCAATAGAACGGTCAAAATTATATTTGGCGTTTGAACTGTAAAAATAGATATTTATAAGCGTTTTTAGAGATTTTGGGTGGAAAAGAGGAAATGTTGGTGTTCGGAAGAAAAAAGAACCACGTTGGTGTCGGACGAGACAGAACGGAGCATCAGAGGTGGACAGACGGGTCAAGACTCCATCTGCAGCGCTGAAGAATGAGTCGAGCTGAACGGCAAAGCTCTCAGTTTACCGCTTCGGTGGCCAACCCTGATCTGTGGCCATTTTGATCAGGACGATAACAAAGCCGTGGAGTTAACCGGGAAGCTCTGGTCGAGATGGATGGTCCGAGGAGTCCCGGTTTCCATGGCGGCGCGCGCATTAATCCTAATCAAAGTTGTTAAAAGAAGAAAAAGACAACTGTGTAGCTGTGGTTTATCGTTCGAACCCGCGCTGGCCGAATCCAACGCCATTCGTCACCAACGAGAGCCAAAACAAAACCATTACAGTACAAGTTTCCTGAAGATCAATTAAGCTTTGAAAACACACAGAGAAGCAAAGTGCCTGAAGATTTATGATGTTTTGAAGCTCATTACGAAAAAATGCAGCAGCAGAAAAAGAAAAAAAAAGAAAAAAAAAAAAAAAAGAAGAAGCCGGCTCCACCACTTTCTGTTTCCACTCAAAAGAAATTCAGCCTGAACTGAACCTGAGCCCAGTTTCTGGTCCAAGTGTCATAAATACTGCAGCGATACGACAAACTGTTTGTGATTTTTCCGTGCTGTGAAAAATCATTCAAATTTCCTTCTGGTTTTGCTTTTTTTTTTTTTTTTTTTTTTTTGTTTAAAATCATCAGACCGATTTTTATAATCAAAGATTACACTGGTAAATACAAAGTAGTGTTGTTAAATGACAAAAAAAAAAAAAAAAAACTTTACTGAAACAGCAACATGGTAACTGGTTGTGCCACCCATAGCAACAACAACTACCATTAAGCTCACTTTTCTGTGTGGAGCCGTTTAGGCCTGGATGACACTGAATAACTCAATTCCATTTGTTGAAAACTCTCAGAGCTCGACTTCCTGTCAGGAGTAATCCACCTGGATGTCCTCCACCCAGGTGATGGGAGTCCCTCCCACTGGTTACCGCTGGTTACCGATTCATCGGAAGGTCACTGATTTTAGATTTTACTCACGATGAGGACAAAATAGTCCACATGGTGCATGCTGCATGCATTTCCAGACTATCTGCTTAATGGAAACGCGTCAGCTTCACAAAAAGTCGTGCTTTACGCAAGGTTTTTGTGTAAAACAAAACTCCAGACGGAAAAGATGAAGAAGATGGTCAGAGGATGGTGTTTTTTTTAATGAGTTTAATTGCATGTCTTATGTTGTCTTAACACAGCAATTGCAAAATCGTGTTTTGTTTTTTTTTTGGGACGTTAATCGGGATATTGAGAAAGTTTTGCGAACATTTGCAACAGGAAGGCGTTATTGTTGGAACCGGGGTTTCCTGGAGTTCCAAAGCCCCCGATTGATATATTGATAGATGTAGTTAGTTTCGCGTCTGTTCCAGAGGTCCTTCATGGGACCTCGGAGTCGCCTTCATGTTGTGAGACAATCTCTGCTTCAGTGATTTCTTGCAGGATCTGCATGGTTGGGCCAAACGCTGGACAACAGTGGACACAACTGGACGTCATCGACGTAGATGTGATAGGAGACGACTCTTATTGAACGGAGGCTGACTTCGATCAAAGCCTGCAGATGGATGTAAAAACGTCCAGTCAAAGTCGAGATCGAACCGAAAGGTGGTCGTCCAGCTGTGCTACAAACAGATTGGGCAAAAAAAAAAAAAAAAAAATGTTGTTTGTTGTTCTAATTAAGCTAAAATGTAAAAAAAAAAAAAAAAAAGAAAATCACAGCTGTATTAATAATTCGGCCAGTTTCTGAGAATAACCGTACAATCATTCTAAGTCCTTAAAGTGACATTTCCAAACAGCCGTGATGAAACCAGAGACATAATTGCTCCCTGCAGAACGAGGCTGGCGAGGTGAGGCTGATGTCACCGGATGACGAGCCCATCCTAATTTGCTAAAAGCTCACCGTGACGGAGAGTCAGAGAGTCGTGAAAAAAGCCGCCTCTGCTCTCGGTGGAACGAATTTACTGCCAATAAAGATTAATAACGGGCTGAAAGTGTCTCGTCTCAACCCTGCCTTCAGTAAAAAAAAAAAAAACACATGACTTTAGATGTTTATGGATCCATCAGCGTTCACCTCTGGAGGCTGTGGAGATTACGACAGCATGCTGGTGTCTAAATTTAACGCGCGCTACCGACGGGGCATCTCACCAATTGGATTTGTGGTTTAAACTGGATATTTAAAGCTGCAGTGTGGAACTTTTATGAAATCGTTTTTCTAACCTTATTTTGACAGCATGATCTGAGAAAAGAGTAATCTTCGCCTCCTCTCAGAGATACTGTTACCGTCTGCGTGAATGCGCAGTCCCCGACCAAAAACAACCAATCAGAGCCAGGAGGAGGGTCTTAGCGCAGCCAATCAATGTCGTGTACGTTCTGCTAAATGTGCCAGTGCAGCTGGAACATCTGTGCGTTCTAGGAACAGTTCATCCGCAGTGCTTGGTAGCCATGCTAACTGGGAATAGCATTCCTGGCACACTGCTATTGGGAAGTAAGGGCGGAGGAGGGTTGACATGATTGACAGCGCTAAGACCCGCCTCCTGGCTCTGATTGGTTGTTTCCAGCTGACACTGGGAGAAGGCAGAGAAGCTTGATTTTTAAAATGTTTTTTTCCCCCACATGTCTGTTTCATACCATTTCAACAGATGTGTAAAAAAATATATATATATTTATTTATTGGTTTCATGAAAGGTTTAGCTTTGGTTTCTTTGAGTCTCTTCCTGCAAACGTTTATGAGGCCTCACTGGGCCTCCAGGCCCGCCAGCCCGTATTGATCTGTTTTGGATGCACTCTGAAGTCTGGGGATGCATTAAAGACGATGAGTGCTCCCACCGCCGGCGAACTCAACGCGGGCCTGTGAGGCGGACTCACCGACTTTCTGATAAACGGCGTCATGAAGAGGGACGACACCGGGGAAATGTCCCTGGGTTTGTTTTTGGACCGGCGGTTCTTGTCGCTGTCTGTCGTCAGACCCTCATCTCCCGCCCGATCGGAGGCAGATGGCTGAACCTTCCTGGTTCTCGTCCCACCACAGATCTAATCAGAGAATCTTTTTTTTTCCACCATCGAAGCCGAAGTTGTGACCGACTGCGACCTCTCGGCTTTCTCGACAAGTCGGGCTTTCGTTGCGTCAACAACCGTGATGAACTGGATCACGAACGGTTCGAGTGGAAGCGTGTTTACGTCTGAAGTGAATTATTTTTGTTTATCGTTGCTTCACATGCTGTTTATCGTCCGCGCTCTGCCGAGTCAGTCAGTCCCTCAAGTCCCTGTCCTGCTTCCTTCAGATTTGTCCAAAAGTCGTCATTTCAGCCACAGTCGCACATTTCTATTTGTCTCCCGGATTACAATCTTCAGTTCTCATCATGGACTCCATGTCAACCGAAAATGCGTTAAGCCTGGGAATATCTGCGCGTTCAACACGGGATGTCCTCCTCAGTTTAAAGTGGCATTTAACCCACCGGCTCCTCTGTCTGGGAATGAATCGCAGCTGCTCGCTTTGATTATTTGCGTAGATTTTTGCGCGCTTTCCTGTTTACGTTAGACTCCCGCTCAAGGGAACCCTGTTTTGGTCGGCAGGTTTATTTCGAGCTCTGATTGCTGTTTGTTGTCAGGGGCTTTTGGAGTCGCTCCTCTTCCAGCCTCCATCGTTTCTGTCGTCTCTTTCAACGCGCTTGTTTGCGTGTCGTGGCAAAAGTGAAGGCAGGTCTCTTCTGCTCTTCTGCTCTGCGTACGATTGGAGCAGGATTACAGCAGGACAGTTTCACGCTTCGCCTTGCTGCCTCCATTTATTGAATGCGCTTCTTTTGGGCGGGGAGGGGTTGCATGCAGGACATGGAGGCTAATCACTGGGAAGTGGAGGGAAAATGGTTTTGTGGTTTTAAAATGTTTGGAGATGTGTAAAGTGTGACGTGTTTGTTTCGTAGAACCAAGTTTCTGGGTTTTAGCAGCAGGACGCCTTTCAAGCGATGGAGAAACTCTGTGTCCGTTACTCATCAAGGCCCGGCGTAGATTCTCAATTAGATTAGGTCTGCGCTTTGACTGGGCCATTTTAGGACGTGACTATTTTTAAAAAAATGATTCCACTGAAGCTCCGGCAGTGTGTTTAGGATTATTACCCCGGCACATAGACGGTGAACCTTTACACCAGTTTCATATACATTCTGGCAGGCAGAAATAAACCAGACGTATCTTTTAAATCCTTCCCGTTCACATTTAAATCACTCAGTTGCGATCAAGTGGAACTGAAATGCTTCGGTGTGAATTCCTGGTCATTTGTAGCTCTGCACATCCCAGGTACCTCTGGAAACATCTAGCTTTGGTGCCGCCCCTTTAAATTCTGAAGAGGAACAACAGACCCCTGTCCAGGCTGCAGAGCGTTGCACTCCAACCCGTTCTGCTGCTTTTTTTTTTTTTTTGCAGTCTGACAGCAAAGCCAGGAACCTTTTATTGTTAGACAGATTCAAAGAGGTCAACAGCAGCCTTTCAACATGGTAGCGAACGCTATCATGACTCAAGTGAACATGTCCCGGACATAGTTAGCGACTTGAGCTCACGCTAGCGCAAAGATCGTCGGTGAAGGAGACAAAAGTGGCAAAAACAAGGTCAAACTTTATGCAGTGAGATTGGAAAACACGCAGTACGGTTATGACGACTCGGAGCTAAAACGTAGCACACGGCGCTAACATTAGCAGTAGCATTGTGCCTTCTAATACTAGTCAGATTTGGTGTGTAGTTTGAGATTACACACCAAACAAACAAACAAAAAAAAAAAAATAGAAAGAAAGAAAAACTATACTTACAGGCTAACAGCGTGGATTTAGCCTTACATTAACCTTTAGCATAACTTTACCAACATATTAAGCCGATTGGTAATGTTGTAACTTATTAGATCCACTAGAATAAAGTGGAGTGAATAAAATCTCCTTTTGCATGCCGCCGCGTATTTCAGTCTGAATGTATGAAAAATGCTTTCACAATTTCAGGCTCCATTTGTTTTAATACATTTTCTTTACAAGCCAATTTTTTTTATTTTTTTTTTATGGATTTGCATTTTTCAGTCATCTGTGGCCATTTGCAGTGAGGGGGAAAAAAACACACACACACACATTGAACACATGTGGTTTATTGGTGTTTTTCGTTTTCTCCTCCTTTTGAACCTCCAGGTGTCAGAAGAGCCTGGAAACCCGCTCTTGCTTCTTTAAACACGTTTCAAACGCTATTAAATACATATAAAAAAAAAACATCACGCGTCTTCTGATCTCCTTGACCGATTGCGCCATCGAAAGCGTCGGCGGAGGTCATCCCGAGCCGCTTGTCCAAAAGGTTCAGTCATCGCGTTGGAATAAAACGGGTTTGCTGCCAAATTCGCGAAAAGAAAACTTTCGCAATAAAACATTTTTTTTTTCTTTTTCCACCGGCTTTTGCTAAAGCCTCGCCTTCGTTAAGGGCTTCATCAGAGCGCTGAGCTCACGTCTGTCTGACCGAAAGCTGTTTGATCAAACTTCATTAACATGTCATCCAACCCAGCAAGTGTTTGTGGGTTTTTGTCAGTGGGAGCGGTGAGTCAGTCAGGCTCTGGGGGATTCATGAACTTCCTGCACTGCATCTCACTTCAGCCCTCCGAGGATTGGTCAGAAATAAAGCCGCTTCAATCATTTTTATTCATTATTATTTTTTTTTTTTTACATACTGCCCAGTAACCCCACTGACCTGCATTTAGGAAGTGAGGAGCCAAACAAACAGAGCTTCCTTGAAGCAGAAGGATGTTTGATTTTTAATCACGAACGGCCGACTTGAGCGACTGCAAAGGCCAGATTTCCTAAAGGACGGAGGGAAACGTCAACATCCTTTGTCCTTTCTTTTGTTTCTCTTTTCTAACACGGCACGCTGAAGGCCCTTGTAGTCCACCGCTTGCTCGGGTGTCATTTTCTTGCTTCGCACGCGGCGGCGGCGGCGGCGTCTCTCGGAGCGGAAGCGCCAAACAGAGGCGAGACTGCGAGGGCCGCTGGGAACGACAAGTTATGTAAACTAATGGCTCCGTAATGGAAGCTTTTTGGCGTTTCAGTCAGAGTGCTTTAAATGTGACTTTGAACAGGACTGTGATTTTTTTTTTTCTTCTTAAACAGTGGAGGAAGGAGGGCCAGTGTGGAAAAAGATTAAAAATAACAGCTTTATTAGAAGTGACGTCGCTTTGGAAACGTCGCAGATTGTTCACAGGTTGTGATGCAGGTTTAAAACGTCGCCTGCCTGCTTCCTCTCCTAACACGCTGCTTATTAAAGATCTGTAAAGACCGCTGGCTCGGTCAGCGATGATTTGTTCGGCCTTTAGACTTCCATCCGCACTTTGAGCAGTTGATGTATTTCTGCACTGGTTTTGCTCTGCTGTTGTTACGTTTGGGTTTTGTTCAACTTAGTGTATAAAAGACTTGGACTCCTCCACTCCCTTCCTGTCCGTGCCTCTGCTGTCGTCTGTAGAAATGCAGCCAGAAACAACCAATCAGAGCCAGGAGGAGGGACTTAGCACCGTCATCATGCTTGTGTATGCGCTGCTAAATGTGCAACAACTTCCTGTTACAGGAAAAGAAAGAAGCTGATTGGTTGTCTGCAGTTAGCTGTGGGAAAAGGAAGGGAAACTCAATTTTGTCTCATATCAGAGTCGTAACGTAGTGACAGTTTCGACAAACATGTGAAAATCATTTTCTTTTTATACAAGTTCCATACTGCAGCTATAAGTCCAGCCTCACTGTAGAGACACTAATCATCACTGAAGTCAATACACTGTAATCATTGTCTCACACTGGCCTGTTCATTTCTCCAAAGTTAAAACTTACATAACGCTCTGTTGCTGTTTCCATGTTATGCCTGCAGTGAAAGTCAGAAATGATCCGCTCATGCAGCGACACGTAACGTTCGCGGAGTTGCAGTTGCCTTCGTTGACTTGCCATCGCTCTGCCTTTCCCTGCTTCAGACCCCCCCTCTCCCAGTCTGCTCCGCGGCGCTGACCCCGAAAAGGTCAAACAGGAAGTGCGTGATGACGCGCGGCTGATTCAGACATCAGGAGCCTGCGGCTTTCACTTTATGACAGCTTTATGCGCCGGAGGAGCAGAGGACAGGGGGCTGCGGTGACGCTTTGCAGCTGTGCGGAGCTTCACGTTGGGGATGGAGGTGCGGAGTCGCCGCGTAAATCTAGAAGAGTAAATACCGAGGAAGAGCCGCGGCCTCAGTTACGGTCAGCGCCGGATCGCCACAAATAGCAGCGTTGTAAACGAAACGCATCCGGCGAGCAGGTCACGCTTTCGCTGCTCAGTAACATCTTCCGTGTTTGCGCGTGAAACCGGATTCAGGTGGTTTGGTGTTTGTTGAGGACGGACAGAATGACACATTGCATCACATCCATAAACCTTAACGTTTTTTAAACTGCAAAAAAAACAGAACCTAATAAAAATGTCAGAAAATCACCTTAAAAAAAAAACATTTTAAAATGATGAAATTTTAAAATAAAACTGAGCTCTGACCCAAGATGGAGGAAGACGACCCTAAGCATCCAGCCAGAGCTACAAGAGTATATTTACAGCATATTAATGAGCCAAAAAAGGCCTAGTCAAAGGCCAGATCAAAGTCTAACTGAGAATCTAGGGCAGGACATTTGGATTTTTGTTTAGACCAATGTTGATCGCTGCGGCGAGCGTCACAAAATCCCACTGACGTTTGTGGCGCTAACTCGACAAAGTGAGTTCGGGATAAACGTGCAAACGCAGGAGCAGCGGAACACGCCTGGAAGAAAATAATACAACCACGGGGAGAAGTTCCCCCCACTTTCGCCCCACAGTTCAGGCAGTGGAAACTCATTCTGGGAGAAAGTTGCAGTTGCTTCTTGACAATTGGATTTGTTGAGTTTAATTTGCCCCTGGGGACCTCTCAGCTCTCTGTTTAGGTTTCTGCGGTTCGCAGCTCAACGGTTTGGCCCGAATGCCTTATCGTTCTCATCAGGCCTGCTTGCACCACGGTTATTTTCAGTGAGTTCCCAAACTGTGAGCTCCAAACAAAACCGCGGCAGCACAGTCGTTCAGCGTCAATCATGCCGTAAATAAACCCCCCGACTTCACGTCCCGTGCAGCTTTCCTAAAAGTGCACAAACTGTTAGCATTAGTATTGTCTTCCGCTGAAATGCTTTGTACTCGTTCATACTTGTGCGTGCTCTGACATTTGAAAGACTGGACCTTTAAGACTCAACAGGGACCAAAGAGCTGAAGTGCTAAGCGACATGTCAGGCCTTCTTAATCTCTCTCCATATCTGGAGGTTGAATTATTAATGGTGGCTTATTGTGCTGCAGGCGGAACAAGAGAGTCCTAAAGCGAGCTGGGAAAACTGGGACACCACTGGCCTCGGTCTGCTTCTGAAGTGTTTATTGTTCCAGCAAAAATGGCCATTGTTGGTGGTCTCTTTGTTTGGCTGTTTTATACGTCCCTTGAGTCCCAAGACTTGAGGTGAAACAGTTCGGCAACAGATTCAAAACTGCAATTGGTCTGCGTCGCTTTCAGCTCGCGGGTCGTCACGGATCAAATGTCCTCCTCCTTGTGGCGACAACATCTGAAAGAATAAAGAACGCCTTCCGAAAAATAATGAACGCGAGATCAGATACAGGAGAAAGGGCGCTTTCACGGAAAGTTTTTTTTGACAACTTTAAGAAAGTGTCCCTGCCCATTCGTCCAAAAATCGACTTTTCAGAGCTGCTACACACAAAAGCATGCCACGTTTTTTAGTTTTTCCATTTGCAAAAATGGTAGAAAAACCATGCGGAATGTTCTTTCCTCCTCCCAGTTATTCAACACTTAAGATTTTTCTGTCTGATACACCAGAGGTTCAGCAACTTTTAATAACCTAAGAGCCATTTTGCACTTCAGTCCTGCAGTGAAACAAAACGTGAGCAAAGCCCCAAAAGCAACTCTTAAAAATTAAATAGCTTGTTTTTATAGTACCTAATAAAAGTAGTTACTTTTATGCTACAGGAAACTTGTTCTTATTTTTCACTTAAATATTATTTTCTTTAATAAGACCTCATTATTTGCAACCTAACGTCAAATGATTACTTAATAATAATAACTGTGACTGGAAATGTCACAGAACCATTTGAATAGTTTGGACTAATCCGAGCTCACTCCGCACCAGGAGAGGCGGCCAGCTTCCTGAATGTTCAGCTGTTTGTACATTTTTCAGTCTCTCAACAAAACAGAAGACGGTGAAAAATATTTGGGTGTTGAATAAAACCCAATGAGGAAAACTGAGAAACTTTTCAGTTAAATAAGTCCTTTGTGTCACGTTATAATGTCATTCCCTCATAAAAAAAACGTGCAAGGAGTGCTGCTTTGGTTCTTCCATGGATGTTTGATGAATCCCTCAATCGCCGTGGCGACCACCCAGCGCTGCGAAACGCCCAGGTAGACCTAACCCCGCCTTCGACACGCAGCTCCTCGTCGGAGCTGCAGATTCCAAGCTTCCAGCTCACAGACGAGCCCTCCCCGATGGCTCCGCAACTCAGCTCCTTCAGACTAGCCGGCAGCAATTGGCAAACTCCTGATGAGCTCATCATAGGGGCTTCTGCTCAGTTCAGCCCTGGTGAAAACGTTGCCAAGAGGTTCGCAGAGGAGGAGCAATGACATGAAGACTTCCAGAGAGCGGAGTTTCAAAAAGAGCAGGAGTTTTGGTTTTAAAGAGACAGAGACCCAATTTCAAGGAGTTAAAATTGGAAGTCATATTTCTTTTAAGTCATATTTGAAATGTACAGGAACAACTAAAAGGTAATATAGTTATGTGATAATGCTATGAAATGCCATTATGTTCCTGGAAATCATAAAACTGTCCCTTTAAGAAACTCACTAAAAGGTTTACTGCTGAGTGTAATTGTTGAAAAAAGCTGCTAATATTCTAAAAATAAATAAATAGAAATAACGTGAGTATGCTCACAAAAACATCTGGCTACAGTTATTGGTGCACATGTTTACACTCACACATGCAAAATGTTGATAAGGCTCTTTGGCGCGTAAACAAAACAAATGGATTCTTCTATCCGGCTTTTGTGGGCCTGGATCGCTTCAGTTATCTTCGTGAATGAACACAAATAAAACACACGAATTCTGCTTTTGAGAAACACCGTCTTCCACAGTTCAAAGCTCAATGGTTTGAATTTTAGAACATCGTGTTTTCCACTTTTCAAAACCGTGACTCAGGGTGGGTGTGGGGGGGGCAAAATTCAAAAATGGAGAACATGAAACGCATCTCAAACTTCTGGAGCAGCGTCACTGAGACTTTGTTTAAGTTTCGGTTCGCAAAAGACGGGACGGATGGGTCGCTCCGTTCCACAGGCTTCACCTGCTTTCAACGTCGTAACTCGGTCTGGAACTCCGGCGTCTGTTTGATTGGGGTTTTTTTTTTGTTTTTTTTTCTTCTTCTCCGGGTTATTGTGGCTCTGAACTCTCTCTCTCTCCATGTGTAAACATCAAGATTCAACTCGTTTCCGTTTATTTACAGAGAGCCTCAACACGCCACGTCATCTTTATCCCATTTAAGGCGAGTTCGTGCACGGCGTCACAGAAATACGTCACATTTATCCAGTCAGATTCACTTACAAAGAAAAAAAATACAAAGAGGAAATATTAGAGGAGAAAATAACTCAATGTATAATAAAAAAGTAAAAAAATTTTTTTTTAAAAAAGACAGTACATCCAAATCTATCTGAATAACAAAATAAGTTTGGAGACTTTATATATCTTGTTTTTCTGGATACAATATTTGGCACATTAATTCCTTTATCAAGCCATTTAATTATTTCTCTATTGCAGATTTTGTTAGGGGCTGTCATGCATAAAAAAACACGTTTCGACATTGGAAAGCCATGAAGGTCCCCCAAAAGCCAATCAAAGCTGACTTAAAGTCGTAACCTGTGGGTTCCCAAACCACAAGTAAAAGAGCATCGCTGCTCTGTCCCATCATTGGTCCCTTTTCTCCAGATCCAGTTTCTGGTCCCACCCTGATAGGCGACTGTGGCTCGGTGGGAGGGGTCTCGCGTTCAAGAAGTCTGGCTATTGTTCCCAGCTTGATGCGGCTCCATCCATCATGAGCTCTTAAGCTTTCCGATGACTGTTCTAGAGGTGCCATTTCCTTACAAATGAAGCACGGAAAAGCCATTAGCGGGCTACTTATGTGCCAAAATCAAAGACATATCTGATTGCTTCTGAGTGCTAAACTTTTGTCAGACAGTGTTGTTGCTTTGAGCACAAATGGTCTCAATAGTGAGGGATAATTTAATGAATTGGAGCAGTAAGTGCTTCCTTGGCTAAAGTCATCCGGAATGTGCTGACAACAACATTATCAGGTTTTCCCGGCTATTTGGATCCGGTGAAGGAAATTACGTCTGCTCTGTTGGCAACAACAAGCTGGGATTTATGGTTAGAGTTCACCAACTGGGCAGGCTTTAGGTGGTGAGTTATGGGTTATGGGTCCATGTCTGTCCTTTGCAGTTGAACCCATCTCCACACCATGTTGGTGGATGAGGATCGAAGGCCACAAGAAGTCAAATCTGTGACGAGCTCCTGTGACTGAAGGTTGACTTCCCAGGCTGGTACTGCTGAGGCGACCCGATGGGCTGTTGAGCTGGGAGGTGCCACGTTCTCTGATTTCTCCAGTGCATTGGACCCGATCCAGGACGATTTGTACAGAGGGATTTCACCGCCATAAGTCGTTAAAAAATATGCCGCGTCGTCGTCGTCCTCCAGCCACTTCCTGTCGCCTTCCTCGTCTTTTCCGCCAGTAGTAAAATCCTACCAGGTTTTTGAGTCGCAGTTTTGTGAAATGCGCTCATTTCGAGTGAGCCGCCTCATTTCAGCACCAAAACCTTTCATGAAAAAACATGAATTTTTTTTCTAACTCGACATGTTTCCATCCCCATCCCACTGGGGTCAAAGGTGTTAGGAAACGGATGGATGATGGATGGATGGACGTGTTTCCATGAGTCAAATTGATTTTCATAATTCCAGTTTGCTCAGCAAGTCGGCCAATGGAAACACATCTACTGAGCTCTTCCTGGCTGATCAATAGAAGCTGACTCTAAGCAGTTCCTTCTAATCCTCCCTTCTGATGCCTTATTTATCAGCCCCATGTTAAGAACGTTTCTTGCTACCTGTGCAATAATATTCGTTCCTGAGTGTACAGAATTACAAGGAGCTCTTGGCCCTCTGCTGAATAAAAACAGAAGACTTGGAGGCGCTCCAAACTGCTTCCTGTGCTCAAGGAAACGGCCACGTCTCTCTCTGTTTCCACCCCTCAATGTCCTGAGGAAGTGCCAAAAGGTGAACGGCAAAAAAATGAACTTGACACAACAAAGACGGCTGTCTGAAATTTCAAGGAAACTAAAAGGAACCAGGGAAGATAAGATCTTTCAGCTGTGCTCTGGTTTCAGCTGTTTGCACAGAATGAGCTCAGCTCCACGGAGCACCGCGTTCCCACGTGATCCGGCCTTCGCGCCTCACCTGGTGAAGGCAGTCTGCCGAAAGCAACACGAAGCGTCAGCAGGTGAAGCCTAGGGCGCATTACAGTTGAAGCGCACGTACCAAGGAGTAAATATCCGCCATGCTGGTGAATTTACAGTCAGGGTATCGATTGTGGCTTTAAATGGTAGCTTCTGTTACGCAAGCATTAGGCCGTGGATGGGTTTGTGTGAACGCTAACAGCTTAAGTACAGCACTTCACCTATTAATCAGCTCTGCGAGATAAAGGGTGCTGACAGAAAGAAATCTGGTGAGCTTTAATTTCTGGAGGAGGGTTTCAGTTTTAGGATTTAATCTGGATGCTGTAAAGAGATTTGCACGCCCCCGAAACCCCACCTCTTGTTTTCACCGTTTCGTTACCGGAAACCAGATCAATTCATCCGGATTGAGATTGATTTTTAAAGAGGTTTTCAAAAGTATTTGTACGCCTTAAACTTTTGCATGTTTTTGTTTTCATACAGCTCCAAACATACCAGAAATATTCTGCCGCGATTTAATGTAATAGATCAACAAAGTATTCTCTGTTTTTGTAAGGTTTTACAAATAAAATCCGGACAGTGTGACACCCCATTGCACCCGCAAATCTTTTGAGGTGACTTTATTGACAATATCCATCCCTGGCCACCTGTTCCAGCCCCTCCAGGGGAATCCCACGGCCTCACAAAATACCAGGCTATGAAACAACTGACCCAGTTCTATGGTCAGATTTGTGGGAGTTTAATGATTTTGATTGGAACTCTAAGATCATCTGAATCTCAAGTTTCCCAGAGTCATCTCAGGTCTCAGGTCACGTAAAGAGTTTCCATAGTTTCCTCTTCATGCTGCAAAACTACGTAATCCCCTTCTTCCATCCAGATCTCGTGTGTGTGTGTGTGTGTGTGTGTGTGTGTGTGTGTGTGTGTGTGTGTGTGGACTGGTCAGCAGGTTATCTTACACTAGTGACCGGTAAGGCGACAGCTTGGTGACCCGTTGTGTTTCGGTTCACGGGTGCAGTGGAGAATTGACTCTGCCGCATCTGGTCTCAATTGAAGAGGCCGCAGGCAGGAGAGGCTATTACACCCCGACTGGCACTGACTGAATGAGACCTTTATGAAACGCTTGGCTATACGTCCGTGCACCGAAACCCCCACCGCCCCCCCAAAAAACGAGCCATTCAAGCCCGGTTCTGACATTTTAATAGGTTTCTGGCCAGAAGCTTCTCCTGCAACAAACAACAACATGCTGGTAAGATGTTAAACAAACCCAGGTAGCTCCTGTAAAATTAACCTATGAATCTTTATGTGGTGGTGCTCAGTAGCGTGTTGGCATCGTTGCTTTGCAGCCAGAAGGTCTTGGGTTTAATCGCTGCCCAGGAGTCTTTCTGCATGTGGATTATTTTCTTCCCCCCATACATGCATGGATTCTGCCCAGGTTCTCCCCTTTCCTTGCACTTTCCAAAATATGAATGTTAAATTAATTTGTGACAATTGAATTTGTGTGTGTGTATGTGGCTATTGAGGGTGCAGCCTGTCTATTGACCAAAGGCTGCCGAAGCAAAGGACCGGCAAACCCTTAGCCCTCCTTGTGGCCCTCTGTATAGATAAAGCACATAAATGCGGAGGTGTGTAGGGGTTTGTTCATCTTGAAGGCTTTTTACTTCACAAACTAATTTAACACTCAAAAAAACAACATTTTCAGAGAAGCCGTTGAGCATGTAATCTGGGAGGAATTAGCAGATGCTAATGGAGGTTCCTGACCAGGGGTGTGAAAAAAATAGATCTGCTGAAGAAGTAGCAACATGAACTCTATTTTAAAAAAGACATCCCTAATAAACTGGTGACAGTGGCGTCATTTCATAGCATGATCAAGTGTCTATGTCACCTTCCGTTGTTATAAAAATGCTATATATGTCAAATATGACTTTTGGGCTTCTGTCTCTTTAAGAAACTCCCGCTCCCTTTGAAAATTGCCTTCAAATATTGACCCCAACTTGGATCCTCTATTAACCCTTTAACAATATTTTTACCAGTGTTACACTGAGAAGCAGTTCCTATAATGACCTCAGCAGATGCCCTGTTCCATCAGGTGTTTGCTAATTGCTGCTGGCTAGTCTGGAGGAGCCGAGTGCGGGAATTGCGGGAGAGGCCCGCTTTGGGAGGCGGAAACTCGGAAAAGCTTGGAAACTGCAGCTCAGAGAAGGAGGCGCGACTTGGAGGAGGAGCTCGGTCCAACCAGGCGCTCGGCACAGCCGGATGGTTGCCGCGGGAGATGAAAGTATTTCCCCCCAACTTGCATTAAGGAATCAAGACAACACTCCAGGAAGGTTTTGGTGACTGGAACAGCACGACGTCCACAAAAGCCAAGAACGATTCGACCAGCAGCAACTTTTTCCTTCTGCTTTCAGGGGGCCTTAAATTCCAATGATGACGATAACAAAGACATGCTATTTTATTCCACAGTACTTGAACATTTTATTCTAACCTAATCTTAACACCCCCACTAATCATTGCAGACAACACGATCCCTTTTGGTGGTCTTCTCTGTTTGGTGACAGACCACCAAACAGCCCTGCAGCATCAGTGTTTCACTGGAGCAAACCATTTTTTTTTTCTTCTTCTGAATGCTGCACTGTAAATCAAGTTACTAATAATTACACAGTAATTATCTTGTTTACAGCCGGACTATAAATTCCACACTGTTAGCCGTTGTGTTTCCTGCCTCCCCAATCAAATGTGGAATAGCCACACTTAGCACCCCGCCTCGGGCCGCAGGGCCATTTCACCATAATGCGCGTCGCATTGCAGGGAGTCCAATTATGCGTGATTGCTCCGGGTTTCCACGCCGTCCCATCTCCGTGAAGCATTCACGGCATTCACTGCCACGGATTTCGGTTTCCCACTTTAAGGGAAGCCGTTCCGGCACCCGCCGTCGCTCCTTCCCATTGGGCGTCGTGTCAGGAAATCCAACGGCCTTGCTAAGTGGTAAATGGACACACACACACACACGCACGCACGCACGCACGCACGCACGCACGCACACACACACACACACACACACACACACACAGGCATGTAAAAGTTTAAACTGGACAAAAGACACTAGAAATGGCAAAGACAGATATTTTTGGCAACATAAAAACACAAATGAAAATTGGTTGGACGATTGAAGTTTAGAAAATGGCACTTAATTAACTTGAAATGACTATTATTTCATCTTTCTTTAAATTTATTTGTGTACATTTTTCTCGAGTACGTGGAGTCTGAAGTGAAATTCCCGCCACGATAGAAGTTTTGTAGTTTGACTCTGAAGTCCCGCTCGAAGTCGTCTCAAATAATCGCTGTCCGTATTTCTGATTGATCCCAATTTCCAGCAGATTTTGTTCATTTTCTTGTCATTTTTTCTTCTTTTTTTTCCCCCCACGTTTGTAAAAAATCCCAACCCATTTTTATGTGCTCAGCTTGCAAAATTGACTCATAACGTGCATCCGTTCCGAAACAAATAAAAAAAAAAAAATATGGCTTTTGAATACAGTTTCATAATATTATTATTCATGGATAGTTTTTAAAATCTTTCAAACGCAATTAAGTTGGGTTTCAGCTGCAGCCTCGCAAAATCTGTAAAAGTTCAGCTGGTTTAATGACTTCAGGATTTTTTTGATTTTTTTTTGACTCAAAAAGTCTTTCTTGGGTTTTTTCTCCCAGCAGGACTTGTGTTCATTTAAAAGCAAAGGATTTAAGAGTTGATAAGCAGGAGCAGGAGCTCTGGTTTTCAGCAGCCTTATTCATTCTGTTTACTGTGAGTGTATTTCCATGCCAGGTGAAAAGCACGATTCATCTCAAAGCAGCACTGAGAGCGTTTTGTTCAATTTGGGGGGAAAAAAAAAAAATAGTGACGGGATCTCAGTTTATACAACATAATTTCTAAGGTGGAACCAAAACAGAACAGGCACATATTTCTACAAGAACCAGAATGAGAAAAACATGAAACAAGGAGTTGTTTTCCTTTAAAAATGACCCCAGAAGCTCATGAACCACGTCAGAGTCTATGGAAAAAAACAATCGATTGAGTGATTGATTGATTGATTGATTTTATTAGTGAACATACAACGTTGTCAGTTATATACCAGATTTAGCAAAGTATTAATTTCCATCAACAATCCCATAAAACAAGACAGAAAATGGTCCCATGTGAAGGTTCCAGAAAAATAAGCCACAGAGATCCATCTGTCAAACTATGTCTTAAAGCTGCAGTAGGTAACTTATTTTAATTTTAATTTCTTACATTTTTGTTTAAACTATGAAACAGATAATCTGTGAAAAAAACAAAACAAGCTCCTCTGCGAACTAGAAACAACCAATCAGAGCCCAGAGGACTCTCAGCGCTGTCAATCATGTCTGTGGTTGTGAACGCTAAGGCTAGTGATTTCTTTATTTTTGGGAAATGCAGATGTCATGGGAATGATTAAAGCAGCAGAGTTTAACTTTTATATATAAATATATAAAATGTTTTTTACATATTTGTCAAAACTATGGCCATGTCCCGGTGACACTATGACATAAAACAGATAATCTGAGAAAAGATCAATTTGCTTCGCTGCTATTGCCGTCTGAAGAAACGTGCCGCTCCCGCTCAAAAACAACCAATCGGAGCCAAGAGGAGGGGCTTAGTCAATCAACCCAGTGAACGCGCTCCCAAATGTGGTAATAACGGAGAAATGACTTACCTTTCCGGGAAAACTGTAAACCCTTTCATACATGGCAATGCTAACTATACTGAGAGTCAATCATGGTGGTTATTAAAGGACTGAGGCTGATTTCCCTCTTCAGGACCTGATGGACTCCATGAACTCTGGTCTCCAGCAGGAAATACTAAAGAAAAGTTTCCACCTCTGAATTCCAGACTTTACCCTACTCATTCTTGAAAACCCTCCAATGTTTCTGAGTTAAAACGTCCGGAAGACCGAGCCAAAAGTCCTACTGACACTGCTGTGAAAGGCGCCAATCACTTTTCACCTCGGGCCAAGTTGGTTCAGAAATGTTTTTTTGTTTGTTTTTTACAAGATCATCTACATTGTGTATCTGCTGTTACATTTAAGTGTGTGTGTGTGTGTGTGTGTGTGTGTGTGTGTGTGTGTGTGTGTGTGTGTGTGTGTGTGTGTGTGTGTGTGCGTGTGTGTGTGTCGTGGGGGAGCTAAAAACAAGACGAGAGGAAATAAAACTGTTTCGTAAGTGTTCTCTGTTTACCAGAGTGATCAGTTTTAATGGATGCCGGTTTCTGAGAAAAAAATAAAAAATAAAAAAATCTACCTGTGGAGAAAGTCGCCTTGACATTTACACAACGGTTTCGACTCGGTTTGTGTCTCTTGTGTTTGTCGCTTTGCACAAGAATATTAAAAACACAGAAGTGTCAAAACAAAACGACTCCCTGACCGTGTTTAGTCTTTTCCAAATACAGACCAGATTTAGTAGTTTGAATTTCAGAGACGACAAAATGGTCACACAAGAAACATTTGGGAAAAAAAAAAAAAAAAAAACACAGTGTGACATCTTTGTCTTATTCATTTGTTTTGGGTTTTTTTTTTTACACCACCCACCACGATTTGCAGAGTCCACAACGTTTAGTGTGATTTGCTGACAGTGCAGAACTCGGCAAGCCGTGGTCCGTGGAAGCCGGTCTGTTGCGGCGCAGATAAAAGAGAGCGTGTTTCTCGTGCCAGATCCTCCACGCTGCGTCGCTGGGCCCGACCTCAAACGAGCGGATTTGTTTTTGTCCCCAAACAGCAGGAGGAAACTGCAAAAAAAAAAAAAAACGCTGAGCGGAGCCCAAAGACAACGTCTTAAAGCGAGAGTGAAGGAAACCACGGCCTGGACGCCGCCGTCCAGCTGGACGACCACATCTGTGGCTTCGCCCACCTACCCAACATCTTCAACATCCAAATGTTTGCTGTCAAAGGCCATTCAAAAACATTTTTTTGAATGGGCTTTTCGCAAAAACACTGCTGCATTTCTCATTGTATTTCCACTTCCTTCAGTATCCCGTGGCAACCAGTCAGCTGTGCAAGGCACCTGGGTGGTACCAAGCCCCGCCGTCGAGAACGCGGTTCCTCCTCGGAGCTGCTTTTCCGAGCGTCCGCTCCAATCGGCTCCTTCAGACTAGCCAGCAGCAATCAGCATACACCTGGTGGAACTGAGCATCGGCTGAGCTCGTTATAGGAGCGACGCTGGAAAAAAAACCGTTGTTGAAGGCTTAATAGAGGAGCCATGTTGTGATGACTTCCTCAAGGCGGAGTCTCAAAAAGAGCAAGAGTTTCTTAAAGAGACAGAGGCCCAAATTCAATTCATTAAACGATGAAGGTACATTTCCTTTAAGTCTCATTTGATATATACACCATCTTCATAACAACTGAAGATAAGATGGTGACTTAATTGTGCTATTAAATGACACTGTGTGGCTGGAAAGTACATAATACCGCCCCTTTAAAAGCTGGACTTCTAGTTCATAATTATGCATTGATCTAAGTCATTTCATTGTAGCTATGGCTGTATGCTTAGAGTCATTCTCCTGATAGGAGACGAACTTCTGCCCAAGTTTCAAATCTTTCACTGAATCAAACTGGGGGTTTTGGTTGCGTCATCTGCAGGAATTGTTAGATGAGAATAAAAAATAAAAATAAGCTAAATATAATACGAAATATTTCAACTCAGTCACCTGCCGTTGTATAATTTTTAAATATTTGTGTGGGAGCAGAGCTCTGAGTCACCTTAGCGTAACACTTTTTTAAAACAAATGGTTTTTTTTTTTTTTTTTTAGTCTTCATATAAACACATCCAAACTCTGGTTAGTTTCAGTTTGGCTGCATGCGCTCTGAAAAAGCCTCATGAACTCAAAAATCGCTTTGAATCACGTCAGCAGAGAAAAGAAGGAGGAGGAGAAGAAGAAATGAAACGGATGCGGTAACATGAAGTAATGATGCGTCAAAAGACTGTTTGTGTGAGCTGTGGCTGAGCGGGGGATTCGATGAGATCAATATGAATCAGATCATCTTCGAAACCTGGGTTTCGCCCTCTTACCTCGAAACTTGGACGCGTCCTGTCCAACAAACATGTCTCGGTTTTTTCTACCCGACTGTTTCAGGACGATAATGGCTGCATGAGTTATTATTGGAGGGAAACGTGCCGTCCGACTGACTGAAATTCAAGTTCCTAAGGAAGCTTGAATTGTCTTCCTGAGATCACCAGCCTCAGGAAGAGATACTGTCTCAAAATAAACAAGCAATTATGTTTATTTTCCTCATCAGAGTGGCGGAAATAGGCTTCCGTATGTACTGTATGTCAGATTGTCAGATTAAATTGATTAAATTGATTAAATTGCCAAAGCAGAAAAAGGAGTTGCATGTTAGACCTCATGAAGGCAAAGACAAAACAATCAGAAACATGAACGATCTGTGAGTCGTTGTGTTTGGTTGTCACTTGGTTTTCTCTTTGAATTACATTGGTGTTGTTCTATTCTTGTGGTTTAATTTTTCTTTAATGGCGGCCCACGCTCTTTCCTCCGTTTCGTTCTTTGCAAACTGGTTTTGCGTCTTGATTTTTTTTTTTTTTTTTTCCCCTCTGTGATCATTTCGGTCACTTTCCCTCAGGTCTCCATCTCAGTTCCTCATCCTCCTGCCTCGTCTCACACAGACCTCGTGTCATTCGGTCGCCGCCCCCCAGCAGCTAAAAGCCACCCAAAGAAGCCCCACAAATAACTTTTCACCAAAGAAACGCTGGAAGACGGATCAAGCGCCGCAGCAAACGCGACTGTGTTTTCCTTCTGCTGTCGTGGGACGCTGGACCGGCGTCCTGCTCTCACAGGTCGGGAGCAGAAAGCCCGTGTCCCCGGGTGGGACCCGGCCCCTCCTCATTGGCCTTGCAGTTTTCTGGACATTCTGTGAATTCTTGAGGAGCCTCTGCAGGAAACTTTGGCCTGTGTGGGTTTTTTTCTCGTACAGGAAGGTTCTCACTTGAGCTTTCTTCGACGTGTGTGACGCCGAGCGATCACAGGAGCGCCTTTGTTTTGTTGAACCTCAGGAACTTAAGTCCTGGAAAATCACCCCATAAGGTCCCTGCCACAGAAGAAAGGAGTGGACCAGATGTTATATTCAGTTTCTTTTTTGTTTTTGGGTTTTTTTCGATTAATAAACATTAAAAGTCTCTTGACCCTCCCATAACAACAAGTCAACACCACATCCTTCATCATTCCTAACCTACTCTGTGTGTGTGACTTACCTGCTATCACTAGCAAAATTTGTACTTAGCTTACATCATGCTAGTGTCATTGTTGCTACTTTAACCTTACCTTAATTGGGGAAATATTCAGTTGCATATTATTTCATTTAGTTGAAACTAACATTAGCTGATAAACTCTAAATTGACAGTAAAAAAGTTAACAAGTGTTATTTATATCTCATATTTCCCCAACAGCAGCAGATCAATCTATTATTTGTTTACCACCTATAAAATAATATAGAAAATGTTTTTTTCTGTGTGTAACAGCACTTAGTTTGTATTATTCAATGTTATTTTAAACATATAATTTTTTTTTAATCATGCTAACTCGATGCTCTTGGGGGCCCCCTGGTGTTGTGGAGGCCCTGAGCGACTTCTTAACTCGCATGACGCCTCTGGGTGTGTTTTGCAATTGAAGGACGCTCTCCTCTCGCTCTTCTCGCGAGGAAAGTCAGTCCGAGGCCAGACCTCTTAAAATTCTTGGAAATGATGTTTATGTGCCCTTCTGCTGTCTAAGCCTCCCACCTGGCTCATGTCGTAAGAAAAGACGGCGTTATTGCAAACCGCGGGGTTCTGTCTTTGTAGGCTGTCGGTGCTTTGATGCCTCTCCACGCGCTGGAGGCCTTTTTGTTTTCACATCCCTCCTCAGGGTTCCAGCTTCCCCCATCCTCTGGCCTTCTCCGTTACCCTTTAATACACGCCTCTCTGTGGGCTGGTTAGCCGGAGTTGCTTTTAGATTGCGAACATCTGCCGGTGCCTTGCAAATGCGCCGAACCTTGTCACGTTGCAAGCAGAAACTCCAACGTATCTGGCATTAGACGTGATGGATCAGTGTGATAACTCCAAGTAAAAGCTCTGCGTACTCATTCAGATCCAATACTCTGATGATCCCACATCAAACTCAACGCAAACAAACCGCTGTTAGAAACCTACGGTCAGGGCTGTCGCTCCGAGTAGGGCACTGAACAATCAGACTTATTCAGCCTGCTTCTCAGTGACACATAAAGACAATTACAAAGTCGGCCTTTTACCACCCGAAGAACACTTCCAGTGTTAAAAGGCTAACATTAGGAGCGAGATCTCGACGAACTCGTCCATGCATCGATTACTGCAGCAGTGTCTTACAACATCAATCCTCCAGCTGCAGCTGGTCCAGGACGAATTCCCACTAAAACCAGTGGGATGAAGCGGGTCGCCATAGTTCTACCGTCCCTACACTGGCTCCCTGTAGATCAGAGAACAGACTTTAGGACTCTGTTGTTAGCTCATAAATCACCCAACGTCTTAGCACCACCACAAATTAAAGATCTGCTGTTGCCATAGCAACCTTCCAAAACTTGTCAGGTTCTGTGTTCGGTTCTGCTTCCCCAGAACCAGAACCGAACACAGAGGAGCAGCGCTGGCCTTGTATTCTCCTCTGATTTGGAGGAAACGTCTAGAAAACTGCAAAACTACCAAAGTCTGGACTCTCTTTAAATCCAGGCTCACCTGATTAGCGTTTCCTCTGAACAGCAGCAAGTGGGGCTATCATCAGCACGTCTGATGTGTAGTAGTTTGATGATGTCATTTCATTGTTTCATAATTGGTGGCTATAAGGTTTTTAGGATAAAGCACTTTGTTGCTGAAATGTCCAATCAAACCTGACTTAAAAATATCAGGGTTACAAATATATATATATATTTTGTAAGTCTCTGTGTCTGCTCATCTTCGGTTCCCGTCTCTGTACTTTTGACTTTTCGAAAAACATCCGTCAGCATTCACAAACGTGTGACTGGCACCTTCGGCCTCGCATTCCAGGGACATTTCGGATACGCATCTGTTGCAGCGCCGTGTGGGAGACGCTCATGGGAACCCGGCGTGCCTCTCTGTGGCCTGTATACAGCTCATCTGATAAAATCATGGGACAACTTTGGACCGAAAACAAGAAACCTAATACAAGCCGCAAAACTGCGAGGGCGTGTGTTTGTTTTGGTTTTCTACGGATGAGCCCTAAAAAGGGCAGCGTGCGAAGGAGGCCCCTGACGAGGACAAAGAGACACCAGTTCAGCAGAAACACCTTTTTGGCCAGACAAGCACTGCTTTAAAAAAATAAAAATAAAAAAAAACAACAACAACAAAAAAACAAGAAGGGTTTCTTGGAAATCCTCTCCTGCTGACCCTCCACAGCCACGCGGCAGAGAGGGACAGAGGGATTCAGGAGGTTTCAATTCCCGAATCTTCGATTTTTGGGGCATTTCAAGTCATAAACGTTTTGGTAGCTGCCCCCGCGATTTTATACAAACGCCTCCGGGCAATGATTGTTTCATAAAACCCGAGGAGCGTGACATGCATAATATTTACACTAGAAAATATCTGCTCTAGAAATGTGATAATTATGAAGTTCTCAGTCATCCCCCCCCCTCTCTCTCTCTCTCTTTCTTTCTCTCTCTCTCTCTATGTCTCTCTCTCTCCTGCGGTTGTGTTTCTGGCAGGTATGCAGAGAATGGCTTCTGTAAACCAAGAGCAGCCGATCTGGACTCTTACGTCCAACTGGGAACGCTGACGTTTTTATGGACTCACAGCGAGAAGAAATAATGTTAAAAAAAAAAAAAAAAAGGAAGAAACAAAAGGATTCTGCAGGATCTTGTGGGGTTTTTTCCTCAAAGCCCAAATCTTTGGTTGTCCTTAGATTTTTACCAGGTTCATGGAAACACCAGAGGCTAATGTTAATAAAAAGTATTAGCCTCCTTATGTATTTCTGCCGTTTTGCTTTTTAACACACATACATGCTCGGAATCAAACAAACTGTAACGTCAGACAAAATGACTCGGTTTCATTAAAAAACAAATTACGTCTTAAGAGCCGATTGTTGGGAAGCCAAAAATGACAACATTGATCACACGCAATCATATCTAGAATTTAAAGTTGCCTTATGCGTTTCTTCTTCCACAGTGTTATTCTATGGAGTGTTTTTTAGTCGCTGTATTCACATTTGTGCTGTAATGTCAACTCGTCAATGGGACTTGAGATGGAAACTCGCCACCTGGTTGTTATGTCATGTATTTATATGTAACTGTTCATGGATATGCCAAAAAAACAAAACAAAAACAAAACTCGAACTTGAACAGAGCAATGTTTAATCTTACCAGGAGTGGCGATGACCTAGCAGTTACCTCAAGAGTTCATTGATGAGTCATGCGGGAGGAATTGCCCCCATTGGTTGTTAGTTTTTAGGCCAGATGTGCGACGACACACACCTCCAAAACGGCTGTGGTTTTTTTCCCCTCTCTTGTCTGCAAAATGTTTTCCCAATTCTCTTGTCAGTCATCAAGATGTTTTCTGTTTTGTTTTTTTTTGGAAATGTGAGACAGGCCTTGCATTCTTTTTAAAAACCAATGCTTTGTGTGTGCTTTGGACTCCTCTCCCATGGACGCCATTTTTTGCTCTTTCTCATTGTCAAATAACAAACTCTGACCTTAACTGAGACAAGCGAGGCTCAAAGAGCTGTGGATGTTGTTCTGGGTTCTACCTCACTGATGTCCTCTTAGCTTTCAAGGGAATTTTCATTTGTGCTTGATGGCAGGTTGGCCGACCGGGAGCTTAGGGCCGATTGGCTCCAAGTCAAAGGAGTAAGTGGTCGAAACAAAAATAAAGCTTCAATTAACCAACATTCCATGATGAATGTAGAAAGGAGGCTGAAAAAAAAAGGTTTGAGCAGAATTTAGCAAAATGCAGCAATTTAGCAGATTTTTTTGCATGGTGGAGGAAACAAGATCACAACGATACAGGACCAAGCAGAATGATCACAGCAGGTTAGCAAAGCACTGCCTCCATACCTCTACATGCAGGCTTTGCTCAGAGTGCGTTTGTGTTTTTTGGGCGCGCTCACATGAAACGCAGCTCGTCATTCGCACGTCAATGATTCATATGCCTGATCAATACAAATCAATCCGTACTGGCTGACTGTCACATTTCGTTCTTGCAAAAAGTTTTTAGGAGAAAGTCTGTAAAAAAAAAAAATCATATCTGAATAGAAAAACAATCCAAGCGAAAACAACAGATAAAGCGAGTCAGTCACTTCCTGTGTGCTTTTCTTAAGTTAATTTGAACTTGTCTTCTAAAAATAGGTTTATCATCGATGCTGTCAAGTATCTGTCTCCATTTGTTCTCTGGTTCTATTTGCCTTGCATATGAATTTGCCTCATGGTCAAAAAAACAAAAACTGAGGAACTCTCTAAAGGGGGGATTTTTGTGCCGCAGCACCGTTGAGTAAATTTGTACTCAAAACTGAAAATCCCAAAAAACCTGACATCTCCGACACTCTGCCACACAGGGTAACACACCCTGAATCGAAAAAAAAAGACCTCCAGATCGTGTTTTGTTTGGTCCCTGCCAAGCTTTTTAGGAATTTGCTTACTATTTTTTGCCTTTATTAGAGGAAGATTAAGAAAACATCCAATAAAGAATAACCCCACAGTCATCGACATAGAGTTCTTTTCCTGATAAAAAAAAATAATAAGAAAAACAAGACAAGCCCACTTGTTGTCTTAGACATTTGAAAAAACACTGTTATGCAAGTCCTGATGAAGCGTGTTCACGCACACTCGCAAATAATCGGCTCTTTTCCCCGGTCCTCACGGCGGAGGAGGACTTCCTGTCTCCATCCTAACGGCCAGCTTCATCAGCGCTCCGCCCACTCTGGCCGCACTCCAGGTTTTCAGCAAAGTGCAGCTCGCTTCAAGTGAGCAGATTGGTGAAAACCACTGGTAGATTATTTCACCCTGAGCAAGATATTTTCTGTCAGTGGAACTCTGAACTTTTTTTCGCCAATATTAAGGAATTACTTACTTAACGCAAGCTCCTATCACTAGTTCCTTGTGAGTTAGCTTTGTCTTAACTGAAGTGTACTAACTGAGATATTTACACTGGAATCCATACTAAAAATATGTGGTACGACTGTGTGTGTTTTTGCAGTGCAGTGTTGATTGCTTCGGCTTGGGTCACTGGAAGGTCGTGACACGTTTTACTGGTGAATTGTTTTTTTTCTTTTAAGCAAGATTCACATTTAATTGCACAGGATAAACAGTCAGTGTTGTATGTGACAGGACAGCTGTGTTTTACTGATATTCTCATGTCAGTTGTCGTTTTAAAAAAAAAAGAAGAAAAAAAGTAGAATAGCGAGAGATATGAAACTCAATAAAACCCAAAACTAAGCGGTGGAACAGTGGGGGCATAAAAGCTATCAAAAATTTGACGGTTTCGGCCCTCAAGGCCCGGAGCGACTCGAGATCTCCATGACTTTGGAAGGTGATTCATCGGGCTGGATTTCGTGTTATCAAACACGACTGCGTGCCGTACGTTCCAGTTTGTTTTCTTTTGGAAAATAACGATGATAATAAAAAAATCGAATAGATCCGTCGATTCCTTTATTGTAGTTTGCGGTCGCGCCTCGTGCATCTGGTTCCGACTGATCGATGACGATTGTTGAGGGAATGCAGTCTGGCTGTGACTCAGCCTTTACATGGCTCATGATAATGTTCTGTTTATTTTTAGAACAAGAACACGAATTCAACTAAAAAAAAAAAAAACACACACAATCAAACCCCCCCACCTCCCCCTCACTGTTTCATGTCTTTACATCATTTGTACATCACTTTGTTTAAATTGTAGCTTTTATAAAAGGAACTAATCAAAGCCCTGGCGCTAAATTTCTTCTCAACAGTAAGGGTTTATTTCTATAATTACCTATAATTGTCAGAGAGGTGAAGTTAGAGTTAGCTGGGCTTTCAGGAGTCATTCGTCTCCCCTGCCTGGCTCTTCGCTCCACACAATTCACAAAGCCAACGAGGGGGCTGTTCGATTGACCGAGCCCCCTACAGGCGACGGGAGGGCACTGCAGCTGCGGAGTATAAAAAAAGGCCGGTCGGCTCCACAGGCACAAAGTCGAACGCGCTCGCGCGGTGCATCCGGGTCAGCTGCCCGTCCAGCGGAGAGGAGAGCGATGTCCGCCGAGGAGACGCCTCGGCTCGACGGCTCGTTTGACGCCGGGACGTTTCTGGAAAACCTGGATTCGCGGAGTTCCTGAACAAGCAGCGGCGCTTTGTGGTTTTTTTGGGGAGGGGGGGCAATTTGTCAAACTCCCACCGGTGGTCCATCTCCATGGACTCTGTGTTTACATGGTATGTGAAATAACTACTCGGTTTATGTATTTTTTTCCTTTGAAGATGACAAAAAAAAAAAAAAAAAAAAAAGTAGGCTATTTAAAATTGTGTTAAATCCGCATTTTTAAATGAAACTCCCCTCTCGAACATTCCCAGTTTGTTAACTTTTTATGTAAATGCGTCTTGCGCGTGCAACAGCAATATTAAAAATAATAATAATAATAAATAAAAAAAAAAGATTCTAACGAAACATTAAAGTAAGAAGTTGTGACATTGAATTCAGTTGAGGAAACACATAGAAGTTGCTCTTGCAATAAAACAAAAATGTCATTAACTTGACATGGTGGACTGAACTGTAATTCACCGCCATACTGTTGTCTCTGCTTTTTAACGTGAGCTTTGAGCTCAGCAGCAGAGCTGTCGGGACTTGTTCAAGGATCCCCTAGTTATGAAGAAGAAGAAAAAAAAACAACAAAAAAAAACTGGCACAGTGCTCCAAAAACAGATTACTTTTAGTTCAGTTTAGTTTAGTTTTTTTTTTTTTTAAACAAATGTCTAAAATGTGCCCATGTGGCTTTGAAGGTTTGGGATACCATCTACAAGTCATAGGGCCAAAAAGGAGAGAGAGAGAAAGAGAGAGAGAGAGAGAGAGAGAAAGAGAGAGAGAGAGAGAGAGAAAATGTTTTAGTTTTTCTGTGAACAAAACACAGTGTTGGAAAGCTTTAAGTGCAGGTGGGAATGCAGAGGGTGGGGTTGTAGTTGGAGATATTTTTGCCTATGAATGTGTGCCCTATCCGTCCCGATGGTCGACGTTTTCTGTCTTTTTAACTTCAGTGTCGCATGTGTTTCAAAAGACTGGGAGGCTGAGGTCTTACTGAGGGATTAAAGCTATTTGCTCTGTAAGAAATCTATTTCATGAAGATAAATGGCCTCCCGAAAGCAGGTTTCCACAGGCTTTTTAACTCGACGCATGAGGCACAAGATAAATCATAACAGTTCCTTCGAGGTCATACACATGCATGATTTTCGTTTTCTGTGGAGCTAAATTGGGATCGTCGAGATTTTTTCTAGTTTATTTTGAAACTAAAAGGATGATTTGAAACTGGAAAACAAAAAATACTCAGTTGAAATAAGTTGAAAATGACTTTTTCTGTTTCACATTTTTGTCCAGTTTCAAAATTGTTTTTCCAGTTTCTAAACTTTTTTCCCCCCCTCCAACGTCATAAAATAAACTTTGATTTGTTTTGAAATCCCTCTAGGACTTTCCGCCCCTCAGTTTATTTTTCTTCCAGCTTGAAAATAAGTTTTAACTTTCAAATATTTTCTTCAATTTGAGAACCTTTTTTCAGTTTCAAATCTCTTTTTTTCCCCCCACCATGTTCAAAACAAATTTGATCAACTCTGTGGCTCCAAGTGAGCTCCATATTATCCCCCTTTACTCAGACTTTCAGATCATATTCCTGTTTTGAATGTGTTGTTTTTGTTTGTTTTCTGTACAGCTGCAGTAAACATTAAGGAATAGCTGCTTTTCAGGGAAATTTGCCGGCAATAAAACGCTTACCGGCAGTAGTGCTTGTTCAGTAAGTTTTTGAAAAGCTTTGTATTTTGTGACACCCAGCATTGGAAATCAATACTTTATCACCCTGTTGGGTTTTTATTGTTGATGAACATTTGTTATTGAAAATAGATTGCAGTGCAGGGTAGTAGCTTTAACAGGGGGACCCAGACAGAGTTGGGTAGTAGAGTAACTTTTAGGAGTATTTTTACTAGGCTGTACTTTTTACTTTCACTTGAGTAACTTTATGATGAAGTGTCACTGCTCCTAATTGGGAAAAAAAAAACTTTGGGAACTTTTCCACTGAATAAAGCTTGTTTAAAACTGCAGTGTTTCTTAAAAATGTATATTTGAAAGAAGTCAATTTGGAAAAATGTTTTTTTGATCATTTATAATTATGGTATTTTTTTTATGAATGGCACCCACTTTGTTTTTTAAATGAGCACAATTTACACATAACTAAATATTTTTTGCCGTAGAAAAAATATGGCAAAAAAAGTGGAATATTTTGTCAATTTGTTTATATTTTTGTTAAATATTTGCCATTTATTTGATGGCAAATAACTGATGTTCTGATCAGTTATTCAGTACTTGAGTTACCTTTTTACCAAATACCGTTTTACTCTTGCAGTGCCTTGTATGGGTACTTTTTACTTTTACTTGAGTAAAAATATGTTGAAGTATTGCCACGCTTACTTGAATACAGTTTTTGGCAACTCTGTCAGACCTTTGGGTGCAGACTAATCCGATCTATGTAGGCAAAAACCAGGAAGTCTTATCTTGATACCCTACAAAATCCAATGACTCTAATCACTCTAATCCTCCATCTTTCTCCCATGTCAGTGTTGCTTCACCTAAAGGAACCACGTGAAACCCGGAACCCAGCTGCCATGGAGACTAAACCGGACTCCAACTCTTCAGACTTCAACTCCAACGTCAACATCAGCGCCATGGCACCCGATGTGGACTGTCCGCATAACAGCGTTCCTTCGAACCCCATTATTGCGAGCCTAATGATGACTCTAGGCATCCTGTTCAACGTGGTGGCCCTCATCATTCTCATCAAGGCCTATACTCGCTTCCGGCGGCGCTCCAAGGCGACCTTCCTGCTCTTCGCCAGCTCCCTCGTGGTCACGGACCTCACGGGACACGTGGTCTCCGGGGGACTGGTGCTGAGGAGGTACTCCACGGCCAATCTGACGTCCCTGGATGGTCCGAGAGATCCAGACAGCCCTTGTCAGTTTCTGGGAGGGTGCCTGGTGTTCTTCGGGTTGTGCCCGCTCTTCCTGGGCTGCGCGATGGCTGCAGAGCGATGCCTCGGCGTCACCAAGCCTCTGCTGCACGCCCGACTGGTGACAACAGCGCGGACCAAAATAGCCCTGTCTATGATCTGGTTGTTGGCTCTGTGCGTGGCCCTGCTGCCCGTTTTCCAACTAGGGGACTACACTTACCAGTACCCGGGTACTTGGTGCTTTATTAAAGTGATGGACACAAATGCCAAAGATCTGACCTTTGTGACGCTGTTCTCTGGACTGGCTTTGAGCTCTCTCGCGCTGGCCTTCATCTGCAACACCATCAGTGGGATGACGCTCATTAGAGCGCGGCTAAAGAAGAATTCCTATTCCCAGAGGTTCTCTGCTAGATCTCATGACACAGAGATGGTGGTCCAGCTGGTTGGCATCATGGTCACCTCCTGCATCTGCTGGAGCCCTCTGCTGGTGAGTCTCAAAAGGAATGGAGTCTCAAATTATAATCAAGTCAAACCATTAATAAGTTAGTCATTATTAAGATAGAATTGAAAACAAAATTGTTGTTCCTGAATAACGCTGTTCAATTTTTGGATTTTCTATAGTTCAGATTGGCGGAATTGCACTTTATGTTGATCCACGAAATATTTCTTTATTTTAATCAAACGCGAAAAGGTCTTTAAAAACTCAGAAATAGAAATGCTAATTTAAATTCCCCAAAAATTTGAATTTTAAATACAAATTTTTACCTATAAAAATGTTTCCCTCATAGTACAAATCTATCACTCTTTCATATGTGTTTGTGTCGCTCAAATGTTTGGTTTAACATTAAATCTGACATCATAATTTAAACATTAAATTCCTCTGTATGAAGTTAGTTATTTGTAAAACAGGAAAACAAAAGCTATTGGTTTAAAATAGAAAATATACATAAATCTCCCAATTTTACATGTAAAGAGGAAATGTAATCAACAAAGTCATATTTTCACAAGCTAATGACAATAAGGGTTTTATGATATGAACATTGTATAGATCAGTTCTCCACAATAACTTGTTATAATTTTTGGTAAATATCTGCTACGAGAATTTTTTTGTAATATTTTTCAGGAACCACCATTTTATTTCTATTTCTTTTAAATAAATAAAAACCAAAAAGAGAAAGAAGCTGAAAAAAAGTGTCAGTCCAAACTGTCCTTGAGTAAAATCTGATAACAAGTCAGGATATAAACAGTGATAACGTTGTTGTATTTCTCGCCTGGTATTGTTTGTAATCTGAGTTTTTAGAAATTAGTTCCACAACTCCTAAAATAATTTTGCTGCAAAGTACGGATTTCCCCAAAAACAAAGTATTGCGCATTAGTGATGCGTGATGTATCGCCATTAACATCGGTCTCAACTGATGCTAGTCATTTTTTTTAACATGTCAGTATCAGTTCAATAGGTGAAACTTGGCCGATGTTAACAATTGACACTTACATCTGTCTTGTTGCTGCTTGTGTTTCATTATGTGAAGGCTAGTTGCGCGATCACGTGACAGTAATATTGATGCAGTGTAGGATTGTGGGAAAGCTAAGAACATTTTACTTTGTCAAAAAGGTAGAGAAATATAAAACAGTGGTTAATACTGGTTATCAGATATCAATATCGGATGAGATTTTTATATTGGTGTTACAGTAAAAATTGCGAAGCACCAACATGAAAATTTGGGCCAGTATCAATATCCGATATAAACATGATCAACGTCCTCTCCTCCACCTCCAGAAGCAAACGACAACAGGACAGAAATACATTTCAGTTGTTTATATCGACCCAATTTTATTTATCGGACCCAAAATGACTGTTATGAACCGATACCGATGTTGGTTCCGATATATTGTGCATCCATAGTGAAAATTGTGACTTTTGACGGAATTGAGTGTACGTTCCAGAAATTACTACTCCAATTCTGTAACGTGAAAGCCCTTTTTTTTTTACAAACAGCTTTTGTGTGTGTTTTATTGTTGCCAGAGATTCATGAAGAAACTTGAAATTAACTACACAAGATAAAAGTTAACACATTTGATGGAGAAATTTGAATAAATTAAACAAGAAAAAAAAAAACTAAGTAAATGCTTAAAAGTAAAATCTCTGTTGCCTTGTACCTTTTATGATGTCATCACACACATGATGGAATGAAGGCTTGTTTTCGGGAGGGCTGATATTTTTTTTCTTGACATAAAATTCAGTTTTACCAAAAAATACAGTAAAGAAACTCACACTGATGTTGTTTTACGGTTCAACGTCTGAAATGAGTTCAGGTGATTTTAGAGAAAAACCTTGTGAGTTACTGTAAAACACTGAGTGTCAACAGGTAAACGGACGTAAAAACACAGAATTACTCACCACTGGGTCTTTTTCCTGTCTTAAGGTCTTTTCGCTGATGTCAGCCGCGCGCTCCTACAGCGAATCCCGCCTGGGAGAGGAACTCACCTGCACTTACAGCAAACTCATGATGACCGGCGTCAGAATGGCCACCTGGAATCAGATCTTGGACCCCTGGGTCTACATCCTGCTGAGACGGGCCATCCTCCGAAAAATCTACCGCATAACCAAAAAGCAGGCCAGCTTCAAGGGGAGCACCCTCCGCTCCGTCCGCTGGGACGTTAGCTCCCTCAAGAAGCCTGACAGTATGCCGGTGAAAAATACTTAACAGGAGACTCATGAAACAGTCATAGAGTGTGCCTCTCGTGGTTTCTTTGTGTGCAAAGAAGACCAAAAACTGGCTAACGTACATAGGTTTTCTATGTATGAGCAAATATACCACACAAAAAAGAGGACTGAATAAAAACTGCTACTAGTTTACTACAGTACAATGGCAGCCTCTCCTTCCTGAAAGCACAAATACAGAGGGTCTTAAAAGTCTGGAAAACATTTGTTTTGTTTCGGTATACTTTTCAGATTATCGCCAGACGGTTTCCGTGATCTAAACTTCGAGTTGTGACCGAGTTTCCTGACTTCGTAAACAGGAAAGACCGATCTCCTTGATGCAATGTGCCGAAGTGCAATATTCAACAAACAAAGAAGATTTCTAAAGAGTTGGTACTTCCATTAGCTCAGATGGAGAAGACAAAAACAACAACAAATAAAACTGCTAATACAGCCCAATTTTGTTTAACATAATCCCAGGTCCAAAGTGGATTGATGTAATTCAACCGACTTGGGTCGTTGTTTGGTTTTCCAGTCACAAAAAAACTGGGTTAAAGTGAACAATCTGTAGAAGGAATAAATGAAAGCATAACCAAGAGCCAGGAAAGGTTGAATTTTGGGGTTGAACTGGTGGGTGGACTGGTTTTTCCAGGGGTCAATGAGCTAGAGGCAAGGTACCACCTGGAAAGGTGACCACCCCGTAATAAAGCAACATGGAGTTGAGCAAGACAAACAGCAATGCACCCACACAAGCAATGCATGTTTTTAAATGGTAGGAGGAAGCCAGAGTAGTCAGAGAAAAGCTAAGCATAGATAAGGGAAGTTAAAAACAAAAACCTAATAATATCCACCATGATTTTTTCTCTTTTTTTATGTGCAGAAACAATAATTCACAAATATTCATGTTCGGTATAGAACACTGTGTAAAATATTGTGTGTTCATGACAAGCTTATGACCAATTTCTTTGGGCAAACTGTCTGCGATGACCCTAGCTAGCATTAGCTATTAGCATGTAAAGACCAAAGACTGTGATAATAATTATTTTTCCAGAACGTCACAGATTCCAAAGTTAGTGGTTCCCCTCACGGTCACTCTCAAATAAAACAAAAGCGTTTCTGCATGATGTGGCGCAGAGGCAGGTTGTTTTTAATCCCACCACAAAGAGAGGTGAAATAAACCTCCAAAGCTTCCTGCAGCAAACTACAGCGTCTCCGTAGCAACTGCTAAAGGTTACACAAATCACTGGAGGATATGGTAGAGGATCTGTGATACTGTGGGCCTGTTTCTCTTTCAAAGACTCTAAGAATGTAAGGGTTTCACACATCTTTGCCGTGAATAATAATAATAAATCTAATTCATGTAGCGCTTTTTAGGATGCGAGGAGTGCCGTATATTCCCACTTAAAAATACCTGTACTCTATTGTCTGTAAGTTTGTTTAAGTTTTTTTTAAGGATGTAAAAATGTTTAAGGATCACTGTAAATAGAAACCGTTTTTGTCTGAACTTTAATATATACGTGTTTGTTTTTGAAGTAAGACCTACAAAAGTCTTTAGAGAGAACATCTCAGTGCAAATAGTAGTTCGTTTGTCCGACTCTGTAACAGTCAGGGGGGCTTGTCTCTGTGTTCACATGAGAGTAAAAGGACAGGCTTTTACCTCAGCATGAAGATGTGAAAATTACGATGTGTGTAGCCCAGGTAGTCCTGTGACAGGAATGTAGATGTTGTGAATGTAAGCACTGTGCGTCTGCTTTCCCCATAAGTCTGGGGGCAGTGAAGTGAAGCTGACTGAATGTGATGCTGTTAAAAAAAAAAAAAAAAAAAGAACGTAAAACTGTTTATTAAAACTGATATCTTCTATTCTTGTGTCACCTTCTTCTGAGTCATAAAGAATGGA
The DNA here is from genome assembly GCA_911649635.1 of Poeciliopsis gracilis. Classification (NCBI taxonomy): domain Eukaryota; kingdom Metazoa; phylum Chordata; class Actinopteri; order Cyprinodontiformes; family Poeciliidae; genus Poeciliopsis; species Poeciliopsis gracilis. The sequence goes on from CAJVRI010001002.1 coordinate 778,154, forward strand.
ATGTCGTTTGTAGAAACAGGAAGCAAATCTTGTTTTAGTTATTTATTTTTTTCCTTTGTGAAAGTGAGAATAATGTTGTTTTTTTTATAATTATACAATAATGTTTTTGAAATCTATACCTAAAATATGGAAAAGAAGCGGTAAGGGTTGCAGTTTTCCACATTTCGACACACTGAAACCCAAAACTTGGGCAAATGACGTCTCCCCAGAATATATCAAGACCCTCCAAAACAAACTATATAATGAAATAAACCATACACGACATAAAGTTTGTTTCCCCCTATATGTCTTTTGTTGAAGACGTTTTATTTAAAGTTAATTAGAGAAATGTTCTCACTCTTTATTAACCTAATTTATCGCAGCAGTAATTATTGAAGTGAAATTATATAGAAAGATCTAATTTAATAAAAAAAAAACATACTTTTTTATTTATTTCTATATTTTATTTTATTTTATTTTTTTTTACAAAGAAACACGCTGTTTCCAGGAAACTTTTTATCTTTCTGCATCCTGTGCCTCCTTTTTTTTTTTCTTGTGCCTTTTGGAAGTGGGAGGGGGTAAATGATGACGATTTTGTAGATCGCCATGTTTTGAGACTTAGCCACACCCCTGAGCTGCAAATCCTTATTTTCCATTGGCTGACTCCGAAGCATCGCCCACAGTTTGTCCAATGAGCGCAAGTGATTTCGGGATCGTGGGCGTCTCCCTCCACGCTTGGGCTGCAGACGAGAGTTTTGAGCTAGTGCTCTTCGACGGTGGCACGATTCCTGAGTGGAAAACGTATATATGTAAGTGTCAACAAAATAATGTGTAGACTAAGTCCCCGACATATTTGTGATATAGCATAAAAATGTACATACTTATAAGTTACCACAAAGGTGGTATTTTTTGTTATTTCCTGTGCTCATTCGAGTGCTTCAGCCGTTGGTATTTGGAGCTGGTCGGGGTCAGGAAAGCTAACGTGCTACAGCTAACTGTGGTCGGAGATTCGGTGGGGTCTTTCTCCCGTCTCCTCGACCATTTTGGTGTTCCGTATTCAACAGAGCTGAATATAATTTGATGCATTGAGTATTTGCAGAGTTATATATTGAAAGTAGAAGCCATAGGTTCCATGTTTGTCGTTTTTGGTCACCGGGGACCATGCTAGTAGCATGAAACGATAGGATAGGTGAAGGATTTTTTTTTTTGGACCAGGCTAACTGAACCGAAATAAGATGGCGTCTCCTTTTTTTTTGTTTTTAATTATTTTTGACCAACAATTTGGGTTTGGAGCCGACTGCATTTTTTTCTTCTAATTCTCCATTTTGCTACGACCGTTTCACATAAATGTTAAATCTACGTGAGTAGCGTTTTAGGCTCCCTTTATTAGGTCAATTTGAGTTGATGCTACTATGTGTCGAGTTGATAAATGGAACAATAGATAAGCTCGCGTCTTCACCGTATTATCTTTAAAACCGCGTTTTGACAATACGTGCTAAAATATCCACGAGTCCTTCTTTCGATAAACCGATATTACGGTAACGGTAAACCGTTCCTGACTGGAGTCAGTTATATCAGGGTTGTCATGGTTACAACCGAAGGACATTGAAGGGAGCCTTCGAATATAAGCTGGTTTATGTTGAAGGTTGTGCTTTTAAAGAAAAAAAAATGAATCGGGGTTCATTTTTCTTAAACCTACAAGTTGAACGATACAAAACATTGCAATTCTCATCAAAATTGAAACAATTTCTACTTTTTTTTTTTTTTAGATATTGTCTTCAACTTCAAACTTCAGTCACATTGTCCCCTTTTTGGTTATTTCATATTTTATGCTGCTTTAAAACTGTAAAATAGTTACAGATGTTTAAAAAAGAAAAAAAAGATCCTAAAAAGCAAACAACAACAGCAAAAAAAAGAATCTGGTCTTATTAAACTGTTTTGCTGAACTAAAAGTTCAGCTCAAAACTCCCAACAGCGTCTTCAGCAGGACTTAAAGAGAATCATTTTCTTGTTGTTTATGCTTGTTTTGGAATATGTGTTGTTTTTTTCTCAATGTAACCCAAAATAGCAAAAAATAAATTAATCGGTAGTTTATCTTGTCGTATTTAATATTTAAAAAGTCCTTAATTTTAACGCCACTGAAGAGAGAAATGTATAAAAAAACATTGTTTTGGTGCACAACATATTATGTGTATATTTTTGTAAGTTAATTAAGTTAAAATCCACATTCTCCCAAACAACCCGTACTGACTTATTATTATTAAATTAATTTCAGCCAAAGGGCAGAAACCAACAACTAAAAAAGTTAAAAGGACAAAAAAAAAAAAGAAGTCTTCCTTTTTCAGACTTATCAGTTGCGCTAGGGATTATTTAACATTTTGACATCTTTAAAACAGTGACATGAAATAAAATCGGTAGCCGCTTTGCTGTTCTCCTACCGGGGTAGCCTTTACTCACCACTTTTGTCTTTACTCCACGTCCTTTGATTGTTGATTTCCTCTCACAGAAACGAGGAGCAGCCGTGTCATTTCCCTCCAGAGAAGACACGCTTATCAGTGTTAATCACTGGGCAATAAAGTCGCCAGCTTCGCTAAAAAGAAAATGGTAACGTTGCAGCTTTTGTTTCATTTTCTTGCCGTCAGCCGAAAAGGCCGTGATAAGAATTAGCAATGCAAATGGTCTACCGGTCTTTAGACGCAACTGTTCAAATCAAATAAGTTCTGTTTAATGAGACTGAATTTGCTGTAAAAGCGCGAGCAGGCGGTCGTCCCAGCATACCTTCAACTTCATGTACGGGTGCAAAAAAAAAAAAAAAGACTTTAGATTGTTGATGCACTTGGATTTTGTTGTCACTGACATCTGAGTTTTGCGTTTAACGTGTCGCGAAGTTGTGCCTTCTTTCACGTTAAAGTCAAGTCATGAAACAAATAAATAAATAAGCAGATCAAACTTTAAACTGTAGAATCTTTTCAGTGCTTTAGCTGAAATAAATGCTTAAGGCTTCTACAGAGAATCGTAAATCCTCAGAAATCGGTTTTAGTCTGCTTAATTTTTTTTGTAAAATTGTATTTCGATGTTCTTTTACTTAAGAAAAAGCAAAGTTAACTTAACACTGGTGATTTTAGTTACAAATGGAAGCTTATAGAATTGTTTCAAATAAATGTTTTATTTGTTTACGCTATCTTTTCTTCTGGTGAGTCCCATAATTTACACAGAATTTCTAGACCCTTTGAATAATAATAAAAAAAACTGAAATAAAAATTGAGCTGAATCACTGAACTCTGAAAGATTTGCATCTCTAGTAAAAAAAAACAAAAAAAAAACTCATTAACTTTTTTTTTTTAATTAGCGTGGCATATTTGACATCTGAAACATATGTTAAAAAACAAAGACAATATATGGGGGATGATTGCACTGATTCACATTTAGCTGAAGTTTTACTACACTAGGGTCGACACAAGAAAACCTCTAAATACAAATTAAATATTTTCCAAAATGGCTACTTTTGACAAAATAGAGTAATGATTCCTATAACATTGCTGAAAGCACTGCATGGCAAATTACCAAAGAGAATTCACACAATATTTTTGGGAGAACCACCTGTTTAACAGGAATAGCTTTTTTTTTTTTTTTTTTACACCTCGGACCAACAACTTTCATTACAACTTACAGACCCTAAGGTGGTGAGCTCATCCTTACATTCCCAAAACCCAACACAAATGTACAAATTGTGGCACCAACGGCTTTCCATACCAACCGCCTCGAACGCTGACAGAAATCGAGTCACGATTTCACGACAGAAGAGAAACTGGTTCTTTACTGCTTGCTTTTTCCTGCAGTTTAACATGTTAAGGCCACATTAATGACATTGTTATTGTACAGAGTAAGAGAGAGCACACATGGACCATACAGTACAGTTTATGTGGTGGGTAATGTAGACTTGGTTTTATTACAATATTTTGAAATACTGCTGTGATAAGAAAAATCATCAAATAAACCCATTTATTGCTGCATTTTTAGGTGTGTTCAGGCCCACGACTCATAGTCACTCAAACCTGAATACTGCTCCTATTTGATATCTCCTTCTTTAGGACACTAGTCCCTAGTTGCATCCTGCACTGCATGTTTCCGATTTGCATTTTGCACGTTTGTATTTGGCAGAAAATTCGGAAACGACGTAGTCGTGTTTATGAAACCCTGCATTCAGATGCGTCCCTGTTTAAAGGTTTTTCTGTAATGTGCATTACGTACCATGTTTAGTCTGTGTTGCTTCAGCGTATCATGTGTTTTGAAGAACCTCCTCATTAAAATCCTGCCTCTCCTGTTTCCAACCCCAGCCTCCCCTCGTTCGCCACAGAACGATGCGCGTCTTCATGAACGGCGACCGCCACGTCATGGCCAAACATTCCGCCATCTATCCAACACAGGAGGAGCTGGAAAGCGTCCAGAACATGGTGTCCCACACAGAGCGGGCTCTGAAGGCCGTTTCTGATTGGCTGGATAAGGAGGAAAAGGGAACTACAAAGTCTGAATTCGAAGACGGCGACAAAGACAGGTCAGGATACAGCAGATTGCACATTCCTCCTGCTCACTTGATGACGATGATGATGATGACGACGATGTAGACGTCTAACTTGCTTCGTCTTCTAACAGTGAGCAGAAGGATCAGGCCACCCGGACTCTGCGCGGCGTTATGAGGGTGGGTCTGGTTGCTAAAGGTCTGCTGCTGAAAGGAGACCTGGACCTAGAGCTGGTGCTTCTCTGTAAGGACAAGCCCACCGTCAGTCTGCTGGGAAGGGTGTCGGAAAACCTCCTTGCACAGCTGCAGGTACGACTGACCCGAGCGACTCCAAACTGTTGTCAAGCGCTTTTGTGACACAAAATTTTGTGTAGTTTCAAAGGCAGTAATAAGCGTTTCCAGAGGTTGTGGAAGGACAACTATTGGTGTCCATCGACTCTGCTGCGTTTCTGCTGGTAAAATTTTCATTTGTGCTGCTTTTGTTTTGAAGATATTAATGAAAGTTTTTAAAGCTCACAAGGTCAACCAATAATTGATGCCAAACGTTTGCGCGGCACAAATGTGTTTCCAGAGGTCGCGGAAGGTCAACTATCCCCCTTCTCTCCCTTTTACAGAATCAAAAAAAAAATGGTGTCCATTTGTTGTGATAAGATGTTCATTTGTGCTGCTTTTGTTTTGAAGATATTAATTGATGTTCAAAGGTCACAAGGTCAACATCTTCCCTTCACTGTATCCAAGTTAAATAAAGTCAATGCCAAACATTTGTGCCATCAAAAACTTTAGTTTGTGTCTCTATTTAACAATAATAATAATGAAAAATGTTTCCAGATGTCAACCAGACAAAATACCTTTCAGTAATACCTTCAAAACAAAAGCAGCACAAATGGAAATTTTTGCACCACAAAAACGTAACAAGAGTTGGTCGACCTCTGTTGAACCCTGGAAACGATTTTAAGAATATCTTTAAAATGAAAGCGGCACAAAAATAAAATTTTGAAGTAGGTTGGAGCTGGTGGGGCGGGGCGGGGCGGGGGATCTTCACCCACTTGTATGACTGGTATATTTCTGTTCCTCCTGTATTTACAGTAATCTGCTCAAATGTTTTTTTGTTGTTGTTGTTGGGTTTTTTTTTCAAAGTTTGCCCTTTTCCCGTTTGCTCTTTCCAGACGATAACAGAAGATAAATACACAGTGACGCAGGACATCCACGAAGCGAGCATCACGATCCACAACACAAAGGAGCCCCCGCTAACGCTCACAATTCACCTCACGTCCCCTTTGGTCCGCGAAGAGATAGAGAAGGCGACCGCTGGAGGTAAGCCCCCCCAAACAGAGACCCCTGTCCTTCATTAGTGCTAACCTACTTGCAGCTGCAAGGCCAGGCAGGCAGCAAGGCTAGACAGATATTGTTTATTGGGCCTTCAATGGAGCTAGGGGACAAGAAGACCTTCAGATAATGAAACCCTGCTATGCTTGTAGCTCTCTAGACACTCTCGTAGTTCCATGTAATGTAATCGTACATTTTTGATGGCCCAATATACAGTAAAGGGCGGGCAGTGTAACTATTATTGAAGACATGGTTTCTCTTCCCCTTTTAAAGAGCAGGTAACCAATGAAATGAAGGCTTACTGAGAATTTACCTGAATACAAAACCACTGAGACCACTGTGTTTGCATGTGTTTTTTTTTATCATTGATGATGAACGGTTCGCATTGCAGCAAAAATGAGTAGCAAAAACCCAAAGTCTTCGTTTGACCCCCGCAGTGGGCTGTTAATCGCCTCTGTCTTGTTTCTTTGTGTGTTTTTTTGATTCGTAGCAGGAAAGGTCCAAGGTTACAGGTAATGACAAGGGGCACAGAAATTTGGCATGTACATCAACTGGCGTAGAGGTCCTAGCAGCCCATCGTAGCTTAGCGTCTTTGAATGAAAAGTTTGGAGAAGAGCAGGCTCTCTGGTTTCTGCCTTTTCGTCCCGAGTGCTCAACAGCAGCAAGGCTTGAGCCTTGACTTTATCTGTAGCCCTGCACTAACAGCGACGCCCCGTTTGGGCCTTCGTTTCTGAGCCATCAGTTTTGCTGCAGTGTGGACTTGTTTTGATACCCACTTTTTGTGCATCTGATAATTTCTGCCTGTGGTTCCAATTCTGATTCTCTCTGTCAAGCCTTCTAGTTTGTCAATTTTTAGGGACGCTGGACCTTTGACCAACTGGCCGCTCTCTGTCTCGGAAGGGGCAAAGTGCAGCGTACCCAGTATGGGGGGCCGAGGGGAGGGGTTCCACTTCCTGTTAGTGTTTGAGAGAAAGCATCTGTTTGAGCTGAAACAACCGTGGAGACAACCTCCCATTTGATACGTTTTTATTTTAGTCCTTTTTAACTTAGAGTTTTTACTCTTAAGACACAACCCTGTGAGTATCCTGGGTTTTAAAGAGGGAAGCATTGATCAGAAATTCAACGGCCAGTTTCCAGTCTTCGGCTTGGAAAAGCTCTGACCTGCTGGTACTGACATAGAACTTTATAACTTACAGTTCTATGTGAGAACTATCTCCCTTTCTGGATAAGGATCAAAAATTTAATATCTTAATAACGAAATCGATGATTTATAAAAAGAAAACGTTTTAGCAAAAGCATCTTCAGATACAGTAAAAGTCTTCCAGGCTATGTGACAAAAAGAACGACAACATTCCTTTGGAGAGGATTTAAGTTGCTTCTGTATTAAATCCTTTTTATTGTCATGATTAATTACTATTTCTACTCCACTGAAATGTGACATCATAGAACAAAGACAGTGATCACTCAGAGAGTGAGTAGTTTAATCTGCCCTAAGGATCTTTCATTAGCGATTAGCATCCTCAGTGCTAATTCCTACAGGGAATGTGTGATATATTTCCTTTAGAGTTGATATATTCTTGTCTTAAGCGTAATATTTCCAAGCAGGCCAATGTTTTCAAATCCAGCAAGTTAAAAAATAAGTCAACAATCTACTTCGTATTTGTTGACGTCTGACTTCCTGTTGTGGTGTCCTTAGTGAAAAACCGACATACATCTGGGGGGAAAAAAACACAAAAGTACAATACTGAAAAATGAGTATGTTTGAGTCTTTGCTCCGTAAAAACGTCCACACTGAAGAGCAATATTAGCCTGTTTTAGTAGCACTTGTGATGCATTGACTGTCAGAAAAAAAAGATAGGATGTTTAGAGTCCGACCAACGATAAATAAAATCCTTCTAGTTCTGGCCGCCATCGAATTTCTCAATGCATCCCCAGTTTCGGGTGTCTTTTCTTTTTGTTTTTGTTTCTTTTTGGGGGAGTGGGGGAGAGGGAGGGTCGTAAAACAGCATTAACTGGGAGGCTGAAAGCTTTGGGCGGTTCTCCAGTGGAGGGATCCCCTCCCCTTCCCCCTTCCTGCCTGTGGTTTGGGAAGGCTGCCTGTGTTCCCCCTGGCCGGCTGACAGAACTCCCCTTGGTCAAACTGTACCTTGTCTTCTTATTCCACCTGCCAATAGAAACGCTTTCAGTCATCGATCCCCCGGATGTTCTGGACAGGCAGAAATGCCTAACTGCCTTGGCATCTCTACGCCACGCTAAGTGGTTCCAGGTTTGAATCTTGTCTTTATTTGTCTCTAAAACAGATGTAGCTTTGAGTTTGGTTTTATGCTCTCTGTTCTTATATTATTTTCAAAATTTCTTACATTTTCTCTTTTTTTTTTTTTTTTTCCTCTTTTGAGGTGTACCTCCTGTAGTATAATTTGATGACTTGGGTGTTTGTTTTTTTTAGGATATGTGTGTCATCACACGCTTCAGTCGCTTCGCTCACTTTTTACAGGTTCTCTGCCAGTTAACACTGACACCGAATAGAAGCTGTCGCTTTTAAGTTTCATCCGCTTGCTCATTTAGCGACACACTTTCGTTTTTTTTTTTTAACTCCAATCAGCCAAATCCGGGAACTAATAGCCATGCATCCAGGTGCAATATTTCTAGAACGTCATCGTTGCTGTGAATGAGTCGTTTTTGGTTTTTTTTGTTTGATTTTTTTTTTTTTGTTTCCCATAACTGTAAACACAACCGCAAGCTACTTACTGAGCGTTTATTTATTTTTTTTTATTTTTAATTTTTTTCCCGGTGGCCGGTGAGAGAGCTCGCGCGAGACGAACTGTTTCCATGTGGTTAACTGTGTTTTATCCCTCATAGTCCTGCTGCCTGTGTCACCTCTGGCTTGTCACGCTGTAACAGTCGGTGCTCCGTCTCAGCAGCTTGTTAAGTGTAGAGTATGTGGCCCCAACCTCTCCTGCTCTCCTGGCTGCTTTTGTTAGTGTGTGTGCCACAAACTCAACAGGAATATTGCACCTCGAGTCATTTCTAAGTATTTCTGTCTCTAACTCAACCGTGACCCCCATCTCCACTCCCCCCCTCCTCTTATTAAAGTGACGGCACATGTTTTTGCACAGCCTTTTTGTAACGGTTGAACTTGTTTCTCACATTGGCCCAGAATTGAGTTTGAGGTGGTTTTATTCACTTCTTTTCTTCTGATCTTTGTTAGATGCATGTCCCCCCCGCCCCGTCTCCCAAAGACAGAATTTGTTTACACCTGATAACTAAACCATCAGTTATTTGTGTGTGTGAACTATATGATCATACGATCTTACAAAGCAATCCCTTAACACCTGGGGAAATCGTCCATAACGACAAAGCTAAGCTGTAATAGTCTGTGGCTCCATTTTTATTCGTTTCTGTTACATGGTGGTGTTTATCATGCTTGTCTCACGTAGTTGTCTCTTCTTGACTAAAACTGCCCACCTCCCATCTCGCCCAACCCCCCGCTCCTGCTTGTGTTTCCAGGCCAGAGCCAACGGGCTGCGCTCCTGCGTCATCGTCATCCGCATCCTGAGGGACCTGTGCGCCCGAGTCCCCACATGGGCCCCGCTTCGTGGCTGGGTAAGTTAAGAAAGCCAGTTTGATATTCAGCATGGCTGCACCCTATTAAAGTGTTACAACAGCAAAAAAAACAAAAAAAAAAACGTAAAAATTGTCATTTTTAGGTCAATTGATTATCAGATTAACGAGCCTGATTACTTCCAGCACATAATCTGGTTCATTTCTGGTTCAAACTTTGTTTTATTTTGTTTATTTACAATATCTCCCAGATCCAGCGTTAAACATTCTTTACAAAATGAATCTTTATTGGTATTTGAGAGGATGAAGTTGAATTATTACGCTAATATCACCATATGAAAATAATAATTGCAACAATATTATTGCTTATCGCAGTAATTACAGGGACAATTTATCGACCAGCAAAATTGATCATCATGACAGGCTTAGTTTACACATTTAGAGTTTGTTTTAGCCCTTTCTTCTTTGTGAAATACTTTGATCTTAGCTTGTAGTAAACCTCTGAGAGAGAACGTCGATTTTCAAGTATGAAAGAGGCTTGAGCAGAGCTTTCAGCCGTATTAAACGGCAGCATTTCTGTAACGATCATTGGAGAAATGGAAATTCTAAAACTTATTTGAACTGATCATGCAATCAATTGATTTATTCACTTATTGTGACCGGATTAGTGCAAATCTCTGTTGCATAAATGTGAATTTAAACATATTGGAGGTAAACAAAAAATAAACAGTGACAGTGCAGAGAATCATCCCGTCAGGGAGTTAAAAACTTTTCGTGCTTCACAGCCACTGGAGCTGATCTGTGAGAAAGCAATCGGCACAGGGAACAGGCCCATGGGGGCCGGCGAAGCTCTGCGGAGAGTTTTGGAGTGTCTCGCTTCGGGGATCCTCATGACAGGTACGCACTCGGCTCCTGGGCGCCCCCTGGAATGTTTTGTGCCTTTAATCCGGTCCAAAATGGCGTCCTGAATTGCCATTTTGCAGATGGCCCTGGAATTTATGATCCTTGTGAGAAGGACCCCACAGACGCCATCGGTCACCTGGATCGGCAGCAGAGAGAGGACATCACAGCGAGCGCTCAGGTGAGTCCAGTGAGGTCGCTTTGTACATGTTCAGCTCATTAATGCTGTGATTTGCTGAAACGTCATCTCCGCTGCCATCAGCACGCTTTGAGGCTGTCGGCTTTTGGGCAGCTCCACAAAGTTCTCGGAATGGACCCGCTTCCGTCAAAAATGCCCAAAAAGCCTCGCAGCGACACGCCGATTGATTACACAGGTACTGGAATGCTACAACAGCAAGAGCAGGTTTTGGGTTTGATTTTGTTGTAACGGGAAAATTCTACGTGTTGCTCAGTGCAAATCCCACCCAGCACAGCGTATGCCCCGCCTATGAAGAGGCCTATAGAAGAAGAAGAAGGAACCGATGATAAGAGTCCAAACAAAAAGAAGAAAAAGCTGCAGAAGAAATGTAAGTGTTCCTTTAGCGCTGGGATACCTAGACTCACTGTTTCTGTTCTTTAGGACGGGCGTGAAAGCTTAACATCCTTTTTCTGTTTGGTTCCCAAAGCTGCAGAAGAAAAGGCGGAGCCGGCTCAGTCAATGAACGCCCTAATGAGGCTGAATCAGCTGAAACCAGGCCTGCAGTACAAGCTGATTTCTCAAACCGGTCCGGTTCACGTCCCGGTGTTCACTATGGCGGTGGAGGTGGACGGAAAGACGTTTGAGGCTTCTGGTCCATCCAAGCGAACCGCCAAGCTGCATGTAGCTGTGAAGGTGAGCGCTGCTTCCTGCGTGTGTGGTTAGATACACGTATGGAGCAAATTGGGTCATAAATTTGCCCAAAATGTTTATTGCAATTGAAAGAAAAAATGTAAACTTGAATTTTTTTTTTATTTTATTTTTTCATTTTCAAGCTATTTTTTAGTTTTCTTTTTTTTAAATTTACTTTTGACTTTCTAATCCTAATTTTTGTTTTTCAGTTACAATTTTTTGTAACTTTCAAAAAAAAAATTTTCAGTTTGAATTTTTATTTTCCATTTCAAATCTTTTTTCATTTCAGTTTTTTAAATCTTTTGCTTTTCAGTTGGAGGTTTTATTGTTTCGATTTCTTTCCAGCTTCAATGTTTTTTTTTATTATAATTTCCAGCTACACAATCATTTTAATTTCTAAATCATTCTCAAATTCCTTTTTCTCCATCCAAATTTTCTTTTCGCATTACTTTTTTTTTCTTTTTTTTGTGTTTTTTTTAAGGTGTCAAAAAGCAAAATTGAGCAAAATTTATCTCCATTATACGTTAAATATATTTAATTATACATTATATATTTGCTGTTTTGATCTCAGTAAAAGTGAATTTCTTTGGCTGTGTTCAGGTGCTGCAGGACATGGGTCTACCCACCGGGGTGGAACTGAAGGGCACCGAAGTCGCTGTGAAATTGGAAGAAACTGTTGTACCAATCGCTGCAGAGGAAGTAAAGCCAGCTGTAACCCCCACCGAATCGTCCACTGCCGCAGCCGGCGCCGCTCCAGAATCCGCCGAGGTAAGCGTCGGCTGACGACATCAGACGGTGTTGCAGAGTCAGATCTGTTGTCCTCACCCGCCTCCCCTCCTCCGTCAGACGGCTCGCCAGCAGGGACCGATCCTGACCAAACACGGGAAGAACCCCGTGATGGAGCTGAACGAGAAGCGCCGCGGCCTCAAGTACGAGCTCATCTCTGAAACGGGAGGCAGTCACGACAAGCGCTTCGTCATGGAGGTGGAGATCGACGGGCAGAAGTTCCAGGGCACCGGGTCCAATAAGAAGGTGGCGAAGGCGTACGCGGCCCTGGCTGCTCTGGAGAAGCTGTTTCCTGAAGGCTCTGCTCCTGAGCCTGCTAAAAAGAAGAAGGGGCCGCCCATGGTGAGCAGCTTCTCAATAGCTGAGGGTCCAGACCCTCTGGATGAAGCAAAACGCTCAGGACAAGATCAGAGTCTACTATTTACCACTCGGTTTCCTTTACACATGTCAGCATTCTGCAAATGTAAAACAAAAAAAACTGCAATGTTACAGTTATGGCTTTTTTTATTTATTTTTTTTAGGTTATTTCATTTAGAGAAGAATGGCTTTAACTTATTTTTCAGAGCAGTAGCTTATGTATGTATGTATGACATTGGAACAATTAAGGTGTACTGTGACCTAAAATTACCTGACATTATCAGTTATTAAAAAAAAAAAAAAAAAATGGTATCAGTGACCACCCAGAAGAAGCAATTGGTCCCTACATTTTTTCTTCTTCTTTTTTTTTTATTTTTTTTATATTGGTTGCAATACGACAAAGAAGGATTAAGAATGCTCACAGCAGGGTACATTTGTTGTTGTTGTTTTTTTTCTTAGATGATGAATTTTAATATATCTCTGCATCCATTTCAGCACCAACCGTTTGGCCTGGACGCCGGCATGCCCAGAGGCAGAGGGAGAGGCCGAGGCCGGGGAAGAGGCAGGGGCTTCAATAACGGAGGCGGCTACGGTCAAGGAGGTAGGAACCTTCTTTTCCTGCTTTCCGTTGACTTATCTGGACCTGCAGCCACTAAACGTGTGCTTTTCTTGTCAGGTGGATTTGGAACGTACGGATATGGGAACAACACCAACTCTGGCTACAGTGAGTATTTAGCTTCCTCACCTCTAATGTTGCTGTGAAGTTTTATTCTCGATGAAAGTAGAAACAAACAGTGTGGAGCATTGTGTTGGCAGAGATGCTTGTGCGTCCTGCAGCTTGTTTGCAGCCCACCAGGGCGGGAGGCGGGGCCCGGTTTCTGTAAAGCAAAAAAAAAAAAAAAAAAAAAAAAGCTCCTCAATGCTTTGCTGGGATTATCCTAGCTGAGTGATTTTACATTTCTCTGCTTTAAGCCACAGGGGTTTGAATCAGTTTTTTCTTTTTTCTTTTTGTTTTCCCACAAGCCTCCTCTTATGAGTTTCCCTTTCTTCATTCTGGCAGCCTGGTTTGAAGACTGACCTACCTGAGCGTGACAGGAGCAGAGAAATCTAAAAAAAAACAACAACAAAAAAAAACCCAATATAATGATAATGTCCAATACAATAAGAAAAATAATCTGACCTAACACAGCCTGCCATTTTTTTAAGGCAGAAGAAAAATTCAAAATAATCTAATTTTGATATATTTTTTTTTTGTCCCCCCCCCTTCTCTGCCCTGTCTCACTCTTTAGGTGACTTTGTCTCAGACTACTATGGCTACCCCGAGTTTGCGACATAGAACTCCCCCTTCCCCTAACTCCAGTGTTAGAAAGTAACAATCATAATGAAAAAAAAAAAGAAAGAAAACCTGTTGAGAGGATTCGAACGGACAAAAATACTCAGTAGTGTTCCAGCGGGATGGGAAAGTCGCGTCACCATCAAGACCACAACCCCCGGGGACAAAGTGACTCCATCTAACCCGTCTTGCCAATCCCACTTGTCACGTCCAAGCCGCCTCTGGGGAGACGATCCTCCACTGCATGCCACGCAGCCATCAGACGCACCTCTGTAACCCGTGGACGTACCTGAACCCACCGGACCCGTTTTAGCTCAGTGTCTTCTCGTAGTCCGGACGACCGTGGGGAGCCGGACGACACGCGCTGCCTTTCGGGACGCCTCTGCCTCCACACGTTTTAGACGAAAACGACTCGTGACGTCTTCCTTTTAGTTTTTAACTGTGTGTCTCTTGTCACTTCCAACCGCAATTGATGACCTCGTTTTAAGGAAACCCTGCGTTATTTCTCATCAAGTCTGTTATTTCTGTGTCTTGTTAGCGCCGCAGAGTTAGAAATAAACTAGCTGCATGAAGGTCTTACTCTGGCACCGTCTAGTTTTTGTTTGCTTCTCGGCCGGTCTGAGTCTGGCGGCCGGCAAAGACGAACGGAGGCTTGTTTGTGCTCAGACTGGATCGGTGTAAGAATGTGCTTGGTGTGAGAGGATTTCCTCACTCTAGCTGTTTTTATATGTGTTCTTTTTATTAATAAATGTTGCATTCATGACTGACTTAAGTTGCTGGTTGCCTGTTTACAACACACAAGCTGGAGCGAACAAAATGTCTGCCCCCATTTTTAAACCTGTGCCATGCTGTCGCTCCCTAGATTACTACGACGACGGGGCAAACGGCAGCGCTGGGCTATCGAGCAGCCTCTCGGGCGGACTCCCGTTCAGCTCCACAGAACCGCCGGCTCCAGGCTCCTATGGGTCATATTATCAAAATGAAGGATCCTACGCTGCCCCGGCGGCCAACAAAATGCCCAAAAAGAAACCCCCCATGCAGAAGGGTGGTCCACCGGGGGGCTATCAGTCAAACGTCTCCATAGGGCAGGGGTCGTATAACCAGTACGGGCAAGCGAAGAAGAGTTTCAACCAGAACCAGGGGGGTGCGGGTGGTTATTCCTACAGCACTGCCTACCCCAGCCAGGTGACGGGGGGAGCGAGTGCTGCTGCCGGGGGTAACCAGGAGTACAGTTATGAAGGTGAGTCTCATCAGTTTTAAAGCTTTAAAAAAGCTCCCTGCGCAGTCTGGAATGGTTCGGCACTGCTCTGAAGAACACTGTTGGAAAATGTGCTATAAATGTTGCTCGTACACTTGATGGTCAAAAGTAAAGTTTGGAAATGTTCATGTTAAAACGCAGGGAACAGTTTGTGCGTGCCTATAAAGTCTTAAACTTGTATCAAAAATGAAGGATTTCAAACGTCTGAAAACATTTTTTTATTTGGCTTTAAATGTTAATCACAAGTCTTAATCTCATAGCTAGCTAGCTTTTCTAAAACAAAGTTCTGCTGCTGACCCGTATTGTCAACTTCCTAAAATTATGGACAAAGACTTTTTTTTTTTTTCCTAAAGCACTTTTTTGTCAAGAAAGAAGTGACGATTCCCCCCTCCCCTCTTTTTTTTTTTGTCAAAATCCCTTTTAACAAAAAACTGACTTGGGCGATTACTTTAGGCGGGTGACGATACGATGCTACGCGCAATCTGCAAAAAATCTGAGTCGTATGTGGGTTAAGAATATAGAGAGCTGTTTGCGGCATGAGAAACACAAAGCTGCTGTCAAGAGTCACAACCAGACCTTAGAAACGTCTCCGTTTTGTTTCCCTGGTGTGTTGAAAGCATCATTTGGTGCAACACAGACTCTGAAGTTGGGAGGTTTAGTGGATTTTTAATCACAGCTGTCAACCACCAGTATTATCTGTTGAAGAATTTAAGCTTCATCAAGTTGGGGTTTTTTTGTTTTTTTTTTAACAACTCTCTTTCTGGCTTCCAGGTTTCACCCCCCAAACTAATTACAGCACACAGGGAGGTGGCAGCCAGGGCTTTCCCACCAACCACACCCAGTACCCCAGCTTCGGCAGGAGCGACGGCAACATGAATTACCAGTACAGATAGGCTGCTTCCACGGAAATCACCCTGCGTCAGTGTCTCAACCCTTCTCCAAAGAGAGCGATGGAAGACTCGCCTGTGCTCTTTGCCTTTTTTCCATGTCTGCTTCCTACGTGCTTTCGGGTTTAGATGTAGCACATGTTGGCACACCTTGAGATTTGTGGACTTCTTCAATGTCGAATCCGAGCTGTGGTTGAAGTCAGTGGTCTGTTTCAATATAATTAGTTCAAAGTTTAGTTAATATTTATTTTTAAATTTTTTGTTTTATGTTACTGGTCTTTACCACTAAATACAAAGACTGACTCCTAAAACCTATTTTTAAGACAACTTCAGTTTTTTTTTTTTTTTTTTTTTTTTTTAAATGGCTGTACAAATGTGAAAAATAGTTTCACCTTTTATTATTTTTGCTCCATTTTGTGGAAACGTTAAAATGTACGCCAATAGCTTCTTCTTTTTTTCCAGCAGTGTTTGTGATTTTTGATTGTTTTTGCCATTTACCCGAGGCGATGTGATGGTTTCACCATCTGATTTTCGAAGAAAACTGGAACATATATTCTGCTGTTAAATCCACATCTCTGCTCATTGTAGCTTTTAAACTGGGTGGGGTTTTGCTCTTGTTAATGTGTAACAGAGTGTTTGTATTAATAAATCCTTTTTATTTTGAATTAACAGTTTTGTTTATACAGATTGGGTCTTTGTAATGTGGCTATTTATAGTTGACATACTGTAAACTATCTTTATTTTTTTTCTGACCTAATTACCAAATTATTGAATCTCTTGTTAACGAAGCTTACAGTTACATGTAATATTGAAATTAAGTAAAATGTTGAAAGTATGAACTTTAATACTTCAAGTAGTTAGAATTCACATAACCTCAATTGAATTTTGGTTCTTCCACAATTATTTTACCTCAGTCAAAAACAAAAAAAATAAAGTTGAATGGAAGAAGAAAAATATGGCACTAAAGCTAAACTTGAATATTTATTAATTACACCTACAAATAATAAAAAGTTAAAATGTAGTTTTTCCGCTCTGAGTACATGCCACTCTCAATATGGCGACGTATACCCTACGAGACTGGTACGTAAGTTACTGAGACCGTGACGTCGCATCCGGTCTCTTTCGGGCACCACAGGGCTCCAGCATGGCGGACACCGGTGTGGTGGAAGCGCTTCTTCAGCGGATTGAGAAGGTGGACGGCGGCGCGGACAGCCTGGAAGTGGCCGCCAGCCTCGGGGTGGATCACCAGGCTATCGTGGGAGCCGTGAAGAGTCTGCAAGCGCTTGGCGACGTGAGTTTTGTTTCCGGCCTGAGAGTCGGCGGAAGTTAGAGTGTCACTGTCAACATTCCGCGCGCGACTGATGCAATGGGGGTTTTAAAGGATGAGGATTTGGAAACAAGTCGGCTAAACGAAGGAGCCGAGAGGAACAAGCCTCAATGTCTCGGTTGTTGTCGCGTGGGACGATAGTTACTGTTGCCCTCTGCTTGTCCAGGTCATCTCCGCGGAGCTGCGCTCCTCCAAACACTGGGAACTGACCGAGGAGGGCACCGAGATAGTGGAGCAGGGCAGCCATGAAGCCCGGGTCTTCAGCTCCATCCCTCCGGAGGGTCTGCCACAGGCCGAGCTCATGGTGAGCGATTGATTTCCATAAGCTGTAGTTACTTTTGTTCTGACGTGATGCTGTAACCCGTCATCATTTGAGTCTGTTCCTGTCCGATTAAAACAAGCGACTGTCGCGGGTTCGATTCCCGACCGGGACGTTTACTGTAAAGCTTCCTTCTGTGGAGCTACTAGTGTTTAAAGTATAGTAGTATAATATCCATGACAAGTATAATATGATTTATTGTGAAGCTTTTATTGTGGCATATCTTAAAAATAATAATAATTTTTAAAAAATTAGAGACCAAAATCTGTGTTATTGTAACCTGTAAAACCAGGCCAGAAATCCAGTCCAATCCGCAATAATCTATTTTTATTGTTTTTAAAATAGTTTCCAAAATGTTTTATTTAAATTCATGAGTCACTTTTTAAAAAAATTATTATTATTATTGATTTTGCTTATGAACCCTTTTAAGCCACATTCATTTTTATTCAATTGTTTTCTTGGCATTCAGTCTTGGTATTTTAAAGTATTGTTATTAATTATTTAAGTGAAATTCCAGTAAAAGTGTGTGATCAGTACACACACTTCTAGAGCGTCCCTTAACTCATGAGCTTCCAAGTGCAAATTATTTACAGTCAGTAGCGATGATGTAAAAAAACAAACAAAAAAAAACATGTTTGCTGTTTATTGTCAAATATAATTGACAAATTATTATTTACTACTTATTTTTATTATTAAATAAAAATAATTCTGGTAATTCCAACAAACCAAAAACAGATGTTTTGTCTGATTTAACATCAAACGGTGGCAAAAAAAAAAAAAAGATAAAAAAAAAAAATGTCCACATCTTCATTCCTTGTGTCCAAACTTCTGTAGGTTTTTATTTATGCAATAAAATATTGTAAAAGTGACTCAGCAGAAACAGAGCCGTTCAATTTTAGCCAACTCCCAGAGCGTCATCGCCCTCTTGGTGTCTCTCGCGTAGAAACTCTCCTTCGGGAAGATCGGCTTCAGCAAGGCCATGTCCAACAAGTGGATCCGCGTGGACAAGTCCCACGACGGAGGCCCCAGGATATTCAGAACCGTAAGCCCTCCCTCGCACCACGCCGGGTCTGTCTGGACCGGCCGGCGCGGCGGTTCTGCTCACGTCGACGGTGTGTCTGCGTCCCGTTTCCTCAGGCGGAGGGCGTACAGGACCAGGTCAGGGAGAAGCTGCTGCTGGCCAAACGGGGCGACGCCGCGCAGCTCGACGAGAAGGAGAAGAACGAGCTGAAGAAGAGGAAACTCCTGGCTGAAGTGTAGGTCGATCCTCCGCCAGCAGGGGGCAGCAGAAGGTTTGATCAGAGGAACAGGTTTTTGAGCTAAAATGATTCATCCACTGATCTCAAGCTACCTGCTGATTTACAGGCTGAGCTCTCCAGCTTGCATAACTTCACTGTCTTCAGTGCTTCTTTATCCAGCGTTACATAAAAGAGTTCAGGATTATTCCGCTGACCTTGGATGGGAACATTTGGATTTTGGTTTTTGGATGACAAAAAAGGAAAGAAAGAAAAAAAAAAAAAAGAATATGCTGCGAGTTTATGTTTTCCCTCCAAATCCTCTTACACTGAGCCCAGTGAACGCGGCTATTCACTGCTGTTCAGGTCCTTTTTAGAGTGATGAGCAGGCGCGTGATTGTTTTTCATGCTTTAAGGCGAAGAAGGGAAACACAAATTTCCAACTCCAGTGACATTTATTGGCTTTCCTGGTAAAAACTGTGTGAAGAAACTATTAAGAATCTCACCGTTATCCCACTGTTGAGATAAAAAAAAAAAAAAAAGAGTTTTAATTTGAGTGAAACATTGAAAATATTTTTTTTTTTTTTTAAGAAAGTCTGTGGTCTTGACAATCCTCTTTAAAATAATTTAAAACTGCAGCCTTTTTTAAAATTCGTATTTCACCTTTTTTTTTCTTTAGTTGATCTTTAGTTAACACCGCTAGCATCGCGCAGTCATCCGGTCTCCATAGCAACCATCAGTCATGATAGTTTGGGAGTGATTTCAGGATAAAGTGCATGAAGTTTTGCACAACTCAAAATGTCTAAAAAAAAAAAAAAAAATGCAAATATTCATGCTGGCAAAGATTTTCAGCTCTTTTGACTTTGTGTCTTTATTAATAAACGTGTTGATTTATAACCCAGAATGCCATTTTATGCCTTTGTTCTTATTGTTTCTTCAGCACGGTTAAGTCTTACTGGATCACAAAGGGAAACTCCTTCAGCACCACGGTAACCAAACAGGAGACGGAGCTGACTCCTGAGATGATAGCCAGGTGAGTGTGTGTGTGTGTGTGTGAAGAGACGAACACACATGCGTCCAGTCTGGCCTTCCCCGTCGGCCGGTGGCGGGGTCAGGCTCTCAGACGGAGGACGCAGAGGAACGTCTGCTCTAACATGGGGACAGGTCCAGAGTTATGGACACCTTGGTCCTAAAGGCAGAGCAGGACAGACGGATGTTTGTCCTCCTGAACGCCTTGCTGCTAAACCGATTCACTGTCCTAAACAAAGCCTGGAGTTAGTTTGGCTAAGGAACCAAGAAGAGAAGACTCCCTTCTCTATCGTTCCGTTTGTTCCTCCATGTTTGTCCGCTTGTCTTCTTGCCTCCATGTTTCTTTTCCGGCTTCCGTATTTAAATCCTGTCATCTTATCTGCAGATTGAAGTTTTCACTATTGTGGATGCACCAATATGGGAAACGATGTCCCGATAATATTACGGTTATCGCCGATATCTACAGATTTAAGAAGGAAATATTGATTTTTATGAAATATTCAACGCCTTGACCACATTTCATCATTGTGAGATTGAAATAAATGCTAATACTGGCCCAATTGTATTTATTGGAACAAAACCTGTTCTAATATTGAACCGATATGTTATGTTAAAAAAACAATGTAATATCGGAACACACAAACATCTTAAAAAAAATAAATCAATCAAATATTGGGTCGATATCGGTATGATAAATTTCCAATACTGGACCAAAACCGGTATTAGTGCAGATATACGGAGCCTCTGTTTGATCTTCTGTGTTGTGACATAGTGGCAGCTGGAAAGAGAAGAAGTTCAAGCCGTACAACTTCGAGGCGATGGGCGTGGCCCCCGACTGCGGACACCTCCACCCTCTGATGAAGGTGCGGACGCAGTTCAGGCAGATCTTCCTGGAGATGGGGTGAGACCCTGTTCACCGCCCACACACAGGGAACGAGGGATCCTCCACCGGTCTAAAAACGAGCAACGCCGATCTCTTCTAGGTTCTCCGAGATGCCGACCAACAACTTCATCGAGAGCTCCTTCTGGAACTTCGACTCCCTGTTCCAGCCTCAGCAGCACCCGGCCAGAGACCAGCACGACACCTTCTTCCTGTCCGGTGAGTCTCGGTCGCAGCTTCCTCTTCCTCTTCCTCTTCCTCTTCCTCTTCCTCCTCTCTGTTGATCGGCGACCGTCTTGGTTTCAGACCCGGCAGTCGCTCACCACTTCCCCATGGACTACCTGGAGAGAGTGAAGAAGGTCCACTCAGAGGGAGGCTACGGCTCGCAAGGGTGAGAGCTAGCTAACCTAGCTGACCTAGCGAACAGACGTCAAGTCGTTTAGCAGGTCTGGGTCAACGCCATGCTGCCTTTCAGGTACAAATGCGACTGGAAGATGGAGGAGGCTCAGAAGAACATCCTCCGAACGCACACTACAGCTGTTAGCGCGCGCATGCTGTATAAGCTAGCGCAACAGGTGAGCGGCGCGCCGACCAATGAGCACCCAGGAGCCAGACAGACAGTTATTAAGGAGATCGGTTTCATCAGGCCTTAGATCAGGGCTGTTATGAATGTTCTCATGCTGCGTCCTGTTTTGTGACGGCTGCAGAAATCCTCCTGCAGCTCACAGATACTTAGGAAACAAAAGCAGTCCAACGTTCTGCCGTCACTCAGCTCAGTAGAAAACTGACTTCAAAATGTGATTCTTTACCTCAGTTTCACAAGTGTCGTCTCTGAAAAAGGAATCGATTCCATCCAGACTCCCTAATGAATGTCCTTGTACTGTTATCGCCCACGATGCACCCCTCTCCTGACGCGGTCTCGTTCCTCCAGGAAAAGTTCGCCCCCGTCAAGTATTTCTCCATCGACCGGGTGTTCAGGAACGAGACGCTGGACGCCACCCACCTGGCAGAGTTCCACCAGATCGAGGGGGTGGTGGCCGACTACGGCCTCACGCTGGGGGACCTGATGGGGGTCCTGCACCAGTTCTTCACCAAACTAGGTGAGAGCAGCAGAGCCGGGGAAAACCGGCGTCCGTATTTGCACTTACGCCGTTTTACCAGAGGAGAATGTGGACATAAGGGCCGAACTTCCTCTTTTTGTGTGCAGTTTTAATTTTGAATAATTTTTTTTTTTTTTAGACATGGAATCTCATGAATGTTTCGTTTCTTCCAGGAATAACCAAACTGCGCTTCAAGCCAGCCTACAACCCGTACACAGAGCCCAGTATGGAAGTGTTCAGCTACCATGAAGGTACGCTGTGTGTCCATCTGCAGCTTATATCATCAAACATTTATTTATTCATAGATATGTATGTTGGAAAAAATTCTACATTGGGTATCAATTACAATGTGAATGACCCATACGGGCTGATCTGTTCAGTCTAGTTCTATGCCGCGTGCTTTGTTATTTACTGCCGGGTAACGCATGTTGTGACGTTCCTGTGGACTGCGCTGCTCTCGTTTCACCCGAGTCTTGATCTTCTGTCTTTCTGTGGGTTCAGGGCTGAAGAAGTGGGTGGAAGTGGGAAACTCTGGGGTGTTCAGGCCGGAGATGCTGCTGCCCATGGGCCTCCCAGAGGACGTGTCGGTCATAGCCTGGGGTCTGTCTCTGGAGAGGTGAGCCACCGCGACTTCTTTAGTTAGTCCCATTTAAAAAAAAAAACAAAAACAACCACCTCCGTGTCAAAACTCCTCCGTCTGTCGGTCGGCGCTGTCCTCTTCCTCACTCGGCCGTCTCCCTCCGCTCCGCAGGCCCACCATGATCAAATACGGCATCAACAACATCAGAGAGCTGGTGGGGCACAAGGTGAACCTGCAGATGGTCTACGACAGCCCAATATGTCGACTGGACTCCTGAGTTTCACCGTTGAGCGAACCCGTTTGCCCCACGCAAAGCATTTCCACGGCGGGAAGCCCTCCACCCACCGGGTTGTCCGAAAGCAGCGGGGGGTATTTGGGGTTTCCTACCCAACCCAGACGTAGCATGACAGCGGCCTCCATCTTTTCTCAACCATCTTGTCCAATTTGTACAGGGAGAAAAATGAAAAATAAATCTTTTTCTAGCAACCCCATCACCTGTCATTATTTAAAAGAGTGTGTTTAGTTTCTATTTTGTCATACACACAAATATAGTGTAAAGATTTCTTTTCTTTTTTCTTTGTGGAGCAGCTCTTCATCCTCCTCCTTATGTATTACGATCCATTTTGAAATCGCCCATTGAAGCTCATCGGGGCTCAAAACAAAACCGTGACTGTAGACTGTCACGTATTCTGTTTTGTTGTTGTTTTTTCCTCTTAATCCCGATTACCACTCTATTTTTATTCTCTCTGCTGGATCTGTTGGTCTGCCAGACGTACCTGCTTGGGATTCTCAGGATAGTGGATTAAATCTGACCTTCCAGCTTCTTGGAAGCGGCTGTGAAGACTAGAACCGGGTCAGAAATGCTCCCCGCCTACACGGACATGTAGGTTCAGTGACTCTGCTTCATCAAGTCACCTTTCACCTCAACTTTGTCCTCCAGAATAACCCGACAGAAGGAAAGGATCTGCTGTGCCTCGGTTTGCCTGCCGAGTCATTCGTGCCCCAACGCAGAGCCTCCGTGATCCGTTTGTCGCTCGACGGGAGAGTTCAGGGAGAGTTCAGGGAGAGGTCAGGGAGAGTTCAGGGAGAGGTCAGGGAGAGTTCAGACGTCGGGTTACCTCCGTAAGCTGACGCTTTACTCCGATGCCACCGAATTATTGCTAAGCGCAGCCCGACTGTGTGTGATTTGACCTGTCGTGTTCGGCGAGGAGATGTTAGCGATTTCACCAAGGAAGCATTGGTTTCTCGAGAAGAGCAACAGAGACGAGTCGCTCGAGTGGGGAAATCTCTAAAAGTGACGTTTTTGGCCTTAGCGTAACAAGAACAAAGCCATTAGCTGTGACTCCTTTGCTAAAGTGTGCAAAACTTCACACTTCATTCTTCAACTACTTCCTGTCGCCGTCTTCTTTGCGGTTTGCGACAGCGGCAACATCCGGTTGTTGCTCACGCGTGCGCAGATTTGCGAAATAAAACAGTTCTGGGACTTTTTTAAAATTTTTATTTAGGCGTTATTTTTCAAGAATTTGGCCCGTTTCCAGGAAGCAGTCTCATTTTCAAAATGTCAAATCCCATGACCGTGTGGTCGATGAAAATGTTGTTGCCATCAGATATGTGACGGTTGCAGCAAACGTAGAATTGGCTAAACAGAAAGAGTCTCTTTATGGGCCTCGTGGGCCTCATGGCCTCGGCGCCATAAGCTGCGCTGTTTGGCTCGGCTCGGACCGAGGGAAGCCGCCACACCTGCGACAAGGAATGTCGGATTAAGGCGTCTCGTTCGAATCCCCGGAACTCCGTTAAGTCTTCCTCTTAAGCTAATCTTGAAAATAACGCTGGACGGAGCAGCCAGTCGGCTGCGTCTTAACGCAACGGAAGCGGCTTTGGGAAAACCCGCCATTTTACGTAACCTACAACGAGCGCCACGCAGAGGGAGAGCATTTCACATGGACAGCATGTGGTATGAAAACATCTTCATCTGTAATCTTGACTCTTGCAGCTAATCTCTTGTCACATAAGTGGATTATAAGACGGAGCAGACGGAGCGGCATGTCGGCCCCAACAGAAACTATTCCCCACTCTTGGTTTTTTTTGTCTGGGAAAATAAAACTCTACACAGAAGAGAGGAAGCAGTGTTGCATATTTTCCAGGCACACTGTGCCATTTTATAACACAATCAAGTAACTACGTTGCCTACAGTTGTGATATAAATGCTATAAATAAATGAAATACAACTTTAAAGAATTTGACCGGCATCCCGCCTACAGAAAGTCATCACAACACGGCTCCTTCTACGTCTCTAACAAAGTTTTTTCACTGAGAAGTGGCTCCTACAATGAGCTCAGCAGACACCCAGTTTCTCCAGGTGTTTGCTAATTGCTGCCGGCTAGTCTGAAGGAGCTGAGCATGTGAGGGCTGCTCTGTGAGGCTTGGAAACGGCAACTCTGAGGTGGAGCTGCGACTGGAGGGCGGAGCCGAGTCCACACACACACACACACACACGGCTCAATGGTTGCCATGGAGATTAAAAGAGTTCTCAAACATGCCTGAAAGAATCAAAGGGACACTACGGGAATGTCTTTGTCAAGGGAATGATGTTATAATGTTAAGCTCAAAAAAGCTGATTTTCCAAAACGTCGCCCCTTTGAAACAACAACAAGAAAAGGAGAGCTGATTTTTGTATTTACTCAGATTGTCTTTGACATTCGAATGTACTGGACGATCTGAAACATTTAAATCTGCAGAAAAAAAAAAGGCAAAAACTGATTAAATCCATTTTCACAGCACTTCCTGTAAAAATCGTCACGGCACATCATCGATCGGCCATCGCAGTCTTCCGCTGCGGACCATCTCGCGTCGTCCTCGTACAGTTTACACACTGGACGCAGTCGTCCCCACTCAGAATCAGAAGTCCCCCGGGAGGACGGCGGTCCCCCTGACGGATCCCGGACTGTCCCAGAGAGCCGGCGGGCCGTGGCCCGGCGGGCCGTGCGGGTGTGGCATGAAGGCCGGGATGTAGGGGATGGCGGCCAGCAGCAGCGGGCTGGTCTGGGGGCTGTCCTCCGGAGACAGCGGGATGACCACGTCGTCCTGGTCCCACACGTGGAAGGCGTTGTGGGCGAAGGGGTGCGGCGGGTGGCCCAGCCCCGCGGCGCACTGCTGGTCCCTGTCCGCGTTCTTCTCCTCGTCCCCGGCCGGCCCCAGCAGGCATTCTGACCGAGACACAGAGGTTAAACTGATGACGATGACGACGACGCAAAAACACGGAACAAACAACCGAACGGGAAGCGCCGTTACGAAACGGGATTAATCTTTCAGACGGAGCGAACGTTATCCAGGCATCATGATGATTGTCATGCACCCCGATGAATCCCGTCCACAACGTTTCGCTCTTCAGCTTCCGGTGCCTGAACTCATCACATTAGACGTTGGCTCTACCGCCGCATCTGAACACCTTTTAATCCACTTTAAAAGCAAATTCTGTTGATTCTTCCTATTGCACACCGGGGTCAGAAAACACAGCGTCTGGCTGACGGGTGTAAAACTCCACTTCATTTTCAGCCACATCCAGACCATCTCCCTCCATTTCCCATGTATTCCCATGTACATACTTATTTTATTGTTTTTTTTTGTACATTTAGGTTATATTGGAATTACTTATGTCACACTTTTAAAAAATAAAAGTTAGCAGTCACTTAAACTCAGTGGTTTTGAACTTTCTTCCACAAACATCGAACAAAAAAATTGCAATTATTAGGCCAAATATCTGTCACATCTTGAAGAGAAATCATTTGAAAATCTTTTCCACATCTAATGTACAATTCAGTCATAAGCTATAAATACGTGAGAAGAAAAAGGCATAAAAGCTTCTTATAGGGAACTTTATTTTACTGTGTTTATGGGGTTTTTGGGCCCCAAAGCTAAGAATTTGGTTCCCAGGTGACTATATTCATTGTTCTATGCAGCATAAATGACGCAGTGAAACTTTTTGAACTTTTTCCTTTGTGCAAACTTGGAAAAAGTGCAAAATGTAGAAAAAGTTACCTGAAAATCAACCGGCACACAGAACTTTATCCCACATAACAAAGTTACTGGTCCCCAATGTTTGTGCCTCTGTATACACGCTTCTGACAAAATAAATCAATACATAAATAAATGTTGGATTTTGCACATTCATTCTGATGTGCGATTCCAAATAAAACAGCCAACAACTTTAAGGCTGTGCTGATTGGAGATTTGGGGGTTTTATTGCAAAAACAAAATAAAAACAAACATAAGATTACCTGTCATAGTCTCATTTCATTTTTAACAGCGGTGTGAAAAACTGTAGAACTCTTTGGATTAAAAAAAAATTCATAAACATTTAGAATTTGAGTAAAAAACAACAACAAAAAGCCCTCAGACTTAATCATCTTAAAAGCCTCAAATCAGTTTGAGTCAACAACGAGCGATGGAAACTTGTGATGTCAACAGTGGGATTAAAATGGACTCGGTACCTGCTATGTCAATGGCCAGGTCCTTGATCAGATGCCCCACGATGGCGTAGGCGACCCCGACCACCACCAGGGCCGCCATGATCAGGTACAGAACCCCCCTGGGCAGCGGGACCAGCTCCCTGACGGGGGGCCGGTACTGGCGGTACAGGGGGTCGTCTGAGGCCCCGGACAGCGGCTGCGCCTGGGCGCCGTGGCCGGAGCTCAACATGGTCAAATGAGAAGCGTTCATGTTGCAGGAAGAGTCCCTTCTTTAAAAGCAGAGCATTTCTCAGATATTTCAAAACGCAGCCCGAAGCGAAGACGGACGAATTCTATATATGTGCAACATTTATAAAAAAAATAAATAAATAAAAATAAAATAGACTAAACTGTCTGAAAGCAGAAGCTCGTTATGATCTCTGTCTGTCCGTCTGAGCAGAACACACACTCTCTCTCTCTCTCTCTCTCTCACCTGGCTGGGATTTGTCTGATGTGAAACCTGTTAGCTCCGCCCACCGGTGGCGGCGCCAGGATGGGACGCTAGGGGGTGCTAAAGCTCCCCCAGAAAATATTACATATGTTTGTGTTTTTCATCTGATTTAACATCACTTATATGTAGTTGCGTTTTTGGTTCCCGAGTCATAACTTCGGTAAATAATGAACAAATGTTTTCAATTTCATATGATTTATACATACTACATACTATAACTTTGCATCCACCACAATCTAGAACCGGGTCAGAAATTAGCAAATAAAATGTGCTACAGCCTGGCACTGTTACTCTAAATGTCGAGTTCTAATCCCTTATTATGGTTTAAGCAGAACATTTGCATATCTGATCCCTATAGAAATGGATTTTAAGACTTGCATTTGAGCCCCGTCATATGGAGACCTCGTTCAGACGAGTTTTGAACCCTGCTGCGATTCTAATCCAGACCAGATTACTACCAGATTGTAAACATAATTATCCTCACTTGACTGAAATAACACCCAGGACAAAAGTCCGTCACATCGACCCGTTCCCAGAAACAGATGAAAAGCTTTCAGTCAAGACGGACAGTGATTTTCTTACATAAGAAGCGTGTCCTGACGGGGATTTGCTGCTCTCCGGTTCCCCTCGGCGTACGCATGGATTTACAGAGGAGCACGTCATTCACGCATTCACAGATGTCAAGAGTTTCAAAGTTAGCATTTAATTCACTGGCTTTCAAATTAAACGTTGAGTTAGGAAGCTAAGTGTGTCGTTTGAAAATTAAAGCGTTAATTAGGTGGAAAGTAATTACAAAATTTGGATGACGCTTTAAATTTCATAAATTCTCCTTATGGTGAAATTCAAGCCCTTTGGAGAAATAAAAGTCACTATTATACAAACATCAAAGTAAAATGAACTAGAACATGAGCCATTCGTGATAATACATATTTATTGAACAAATTGGTTTAAAATAAAATTACTTTCCTCCTCAAAGTTTATTACAATGTTATTTAACAAAACTGGGCGGTTTGAATATCAATATTAAGTTTTTTCCAAAGCTTTTAAAATGGTTTGAAATTGCCTTTTTTTTTTAATTCAAACATTTTCAAGGAAAAACACCCACAAAGCCATCAAAATTTGTCATACATAATTTGAACCACATGTGGATTAGAAAAAAATTTCACTTTGAAATTCGTTGAAGATGTTTGTAGTCGTCCCAGTTCACACGCCACTAAAAACCCAAAATGTACGGCATTTGTCCCTTTACCCAATTCATTTGAATGGTAAAAGGCCTGTGCATGTATAGCGCTTTATCAAGACCAGAGGACTCCAAAGCTCTTCACACGACATGTAGTCATTTCAACTGAACACACGCCTGCTATGAAACTGATTTTATTTACGCCTCAGTTATATTACAGACATTCTCCACACGTCTCTACAGATGCTTTTAAAGTTCATTCATTCAAATGATCACCGGACGACGTTTTAGTGTTACAGTGTGTAAAGTGCATGAAGTCATAATTATCGTAACAATTTCTGCTCCATTAATGAAACATAAGCAATCGTAAGCAAACGCACGATGGGTATTCACACTTTGTTGCTTTTACAACCGCAGGACCAAAACAGCAACAAACCTCGAACTTTTTAAACTCGTCTTCTGTTCGCTTGCGGCTAAAGACCTGGATCTGTTCTTCAGAAGACGATTTGTTCATCTGAAACACACGAAGGAACTCGGCTGAAGGAAATCCTTCTGATTTTCTACAAACGTGAGAGAGAAGTTTCGATTGAAATTTTTAAGATAGACTTGTATTTAGATTTTCATTTCCGCCGACAGAGTTGTTTGTTGAGAGCCGGATCATTTGCCAACGGTGAAGGACTGCAAGCCGGTGATGGCTCTGCCCAAGATCAGGGCGTGGATGTCATGAGTACCTGATGGGAAAAAGGCAGATCTATAAATCTAGTAAACAATGGCTATAGTAAATCTATAGTAATATCTAAATTATTGGTCGAAAAACGGCTGAAACAATCGTAGACTAACCCCTAACCCCCTAACCCTAATAGCACCAGCAGTCTACGATTGTTTCAGCCATTGAATTTCTTCACTGTGACATTCAAATCATTAATCGACTAATGGTTAACTGGGGGACACAAACTCACCTATTAATTATTCATAATTCATCAATGAATAAAACAAAAACAAACAGCCCATCTACACTGTATTGATGTGAAGTCGAACAGAAAGAGTTGAGCTTTTTACGTGTTGATGTTAGAGATCATGTCAATGACCAAACGTGCATTAATTAAATGTGATTCTTGTGAATATTTTAGCACTCTGACCTTCGTACGTGTTGACGGCCTCCAGGTTCATGACGTGGCGGATGACATGGTATTCGTCGGCGATGCCGTTGCCGCCCAACATGTCTCTGGCCTGCCTGGCGACGTCCAGAGCTTTACCGCAGCTGTTCCTCTTCAGCATGGAGATCATCTCCGGCGCCGCTCTGTCGTTCAAGCACCAGCAGGTTGTTACTTCTGCCTTACCTCACCTCGGCGTAGACGTCACGTTAAAGACGACCGACTTAAGACTCCTCGATGTTCTTACTTTTTTTCATCGATAAGCCGGCCCAGCTGCAGGCAGGACTGCAGGCCGATGGTGATCTCCGTCAACATGTCCGCCATTTTCTTCTGCATCAGCTGATTCCGGGCCAGAGGCACGCCGAACTGGATTCTGGTGAAGAAAAAAAAAAAAAATGCAATAAACACAAAACGAGAAAAGTTAAATTGATGAAACGATAAAAATGTCCGGGTTTGAGTTTCTCCGCAGCGGACTCTTTCCGACCTGTCCAGGGTGTACTGACGAGCCGCGTGGAAGCAGAACTCTGCCGCTCCCAGAGAACCCCACGCGATACCGTAACGGGCGTTGTTCAGGCAACCGAACGGACCCTGCAGAGGCACGATTACAAACTGAACGGTTCTAAAGAACTGACTCCAAAGGCATTCGTCTTAGCCCTTTACTCACGCCTAAGCCGGCGACTTTAGGAAGCAGGTTCTCCTCAGGAACCTCAACGTCATCCATGAGGATCATCCCAGTGGCCGACGCCCTCAGGGAGAACTTCCCTTCGATCTTTGGGGTGGAGAAGCCCTTCATACCGCGCTCCAGGATGAAGCCGCGGACCTTCCCGTCGTCGCATTTAGCCCAGACCACGGCCACATCTGCCACTGGCGAGTTGGTAATCCTAAAACGCCGGAGAGAATCAGACACACGACGCACCGGGAAGAGTCATTCCCCGTCTGAATAATTTACAAATATACAAGTCAGTGAATTCAACCTGGGTTTCTACAGGTCATCGACTCCAATTCAAGACTTTTTAAGATCATTATGAATGGAATTTCAGACTGCATCACAAAAAAAAAAAATGTATGAACTTCATCCAGCCAATTGGCAATAAATTTGCACATCTGCAGAAAAGTCGGCTTGTAAGTGTGAGTCAACAGTAGCCTGAACCGTCTCAATGAAGAGACTGCTCGGCTCAAAACGTTTGCCAGACGGAAAAGAAAGAAATATTAGAATATACGAGATCAAATAGTCGTGTCAAAACAAAAAAATTAAGATTTAGGGTTAACATATTAAAGGACAGCTTAAGGTTTTACATGAATTGAAGGCATTTGAATACCTTTATGAATCAAATGTAAGACTTATATCGCCACAGAAATCACCTGCATCTGAAAATCACAATGATAGGATTCTTATTTGTGAAGAAAAAAATACAGAAAATATGAATAATCTCACTGTGTACCTTCTCTGAATCTTACAGTTTTAATCCAACTAGAAAATTTAGCACAAATTGAAATATATAAATGCATTGATGTGTTAAAATACACATGTAAATATTTCAGCATTTCTGTGGTGAAGAGCGCCACTGTGTGGACAACTGTGATCATACTGCAGAAATTGGCTTTTACTGAGTAAACAATTACATAAACATGGTCAAATGTCTCTAATATTCACACATTCTCAGATTTCCTTCCAAAATTAGATTACATCTCTTATAACTGCTTATTTTTCACCAACATGAAGTAATTACTGACTTAAAACAAGCTCTGATTTCTGGCTGAGAAGTTATTTGTATGTTAGTTTCATCTTATCTTAAGAGTATTACGACATTTGCACTAGAAACTGGACCAGAACTTAAAAGTGTTGTGCTTTTGCAGTGTGTGTGGCGTCATCCTGTCAGACTCAACCCACCAGGTCTTGGAGCCGTTCAGGGTGTAGGTGCGGCTGGTCGGGTTATATTTAGCTCTGGTCTCCATGCTGCCGGGGTCGCTGCCGTGATTGGGCTCCGTCAGGCCGAAGCAGCCCAAGATCTCTCCACGAGCTGCAACACACCGACGTGTCACTCACTCACTAAAACACATTAAAATCCTGAGCTGATCAAAAAACACAAAAATAAAAGAACAAAAAAAATAAACACCAGATGTAGGAAATAATTGTTCGGGTTCCACTTAGAACCCTTTAGCTCTCCCTTTAACATAAACCTAAATAAAGTTTGTTTACTATTTTATTTGTGCTTTCGGTTGTGTGTGTTTTATTTTTTGGAAATGTAAAATACCTCAACTAAAATTCAACTTTATTGGTCTTCGAGGAGGCAAAATCGCATTCTGATGGCGTTACCAATATATTACTTAAATGGTCTCAGAACAACAATATTATCGTTTATCGCAATACTTACTGGCACAATGTATCGTCCAGCGACGTGTTATCATGACAGGTGTAGTTGTACGGATCAGCGTAAGTGTTAAGGGTGCCGACACATTTTAAATCTCGCCAAACAGAACAGAAACTTCTAGACGTTTGCTGCTGATAAACACCAGAAACCTGCTGATGGACGAACTCTTAGTTCTTACCCAGCTTTGGGAGGTACTTCTGTTTCTGCTCCTCTGTGCCGTAAGCATTGATAGGGTGCATGACCAGCGACGACTGCACGCTCATGACAGAGCGATAGCCGCTGTCCACCCGCTCCACTTCCCTGGCGATCAAACCGTACGCCACGTAGCTCGTCCCGGCACAGCCGTACCCTGAGCGGCAAGCACCAAACCAGACGTGTCCTTATAAACGTTTCGAAAAGCAAGAAATCTGTTTTTAAATCTGACTGTCCCGTAATGTCTTAGGCTGACCTTTAATCGTAGGGCCGAGGACTCCCATCTCTCCCATTTCAGACACGATCTCTCTGTGGAAAACTGGAAGCAAAACGACACACAACCCGTCAGCTGAAGCTGGAAAACTGGGGTTTGTTTCCCTGACGCAAAGCAAACTGAGAACCAAATTGATTTAATTTGATTTGAACTAACCAACAAACACACAGAAACAATATAAAACTCATCAATTTTGAATTTCTACGTTTTTTTTTTTTTTTGTCTCGCAAAGTTTCAAACTCAACTTTATCTAGAAAATTTCTGGGATTAATCTGGAATTTCAGTTTTTTTAATATGAAATGTCTTCTGCGCCTCAACGTTGCAGTCTCCACTCCTCTTGTGGTTTTTACATCATCCATGTCATTTTCTAAACAAAATTGACAAACAGTGATGGGACAAGCCCATTCAAAATGCATTTTTGAAATGTGGGAACCAATTCATTCAACGTAGACCTAAGAAGTCTCGAGGAAAAACATCTGACCTTCGTTCCTGTTTGCCAGCAGGATTCGAGGCATGAGCTTCTCCTGGCAGTACGTCCTGAAGGAATCCCTGATCAGGATCTCCTCCTCCGTCAGCTGGCCCTCCAGGTCCAGGGCGTCCCTCCAGTCGAACTGGACTTTAGCTGCCGAACCCACAAACAGGAGATCATTGCTTTTATTATTTAAGCTAACCAGAAACGTGCTCAGTTCGAAAAAAAAAATATCTGCATAGAGTCTGTCGACACCTACGTGGTTTAGCCCTCTGATCGGGCTTTTCTGCATCTGCAACAAAAAATACAAGCAGAAATGGTTAACATTATGCACAACTTTACAGGAAACGACAAGAAAGAAGATCCTAATTAGCCACTCCAAATATGGCGCACTGTGATCTGGCTCAGTGGCTCCGTACTCTCTCGCAGCACTCTTTACTTCGTCACCCTTCCAGTTCCAGTTTAAACACCAAAGTAGACAAGTGCACAACAAGTATAAAGGCAAGTTACGGACCAGGTCTGGTGGCTGCAGCGGTTCCCTGGGCTCTGGAGGCTAAGAGGAAGGCGCACCTGCGGGGGTTCACCACCAGGCGGCACAAGGTGCTCCTCAAAGCCATGGTAGAAATCCGTCTGTGGATATATTACATCAAACCAAACTCGTTACGTTCATTGACACGTTTATTAGAACATTTCTGCCACGTTTTATCCCGAGGAGAATTAAAACTGGTGGAAAAACGCGTTATTAATGTCTACTGATGCCGCTTTATCGTGATGGCAAACAAATGAACCTGGCCAAGTTAAGCTAACTGAGCTAACCTCTGCGGTTGGGTAACTACAGCTGCTAACAGGCTACACGCGCATGCTCACTGTGGCTTTGTGCTAATTTGGAGCTTTCGGCTTGAAATTATACGAGAGTTATAGGAGAAATGAGAAACTTTGTGTTACAAAATGAGCCGCAACACCTCGCGGACGGCTGTATAAGTATTTACCTGAGTAACGTTGGAAAAGTAGCCCCTCTAGCTTCTCCGGTCGGTCTCGAGTTACAGTGCGTTGACACTTTACCGTCAAAACATACGCATCACGTCATCACGTAAGGCAAACCCATTCGTTGCAGCGTCACTGAATTTGCCTCCTTTGATGCCATTTTTGGACAATTAAAAATAATATATTAAAACTTTGAGTAGAGCGTGGGGTAAAAAAAAACAAAAACCAGTTTTATCCGTGTTTATTACAAAGTATTAAAAATCCACTTGCATTTTTGAAGAAGAGGGCCAC
Source organism: Poeciliopsis gracilis (assembly GCA_911649635.1). NCBI lineage: Eukaryota > Metazoa > Chordata > Actinopteri > Cyprinodontiformes > Poeciliidae > Poeciliopsis > Poeciliopsis gracilis. The sequence continues at coordinate 812,273 of CAJVRI010001002.1, forward strand.
TCTGATTGGTCACTTTATGGGGGAGTGTCACTTCCTTGTAAAAAAATAAAAAAATAAATTAAAAAAATTCTCTCAGTTTTCATAAACTTTACTATTAAAAAAGCCAGACAAGATACACAGTCAAGTGACACGTGGAGTGTTGTATAGTGACAATTTTTATGTATGTGCTGAATTGTCTGTGATAACTCTAACAACAATGCCATCGCTTACACTAACTACACTGCAGAAACACAAAATCTTACTAAGTGTTTCTGGTCTAGTTTATTGTGCAGTACACTTGAAATGAGCCAAAACTAAGTCACAACAAAATTTTTTTTAGCAATATACAGGAGTTTGTTTTATGTCTATAACTCCTTAAGAGTGCTTGCTGACAATTAACGTATCACAGGATATTTTTTGCCATGTTGGAAGTGAAACAATCTGCCATTGGAACAATAACTTTAAGAAATAATTTACTCACAGCAAGTCTTACTGAAAAGTTACGTCTAAGTCAGTTTTGTCTTATTTCAAGTGCACTGAAACGACTGCACTGGACACTAGGCCAAAATACTTGGTACGATTTTGTATTTTTGCAGTGTGAACTGAGAAACCAGTCTAAAAGTTGAAATGAATTAATAATTAGCCACACAAGATTGAGTCTGTCCAAGTAGAGCCTTGGAAAAGGATTTGAACTTGTTGAAGTTTGCCATATTTTCTTAAAGTTTTAATCACAACCTTTGTTTCTTAAGTATAAGTAATGGTTTTCATTACTTTTTAAATGAATAAATTCTAAACCATGATAAAAATTGACAAAGGGGAAACCTTTAGATAATAACTATATGGATGTAATAAAATGGATTCTATGGATTTGTCAGAATATAATGAATTAATTTGTTTTCCGTAAAGCAAAGTGATGATCAAGTGTTTTAATGAATCATTATTGTTTAAATTCTGCTGACGTCATAGTTCCTCCTGGTCGCTTTCTTACTGTTCAATCATGAGTCAGAACAGGAAACATTAAGTCTTGCACGATAAATCATGAATGAAGAAATTGTGTACATTTCTTAATGTTCAGAAATATTTTCCAGTCTCACATATTTTGAAGTAAATCAGTATTTGTGTCCAAACCCATCGTGCAATCTTGAAATAAACCAGAGCTGATAATAACAAAGCAATTGTTTTTATTGACTAACTTAGTCAGACCTCAGCCACTTAACGGTACTAAACATTAACCCGGCCTCGGCCGATGATTGGTTGGCCACCGCGTCAATCACAGCGTCCCGCGCTGTCATTGGTCGGCACACTGCAGCTCGGAAAGCCCTCTGAAATGTTTATGGGTCTGGGAAGATTTCAGAGCGGACTTCAACAAAGTAACCAAACGGAGGAGAGGGCGACAACAGCCTGGAGTCCGAGCTGGAAAATATGCGCTAGTCTTCGCCTGTGAGCAGCTGGACTACAGAAGAAACACCCCGTCATCATGGAGCCGGAGGAGAAGAAGAAATATGGTAATAGTTTAAAGCTCCGGGCCACGCTACGCTGTATTTTTGCCTTATGAGTTACATATTAACCAGTTGGTTGGTTGGCTCCGCGCGACACAGTTTCTCACGGTGACGCAGTGAAGTCGTTTTAGACGCGTTCGCTCTCAGTCCCCCCCCGTTTTTTTTTCTTTTCCTCTCCTTTAAAAATGAAAACAAATGCTCGTCCTTTGGTAGCTCGTGTGCGGGCGGCTCTGTCTCTCGCGCTTTTGTGCGTAAATAAACGACCCAACGTGAGGCTTGAAAGATGTTGCGCGCGATGCTTTCGCGTTAAGTTGGGGCAGCACTTCTTGCATTGTTGGGACGGAAAGCGTCCCGGTCTGCGTCGTGCTCGTCCAGTTGCTGCCACATTCCTCAGACTGGTATGGAAGGCGAGCGGGGGCAAACTATCTATAGAGCCAATAAAGTCAGCTGCCAGTCTTTCTGTTTCGATTCATACCAAAGTGAGCTTTTGGGAGTAACGATATGTGTGCTGTTTAAAAATAGCGCCCTGGTCTAGTCCAAGTATTCATTTCTCTTAAACGTGTTCACTCTGTCTTTGTAAGAGAGACAGAAGCAGTTGTAAGTTCTTCTTTATAACACAGTCTCAGTCAGATTGGATAGAAAGTATCTCTCTTGCTCCTGATTGCAAACTGCATTTAGGTCTGAGCTTTGACTTGGCCAATCTAGCATATGGATATGCTTTTGTTCTAAACCATTTTGCAAGTTTAGTTTCACTGTTTTGTTGGAAGGGAAACGTTTTCTGCAGCTGCTGATCCTTTTTTCTTTCATTGCTTTTCCATCTACCGTTCCATCATGTCTGACCGGCTTCCCTGATCACAATTTCACAATGGCCGTGTTTCAGTAAAATAAATAACAATGCAGCTAAAATCACTTGTGAATATGTCTGTTCTTGCGTTATATATATAAAAAAAAAAACATGCCATCATCCTCTTAACACTTTCTGATCGTCTTCTTGCCGTGTTTCCATTATTCTTGTAATCCCAATTTGTGTGGAATTTTATGGTCAGTGGAAACTCAGCTATTGATGATTGAGAATATCCAACACAGTCTGAGACTCCAAACAAGCTAGTTTTAGTGTCTTTTCCCACAATAACCCAGGTTTGGTCTCTGAGGTTTATTGAAGTAAAGTAAGCGGAATAAAAATGCTTCTTTCTCCCTTTTTTATTGGTCTGAGAAATCCAAATAACACAGAGCAAAGTAGTGCTGACGCAGTCTTCTTTCGGTGGTCTTGAGGTGTTTGTACAGCATAACGTTTTCCTACGGCTCCCCTTGCAGAACGCTGACGAGCAGAAATGAGAAACACAACCCTTCCATTTGCTGGCATCCATTCTCTTTTCCTCCATTGTGTGCCTGCACACACCCATTTCCACTCCGCCTGCCACGTGATGGCTAATTGATTCACTTAGCCTCCAAGAAAGTTCGCCCTCTCTTTTTCCTCCTCCTCTCCCGTTTCCCCTCTCTCTCTCTCTCGCGGCGCTTGCTTGCAGGAACGAGGCAGGTTTCAGTTCAGCATCGTGACACACGGAGCGAGGAAAATGCGTTTGCATGTTGGCGTGAGGGGAAGTAATTGGCGGTGGCTTCTCTCCACTGCTCGCTTTCGGAGTCGCGGCGCTTTCCCCGAGGAAAGCGTCCTCACAAAAACAAACAAGCGAATGTTTCGAAATGCATCGTCGAACCTCAAACTGACTCGGAGAGAAGGAAACGGCAAACGACCTAAAGAGGAGGATTTTCTGAGTTATTTCAGGGTCTGGTTTGTGAAGAAACCTCAATGACAGGATCTGAGAGCAGCTATGCAGACATGCCCTGCTGAAGATTAGGTGTAATTATGTGCCATGTGCAGAGAAGTGGTTTTGAAATCTGATCCGAGCGCTTCCTTGTGTACGTTGACGTCGTTTTGGCTTACATCTGCAGGTTGCTGTGAGCTTGTTTCTTCTGATATTTCCTGAGGTTTTATCTAGCAATCAGTGAAAAGCTGCTCTGCTCTGCTACTGCATCCACACGTTTCCACTTTTCATGTTCTCGATAGGCCGCTCACAGAAATAAAAGCATGTGACCAAACTTGTGCGAACCCCAAACCCATCATCAGCTTGTCTTTAAAGAACGATCGAACACCAAGTCAGGCGTTTCCAAACCGCAGGCCTCGAGATCTACCGTCTTGTCACCAGGCCTTTGCCAGAGTCGACGGCATCTGAAGACGTAGTGGAATCGTTCGTTCGATTCAGCTGTGTGGAACAGGAAACGCGTGAATCTTTTGTTGTGTCGTGATTCAATTCTGACTTTGAGGGCAACGTTTCGGTTCAGAAACCAATTTTCCCCACTCAAAAGGTCAAGAGATTCGGTTTAAATTATGTGACTGACGAGATGAAAAGACAATGTAAACAACTAGAACATTTATTTAGAACATCTGACGGTTTCAGATTGTATCAGTGTATCAAATCAGCTGCTATTCAAACAAGAATATGTGCGTGCATTAAAGTCTGTAACTTCAATCACCAGCTTTAGGTTAGCTTAGCTGTAAATAAAATATATCAAAGAGTTATTCTAAATGTATACGATGGACACATAATGCCTCATGCAGTATTTTAGCAAAATTGATCATTAACATTTTAAATTTAATGATCAATGACTAGGAATTGAGATATTTATTTTATTTTGGAAACAGAATCAATTTTTTTTTTTTTCTGCACCTTTATCGGAGACTGCAACGCAAGATAGTCTGCTTCCTGCTTTTGGTTTTCACGTGGCAGAAGACAGACTTTGTAACGATCTTTATGCGTCTCTGAAGGCTCAGGTCTTAACTTTTAATTTAATTTAACTTTTTGAGCTGATCAGAGTTTCTGGAAACATTTCTTGGTTCTGCTGGTCACATGAGCGCGACTCTGCAGTAGCCCTTTATTAAATTGTTGTTGTAGGATCCAAACTATCTAACAAATTCACCCCGTAACCTCAGCTTTTACCTTCTTGGAAAAGTCGGTTTTGTCTTGTGATTCCCACTAGTGAGACGTAAAAAGTGATTGCGGAGCAAAGAACCGACTTCTTGGTGCAACTAGTGGACACTGCTCTTGCTCTAAGCAGTAAAGGTCCATAAAAATGTAGGAAGAACTCGACATCATATCATTGTTGTTGGTTCCCGTTTACAACGTCCTGTTATTTGAACCGTAATGTTAGTGAGGTGCAGCGATCCAAGTTCCAGGAATGAGTTGATTGTGAGGAGCAGCTGAGGCGTTGTGGTGGCGCAGGGGTTAAGCACAACCCGCATAAGGAGGCCTCAGTCCTCAACTCAGCTGTCGCAGGTTCGATTCCCAGCCTGGTGACCTTTGCCGCATATCTTCCCCCTTCTCTCATTATCCACTTTCAAGTCAATTCGCTATCAAGTAAAGGTCACCAGAGTCAATAAAACTTAAAACCCCCCCACCCAAAAAACCAAAATTGCGATGAGCAGCATAGTTCTTGTTTTCTTGTTCGGAGCTAAAAACAGATATTATTTGTTACACTGCAGGTTCCTGGCAGCGGAGAGCGAGCGCTTATATTAGACCCAAACTAACACCACTACTGACACGGATACAAACACAAAATTTGTCACTTCTGCCTTCTTAAGCAGTGTAACTTTGATTAGCTTTGTTCACACAGCAGCCTGAGCAGATGAACTGGTCCAATATGCTCTTTTGTGCCACTTCCATATGTGATGATATCAAATTGGACACATTTCCAAGTGTTTTCAAAGTGTCTGCGGTTTCACTTCGCGTTTTACCCAGCGTTTACATAAATGCGCCGTAATTCTGCAGCAGAAGAAGCCAGACGCTGTAAATCTGGACGTCAACGACGGCTGAAAGAAGCAGCGTCGACACTGTGGTCAGCCAAGTCACTTTGGAGAAAACAGAGGGCTTTCTTAATTCCCGAGAGGATTCCGGGATTCATGGATAGTTCATTGTGGTGCGTCCTGTGTAGCTCCATAAATAGATCTGAACATGGACTGAAAAGCGAGGATTGCATCCAGAAGTCTCTAATGAAAGACTGTCACGGAGGGGCGCGGCCGTAAACCGGAGTTAAAGGGTTCCCAACCGAGTCATCTAGTTAACAAATCCTCACATTAAATCCCAGCACACTTCCCAGGCCAAGAGAGACACACATCACAGAGCTTTCATGAGACAGAACGGACCAGTCAAAGTCCAGACCTGGATCCATTGGAGAATCCACTCAGTCTGACTGAGCTTGAGCCGTTTCGCAAGTTGAAATGTCCAACAATTTTGAGTCTGAACTTTAGGTTGAATGTAAATAAGCACCACGCACTTTGTTGTATTGTTATTTTCACGTCCGCATTGTGTTTCACTGTGGAAGTTTGCGGTTATAAGATGACACCAATATGAAGAAGTCCCGGGGTTGTGGATACTTTTGCAACACGCTGTAGTTGCACGAAGGCTTTTGACTGGGAGATGAGTCACCACGAGCGATTTGAGCATTTCCGTCATTACAGAATGCGGAGGGAGGAATCAAGACGACGAGGGGAGGGAAGTCATGGAATGTTGGGACTCATCAGCCTCAGTGTCTAAAGATAACATTGTCAACTCCTTGGGTTCAGGTTATTCTAATCAAAAGTCGTTTTCTTCAGAATCTGGTCAAAAAGTAGATTGTTTTTTTTTTTTTTTTTAAGAATATTTCACTGGTGATAACAGCCTGACACTACAGAGAAAGATCAAAGGTTCTCAATGCTGGCACCAGTCATAAAAGTTGTGGTCCTACCTTTTGAAGCTCTCTAATTAGACATCATCCCACATGTCTGACGAAAGGAGCATTTTGAAATCGGAGCGTGGGATTAGTTCCCCACGCTGCAGTTTCCCAGTGACGGCCTCTGATGTGTTGAGTCGATGCCAGAACTCAAACCAAACCTGGAACATCAGCATGTCACCAACGCCGACGGCTCTGCATCTGTGGGGGTGGAACGACGTCACAATCCAGCGGTTGATGACTTTGTTTATTTATGTCATTAAATGTTTTTTTGGGGGGTTTTTTCCCCCAGAGAAACGATATCAAAGGAATGCTTGCCAGTTGGAAATATGCGTGAATGCAAATGGAGGCTATCAGGTGTGTTTCATTTAGACGGCTTGAAGAGTCTTTGTCAGACCAAGTTAAAGGTATTGGTGGACGATGTAGAATAATAGAAATGGAGAGCAATGTGTTTGTTGGCAGTGGCTGGTCAGAGAAGGCGTGTCCAAGATTTTTATATCAATAAGCACTGACAGGGATCAAAGCATGTTCCCAATATCTCTGATCGCATTTGCTGTTCAAGACATTTTTTTTTAACCACATGATAATCTCAGAAGTACGTTCGGTTTATCCTAACCCTCTTCCCCCTTTAATATGTGACAAGTAAACGTAGGCCTGTCGCAATAAATCAGTTGATCACATAATTGATTAAAACAAACTCAATAATTTCCATTTGAATGATTCATTGTTTTTCTCGACCAAGTACTGCATGAACCAGTCTGGTTCTTTGTCCTCAACTAACCCTGTTTTTGAAGAACATTTTTGTTTATAGAGACTTCATAATTCTTTTGTTTTTTTTTTTGCCATTTTTTTTTGTTTTTATTTTGGATATTTAATATAATATTCTTGCATTATTATGCCATTACCATCATGTTACTAGAAAATGGTCTGGAAACGACATTATTACTGTTTGTCGCAATAACTTGTTTCAGATGTTCGTATCAGACAATGACAACCTGATTAAATACAAAAAGATGCTTTTGAAGGATTATTCAATTTCTAAAGCGTAATAAAAAAAACAAAACGGCAATTTTTGGAAATATGGCAATGTTCACTAAGTAAGCTGTCTGTCACAAAAAACAAACAAACAGTTTTTAAACGTAAAATATTTTTTTTCACCTTACTGTACATGCGCGAACACATGTAGCAAAACCCAATTTGAACAGCAAAGTATCGCTGCTGTGAGAGCTGAAACACTGGCCATAAAACGAGAGCAGGCTAGATGGAAACTTTCTGTCATTTCATTTTTTTTTTCCCTCCTCCTTTTTCTTTTCTCCATTAACATCTGAGGAAAACATTTGCAACACTTTGGTCCGTCGGAGCTTTCGTATAGTGCTCGAGTAGAATGCATTTGATTTAACACGGTCTAAATGCAGAACGGAGGGAGGAGATCAAAACATCCGGTTGCCATTAAAGACGGCAAAAAAAACACACAAAACAATAGAGCTTCTGGATTTTTAAATCGTTAACTTCCAATGCAGTGTCTAAAGGTCTCCACTAAGGGGAGAAATAGTGGAGCACATTCTGCTAACCAGCAGGTGATGGCCTCAAAACTCCACTGGCTCCGGAGTTTTCCATTCTTCCTGAACACATCCCACAAATTTCCTCCACTCCCATCTGTTCGTATGCTTTTATGGGTTTTTTTGGTTGTGCTTTTTTTTTTTGTTCCATTTATATATTTTCCCGGCTCAGCATGAGGTCTGTGGGAAAAGGGTGGAGACTGGTACCGTGCAGGCAGGTGGAAGCAGTTGTTTTCAGACGAAACAGAAGAGGAGGAGTGTCGCTGGTCATTCAGACAGGTCGGACTGGTTTTGCGCTCCGCTTGCGCTTCTCTCGTGCATTCACTGGCGGGAGCGGAGTTAACTTTTTCTGTACATCTCGGCCCTGAACGCGAGCTTCGACATGCCAGAGGAGGAAGAGAGCTATGGAAAGCACGGTAATGACTCCTCAAGCCTCCGTTTGATCTGTGTTCGTCAGAGTTACGTTTTGTTTGTGAAGGTAACTGAGTCTCAGTTTGTGTATGTGGGCAGCCAGCTACTGTCGGCAGCTTTTTTTCCCCCCAATGCTCAGGTGTCTCAGAGCAGCAGCGTGTTAGAGCAGCTTAAAACTTTAAAACTTTAAATCTGACTCCAGTAGAAACAGATTTAAAGTCCGACGGGATTTCAAAACATTCATCTCATGGCTTGACTTGACAGCATGTCAGACGCGGCAATCTCAAATGGCAGCACACATGAAATATGAGACTCATGCCCCTTCTTTGACAGGAAGTGGTAGGAGACGTGCGGTAACGTTTGCTCTAGATAAACACATGCAGACCTATAGGAAGATATAATGGCAAGCCATGAATTTATCTTCACGGTTTAAACTAGTGATTTATTGCTAGAACATCTATTGGATGCCAGTTTGCCCACAGGGCCGGTCGGGGAGTTGAGGATGCCACCGGCACTTTACTAAACTGTGTTTTTAAACACAATACAGATAAACTTTCTTTTTTTTATTATTAAAGTTTTTATTATTTTTTCAAAACACATGAACACATGAATACAACCCTTCCCAGTCCTCCCCCAAATCCCCCATACAATAAAAAAAAAACAGAAAAAAAAAAAAAAAAAGCGACCAGGTCCATACATATCAAATCAATAAAATTTTCACAAAAAATTGGCATATCCAAACATCCTCGGTGTTAGCACAGTCAACCACATTAGACAGGAGTTTATATTAAGCAGTGTTTTCAGAACATCAGTTCCTCAAGGGGGTTTACTTGTCCCAGTATTGCAGGAAAGAAAATTGTTCCAGGATTTCTTGAAGTTTTCAAGGTCATCATTTAGCTTAGCCAGCATTTGTTCATATGACACTATTTCCAACATCAATCCCAACCAACTTTTAATATTCGGGACAATTAATGATTTCCATAGTCTGAGGATTATCCTGGCAGCCGTAACCGTCCCCACCTGTACCACGGTGTTTTGGTGTTTTGATATGTTAGGTAACACCGTTTGATCCCCCAGTAAGCATAGTCTTGGTGACATGGGTATCTCCTCACCTATCCACTTTCCAATGTGTTGTAATACTGCTTGCCAGAATGGAGAAATACATTTACATTCCCATATCGCGTGTATGAAAGTTCCTGCTTCCGTCTTGCATTTCCAGCACAAATTATTGGCGAGCAGGCCCATTCTATGGAGCCTGGATGGGGTGAAATAAAATCTATGTACAACTTTATAGTGTGTAAATTTCCCTCTCGATTCTTTGATATATTTTCCATTATTTGAGAGTATTTTCAACCATTCTTCATCACTAAAAATACAGCCAAGGTCCCTCTGCCAGACAATCCCCAGACTTTTACATACATCCTTTTGCATGCTATTGAGTAATTTGTAAAATATAGATGCTTTATATTTGATTTTACTTGAGCTCATAAATTCTTGTATTGGATTATCGTTATGTATGAAATTGTCTTTAATAATACAGTCTCTAATTTGTAAATACTTCCAAAAGCTATCTTTTTTTATATTATATTTCAGCATGATGTCTGAAAAAGACATAAAAACCCCATCTTTATATAAATCATCCACAACATGTATTCCTTTCATCAGCCATTGTTCCCAGTAAACTGTTTTTCTTCCAATACATATGGATGGATTAAACCACAGTGAGGAGTACAACTGTTTTAAATGTGACATCTTCCATATTTTATGTATCTCCTTCCATACTAGTTTAGAATGTGCTAATACTGGATTCGCAGGAAGAGGTTGTCTATTGTCTGTTTTCCCATGGGAAAGGATATCTATTGGCCTGAAAGGGTTCGCTAATTCTTCTTCAATATTCATCCAACTCAGTTTTGTTTCTCCCTTTTCAAAATATTTGGACAGTCTCGACATTTCGAATGCAAGATTATACAATCGTACGTCAGATAAACTTTCTTAATAACTTTCATCTGGATTTTAATGTGGTGGGCTGGATTCTTAATTTATTTTGCTTTAACATCCAGAACACAGAAAGTCAAGAGTGAATGGATGCATGTCTAGAGAGATGTCCCTGTCTGCCGGGTCCCCTCCAGGTTGCGTCCTTTCCCCCTCTTCTTTACACTTTGTGCACGGATGCCTGCTGCAGCAGGGTTAATATTAAAATCTGCAGATGACTCAGTGATAGTTAGCCTTCTGCATGATGATGAACATGCCCATGGCTCTGTGGTCGATGAATTTGTTGACTGGTGTGATAAACCTTTTCTTTAATTAAATGTGTAGAAAACAAAGGACATGTGCATTGATTTCAGACAGAAAAACCATAACACAAATCAAACAGTAATTAAAGGTCAGACGGCGGAGACAGTAGAAAACTACAAATATTTTGGGACTATTTTGGATAACAAGTTGTCATTCAGAAAATCTACAAAAAGGCCAGCAAAGATTATTTTGTCTAAGGAGGCTCGCAAAGTTTCAAGTTGATAAGTCAATGATGATCCTATTTTATAGATCAGATATTGAATCTGTGTTGACTTGTTCTCTCCTCTGTTGGTTTGGAAATCTTCGTATGCCCTTAGCAGAGTAATTCATACCAGTAATAACATCATAGGGGTTGAACAAAGCTCACTTACAGAACTGTTCAATAAACTAATCATGAGGAAAACTAAAGCCATCATGGCTGACACCTTCATCCTTTACATGCTGAGTTCCAGTTTCTGCCTTCTGGCATCAGGCTCAGACTTCAAAGTATAAAAAGCAACAGCATGTCAGACGCGTGTCAAAGCACTTGCTGTTCCTACAGCAACATCTATGTTTAATGCAGGACAAGGTAGAGGGACTTGCACCTGAACTGTGGCAACTGTCAGTCAATGGTGAAATACACTGCTGTGCTTTTTCCAGTATGCATTTCAAGTCCTTTTTGGTATATATATATATATATATATATATATATATATATATATATATATATTTTTTTTCACTTTTAATTTTTATCTTTGATACTTTATTTTTTAACATCAATTTCCCGTTTGGGATACAAATAAATAAATCTAAATCTAGAAATGGCAATCATGTCAATAATTGTCATTTTCGCTGATTTGCTTTTTTTAAAAAATCATCTTCCTTTAGAGTTTTTATGAAGAAGGGTCTTTGAATTTTACAGTTAATTCTGAAACACAAATGTCTTGTATTAACTGTGACTGTGCAGACTTGACCTGGTGGGTGGGTCCATCAGTCAACCTTCTCTCACAGTGGAGCAGAAGAGGACAGTAGCTCATTTTTTTTTAGACCTTTGACAATGCAGATGAGATGAGCTTCACATTTAAGTATTTTTTTTTTATACCTTTAAATTAATGCAGTGGCACACAATGAGACAGGAGAGGGACATGATATGACTTTTGCTGCTCTCAGAGACACTATTGTAGTGGTTCTTCTGATTAATTATATGTCACTTCCTTCCTCTGTTTCACTTCCTCTTTAATTTGGTCCTCCTGCTTTTCCCACTGTAGGCTAACCGTAACCGTTTAATTGCGAGCGAACCGACCAAGACTCGCGTTTTCTCCCGTTTGGTTTGCACCAGAGTGCAGACAAGCGTTCATGCCATAATGAAGCAAAAACATTTAATGAAAGAGAGCCTGTTCTGCTGTATCTGTTACAGATTTCACAAGTTTATTATCCGTGCAAAAAGGCTGATCATTCCTGTATCAGCCGGACCACGAAAGTACTGATTCAATTTGTTCAAATAATGCAGTTAGACAGACAAAAATGTCAAATTCTGCCATTTTAAAGACTAAAATACCTGGCTAATACATTCTTCTCCAAATCTTAACATTTCCGTAACACGATGTAGCCAGTTCACACCTGCTGGACAGGTTACGGAGATGCAAAGTATTTGCAAAGTGAGAACTTCTACCGTGCCGCTGCAGCTTCACTTGACGTCCAAATAGCACAGCAGGCTCAGGAGACGGGACAATACAGCAAGAGCAAGAAAGCCTGTGTACGAGCAAGAAGTGTCACTTTAACATATAAACTGTAGGTGTGTATCTGTGTGTGCTGCATTTGAGGTCAAAACCATTTGGTGAAGTAACTAAAGCTAGTTACTTCAAAATAAAGTTTCACTCAAGTACAAAGTAAAGCACGGGGGCAGATTACTCATGGTTTTACTCCGGCTTAGTCACTCGGGAGGAATTCAGTAGGCTGCCAGGCGTGTCGCGCTCGGAGGGAAACGTCAACTGGCAGAAGAAAGGCAGGAGGAGAGGAACTGACTGTTTCTCTCCCCGGTGACCTGAAATCAGTCCGATCTATACGGAGTTCCACAGGGTGGGAAATGCAAACAGGCCAGGACAGGAATCTGTACTTAAAGCCCCATGAAAGCAGAAATCAGTTCAATTCTGAGCTCTTGTTAATTTGGAACCACCAAACTAAAAACCTATGCATAAATGCTGGACAAGCAATAAACTAATTATTCAGGCAGTTGCTAAAATAAGCCGGTTAACGTTGGTTGGTTGGTTAGTGTGAAAGTATATGCCTGTGTATGGTGATATGTAAGTCTGTCACTATTAATAAATGAATTGCATAGGTTAAAATGAGCTTGATGATTTTGAGTCTTTTTTTTTTAATGAGATTTCATAATATATTTTATTTATCGCTTCGGTTGTGTCTGGCTTTATTTTTGTCTTTTTGTTTTTTTGTCTTGACTATTTAAAATATCTCAGTTCAAGTGTCTGTTATTCAGAAAATGTAAATTTTAGTGTTTTTTTTTTTTTTTTTAAGAAAATGTCTGAGATTAACCTAAAAATTTCTGAGGTTTTGGGTGGAAATTTACACCATCACCTTGACGCCAGTAACTTTTTTATTTTTTGATTTTTGTTTATTCCTTTTTCCCTTCCATAAATCTGGTGGGATGTTATCGTTCTTAAGTCCATGCTTCCAGTTCTCGCTGCAGGCATTCTCTGACGTTCTGGATGGTCTTTGTTTTCTGTAGGTGAACCCTTCAAACACGACCCCTCCTTCAAGGGACCCATCCACAACAGGTGAGGCCAGGACCGCAGGGTCGGTTTTCTCATTGTGTCGCCGATGAAAGCTCTCATTCACCGTTTTTCCCCTCTCCAGGTCCTGCACCGATATCGTCTGCTGCATCCTCTTCATTATCGCTGTAATGGGCTACATTGCAGTGGGAATACTTGGTAAGGAAGTATTCACAGTCTAGTTTAAAACAAAAAAAAAAAAAAAATCCAATTATAAGTTGTAAATATTTACATTGAATCTTTGTGCTTCCAGCCTGGTCCCAAGGCGATCCAAGGAAGGCGATCTACCCAACAGATAGTAGAGGCGACTTCTGCGGACAGGCCGGGACTCCACTCGAGTGAGTTACTTCTTAAGCAAATCTAGATATGATTTACACTGTGTAGTGTGTACAAAAAAAAAAAAATCATATTTAAATTAAACAAATTATGCTTAGCCTGGTGGGGAAGGGGGGTAAGTAAAGCCTAGTGGCCTGTTATGTTTTTAACACATTGTGGTTCAGGCTTTGTAAAACGGCATCAGTATAAGAAACCCTTCAAACTAACTTTCAGCCTTTTTTCCAAAACAGTTGCATAAACTATCGTCGACCGGGAAAATGTTCTTTGTTCCCACAGGAATAAGAGGAAGTTGTTCTACTTCAACATCATGAAGTGTGCCAGCCCCATGGTGCTGCTTTCATTCCAGTGTCCGACCACACAGGTGTGAACTCAGCCATCTTCCGTCTCCCCAGTGACTAGAGACCTGGGGAAACTGGGATATTCTAGATTGTATTCCTTTTGCATCACAGCTTTAGTTTCTTTTTCGTTGGATGTCGTCCTCCCTGCTGCTATCTGTGCTTGACAAAACTTTTCCAATGTTGATCCTTAGTTGTGTGTGGAGAAGTGTCCAGACAAGTTCATGACCTTAGTCAAAGCCCATGGAAACGACAAAGACTTTGATTACTACAAAACCTTCTGCAAGGAGACCGTGACGCGTTCAATGGTGAGATGCCGCCCGCTTAAAAATGTTTCACTCCCTAGATTACTACACATTTATCTAATCACGCTTTCTTTGTCTGTTTTTGGTCGTGTACTTCAGAGTGTAACAGAGATTCTTCGTGAACGTCTCTGCCCCGCTATGCTGATCCCCAGCAAGTCATGTTAGTGGATTTTATACTCCTGAAGTTGTTGCATTAAACGCATGCAAAATTGAATGCATTCAGTTTGCAATATTAAAAGTTAGGTTAAAAAACTGGTTTTAGAACAGATATATGTAAATATATATATCATACTGCTATATAGCTCAGTGAGGTTCTTTCTTTCTTTAGTCACCCGTAGGTGCTTTCCAGATTTGGGCTTAAAAGGAGGTGTAGTGACTGTCGGAAACAGCACCAAGTTTGAGGATGAAAATGGAAAGATGAGGGATGCTAAAGAGCTTGTGGATGGAGTAAAGTGAGTACACAACAGATTCAAAACACCACAAAAGCGGTTATTAAAATATGCCGGCGATCAGGTTTCATGGTTGGGAAATGAATCTCTTCTTAGGAATGCCACTGTGGTCATGGAGGCTCGACAGGTGGTCATGAAAATCTTTGAAGATTACACTCAGTCCTGGTACTGGATCCTTATGTGAGTAACTATTTCTCCTTCTTGTCTCTTTTTAAGTACTCGTTTTCTACTTTTTCTTATTTAAAGGGGAAATATTATGTAAAATTGATGTTTTTGAGCTTTACATTGTGTTGTTCCTTCATAAAAAAAACCCAGCTTGATTCTTTCATGCATATTTGAGAAATCCTTCAGTCTCCGTTGGCCACCATTCAGCTGTCCAGAACATCTTGAGTGGACCTAGCTCCGCCTTTGAGGACGAACTTCCTTAGCGGTGCCGTTTACGAGCTCCTGCCTCACAGAGCAGCTCTACCCTGAGATTCTCCCACTCAACTCCTTCAGACTAGCAAACAGCAGTTAGCAAACACCTGGTGGAACTGTGCATCTAGAGGAGCAACTTCTCAGAGCATCGCTGGTAAAAACGTTGCGAAAGGTTTAACAGAAGAGCCGTGTTGGGATGTCTTCCTGAAGGTGAAGTTCCAGAAAGAGCAGGAGCTTTTAAAGAGACAGATACCCAATTTCAAGGAGTTTAATCAGATGTGAAATGTGAAATTTCTTGAAGTCATTTTTGATATAAAAGGCTTTATACATCAACTGAAGCTAACATACTTGATTGTGTTATAAAATGATACCACTATGTGTTTTACCTTGGGAAAAACACATAATACTTCCCCTTTAACTGAATTCACTGTGTGTGTTTCTGTGCCTAATGTCTGAGCCTTCCTCTGCAGAGGGCTGGTTCTCGCCATGCTCCTCAGTCTGCTGTTCATCGTCCTCATGCGCTTCCTGGCCGGCGTCATGATCTGGATCATCATCTTCGCTGTGATAGCTGTACTAGGATACGGTAAGGGCCGAAAGCGCACAGTCGTTTTGCTTTTCTCCATTTCATTCAGATTTTCTGTGGTTCTGCTTTGAGGTGCATTTTAGAAAAGTTGAGCAAAGTGGATTCAGGAAGCTGGGGCATCTTTTTGTTCCGTCGCAACCACCGCACAATCTGTCAGAGAAATCGGTATTGCAGAACCAAAAAAGGAGCGGTGTGGAGTTCCGCAGGGCTGATTTTTAGAGCGTTTCTCAGAACATGAGTAACATTCCTGAAATGTTACTCATGTGATATATTTACAGTTTTATTCTTATTAACCTAATTAATATTGATGAAACTTCCTCTGGCTGTGAGATGTTGTTCTGTCCTGGTAATTTGTACGATGTGGTTTACCGCTGAAATCAGTGAACGATTGAGAGGTTTTTGCTTCCCAGTCCGGCCTGTCGTTGTCCCAGTTGGGGAAGCTTCTACTGTTCCCACTGTTCTACTTGTTTTCCATCAATGTGCCCACTTTAGGAATCTTCCACTGCTACATGGAGTATGCCCACTTGAAGAATGAGCCGGGCGCTAACGTGACCCTGCAGGAGCTGGGCTTCCAGACAGACTTCACCATCTACCTGCAAATCAGACAAACATGGCTGGCCTTCAGTGAGTGACTGGAAACCTCCGCCTGGTCTCTGTCGTTTGGCTTCGATGAGCTCACACTCTTTGCCTTGTCTTAGTGATCATCCTGGCCATCATGGAGGTCGTCATCATCCTGCTGCTCATCTTCTTGCGGAAGAGGGTCCTCATTGCCATTGCTCTCATCAAAGAGGCCAGCAAGTAAGATTTCATCAGGGTACTTTGAAAAACATAACGGCGTGTGCATCACAATCCTTTTTTTTTTTTTTAACATCTCGATCCTTTAGCTTCCACACCACGACTGGAAATCTTTGCAAACAGTTAACATTTGCATTAATAGGCGAAAAGGTCAACTTTGTTTTTGTTCTTTTTTCTACAAAAAAAAAAAATTCTCTCTTTCTTTGCTGGTATCTTTGAAGAGTGTACCTCATTATGATGAAAAAAAATAAGTTAATCAGTTTTTAATAGTTATTGTAAAACAATCATCTCGTTGTGTGACAGCAACTCTGGCCTATTTTTATTTGGCCAGAGTTTTATTTTATTTTATTTGTGCATATATGACACATATGTCATATAGGCACAATTTTTATTAGTGCCTATATGACATATGTGAAATCAACACAGGAAGTATTTAAAAATAATTCTTGTGCTTAACTGAAATTCCCAGAATTATCTTAGCCGAGTGACATCACAATCAAGTACGCCCTGTTCCAGCTAGAGAACTAGCGTACTGCGTGCTTGTGAACTCGGCAAGAACGGACTCTCAGCTGTTCTTGCCAAGAACACAAGAACGTTCTTGAGCGTTGAGAAACGACCAGAGAAAGTTCTGGTCGTTGCCATAGGAACAGCATGACGGGAACACTTTGGTACTTTCTGAATCCTTGGTAGACCTCTGCAGCAGAGCCTGGACCATGCTAACCTGGAATTCTCTTCTTCTTTTCCAGAGCCATTCGATACATGATGTGTTCCATGTTTTACCCGCTGTTCACCTTCTTGCTCCTGGCAATAGTCGTCGCTTACTGGGCCGTAACTGCTGTGTATCCTTCATGTTGTACTGTTTTGTCTGATCCTTTTTGACATCTGGGGGATAAACGGTTGCATATAGGTGTAGTGAACAGCCAGCAGAAGGCGGATCCTGCTTTAGATTTGCTGTCTTGACTTCACTCTGGATAACCTGACCTTACATTTCTTCTTAGGAAAAAAAGCAAACTTTCATCAAAGTTCAACAGGCATTGATCAATAAGTAAAATTTAAGTTTTTACTTCTGTTATTTCTTTTTCTTTTTTCTTTTTACAGCAGTAGTATGTCACCAGCCTCCTAAAATAATTCCCTGATATTTTTGCAAAAACATAATTTAAGCAAAAAAAGAAAAAAACAAAACAAAAAAAGGTTATACTTATGTTATGAGAAGCCAAAAGCCAAAGTACTTTACAAAGATCACCAAACAAAACACAGAATAAAAAAAATAACCTTTTACATGTTAACATGTTTACACAGAAACTAATCTGTAACTAATCTGTATTTATTCAGGACAGGGAGGTGGGAGGGATCTTCGTCTGAAAAACATATTGAAAACAGAGCATGTTAACTGTTATCTTATGGCCAAAGAAAACCCTCCACTTCCTCCCAGCCCCAAAACTTTCTACTGAAAGTCAACTTTTTAAGAGTTGCCGTGTTTCCATTAAGCCATTTTTTTTTATCAAATTTCAATTTGTGCAATTATATGGTGGTGGAAATGCAGCTTTTATTTTTTGCTTTTTTTTTTCTAACACTTCCTTAGTTCACTAGCAGTCGATGACTTTGTTCTGTTCTCTGTGGGTGATTCCCGTAGGAAGATCATTTGTGACCTCTGACCTCCTTTATCCTTGTAAAAAATAATTTTTCTCTTCGTGAATATTGGTCCAATGATGGTTTAATGTTTCATAAAGTATCCTTCACATTAAAATGCTGATGTTTGGAGGTTCGCTCCCCCTACAGGCCAGCGGTGAGCTTCGCTCTATTGTTGCATTTACCTTGACAGAGCAGCTTCTTGTCCACTTCCAATGAGGCCATCTACAAAGTGGTCAATCAGACGGCTTGTGTGCACTCTGGAGTAGTTTGTGATCACGCTGTAAGTTTTCCACTTCCTCTCACTACGGTCCTTTTCTTTTTAAAAGCTTGGTGCTAATTCTCCTAGCTCCTATGGATGCAGTCACTCCTACTTCTGTTTTTCAGAACTATTCCACAAGTAATATGAAAGCAGAGTGCCCGGATTCAGAGTGCAATTTTGCCTTCTACGGCGGAGAAACGGTTTACCACAAGTACCTGATTGCCCTGCAGTTCTACAATGTCTTCCTCTTCTTCTGGTGCGCCAACTTCGTCACCGCTCTGGGACAGATGTCTTTAGCGGGGGCTTTCGCCTCCTACTATTGGGCCTTAAACAAGCCGGATGACATCCCCACCTTCCCGGTGTTTTCCTCCATGGGGAGATCTCTAAGGTACGTCTGTGAGCTAATTCATCCTTTTTGAGGGCTACACGACAAATCAGCCCAGATTTTCCATAAACCTTTGGAAACTGGCAACTGTCCGATGCTTAAATGTGAAACCAACCAGAGAACTTAAGTAGATGGGGGAAAAAAGTGACTTTTTTTATTAAATATCAATGCTGTTGAGTAAAGTTTCTGTTTCTTTTACGCGCTGTGAGTAAATTTATTGAATGAAGAACAAATTTGTTTAAACCAAAATTTCACCAGACACAGACATGTAGTTTTTGTTAAAGTTTCAGAAGTTTTATATTGCAATACAATATAAAACTGTATGTCCATCCAATGTTGCTCAGCTCTGCAAGTAAGGATTGATTTGGATACATTTGACTTTTCTCTGATTTTGGTACATTGTAAATGTTTTTCATTTCTTTTGATCTATGAAATACTTTGCTCCATCTGATGCCATTTTTTGGAAATATTAAAAGTTCTTTTGATTAGTTACTCAGTACTTGATTCCTCTTTTTTTACCAAACACTTTTTTTTTTTTACTTTTGAGGAATTTCACAGTTGTTTATTTTTACTCGGGTAAAATATGTTGAAGTTGTGCTACTCTTACTCGAGTATGATTTTTGGCTACTTTAGCCACTTCTGCCCCCAGACCACATCTGCACCTACGCGGTTAACAATCGTTACCCCAACCTGACAACTTTTTTGTAAGAAAATCTCCTGAAATCAGAAACGGCAGGGCAGATTTTGTTTTTAAAAAATCTGATTGGCCTGAAACCTGCAGTCGGTGCACTTTTACTTCTAAGCATTGATATTTGCTTTATTTTCCTCCTCTGTTTGTGCCCCTTTTTTTATCCGGCAGGTATCACACGGGGTCTCTGGCGTTTGGTTCTCTAATCTTAGCAATCGTTCAGATCATCAGAGTTCTGCTGGAATATTTGGACCACAAGCTGAAAGGTGTGTTTCTCTGCGGAGCCCCATGTTTGTTCATCGCTGAGACTGTGACATGTCCTTGAAATGGTTTCTAAATGGCTCAGGCTTGGATTTGACTCTGGATTCTGTCATTGACAGGAGCCCAAAACAAATGTACAAAGTTCCTGCTGTGCTGTCTGAAGTGCTGCTTCTGGTGTTTGGAGAAATTCATCAAGTTCCTGAACAGAAACGCCTACATTATGGTGCGTGTTTGGTTACGATGTATATTAAAGGTCATACATTGGAGCACACAAAGCACATTTTATGCAGTCCTCAGTGATTTATTAAATGTTATATGATAAAAACAAATGTCAAAAATTAAGAGAAAATCTTTGATCTGTTGTGTTTTTATTTTTTTTAAATCATTTACAGTAACTATACAGGAGCCTTACAAAGCCCTTTTCCTTTTGATCCTTAATTAGGACCAGATGTGATGTTACACTGTGTGTGAGAAAGAGACCATCCAATATTGCTTAGCTCTGCAATTAAGGATAAAACAAATGTCAATGGATACAATTAGTAGAAATGTTACCAATAATAAGAATAAGATTCGTATCAAGCTAATTGCAGATTGTGGGTTTACCAGAAACATCCGAATACAAAGTTTCCAGCTCAGAACTTTTGCGTATTTTAAATTTTTTATTTGTCAGCGTGTTAAAATCAATGTAATTAATCAATCTTAACAAGCTAACGTCCAGCTTTGGTTAGTAACTGTGAAATCCAAGATGTTCAATAATGGGATTTTGTGGATTAAATTCAGAAGCTTAAAATTGTTTTTTTTTCTGTGCACCCCCAACTAAAATATAAAATCTTTTCTGAGTAACCCTAAATTAGTTGCGGGGTACAAATTCTTCTTCGTCTTCTTTTGTAAATAAATGTTTCGTTAAAAATATTTTAAAAAGTTTTTTTTTTAACGAACATTGTCAGGAAATTACAGTTTTAGGATTCAAGAAGCGAGCAAAACATTTACCTCTAACTAAACCCAACACCAGCAAAAGCAAATGTTTGCAAATCTTTTCCGTTTTGATGACCTGTCACCCCAAAATCTGACTTGAGACTCAACAAATTGAGATTCAACAAATCACCGGCCAAGATTTGTTCTTCGTATTACAAACAGCTCTGGCGTCATTTACTGAATCAAGATCCCCCTCCCTGTTGTTCATGTGCATGTTTGGCCTCTAGGTGGCGATCCATGGCAAAAACTTTTGCACCTCTGCAATGAACGCCCTCAATCTCCTCATGAGAAACATTCTCAGGTAATTGTAAACTTCATCTCATAGTGTGAATGTTTTATTTCTTTTGACTTAATAACCTGTTTAATCCTGCAGGGTCGCTGTCGTAGATAAGGTGACGGACTTCCTGCTGTTTTTGGGAAAACTGCTCATCGTTGGGCTTGTGGGTGAGTCGGTGTCACTTTTCAAAGTGATGCACAGAATCAGTCTCCGCAACACAAGCAGAACCACTCGGAACCAGCGTTATTGAATTTCCTGGTTTTCTTCTTAGGGGTCTTTGCCTTCTTTTTCTTCTCTGGAAGAGTGAAAGCCTTTGAGGATACAGCTCCCAACCTGCACTATTACTGGGTGCCAATCCTGGTGAGCGATGCTCTTTTTTTAGAAAAAAATTAAATTTTCAGTGTTCACGGTTGAATCTGTTCAGGAAGAAGCCTGGTTTCATTCCTTGTTTTGAACTTGGCTGTGTTTGTATTGATAATGACGGCCCATGGCTCGTGTTTCCCCGTACAGACCGTGGTGATTGGCTCGTATCTCATCGCCCACGGGTTCTTCAGTGTATACGACATGTGTGTGGACACGCTGTTCCTCTGTTTCTGTAAGTCAACACGGCGCTATATTGTTCACTCAGTCACTGAGATTCAGCAACTGGCTCCATCAAACTTTTCCCAACTTCGCTCTTGGATTTGGTGCCTTCACTAATTCTTATATACTTTTAATATGGTGTACAACAGCCGGGTTTGTGCATGACTTTAACATATAAAAGCTTGTCTAATTTGTTCTGTATTACCTGAAAGTTGTGGCTGCTTGGTGATGAACTTCTAATTTTCAACATCTGCAATGTCTTTGGGTGCTTTTGCTTGCCATTTGACTTTTCTTTCTCTGTTTTTGTCTCTCCTCTCCCCCCCTCTCTCACTTCCATTTCTCTTAATCCTGCTATTTCTCAATCTTCTAATCTTTTGCTCCACCATTTTAACACACACTCTCACACACACACACGTACACGCATACCTCAAGGTGAAGACCTGGAACGCAATGACGGCTCGCCTGCCAGGCCTTATTACATGTCAACAGCTATCCGGGAGATTCTGTGGAAGGGCGAGGTGGCAGATCAGAGTGCCTGTCCTGTCCTGCAGCCGCAGGATGAAGACGGGCGCTGAAAAAAACCCCCGGGAGAAGGACGAACTTTAGAGATGAGGACTTTGTGCCGAATTAGAAGCACAACAAAAAGTGTGGTGATCCTCCTTTCTGAGGAGCAGAAACATCGATGAACGACAAATTGCCTTCAATGGAACCATATAGTTACGCATAGCCGTTGAAAAGCTTCCTTTTTATTAATATTAGAAAACTTAAAGTGATGATTAAATGTAAAGCGTCCGATACCAATACAGGTATCGCCGTATCGGATTAGTTCCGCCGATACTGATCCGATACAGAAAAATGGTGCTGGATTGACTTAAAATATTTTTTTTTTTTATACCCAAGTGTGCTGGTCGAGTACAGCTCACTTAAATACACCGATAGCTTCACAAGCTTCGTCAAACATGTAAAAACACAACTTTAATTTGTTCAATCAGTGCAGCAAGGACTATAACAGCTAATGTAAAACAAATTATAAAGAAACTAACAGAAACGATAAGTCTACTACTTTGGCCAAACATGTAAAAATAAACTGCAACTTTTGTTAAAATAAATTAGGAATGATTCAGCACCATTTTACTTGCGTGGTTTGGGAAGACCAAACCCCATGACTAGTTTTCACCGGCTCAACAGTTGACGTTTCCATTGCTTATTGATCACTGAGAAATTTGGCCACTGCTTTATCGTTTGAGTGCTTTTGTGAAATGTTCAAGTCTACGAAGTGACTAATTTCTGACAGTATGGGACTCCAATCTGAAGCGTTTTTCGAAGTGCAGCAGCACAGGAGCGTACTTTTCTTCTTTGGGGATTGTGTTCATCTCCTCAGTTAAACCAGTGGGAAATCTGGCTGCCATTTTGACACTTTTGCCTTCTTAAATGGTTGCTTCTGCAACCAGTGGAAACTTGACGGCCATGATGTGCCTCTGGTCCTCCTTTTCTACTGAAACGGTAAAACATTAGGTAGCCTTAAAACTAACGTCCAATATATCCTGCACTTTATCTCAACACTAAGCCGTATTTCATGTTACTTTATCTGCAGCTGGGTTCCATTGACCATATAATTGCACAATTTAACACTTCAAAATTAAAGATGCTTCATGGAAACACAACAATTTTGGAAAAATCCTTTTTTTTTTTGATGAAAAGTTTGTTAGAATGCAGTTTTGGCTTATTTCCCAAAACTGTAATTGAAACACTTTCTTCGCGTCACACAAGTCACATGATCAACAACCGGGCGTTGCAATTGGCGCAAACCACAAAGACAGGAAGTGGTAGGAGGATCATGACATGTTTTTAATGACTTATCATGCGAACAAAGGTGTTCACATAGGATTTTAATCGATTTTCTGATTTAACTGAAACTCTGCAATTATAAAATTTCTGGGGCGTTTTTGACATCGGCAGAATACTGACAGAGTTTTGAGATTTGTAATGGAAACGAAACTACCGACACTTCCAAGACCAAGCAGGGTTTATGATTATTTTCTAGGCTGTAGATGTTTGATAACTTCCAAACATATTGTTGGAACAGTTTCCTTATCCATGTGAACAGTTCACTGTGATGAAGAATGAATTGAAAATGACTACGACTGCATGTTTCTGTTTGAACTATTAAAGCTGGATGCCTTTTGTTCCTATTAAACAAACGAGTCTTTGTCTCTGAAACTCCCCCCTACCTATACTTTTTGAACTTTTATGCTTGTTTGAAACGATTCAGCTGCCTGACTGGGTTTTTTTTATTGTTGTTTTTTTTTTAACTGCATCTTTTTCAGTGGAGGACCTGGAGAGGAATGATGGGAGTCCTGAGAGGCCTTACCTGATGCCCGATAGCCTCCTCAAGATCCTAAATAAGAAGAACAAGACCAAAGCAGGGGAGTAGAACATTTGGTCAAACTGTACAGCTCCACATGAGACCAATCTGTTAATTCAGAGACTGTGGCTTTGAGGAACACTTTGCCAAAGACGAGAACCAAAGTCCCTGAATCGTCAGGATTTGCTCAACGTCCTCTTATGTCAGATGTATTTACTACGTAATGGGTCGGAGCGTCTGTCTGTGTCACACACCCATCATGTCCGTCTTATCCTAGCTTCCAAAGCTTTCCGGTTAAGTGAATTTTTAAAGTCGAATATGGTATCAGTTTCTTTTGTATTGCATGTTGTTAAGAGCTTTTTTTTAATCATGCAAGTTTTCTTGAGCATGTTTTATGTTGTTGTGTGAAGGTACACGGTAACTTCTTGATGCTTAAAGTGCTTTTACAACTTCATGTGTGATCTTATTTTATTACTTGATGTTACTAAAGCCAGCGCACTGCCAGTTAGGGGTATTATGGGAAGGATTTTATCTGATACAAAAGCAGTTTATATAAATGTACAGGTTTGTATTTGGGACATATGCTGTATTTGTTTAAAAATAAAGTTGTTTTTCATATATATATATAAAAAACTATCCCAGAGTCATTGGAGTCATTCACAGCCGTCTCACCATCATACAGTCCATATATTCTGTCTCTGTGCCAGTAGTACATTTGTGCTGCATTAAATAAATGTCACCAAAGTTTCACAGTGTGTCCACGCATCCTTGGTCATAAATTCGCACACCTAAAATTAAAGCCTGGCAAGGTCTTCATTTCCTTTAGTTTGTGTTTTTAAACTTGGCCTTAAATGCGCTGATTACAAGTCTTAAATTTTGCCATGGCAGGACCACTTACTTGAGAATATTCTTTGTTTTTGTTTTTCTGCCAGGCAAAGGTTTTGGTCGTGCACACATCTTCAGTGCTTTCTGAACCTCAAGTCAGCGATGACGAGCTGCTAACATACCCCTGCTAGCCAGCAAGAGTTCTTTTGTGTCACAAGAGGAAATTCACTGTCAGGTGACTGGACGACACTCGTCGTCGCCATTGTAGAGAGCATGTGCAGATTTTCTTTTGTACATTTCTGTTGTAATTCTTAGTTGTAAAAAGTCTTAAATGAGCAGAAATCTTATGTCAGAAGGTAAAGAGAAGAAGGTCGTATTAAGTGTTTGAGCTCACATGTTTTCTTTTAACTCCAAATTGTTTGTTTTTTTTTTCTTTTCAAATAAAAGATTTAGAAGATCTACATTGGGAACTACATTACATGTAGTGCCACGCGTGTGCCACCTGGGGGCAGTAGTCTAGTGCCAAATGAACTAGACTACTCTCACACTTCCTTTTCTCTTGTTAATTATGAAGGAATTGGATCAAAAAGCTGCCAGCTGCTCCAGAGCCGCTCCAGTGAAGCTGGCCGCTGACATTCAGTGAAGTAGTTCTCTGAGCACACTGCTCATGACAAGAAGTGCTCGTCATGAGGCTGATGAATGTGAAGACTTTCAACAGGTATTTTGGGCCTTGAGCTCCAGCGATAAGGAACCGTCTGCCTGCATTCCTCAGTGTTGTTCCCCATTGTTTGTCATCTTTCCTTCTAAATATTTGACTTCCTGAGTCTAAAGTCCAAATGCCAGATGTCTTATGATTTTTACTTTGCAATAATTCACAAGGACACAGCGGACTCACTGACAAGTGCCAGCCTGGCAGTCTTTTAAGCCAATTGGGACCGAACTAATTACCGAAAGAACGGTTCATTTGTGGAAAATGCTCAGACGAAAGACCTTAAACGTAATTTCCAAGGCTCTCTCCCAAAAGCGTTGAGCAGTAGCTGCTCTTTACAGATGTTGTTCGAAGGTTGGACTTGGACATGAAGTGAGAATACCTCAGTAATGAGTCTTTCTCGTCAACCATAGAGTTTACATTCCGTTGCCATGAAAAGATGGTGGTGTAAAATAGAGAAATACTTTGCGACATACCAAGCCAAGCTCACCTTACGACACATTTCAGGAGTGAGAAGTGAGAAGAAGGAAGAAACCCCAGAAAACGCTACAATCACCGGTGTCTGGTCCGAAGAACAGCTATAGGGCGTTTAGACCGAGGTTGAGATTATTAGAGTGAAAAACAACAAAACTTGTTAAACAATCTTAGCGACCAAAAGAAATTGATCTTTATTGGCCAGAAACTAGATTTTGTTTTTTAAACTTAGTTCAATATCCAGCATGATTGTATGTAAAACACACAGTAATCACTGAAGGTACAACACAACTCAGGTGTTAAACCACGTTTTGCTCTAGTTGTTCCTCTAGTGTTTAAATGTGTCGAAAGCAAAAGTATGCATTGACACCAGCTGGATTTGCTAGCAGTTGTTCTAGTTATTTTATTATTATTATTATTATTATTATTATTATTTTATTTTTTTTATTGGAATGATCTTTTGAAGCAAAGGATCACATAACCGGTCTATAAATTATGATTATGCTATAAATTATGATTATGTTATGATTATGTGACTATAATCACAAAAGAATGTGACCTTTCAAAACCTTTAAAATACCAAATTTGACCCATTTTAACTTTGATGCTTGTTCACTAGTGGATCATGTTTACCAATGAGGAGACTTGTAAAGGTAATCTCTAGATTTTATTCATGGTCAAAATGCAAATGCACACCACACTAATCTCAGTTTTACGTTTGTCAAGTCTGGGGATAGCGATGAATCTTTTTCCCTGCAGTTCAATAATTACATGCCACTTTGCGCTTTTTGCGTTTTTGCATCAAATCCCATGAAAATGCATTGAACTTCATGAGTTGGAATGAGACAAAAAAGTATAACATATAATTGGCATGTTCTGCGTCACGCATGCACAGAGCCTGGGAAACGCAGCGATAATGACAGAAATGCAAAGTAAAACCTTAGTGGGGCCCCACCCAGCGTCAGCATCAGTGTCTTCTCACCAGTGACGACGCTGGGAGGTTGTTGTAGCCGTAACCCGAGCTGCGTTGTGAGGCACGAAGAGGATCGGAATGTCACGGTAACCGTGTCAGTGCTCTCGTTGCCACAAAAGACATGCGCATCATTATACGCACGAGGGCTGAACCGACTCATATTCATTCACTTGATGCTCTAAATGTTCTGCTGTTAGTGGGTCTTCTATTCTAAACAAAGCAGCAAGCTGTTGGCCGGAAAATTGCCAAAAGCGTGAAAGAAAAATAATCTTTCACGGAACGGAGGAGTGTGTGTGTGTGTCTCTCCTGACACGACGGCGACCACACTGAGACAATCTGGCTTCCAACAAGGTGACCTATCAACATTTTATTGAACTCTTCATTCAAGTGAAGGAACCAGTACGATTTCTTCAGGAGGATTCTGCAGGCACCTCAAATGTGAGATGCTGTCTTGGCATCAGTGTGAAACATCAACTTTATCTTGACAGTCATATGCATGTTCTGGTCTCATGAGGGTTTTCCGTGCTCTTTGTGTTTAGTCATCACGAGGCTGAAAGTCAAACATTTGGTTATGTGAGCGTCCTTCGACTGATTCGGTCATCTGGTGGCATAAAAATAATAAAAATAAATAAACCACAACAATTAGAGAGACATTACAAGGTGTTTCTTTTCAGTTTGTTCTCTGATTTTAGATGTATTTTGTATAAGATTGTGTTTTAAGTGATTGTGTTAATGTTTGTGCTGCTTCACTGAGCTTTTACATTGCACCTTATGGACAAATAAAGGTTTATTGAATTGAATTGTATTGAATTGGGTAAAACTGCTGGACCTACAGTAGGCTATCATATAAAAAGCAATGGGACTCTTGGAGGAAAATAGCTATTGAAGTCAGATTTAAGGTCACGCCACACCATTTTCATTGGATTTAAGTAAGACTTTAAGTAGGCCACTGCTATGTGCTTTTTTTTCTTTTTTTTCTTTTTTTCTTTTTCCTGGTTCTTTTGCATAACCAGACTGCTTTAGCATTAATGTCATAAACCGATGACCAGACGTTCTCCTTCAGTAGTTTCCATTAAAGAATAAACTTGAGTGTTATGGGCTTTATAAGTGAAATAAAATTCTATTCTATATTTAACAAGGAGACAACAGAGAGAACAAACAAAAAAAACTAATAAAATAAAAACAAAGCTAATTCATCCTAAAATAGCGCAATGGAATAATTAAAACTTGAATAGTGACCAGGTCCGTAAAATGCCAGCGGTTGACGTGAAGAGGAAGGATTTTTTGACGCACACGCCAGACGCAGACAGGCGCGACGGGGACACCCCTCCTCCCTTCTGTCAGGTCCCGGGAGAGCCGCCGCCTCCCGCAGAAGGACGGACGGGTTTCTATCCCGTCTCCCGTCACAGAGGGAGAGGAGAGCGTCTGAGCCGGTGTCGGTGTCGGTGCTGTCGGACGGCTCAAAAAAAAAAAACAACCAAAAAAAAAACAAAACACCCAGGCACCGACCGCAGGCAAAAACCAAAGAGAACCAGAACGACTCTTTAAAAATATCCAGCAGCAGAAATGAAGCTAAAACCCCTTCAACGTTTCAGCACGAGCGCGTGAAGGTGGCTCGCGACCGGACCGGTGTCTTTTTTTGTTTAAATTAGTTGGAAAAAGGCAGACTCACACGGACTTTTTTTTTTTTGTTCATCTTGTTGTTTGTTTCGTTGTTTCGCGAGTTGCGAGTTAACTTTACGTGAAGCTGCTGTGAGGATGAAGAGCCGCAGTTCGTAAGCCGAGCGGACGAGATGGGCAAATGGGAGCTGACCATGGTGAGTCCCGCTGGAAGCGTCACGTATCAGGTGTCGCAGACAGTCACCTGCTGTGTGAGAGGAGTCTACGGGTTTTAGTTAGAAGGAGGAAAGTTGCTCTTTGAACGGTATTGATGTTATTTTCCTCTCCATTCAAAAGGGCTCTGCGTTGTAGGTTTTAGTTGAGTTCATAGCCTAGCAACCTTTGGGGTGGTTGCTAGGCTCATAGCAACCACCCCAAAGGAACATTAATGTGTTTTTCTTAATATTGCTCATGCTTTCTTTTGTTGATTTCTAACAGATATTATTTTGTTGTTAACTTCAATCAATTCTATGTGGCATGCACTATTTTATTAATAAATTATAAATGATACAATAACTGTACATACAGTAGAACTAGGGAGAAGAGGTTGCGTTTTCAATCGACAGTATGTGGACACTGTGGCTCACCGCTCAGGGGGAAATGTTGTCAAGGGGCGGCACAAGTTTTATTTATTTATTTATTTTTTTGAAACCTTCATTCTAACTGTAGACACAATAAGAGAATATCTTTTCTTTTTTGTTCACTTTTGGGATTTCAGACTGAGACAAGCCTGAAAAGTGAACCGTAGGAAGAGCTCATCGTTTTTGTCTCAAATCTTTTTGCGAGCTCAGCATTTCAAGTGAAGACGTGAGCAGCAGACAGGATCTGTTACACTGGAAATTAAACTATAAGTATTCCTATGAGGCTACTTGGGATAAAGTTTTTTTTTAAAAATACTTTAAATTTATTAGCAAGGTAATAATAAATTAACACTTATAAGCTGTAGTTAAACTAGCTTGCTAGGCAAATTTTGTTAATTAGAACACATTTTATATATATATATATATATATATATATATATATATATATATATATATATATATATATATATATATATATATATATATATATATATATATATATATATATTATATATATATATATATATATATTTATTTATTTATTTTATTTTTTTAGGTAGTATTTGTTACCTAAATCAAGTAGCTAATGTTGACATTTTTAATTGAACTTTAAAAATTCAAAATTACTTCCTACAGTTTATGGAAAAGTAGCTGCATTACTCGATGGTGATGCAGGAGTTTTCACGTTAAAGTGTGATAAGCCAGACTCGGGCGCACATATCTGATAAAACCGGTTCTCCAGTGTCATTCCAGGCGCGCTTTTAAAAACTCTGCTTTGCCTTTGGCCCTAAAACCAAACTGCAAAGTCTAACCTCTTGTTTTGATTTTATGAAAAGAGGATTTAAATCTAAGAGCAACGACTCCTGCTGCCGTCAACACCTGCAGATTCTATTGAGCGCTCTTTCGTTTTTTTAAATAAAAGGACTGAATACACTGGAAATCTTTTTTTTTTTTTTCCCAGAAGTTGCTGTTCCAAGCTCTTGATTTTCCTTTATTTGTCCATAAACACTGATGTTTAGCTCTAAGATTCTTGGAAAGATCAGAGCAGCAAGGAAGTTGTTTAAAAAAAACAAAACAAAACAAAAACAGACACCATTATGCTATTCTTCTACATCTGTTCCATCTATCTGAATCAGCTAGATCTGAAATAATTGCTGTCATCATCACACGCCAACCTGTTTGTGCCGTCGCTGCAGATGATGACTGTTAGCGGACGTAAATATTACCTCGTTGCTGCGGCTTCGCGAGGGATCAGTGTTAAGTCTCAGTGGGCTGCTGTGTCACCTGTTTGTGTGGCCAGGATTGCTTGTGACTATTTCTGTTTGCTGAGCTCAACCTCTGACCCTTCTGTTGTAACTGCAAACATAACTCGATCTACATGTGAGTCTGTATCTTTGAGTTTTTGGATTTCTGACAGTGTTTGATTGTGTTTTTGTTTTTTGTTTTTTTTCTTTTCTCTCCAGAATCCAGTGCAGGAGTGGGGTGAGGAGAAGGAGGACGGCGTCGTGTACGGGGTGACGCTGCGCCGGGAGCCGGACCCGACCTCGCCCGGCCCCAGCGAGACGGGCTCCTGCTGCGGTTTTGTCCAGTACAGGACCTGCAAGGTGCGGCGTCTGAAAGCCGCCACCCTGGACTTGCTCATAAGCCACCTCCTGGACAGCAGCAGCACGCAGGACCCGGACTACAGCCGGATCTTCCTGTCCACCTACCGGACCTACACCAGCACCACGGCACTCATAGAGCTGCTCTTCCAGAGGTACAGCTGCCTCCTTTGTCCCACTGTCTGTTTTCATCTGGTCTCTCGGTTTCTGTGCCATCTACATCAGAGGTGTAAAAAGTATGGCCCTTGCAGAGCATTTTGTGCGAACAGCGACGGAAAGACGGCAAAAACTTGGTTTTCCATCTCAAGTTTGGAGACCGATATTAAAGTTAAAAAGAAAACTTTTCCAGTGATATTTTTTTCCTGCCTTTAAATTGAAGAAAATTAGCAAAACAAACTTAAAAAAACAAACTTCAAAAACACACACGTACACTGGAAAAACAAAATCTTACCAAGTATTTTTCCACCAGTGCAACAAAACCAATACAGTGGGGAAATAAAGAATGGAATGATTTAGATTGATGGTTTTGTGTCAAAATGGCCTAGTCAAAGTTTTACAGAATCTCTGGCAGGACTTGTAAAATAATGTCCACAGATGTTCTGACTGAGTTTGAGATAATTTTCTCCAAAAAAGTGGGCAAAATCTTCTGATTGGAGGTTCACTGACTGTAGTATTCTGGCCAATCACAGATTGTTTTTTGTTTTAATTTCTGAAAAAAAGTTATTATTATTTCTTGTTTTATTTTTTATTTATTTATTTTTGCTAAATGTAGCAAGAGAGTCAGTAAGTCGGCAGGTATTCACATGCTAGTCTCCGCCCATCACCCAAAATTAAGGAAGTCGGTACCAGTCGATTGGCTGGCTAAAGAAATTCACCAAACCTCACCGAACCTCTACTTCAAGTTCTTATTGTACAAAATCTAATAGAGGCAATCTGCTGAGTGAGCAGTACGTGACGTGGCATCGATGTGCGCATTACCACAAGGTAGGACGGATTTACGGGCAGCACAGATAAACAGAACACCTGCTTTGATGTGATTGGTGCTGAGGAGGTGCTGATTAGCTGGAAGCTCCCAACAACAGCCATTATGCATCGCCCGGGTTTAACGTTAGGGAGCAGGCGGGCGCAAATAATAATCAAAAGATTTCAGAAGACGGAAAGGAAGAGGCTGACTTTTGATTTTCTTGCTCGTTTTTTTATTTGATTACAGGGACAGCGCTTCTTCAGATGTGGACAACGTGGGTTACTGCAGGAGGTGGGTGCAAAACGTCCCAGCTCGAGGCATGTTGTGGTTTTTCGTGGTTGGTGAAGTTTTCCTCCATGTGCTCTGATCTCTCTCTCTCTGTCTCTCTCTCTCTCTCGCTCTCCAGCCTTCTGTTGACGTTCATCCAGACGTGGTTGGATGAGTACAGCGAGGACTTCAGGGACCCTCCGCTGCACCCGGCCCTCCGCCTGCTGCTGGATCACCTGAGGATCAGCTCCGCCATGCACGGCGGCATGCGCAGCCAGCCGAACTTCTGCTCACTGGCCGGACAAGCCGAGGAGCTGCTCAGAAAGTTCCAGAAAGACGAAGGTGACCCTTTACTCCACAACTTCTCCTTTGGCTACGATGGCACAGCTGGTCTCCTTGACAGTAATTGTGGTAGGAAACACTTTAAGTTCCCTCTGGTAACAGTGTATTTTTTCTTTTTCTTAATTTCAGGAGCATTGTCGAATGTTGCTGCTGGTCTTGATCAAGGGGAGGAAGAGTCTGCCAGCGAGGATTCAGGATGTGAAACCTCTCTGGATCAGAGCAGCGTCATGGATTTCTCCGCCTCAGCCATCGCTGAGCAGCTCACTCAAATGGACTCAGTGCGTCACTGGATATTTTTTCCATGTCTCGTCATTAAACGTTGCCCATAACTGGCGTTTTAAAGGCTGACGGTGGACTTCCTTGACCTTTCCAGGCCCTGTTTGTCAAAGTGGTGCCCTACCAGTGCCTGGGCTGCATGTGGTCCCAGAGAGACAAGAAGGAAAACATGTCGCCCACAATCCGAGCCACCATCACGCAGTTCAACGCGTTGACCAACAGGGTTATCGTGTCGCTGCTCTCCCAGTCTGCAGAACCGCCTAACGGCTCCTCTGGGTCGCCTCCTACAACTCCGGCCCAGAGGGCTCGCATCATTGAGAAGTGGATCAAAGTGGCACAGGTGTGTTATAGTAACCAGGTGACTCAGGAGCTTTTTTTTTAGTCATTATGTAAAGGTGGTAAGCTTGACACATGAAAATAGACGCTCGGAATCAGGCCAACACTAATTTATACTGCGTGTTGCTTATCCTCACTGTAACCCTAGACTCCAGGGGGCAGTGTGGGGCGCCCACACTAAGCATACAACACTACAAATAATGCTAAGAAGTAGAAATACACAGTTATCAAAAGCACTGTGAGTGCGGTGGTGGTTTTTTTCTTTTTGTTTCTCTTATCCAGAGACACCATGTGTGTTTTTTTTAAGTGCAACTTTTTGGAGAAATATTTGCTGTTGGACAATCATCAGTAGTTTATCTGTTCAGCAGCAGACTGCAGGTTGGCTACTTGCTTAAACTTGCTGATTTATCGGCTACGCTCCTAAGTCTAGAACGACTGAGAATAACAATAGGGCATAACACCATGGAACCTTTGCATGTTTTCCTAAAAGTGCATCACACTTTGAAAATCTCACACCTACCCATGCCTGGTCAGCATAGAGTTGGAGAAACATTGAAATGACGGGTTTCGGTTCTGTTTGGCAGGAATGTCGCAGCTTGAAGAACTTCTCCTCCCTCAAGGCGATCCTGTCTGCCCTGCATTCGAACGCCGTCTACAGGCTGAGGAAGACCTGGGCAGCTGTCAGCAGGTGGGGTTTTGGATGATCCGTCTATTTTATTTCATTTCAAAGGCCGCACTCTCTGGCCCGGCACCAAGGTCGTAAATAGATTTTCTCTACATAACAAGGACATCAACGTAATGATGTCCTTGTTGTGTAATGGGTGCAATTCTGTGAAACTGGATTGGCCGAGTCAGCAAACGTCTCCTTTGGTGGATGACTTATATTTTAGCTCGGGTCTTGAACTGAGTTAAAAGTTCACTAGTTTGCTTGCCGTGCAAATAAGTTCAACTTTGGAAAAGCTTTAGAAATGCTTAGTGTGGATAACGTTAGAGCAACCCGCAGCTGTCGTCTTCATGTCGCCTTGGTCCCTGTTTGCAGAGACAGCATGGCCGCGTTCGACAATCTGTGGGAGACGTTCCCGGACGAGAACTGCGTTCTGACCAACAGAGAGCTCCTGGTGGAGGTGAGAGAAACACGTCATGTTTGCGGAGTTAACTCTCACATACACAACTCATGAAGATCAACACTGCTTGTGTACCAATAAATCGCCCCAGAGTTCCTTAATCTTGGTTGATCAGCTATTGGCCATGAGAAACTGATCTTACCAACATCCACAAAGGACTGAAAATCAGCTGTAGTCACAATTATTCCTTCTTATTGCTGGTGCCATCTTGGTTCCCCCATCATGATTCTACATGTATTTTTGCAAACAGAGCTATTCCCAATGTCTTGTTAGCCTGTGATGAGCTGCAGTAACCTTCTTTCAGCCATCTGATCGGCAGTGTCGTACCACTTTCTGGCTGTTCCGGTATTCAAAATTCAAGGTCCAGACGTTAAACTGTTGAATTTACAACCGTATCAATTTTAAAATATGAACGATTTAAAACATTAGCATGCCTTAATACCAGTAACCAGTACACGGTGAATGTTAAGTACGGTAAAAATCCTTAATATTTGGGGAGCAGCAAATGCATTTATCTGCTCACTTTTTAAAACTCATGACTTGTTGATTATAAGTTGCCCCATGCAGAATTTTGAAAAAAAATAAAATAAAATAAAAAAAATAATTGGTTGCATATAAAATCCAGACTTTATACGCAATTACAGATTTGGATCTTGAACAGACAAAATAATCATAAAAAAAACCCGTTACAAAGAAATCAGAGCGTTAGCTCATGAACAAGGCGCAAAGAGCGTCTCCTTGAACACGAACGCCACTCTTTTAATCTTTAGAAAGATTCCCCTTTGAGTTAATGTTTGCAGAAATGGTTATGAATGGCAAACAAGGGGCTTTGAGCACATCGTGTTCCCGCCTCACTCTTCTCCACTCTTCTCTCCGTGACTTTCTTTAGGGACCTGCGTCACAGACGTCTTTTGTCCCGCTCCAATAAAGAACCCTAAAGCCATTAGATCCCTTGCTCTTTCTGTACCCAGCAGCTAAACAGCTAGAGTTTGTTGCCCCACAATACCCTCTCTTGATTGCCTTGCATTTTTCAGGCAGTCCTCTTATCTATGTAAACTCTGGTATTAATGTGTTTTCCAAACGTAAGCCTATTTGCTTATGGATAAAGGCACATTAGAAATGGACTTCAGTCCTTTTGGGGAAAAGAGAAACAAACAACCTAACGATTAACAGTTAAACAGGATGTTCAGGCTAATGGGTGATAAAAGCTCTTCCTTGTGCCTCTAACCTTGAACTGAGCTCAGCTTTGATTGTCGTCAACAGGACGGAAGCCAAGCCAATGTGGATAATGTTTCTCCAAAGTTAAACAAGAAGTGTCCCCGGCAGATGGTAAGCTATGTCTAAATACGAATAAAGGAAAAAAAAAAAAAAAGAGAGAGAGAGAGAGAACCGGTGCTTGGTTTATCACTTGGTCTTTCATCTTTGAGTCATTTTCATATGAGGCAGAAGATTCATGCAAATCCCCCTCATACTCTACGCCTCTGAATGAGTCCAGCGAGGGTTGATTTCCCTCTCTGGAACTCGGCTGGAACCCGAAATTATTTTTAGCTCCGCTCGGCGCTGAGCGGGTTTCAAATGCCGTCAGGTCAATAGGATTATAGGTCAGTAATAATAGACCAGACGGGGGGGGGAGGGGTTTTAATGGGGTCCTGTCCACATTCTTCTGGGTGGTAATATGAGCGCTTCTGCTTGCTGC
Source organism: Poeciliopsis gracilis (assembly GCA_911649635.1). Classification (NCBI taxonomy): domain Eukaryota; kingdom Metazoa; phylum Chordata; class Actinopteri; order Cyprinodontiformes; family Poeciliidae; genus Poeciliopsis; species Poeciliopsis gracilis. The sequence continues at coordinate 848,016 of CAJVRI010001002.1, forward strand.
CTTCAGTCCTGGTGTGAACATTGTCATGTTTAGATCTGTCAATGTAAAACAAGCCAATGGGAAACAAAGGAGCAAAACTGATTTTAGAGGAAAGCTAAAGGGGGAATGAACCTGCTGCTGTGAAGTAATTGGGTTTCTACACATGGCTTGTTTACAGAGTACTTCGAGTGGAGTGGTCCCTTACCTGGGCACCTATCTGACCGTCCTCACCATGTTGGACACGGCTCTACCCGACACCACAGAGGTAAACGGTGCCACGTTTCTGCTGGGACACTTGAACATTTTATTGGCAGTTCTAGATCAAATTTACCAGGAAGGCCAGTGAATTTCAGTAGAGCACAGAACAAAGGAATAAATTGATGATCCATCTTTTAATATATTAATCGAGCCACTTGTGGCTCTAGAACTGGACTATTGAAAACTGTGATCTTGTGTCAACATGGCTGATGCTAAAAGTACATTATCTTCATGTTTATTTAATTTGTAAAGTAAAACGGTGTGGATGAAAAGCGGAGCAATTAGTTGTAGTTTTTCTGCCAGCTCGTCGGTTTCTTTTTTTCTTTTTTTTTTTTTTTGCTAGGCAACATATGTACACCAAACATGAGCCTGTTAGCTTATCAATTAAAAAAAACAACAATAAACTCCTGAGCAGCATACTCACTTAAAGTATGCATTTAAAAATTGGGTTTTACTTTAGTTATTTAAAAGAAAAAAAACGATAGAAATTCTACATTTTAGGCTGCCTTTAGCATCTCTTTGTTACTGTTAGCAACCTGCAAGAACTGGTGCTTTCTTTAGGACTCCTTTTCCAAGCAGTACGTTCAATAACAGACAGAATGAACTTTGAAGCAAATGAAACTGACATATTTACTGTAATATATTCCTTCTTGTTGTTTACTGAAGTCTTGCTCTTTGCTACATCAGCTGAGGGTTTCCTTAGCATTAGCATGAGCTGCTAGCAGCTAAAAATGTTGCTTTTAGTCATTGGGAAAAAGACTTTTGAGTTTCTTGTAACCGTCAGTTTTTTGTTGCATGTGGATCATGAACAAGTAATATTCTTAGAGAAGCAATAACGTTGGTTTTTAATACTAATAAAAGCTTACTTTGATTGTTAAAGAAATTGCTGGGGGGGTTTTATTTAGAGCGAAACAAAAATAATGTCGCTTATTAGATTTTTAAAATCAGGCTGTATACTATTGAAGTTTTGTGCTTGTAAAATCAGCTGTGTTGCATTTACAATAACTCACTTAGAAAAATTTAAAAAAAACAACAACCCAAAGACGTGTGAAAGAATTACAGAGTTGCTCAAGAAAGCTGTTTGTTGTACTTTTACCAACATGGTTAATATTTAGAAAAAAACAACTTTGGTTACATAAACCAAATTAATCATTGATTTATGTAACAAATGTAATAATCTACTCTCTTAACAGGACGGACTTATAAACTTTGAGAAGAGGAGGAGGGTAAGTAGCTCCTGTCATTTAAGGGATTCTTCTTCTTTATGTGACATTTTTCTTCATGCTGGATGAGTGTCTAGTAGATAGTGGAGTAGTATACATGTTGTCAGAGTTAACGGAAAGTTAAACATAAACCTGGCTTCATGTTCGAAGCTGCAGTTCTCATGTGACTTTCTTGAGTGCCGCGACTGCAACCTTGTTGCTCCGGGCCAAGATTACGCAACCTGAAGTCCTGCCGTCCAGCGGCGCGTTTCGCCTCGCTTTCACCGTCTCCACCGTCAACATTTCTCGTTCCCCACGCAGGAGTTCGACGTCCTGTCACAGATCCGCGTGCTGCAGGCGTCCTGTTCCCAGTACAGCCTCCCCAAGCATCCCAAAATCTCCGCTTGGCTGCACGGACACAGGCCGCTCACAGATCAGGAGAGGTGAGCCGGAAATGCTTATTTATTTCCCCCTTTTGTCACGTGACAAAAATCACACGCATCCCTGCTTGAGTGTAGTAAAGATTTGGTTGCTGGGGACTGCAACAGTTGCTTTTCAAAACCTTATTTTCTGCGTAAAAGAATAAAAGAAACAGGATGTTTGATTTGGAGATTCAAATTCGGAGGAAGTATGAAAATTCAATACTTCCTTGTGTTTTCTAATTTGATGTTTTTTACTGTTTCAGCTACGAAATGTCAAAGCAGCTGGAGCCTCCGGTGGACGCTTGTTCACCCAATTCCTGGAGCAACCGCTCTATCACAAAGAAACTCTCCTTGTGAGTGTCACACTGCACACAACGTCTCGGAAACGTACTTACAATACAACCACACCCTGTAACAACTTTGAATGATATTTTATGCAACAGAGCAGTGGTTCCCAAAGTGTGGGGCGCGCCCCTCAGGGGGATTTTATTGTAATCCATATGGGGGCCCAGAAAATCTTTGGGACCCACTGCAACAGAGCAATAAAAAGGACTGAGAAGCGAATGGGATAGTTTGTTTCTTCTACCTTCTCACATATGGAGGTTGAAATGTCTTCCCCTCCTTGCTGGCAGCCCAGCTCCAGCGCGTTTGGATCGCAGCTCTGCCTGCCTGTTCAGACTTGTCCTGCTGCGACCTGTTGCGCATTGAGATGTTGTTTTAGGCTTGAATGGCTTCGGCGCTAGGCTAGCTCCTTTTGACACGACTTGGAACATAACAGTGGTGTTTTTCAGCGTCTCACCAAATCGGGTTCGGATGCAGAGAGGACCAAGGAAATCAGCTTGCACGTCAGATTTACAGCCGTACCGGAAACGTGAATACAAAGGTTCCAGCTCAGGATGTTTGTAGATTTAAAAAAAAATAAAAAATTCATTCAAATGTTTAAAATCTTTATAATTATTTGAAATTAGCGCTCTAATTGCGATCCTTCCATTTCAAAATGATGTTCCACTTTGTCTTGACGTCCTAATAAAATACATTGGAGCTTGTGGTCGTTACATAACCAAATGTGTGAACACTTTTCCGCAGTGCTTTAGCTTATGTTTGCATGTTCAAACCAGAAGCCGATGCTCATAATTTACAGCGCTCATCGGGTTCATTTGCATTTGGATGATAAGAATCGGATGTTGATTAACAGCTTGTGTGATATCGTCGTTCTTCGGGTTCAGTTGGTTTGCTGCGGCGTCCTTAATGAGATTTTTTCCCCCTCAGCTTCAGGTCGGTGAGTGAGACCGCCAAGAAACTCCCAGCTGACCAGATCAGCGTGTCATCCTCTGGATCCAGCGGATCTGAGATGGAAGATCTTTCTTCCCCAAACTCAGCATGTTCTATTAAACTACAGGTAACCATCTCTCTCTCTCTCTCTCTCTCTCTCTCTCTCTCTCTCTCTCTCTCTCTCTCTGTGTGTGTCTCTCTCTCTCTCTCTCTCTCTGTGTGTGTGTGTGAGTGTCTTTGTTCTTAGATGAAAGGCCATTGTCTCTGTCTTGTATCTATTGTCTCTAGTGCCAACAGCGATGGTCTTTGTTGAAAGCCAAGTCATTCTGTGTCTCCAACAAAATGCGTTCTGTTTCTCAAACAGTCGTCCTCTTGAAGCAAACGCAACATCTACGCATTTCTAATCAGTAGAGCAGAGGGGTGTTTAATACTTCAACACCATTCAAGAAAGTTGATTCTATTTTCTCTGCTTTTCCTCTCCAGTCCTTCCACAGCTCCTACAACAACGTATCCGAGGCCTTCTCTTCCTCCTCCTCCTCCTCTTCCTCATCCTCCCCCTTCCCCTCGGCGGCTTCCTCTCTAGAGTCTCCGTCTGGCTCCTCGTCGGACTGCAGCGCCGACCTCTGCGGTACAGACCCGGCCGCCGCCACCGCCGCCTCTGCCACCGCCGCCTCTGCCACCGCCGCCTCTGCCGCCGCCGCGCCCAGTGCTCACCCGTCCCCCCACCACAAGCGCTCCATTTCCATGACGTCCCTGCCCATGTACAACCGGCAGGGCTGCGACTCCTGCATCATCCGGGTCAGCGTGGACCTGGGACTCGACAACGGCAACATGTACAAAAGCATCCTGGTGGGTTTGGTTCAGTTCGGAGAGCGGCTTCCGAGACGTGGCGCTTTAAAAAAAAAACAAAAACTAGTTTTTTGTTTTTTTTTTCCTCCCGTCAGATTTTCACACTTTATTTTCTAAAAATAGAAATTCCAAATGACTGAAAATATTTTCAAAAAGTGGTTTGTATCATCCCGTCTGTGAGTTCTATGAGTATTAGGAGCAGACTGCAATGTAAAAAAAAAAAAAGTTTAACGGTGATAATATTAGCAAATAAAGAGGCAACTTCACCAGAAGAACCTCTTAAAATTACAAGAGAAATGTTGCTCTAGTTAGAAAGAAGCTCACACAGTTATTGAGATCTGAATGGCTCTTTCTTCATCAGACCTTGAACAGGAATCACTTACCTACAAACCAAAAATGGAAAACCCAATTGAAACAGACGCAGTTCCTCAAAATTTCAAGAGAAAATGCTGTTTGGCGGGAACAGCGCCTGCTAAAGCGCATCACTAAACGGAATGTCGCCTCTCACTGAGGTGTGTGTGTGTTTTTATTTATTTTTTATTTATTGTGCGTGTCTTTGTTTCTCTGCAGCTGACCAGTCAGGATAAAACGGCCCAGGTGATCCAGAGGGCTTTGGAGAAGCATCACCTGGAGCACATGAACCCGCAGGACTTCACCCTGTCGCAGATCATGTCGCAGCAGAAAGGTTCGGCCGCAGCCAGCCGCTTGGCGCCGCCGCCGCCGCGGTCGGGGGAGTAACACCACGATAACCAGCGTGTGTCTCTCTTGTCCTCAGAGTTGCTGGTGCCGGACAAAGCCAACGTCTTCTACGGCATGTCCACGAGCGCCAACTTCGACTTCGTCCTGCGCTTGGTCCACAAAGGCCAGAAGCAGCCGCTGAGGAAAACCGCCAGCCTCAACCGGTTCGCCAGGTGAAGCCCGCAAGCCCAGCCGATCGGGTCGATCGGTTCCTGGGAAAACGGGCTTCGGCTCATAGAACTCTACGGTTCGTTGCTTTTGCGCCAAAAGGGATGAAAACAGAATGCGTTTAAGGAAGCTTACGAGAAGAAACAAGCACTTCAGTGATGGAACCTGAAACTCCTCCATCAGATTACTTCCTGCCTGTGAAGTGGTTTTTCCCACAGACATTTCATGCGAGCGCTGATTCAATTCGACTTGCTATTCCTCGTGCTGACGTGCGGGAACACACCCTTGAGCTGGAAGCACGTGCTGACGTATTTACACAGGAAAGAGGAAGAAGAAATAACAGAGACAGTTGCACGTTTCCCGACCGAGTTGGACTCATTGAAAGGGATTAAGACTTTAACCGAGTGTCAGAACATCTGCCTTTGTCCGACGTCGCTGAGCTGGACGGCACCTGAAAGGCGTGTGGACGATGAGCTCTCGGGTTCACGGTGCCATGGTTGCCACGAGCGACTGGCAGCTCTGACTGGAAGGGGGGCATTCCTGTGGCAGGGATCATGACGGCAGCGGCGAAACGTTGACGTTCTAGATCTGTTCTCCCAACATACAAAATGAAAGGAAGTCTTAAACATGTGGTTTTCTTGTTCTTTCTTTTTTTGTGTTTGTCTTTTAGACTTTTAAAAGTTCAAAATTTTGTCACGTTTTGTATTTATTGTGCCTCCACTGTGATTGATTCACCTTAACCGCACCTTTCGTTCGACGAGTACATCTCGATGACTCATCGCTTCGCTCGCTTATCTCTTAAATTGCTTGTTTAAAAAAAAAAACAACAAATCTGACAGAATTTAAAATGCTCCCGTTAATGCCTTTGTGATTATTCTAGTTTTTGTGTGTTTGTTTGTTTTTTTAATGAATGTTTGAACATCTAACACTACAAGGAGTCTGTACTTAGTTAAGCTGTAAACTAAACAAACTGACCCAGGATTGAAGTTGTGCTGAAACCAGCTGACCGTCTGACCGTTTTCCAGAAAGTCACGTCGGTCCAGGTGACGTCAAGATCTTCGCTTTCATGGAAGGGCAGAAAAGACGAACCGGATTCTGTAAACACACATTTATTAAGTCACCAGTTCCTGTCCTTTGAAAGCCTGTAAGTTGAGAGGATCTCAGCCCGGAGGGGAGAAACGGCTGCTGTGGGAAGATAATGAACAGGCTCTTCTCTGACTCCCACTTCCCACAGAAGCCGTTTCTAGAAAACACGCTTCACTGTAACGTGTTCCTGCACATGACACCTGAAGCCATAGAGTTTTTTTTTGTTTTTTTTTCCTGTAAAACTGGTTGTCATATCACACCAAAAATGTTGCAAACAATGACAAAAGAATGGACTGTTTTTAATTCAGAATTTGATATGCATTACCAGGATGTATTAAAATACCATTAAAATAAAAATAAAAAGTCTCCAACCTGCCCTGGTGAAAAATTGATATACTAAGTGTGTTCCATTTGAACATATTTGAGCATAGTTCAAGTTAACTTAGGATTAGTTAACTTAAAGTTAACTAGTTAACTTAAAGTGTGACATTTTGGAACAACGACTTTTGTGATTGAATTATCATGTCAGTCTTATGCAAACCCCATCAAATAAAGTTTTACACACATTTTTCAAGAGTACGTTGCCAATGTACTATCAGAATTGCGCAAATTGTCAATACAAAGATTACAGTCAACGTGCTCGTGAAAATTAGCACAATGAAACAATAGGTACACTTTAGAGGACATGGGAAAAATAAGAGTATTGGACAGGATATTGTTTTAATGCAGTGTGACAGTATTCCAGATCCTCAGTGAGGATCAGCAGAACATTCCCATTCACTGCACTTCACAGAAACCTACAGGAAAGAGCAACAGAGCAATTAAACAGAGAAAGCTCTTGTATTTTAAAGAGTTCAGAGAAACGGCAAAGAAAAAAAATAAGACAATTTTAAGACTTTGTGGACTCGCTATGTGTATGATCATCATCAGAACTGATGATGATTGGGAGCGGAGGCCTGGAGTGGAAAAACATTCCTGGGCGTTTTCTTTGCCTGTTTATGTTAGAAGTAGAAAAAAAAATAGTCAGAAATATCACAGAATGAGTTGATGGGGCAGAAACCTGCCACATTTATTGTTCAGGCACAAGTATTGTTTTTGTTTCAGTTTTGTGAATCCGCCACTTTTCTCCTTTCTCCATTAAAAAATCCTCTTCAACAAGTGAATGATTTACATATTAAAAGATGTAAAAGTGTAATATGTCCATATTATATTACAGTTATTTGCTTAATTATGTTACTGTTGTTTGACATACAAAAACAAATTACTACAGCAATTAGTGCTATTCAAATCCATTTAGCTGTCAGTTTTCCAAATTTTCCAAAATTGACAGCCGAAGGTGCAGCACTGCCCTCTGCTGGTGGTGGTTTGTACTCACACCACCCACTAATTCTAGCGGCAACAGACGCTTTAAAAATAACAAAATTCTACAATAAATAAATAAAAAGCTATACAATTTTGAGCTAAGACAACCTGTATATGTGTGTAAGAATATGTAAGAATTAGCACATGTAAATAGGAATAAGTGTGTATTTATGAGTATAATCCTAAAACACACAAACATTTTATGAGGCTCATTGACAGAGATCAAATCAGACCAATCACAGTGCAGCAAAAAATGAAATGTATCCCCTAGTCCAGTCCATTCATAACTCTGGTTGTGTTATGAATAAATATATTACCTCAGTAAAAAAAGTTACAGACTTGACTTGTAGTTGAGAAAGTCTCTTTTTTGTGGAAGAATTAAAAGTTAGTCGCAATTAAACTAATACAATCTTTAGATGTTCTTCTGCCTTTTTTTTGTTTTGTTTTTTGTGACTAAATTCTAACAAGTCGTAAATATCAGTGGACACATTTCCCTGCAGCTCCACGTAGCGGCGCTGCGGAGCCGCCAAAAAGAAAGATTTCACTCCCGAGCTGTAATGACATCGATGCACCGCATGGGGTCAGTAATGGACAATTTTTTTTTTTTATTATTTTTTTTTTAGCACATTCAGTTCTTACAAGTGCAGCTGTCACCCCGGCTACCGTAGAGGTATTTTACTGCTGTGGACGTATTTTTGAAGAGGTCATAGCTTTAACCTAAAAAAAATATAAAATAAAAATAAAATACTAGCTGCATTTCACATTTAAATTAGGATTGAGTCCGACTTCAGTAGATTTTTATTGGGTGACAGAACTGAAAAGAGCCTGACTTGCCCCGCTGGTCCAGCCAAGCACTTGGCTGCAGCATATGCACACTCAGCAAAGGGGATATGGGTCTGGATGCATTAGATGAGGATTTGCCTCACATTGTGTGTTGAGGGTTTGTTGCCGAGGTCAGCAGTTGTAGAGGAGAACCAGGACATCGCCCCTCGTCTCTTGCTACCTCATGTATTATGCATGCCGGCGAGGTCTGGCTCTCTCTTTGTGTTGTTACTACACACACTACACACACACACAAAAAAAAAAACCTTGAAACTGCTAAGTAGTACTTATTTGCCTATTAAAGGGACCATCCAGTAGCTGTGTGTGGTTACTAGAAAATGTAGCCAGACAAAAATAAAGCAGCATGGATTTCCAGTGGAGAACTCCACAAAGTAAAAAAAAAAAAGAAAGAAAGAAAATAATCCAAGCTCCAAAATAATAATAGCTCTAATAATTTGTTCGCAGACGTTTACGCAATCTTTCATATTCTACAGAAGTCCCAAATAGGGATCCAAACCAAACGAGATAGAAATAGCGTGCAATGCAAATCGGATAATAATTTACCGCTTCATGAAATTGCAATATTTGCACATTTGGAAATGTTTTAGGACTGTTTGTTTCCAACATTCACGAGAACGTGAAAACAAAAACAAAAAAAAAATCCATGACTTTGAAGAGACGTTACAACTAAAACATGCAAACGAAGAGGAAAAAAAAAAATTACAGTTAAAGGCTCTTTACAGGCTCCTTACAACTTTCGTGATGTCACTGGAGGGAGTTGAAAGAGGAAGGCAGGTTTTGTTTTTTTTTTATTTATTTTGAGGAGGCAGATTTTACAACTAAAAACAAACAGAAACTGTGACAAACTGCATGTGAACTCTGCTCTTCAGGTCAAAGGTCATGTCGTGATTTGTCCCGGAACCGGCAGGTCCATAACCAGGGTCAACGGGACCGTCACCGTGGACGCAAACTGACCGTCGTCACCTCTTGACCTCCAGCTGTTAGAGGAAGTGAGAGTCTTCACATGGCGGGATTTGAAACTAGCGGGCGCCAGCGTCCTGTTTGCTCGGAGAGACCGAAGCGCGTCGCCGGGAAGGCGAAGCAGAAGCGAGACGAGGACGCCTCGGTTCCGTCAGTATTACGCCTCGGCCCCTGTTTCGGCCCTGCTTATTTTGCTTTTCACCAGCACGCCGCACAGATCAGGTTCATCGCGTGAAAGCAGAATAGCCGGCGTTCTGATGGAGAACAGGCTGCTGCTCTCTCCGGTTGTGTCATACCAGCCGCCGACTGCAGCGGCAAGCTGCTGAAATACAATCAGTTCTGGAGCTTAGATTTATGGCCCGGCTGCCCGACCCGCAATCCGAGCCGGGGAGGCGATGCCAGAATTACTCGCCTGATTGGCCGGGTCGGGGTTCTGCTGTGTGTTTCATAAGCCTGAAATACACACAGGAAAAATAATCACGACTTTATTCTCATGTTATTACAACACTATTCTCGTGTTATTTCACCTTTTATTTTATTTTTCTAATATTACGAGTTTATTCCTGCAATGATGTGACTTTATTCCGGCAATATTGACCTTGTTTCTGTAATTTTGACTTCGTTGATATCATTTCATTCCACATTTCTCTGTTGCTTCTTCACAGCATTGCCGCGTTTTGGACCGACAGAGGAATCTGTCCAGGGGACAAAGAAGCCAAGCTGGAATCACCTGCATGTGATCCTGAGTATCTGCTGGCGCTGCAGTAATTGCGTCGTTTAGACGCCCGTATGCATGACGTCTTATTGCAAGCGCCGCCATCTGCTAACCTTGTTTGCGCACGTAACAAAGCTCAGGTTGAAGGCGTCGACGACCCACGCATGCAGTGAGATGCGAAGCGGCTTGCTCATACGTTTGTTGCTTCTGTATTTATAGAGGAGCCGAACGCGTCGTTTTTCTCCTGATGTTTTTTTCCACCCACGTTGCTCCGTATCTCGGATATGTATATATGTATATTTTTTCTTCCTCACCATGGCGACTGTTGCCAAAGTGCGACTCCCATAGGATCTGGTGGTGAAGTGACGGCGCTCTATTCTGAGACAGATGCAGTCACGTTTCCTCAAAGCGTCGTTTCCGTACGTCGCTCTGAGCAACGGGGGTCAGGGCAGAGGTCAGATCAAGTTCATTGGAAGCTCAAAATGCTTTGCAGCATCAAAAAAAACCCCAAACAAGCCATAAACATTACATTTTGTCAAAGGCCTTCATCGAAATCCTTTATAACAAATATGTTGGTTAATGTGCTGCTAATCAAACTTGAAATAAGTTGAAATACGACTAAACTATGTTACCAATAACTTTTTTTTTTCTTAAAAGTCAATAATTCCTTAATATCAGTGGAAAAAGTTCTGGTTTTGCTGACAGATTATTCCACTTATAACAAGACATTTTTCTCAATGTCATAAATGAAATGATCTGCTGGTGGAAGCGGCACGTTTTACTCAAAACAAGCTGCTGTGAAGTTATTTATAACTTTGTGGATTTTCACACCAAACCGAGACAAAAAAACATCTTGGTCGGATTTTTGTGTTTTTGCAGTGAAGCAAGCAGAAATCATTTAGGTTTATTGTAAGTGACCTAAAAACAAGAGAAGTTTGGTCTAATTTCACCACAAACAGCGAGTTGGAGAAAAAAAAACAAAAAAAAACACATTCGTCTTTTTATTTGGTGTATTTAAACTTCTGGTTCCGAAAAGTCGGACCGTTTGACACAAATCAAGTCATTTTATTTATTTATTTTTTTGTCGATTGGTGACAGTCTCCTCAAAAACACTGCGGGGCCTTTAAACGGTTCCCACGGATGAGTAATGACAAGAAGAAGCAGAGCACTTGAAGGAGTCTTAATCCTTAAAGTGAGTTAGTTTGCACGGCTTGCAAATTCACCAAGGAGGTCATGTCATGTTGCGTGTTCGTCTAGCTCCATCTGAGTCGTGTTGACATTTTACCAATATGTGGATATGGCTTAAATTAGAAGTGACTAACCATTGATGGAATTTTTCTAATCCTTCTTGGCAGCGCTCTGCAGTGTTGGTCTTTTTTTTTCTTTTTCTTTTTGGTAATCTCATACTCTCTCAGTTTATGGGTATTATGGTTTCAAGGAAGATGACGATCGTTTAGCTTTTCAAACCGACGTTCAGGACCTTGAAACTCCGGAGCCTGGTTGATGATGAGTCGTTGGACTGTCCTTAGCTTCAACCAGTTAAAAAAAAATCAGTTAATCCAGAATACAGTCACTAGATTGTAAATGCCCCCCACCCCAAAAAAAAAAAAAAAAATCTGAAAAGTGCGGTGTGTGTTTGGAATGAATGAAATTTGGCCAATTTTCTTTCTGCTAAAAAGCCTCAGCATAACCACAGTGCGATGCAGCCGAGCTCATGGTTATTGTTGCTGGTTGCAAAGTGACAAAATGTAAAAAGGACACAAAAAACACACAAAAAAATCCAAAGGATGTGATTATTTTGTGCGATTAACTGTAGCTAACATTACCTAAAGTGAAAAATGTTCCACTCTGCTATGATGATCCACTCATTGGGTTTTTTCTCTGGTTTATTGTGTCAAGTGCGTTTTTATTCTTGTTTTGTTGAGGGTTTTTTTTTCCTCCTTTTTTTTTTTAGACATTAAGCACGCTGCTGCACTTTGCCTCCATAGATGTATCAATGTGTGCGTGTCAGCAGTGTGCACATGACGCCTCCTCCAGAGTGAGTCATGCATTGACGTGAACAGCTTCAGTCACTCACACGCCCGGCACCGAGCACATGGCTCTCAGACAACACACTCTCTGCCTTCACGTGCCGTCCTCCTCCTCTTCCTCTTCCTCTTCCTCCTCCTCCTCTTCCTCCTCCTCCTCTTCCTCCTCTTCCCTGTTCCTTTCCGTCTCCTCCATCACTTCTCCTTTTTTTTTTTTTCCCAGAATCCATCAATTTCCTCCTCAGTTTTACAATAGCGAACCTTAATCTCTCCACGTCGGCTCCGGTCACGTTTGCGTTTTTGCATCCGTTTATGGTTTTGTTTTGGTTTTTCGTGCTTTGGGGAGCCGTCGCTTTCGTCTTACGTTTCTTTTCCGAATCCGTGCACGCGGGAGATGCTTGGAAATCACAGCCCCAGGTGGTTTTCTGAGCGGGGCCAAAATAACTTTTTTTTTTTTTTTTTTTTTTTTTTTCCCCCCTGCTGAGAAACGCACACAGAAAGGCGCCTCTTCTGCGCGCTCGGCGGCTCAAACAAAGCCCGGCCTGGGTTTGCGTTTCTGTCATTTATTTGCACATAGCTGAGGCAGAAGGTCACCTCGCACCGAAAGTGTTTGAACCGACGCAGCTGGCTTTTTATTTCTTTTAAACATTTATTCCCAGCCCCGCAATCCGGTCAATAAAACCTGATGCTCCAGGTTCAGTGACCCACATACTGAGGGAGAAATCCCAGCTTAACCCGCCTGTCTTTCTTGCTGAAGCTTCATGGAAATGCAGCTTGTGCGCGTTCATATGTGTGTATGTGAGAGTGTGTGTGCGTGTGTGTGTGTTAAATTTGGCACACTCTCTTTCCTGTTTGTCTGACTCCATGAACTCCACAGCTCCAGACACGTCTGTCACGGCCAGACAAAATGTTTTGCAGGGACGGCAAGTCAGAGCCTGCTGCATGAAACTTTTTTGGAAGACTTCATCCACTCGTCTCTGATCTCTGTAGTTTGAGATTTGCCACTTTCCCAGCATTTCCGGCAAACCTGCCGAATGGAAGCAGTCTCCAGTGTTTCCACCGTCGGGCCCGCCCAGCGTGGAGAGCCTTTTTTCTTGCAGCTTGTGGCGACACACTGAAACATGCCAGGCAAGCGGTGAAACGGCAAACACAAACCACAGCTGATGTCGTGACTGTTGGGGTCGTCCCGCTTCCGGCCCGGGAACCCCGGCGCCCCGGGTCCACCGTCCCACGGCCGCGCCAGGCCTGCGTCACTGTCGGCTCGACGTAACGCTTCAGCCCGTTCTGAGGAAAAGGTGTCACTGTGACACGTTGAGTCCCGGCTGCATGTGAGCAGGCTCTCACATGGGGCCCACGGCGCTCGCTCCCCTCCCCTCAAGGTGTTTGGATTAGAGGAGGAAGGATTGAGTGGCGGGGAGGAGCGGGGAGGACCTTACTGTAAGCCGACTCCTGTTTCTGTCACCGTGTGCTTCAGCAACTTAATCACTTCTGGGATAGGAGTCTTTCTCAAGAGTCATTCACAGTTCCTTGCTGAGCTGGTCACTGCCCTTCCACATTTACATCACAACCTGTAAAAGAATGAAACTGTCTTTTGATTTTTAAACCCTCTTTCAAAATCCAGTGCAACATATTGTCTTGAGAACTCATCCGGCCGTGACACAGAACTGACCTCAGCAGAGGCACTGAAAGGCCACGCCGTCCGAAATCAGCTCTCGTTTGCTGCGTTTCCTCTAACAACGAATTTGCTCAGTCTAAACACAGCAATTAAAAAAAAATAAAAAATCATATTTTTAAATAAAGTTCAGCCGTGTCGACACAGATGTATTTCATAAGACGCTATTTTCACATCTCACAAGTCACATGATCAACAGAGAGACGTTACTGCTGACGAAAACGATGGAGAAGACAACAGGAAGTGGTCGGAGGATGTTGTTTGCTTTTGGGGTTTTTTTTTTCCAGAACTCCTACCACCGTCACCTCCGTCGTCCCATCATTGTGTTTGCAGAGAGGCATTGGCCTCATCTTCTTGACAAGGCCCTGGTTGCCCAGGCCGAACCACGGCAATGCAAAATCGGATACGGAAAGCGGACTAGTTGTTGACAAAAAAGGGTTGTCAAGGGCCGACTTTGGGCCCCACTGACCCAAACCATCAAACCTGGCGTAGTGAGACTCAGGCAGAGGAACCCTTTATGTCTCTGGAAGAACCTCAGAGACGTACCGAACATGTAGGGCAATCTGTTGAGAAGACAATCATCAGTAATGGATTCCACAAATCCGGCCCTTATTGGACAGTAAGGAGAACAGTGACGTTGCTGAAAGAAAGCCATTAAAAGAGCCCTTTGCAGCAAGTTGTGTTTAAGACGCAACCAACGTGGAAGAACGTGCTCTGGCTGCGTAACATCTGCGTTAACATGGCTGAGTCAAAGCCCGGACCTAAAATCTTATGCGGCGATTCTCGAAAAGCGATGTTTAACGATTGGTTCATGCAGCAGGTCACTGTGACTGATCGTTCAAAGGTTTCCATGTCAAATGTCTCATCAAACCCTCTGCTACTTTCTGTGAAGCCTTTATGACGGGCGTTATGGTAAACCTGGTGTCATAAGTGGGACTCGTTAATGTGTCACAGAGGAGGAAAAGCTCCTTTTGTTTTTTACGGTCATATCCTACGGGTTCGTTTACGGTCGATTTTGAAAGCGTGTTGTCCTATTTGGAGTCACTCCAGGATGGCGTGTGACCTTTAAAGCCTATAATCGTCTATTTCCAGAAAATTAAAAGGACAATTATCCGGAGGCTGTCATACCATAAAGTTGTTTTTTTTCTTTTTTTTTTTTTTGAACACGTTTTGTTCCTGTTCACTGCAAAAACACAAAATCTTACCAAGTATGCTGCTACAGATTCTAGTGGAAACGTTTTAGTAAACTTGAAATAGGACAAAAGTAACTTTCAGCACGATAAAGGCGGTTGTTTAGAGTTAATCATTTCTTAACATTTATTAAAAAAAAGTACTTGTTCCATTGGCAGAATATTACATTTACAACATGGGAACAACGTCTTACTACTAGAGAAATAATCTGCCAGTTGAACTTTTGTTTTAACCAATATTAAGAGATTATTGACTTAAAAGAAGCCAATAATTGAAAAGTTTCTATATCTTAGTGAAAATTTGCTTGTCCTTAAGATATCTGCACAAGAAATGAGACCAAAAATATTAATATTTTGTGTTTTTGCAGCGCAGTCCACAATTTATTGGCTGTAATCTGATTTTTTTTTTTTTAACTTAACAGGCAGCGAGAAAACAATACAGTTGGTCGTTGTGCAGGTTGATTGGACTGATTTAAATTTTTTTAATTTTTTTTTTTATGATGACCTCCAGGAACATTGAGTCGTCATGAGCTTTAGAGAGTCATTATCTCCGTTCTCCATTGTGCTCAGGCATCTTCCCTGGACGCCCGAGTGTGGAATGCGATGTTGAAATTGACACGTCTCTGACATCTTCAGTATTACCAGCAGGCACGTGTCGGCGTTGTCGCTCGGCCGGTTCTGCGACGGTGACTCAAATTCTTTTCTATGTTACCAAACAGGAACGGTTCAAATAAATGAATCTGCTCAAACCCCCCCAGGCGATGGGTCAACAATCAGCGCTTCTTCGCTGCCCCATTTTCCCACCGGCGAAGTGCTGAAACACTAAGTCCCTTCGGTTTCCGTCTGCGGATTCACGTTCATTTGTGACGTTTTCACGATGCAAAGCACTTGAGCGTCGCTTGAAAACGTGCTGCGCAAATAAAACTCGCATTGGTCGATTGGAAGCATTTAAAACGGTTTGAGCCGCATAGAGAATTTGACTTTCTGCTTCTCTCTTGAGGAAAAATCTTTGGTTTTGTTTATAAGTGGAGGAAACCTTAAAACTAGCTCCTACATCTTGAGGAAAAGTGACTGTTGTGTTAGTTCTGCATGTTTTGCATCAGAAACTGGAGAGAGACGCTGTGAGATTGTTGTTTTTATTGCAGTGCAACTAAAACCCTGAAGAGATGTTGACAGGGCTCCCTTCAACCCTCCGACAAACAAATCCAGAAACAGGAAGTCCTCCTCCTCCCCCTGCCCTCCTTCACGCCGAGTCCTCCTCGGCGGCCCGTTGCCATGCCGTTGACCTCCTGTTTTGCATGGCTGGGCTTGTCGAGCAGCTCCAGGTTCGCGTCCACGCTCTCGGGGTCGTTTATGGGTTTTGCGTGGCTTTTCTATTATTTTTTTTTTATTTTATCGCGGCTCAAGCGGCAGAGCGTGAGCACGAATCCCACAAGTCACTTGAACCGGGATGGCCGCTGCCAGATGGATGGGCTTGTTGACATTAATCCCCGGCATGAGGTAATGGAGTTAGCCGCTGTTTGTTCACTCCTTCCCTGCCACTCCTGACTTACTGACTGACCTACTTAACCAGCAATTCACGTGGCATCAAAGCGAGCATCTTTTTTTTTCTCTCTCTCTCTCTCTCTCTTCCCAGAAGTTCAGTGGACTTAGCAGTAAAATTGGTGTGGAATAAACTGCTGCTGACACGAAAGATTTATAATGAGATAAGAGTCTAAATCGATCATTAATAAATTCCAGGTTTGCGCAGGTAGTTTTTTTTTTTTTTTTACTTTCTGTTTGTGTGTGTGTGTGTGTGTGTGTGTGTGTGTGTGTGTGTGTGTGTGTGTGTGTGTGTGTGTGTGTAGGCCTGGACAGGCAGGCATTCCTCCCCCTCAAAACAAAAAAAGAATGAGCGTCAAACTTGAAAACAATGACAACCTCGGCCTCTGACAAAACACTTCCCTGTGAGTTAGGCGGCGCAGCGATGCTCAGTGAATCCGAGTGTTTTCTTTTTACGGTTCATTTGCCTCAGCCGCTCCATTCGCTGGCAAAAAACACACGGTCGACTAATTCCATGCAGGTTTGTGCTTTCGAGCCTTTAATCCCGTTAATTACGACGGGTTTCCACTTACAGCCAATGAAAACAGCGTTTAAGATGAGAACATTGCATCAGGCCAACCAAAAAAATCCAAAAAAACCCCCCAGCTTTTGTAATACAGACATGAGGGTTTAGTGAAAATATGTTTAATACCTGCTTAAAGGTTATTTTCAAAAGGTATTTAAGCTCATTGGAACGCATGCTGTAATTTATTGAATACGACTGCATAGTTATTATAAATAACAAAAAGAAAAAAAGAATCACGAGTGAAGCGCAAGTTTTTTTTTTTCTTGCGTTTATTCAGGATCACCACGACATCACCGTTGTCGTGGCGATGGAGCGAAAGGAGAGGTCTGCAGAGGCCAATGTGGAATGAAATGTGCATTTTCTGAGTTCGCTCCCGCAGCTGAAACAGACTGTTGAGGTTCCCAAAGTTGAACCGAAGCGTTCATGTTCATGTGCTCGGAACTTCAGGTTACGCTCGCTGCCGCGCAAAAATCCAACAAGAGATGGCAACGTTACTGTGCGGCCGTCAATATACCGTCACGACGTTCCCGTGACGAGGCTCTCTGTCGGCGTTCACCCCCCTACGACCCCGCTTGAAACGTCAGGCTTCGCTCTCGACTTCTTTTAGCTCCCAATTAGCGTTATATTTAAAACAGTGACTCACCGCGTCGCTATATAAAGATGCTTTTGGCTGCAAAAGCAGAAACATGTGCACGACTTTTCTTTCTTTCTTTCTGTCTTTTTTCACACAGATGTCTTTGAAGACCTCGGTGTAAAAGTGAGACAGTGATTCAGATCCCACAGAGACAAAGTGGTAAGTGAGTCACTGTGTGGTGAGAAACTGCCGGCTCTTTTTCTCTGATTTTAGCTGCTGTAGACAAAAACAAAACAAAACAAAAAGAAATCTCATCCGTTTAAAGACGAGATAATGACATCTCACTTTCAGCTGGGGGAAATAATGGCGGTGATCTCATGAATGGTGCTTATGAGGCGCGGGAAAAAAAAAAAAAAAAAAACCCAGCGGAGAGGCCGGCTGAAGCTCTTCAAAGCACGAAGTCCATCTGTCGGGACTATTGTCCAAACATTTGACCGTATAAACAAGACAGATGAAGCCAATATAAATAGTCTCGGTAAGGTGTTGGGTGTCACCACGTGCCAGCGGATCACGTGCAGCCGCAGCACTCCCTGGAGCTGACTCTCTGAGTCTTTGAAACGCTGCCAGAGATTGCACAACTTCCACTTCAAATCATCCCTTTATTAGCGCTTTGTACCGTCTTGTGTGTTTAAGATAAGCAGTGCCACTTTAGAGCACAATGGAGCAACTACGTTACCTTTCAGCTGTTATAACAACACTATATATCTAACATGACTCAAAGGAAAATTTGACTTTGGAATTTGACTCTTTGAAATTGGGCCTCTGTCTCTTTAAGAAGCTCCTGCTCTTTCTAAGACTCTGCCTTCAGAAAGTCATCGTAAAACAGCCCGCCTGTCAATAGCAACGTTTTTTCCAGCGTTTACGAGGAGTAGCTCCTTAATGAGCTCAGAAAGCGCGCAGCTCTAACAGGTGTTTGCTAACTGCTGCTGCCGCTAGTCTGCAGGATCTGAGTGGGAGAGTTGCATGGGACGCATGGGAGGTCGGCCGGGGACTGGGACTCAGAAGGAGGAGCTCTGAGTCCCAGGTATTTAGGAGCCCCTGAATGGTTGCCACGGGAGATTCAAGGATTCATAAAACTATGGCGCAGTCTCTTTAATATCTCAGAGGCAGAGCATCGGAAAGAGCTGGAGCTTCTTAAAGAGACAGAAGCCAGATTTCAAGCCGTCAGATTGCGAAGTCAACTTTCTTTTAAGGCATGTTTGGTTTACATACAGCATTTCTGGAACTGAAGCTTCTTGTGCTATGAATGGCACCATGTTGCTTTACAAAGTGTTGGTACAATTTCAAAATAAAAGTTTTCTCTCCACTTTTCTCCTACTTTTATCGAAATTAAAGCGTCAGACCCGTAAAACGCTCACATTTTCCACAAAGGTCGCATTATGACGTGTGTACACAATCTCCATTAATGCCGCAATGCTGTGATTACATGTGCAATATTTGTATGATGCAATATTGCAGTTCAGCCAGCTTTTGAATAATGATTTGTCTTTTCTAATGGCTTCCAGTCACTCCAGAAGGAGGTCATTTTCATAACAGCGTAAAGGTCAGAAGGAGGGGCTGCATCGGGGAGGAGGGGGTTTAACTTCATCTCAGCGCGCAAACAAAGAGCTTCTTTGAGACTGACACATCAGTGCCCTTTACAAATACTCTCACTCATATACACACACACTGACTTGCAAACGCGTCCACATTCCAACACGGAGGCACGCACAGCAAAAAAAGAAAAAGAAAAAAAAAAAACGGAAGCAAAATGCTGCTGAGATTTTTTTTTTATTTTTATTTGTTTATTTCTTGGAAACCCACTATAAAACCCGACCACGCGCAGCCACAGCGGAACTCGGGCCGCAGTTCGTCGTGCTCCTTGTTTTCCTGATTTGACTCGCCGCTTGCATAAACGGGTCACGAGGAAAGTAGGTCACCGTGCGCGAGACGGGAGCGAAAGGAGAGAAAGCGATACGAGGCAGAGGTGCAGGGAGGCAACAACCACTGTGTGTTTTTTTTTTTTTTACGGTTCTCGTGTTACCTCGTTCCACCTCTCAGACGAGAACAGGAATTATTTCACCTTGCGTATGGAGTGCTGTTTGTGAAGTCACACGCACAAAAAAGTGAAGAGCAATATTTTGGGTTTATGTAGCCGATCCCAGAAAAAAAAACAACTGCAACATTAGCACAAACATTAGCATTTCACTGCCCCCCACTAGTGCACCGCAATAAGATTAGCACAGCAAGGCGTAGCATTAGCATTAGCCTTTTACCTTAAGTAATGTATTAGCTATTTCTCTTACTTATTAGCCATGTTTAGTATACTGAATGGAGTAAGCCAATTACAGACAACATGCTAGTGATGCCCCACATGCTACTGAGTATTCACGCTAACATTAGCATTTAGGCTAATTGTAGCAAGTCCATGTTGGTGAACATTCTTGTGATTCTCCACGTGATACTTTGTCATATTTTTGCCAAGCTTAGCATCGATGATCATTTTGAGCATCAGAACGCTGGGTCCAAACCGACGGGCTCACTTTTGGCAGGATAAACTTCTTCCCGAATTTTCTAGTTTCATCGTATTATTCATACATTGAGTTCCACACTAAATAATTAATTGACAAATTAAATACTTAGCTCAAAACTAAATGTCTTTTCCAAACTAACTAAATATTTAGCTAGCTTTTTGCAAACTATTTCGCTGGCAAGCTAGTTAGTTAGCTAGAAAGCTATTTTGTTAGCTTGCCAACTAAATATTCAGTTAACAAGCAAACAATGTAGGTTGGGATATTTATCTCAGACTTAAATATTTAGTTTGGAACTAAATATAAAGCCTGTAAACTAGATATTTAGCCAGTAAATTAAACTTTTAGCTTGAAAATCTTCCATTACAAATGAATGAATAACATGGCATCAATTTTTCTATTTGACAGGTTAAATAATCCAAAAATAATGTTAATTTCTTACTGTGTAACTTTACAAACAGCAGCCCCTAAATCTTGGGATTATCAAATCATGTTTTTTTTGTTTTGTTTTGTCCAGAACAAAATCCAGGGCATTTCTAGCTGATGTTTTGCGGCTGTGGTCAGATTCAGGTGAGACGAAAAAAAGAATAATTTTGGAGCTCAGTTGCAACCACACACAGAGAGACAGACAGAGAGACAGACAGACAGACAGAAATGTAAACCGGAGATGGATAACAATTCCTGAATGTTTGAACAAGGATTTACATGTATAGTTGATCCAGCCGTTGTTTTAATGAAAGGCACATCCCTGCCAAGAACACTTACCACGGAGCCGTGGTAATAAAAAACACCCCGTGCCAACTTCCTGTCATCGCAAGCCAAAGAAATGAAAAGTCTAATTCATTTTATTATACTTTTCATTTGGAAAGGAGAGCTAAAGGGAACTTCGTTGGTAAGTTGCGCAACCACTACATAGAAATACATTTTTAGAACAACAACGTTTTCGCATTGTAACGCTCAGGGCTGGATTTACAAGGACGAGGGCCCCGGGCTGAACCCGTTTTGGTGCCCTATCCACTACAGAGTCATTCTTCAACAGATGCCAATGAAAATGTATTAACAGACGAGCGAGTATGACACGATGCATCGTTAGTTTAATAAATTCCTCCAACATTAGCTCCATGTTGTTCCCAAGACATATATATGCCACAGCGTCATGATTTTCAAGGAAATTCTCATGTCTTTGTGCTTCCATGATGCTACAGCGTCTGCTCTACAGCGCAGGACCAAATGACCAAATGTTGCGGGACCCATTGAACGAATAGACTCTTAAGCAGAACAGCAGCCTCTTTAAACAGAAACAAAAAGGAAACATGCCTTGGAAATGAATACCATTCCTCTGAGCCTGTTAAACCAGAAAGTGAAGCTGTGGCTTTTAGCTTGCTGGAAAAAAACTATATGTAAGCCAGTTGTTTCTTATTTCAAGTGTACAAAGATATTTGCACTAGAAACTAGACAAAAAAAAAAATACTCCAAGATTAGAAAATAAAACCATTAAACTCCTCAATTTATTAGTTTTTTTTTTTTATAGCTGTTGAAAACTCCCTCTAAAAATCTCCACATAGGTCGTCTCAGTTCCCACCCACACCTGCAGTGCAGTGGGATCCCCCCGGCACTCGTGCTTCCCCTCAGCAAAGAGGAATGGCAATGCAGCAGAGAGCCTGCTGCTGACTGGCAGGGTCTGCCAGCTCGAATTAGTGAGCAGAAGAAGAAGAAGGAAACAATTCAGAGGGAAGAGAACAGAGGTAGGCGAACGCACAAAGACACGCTCCACACCGGCTGGAGAGAAACAGCTTGTAGGCGAAAGAGAATAAACGACGACGGAGGCCCTCTGGGGTCTCAAAGTTAAAAAAAAAAAAAAAAATCAACAGAGCTGGCTGGGTCATTTGCCCCACAGGCTTCCTTCCTGTCAGGACACAAAGCCAGCAGCAAACTGCAGCAGAAGAGGGAAGGAAATGTTGGAAAAAAAACAAAAAAAAAAGAAAAGAAATCTGCAAAATCTAAGGCCACACCCAGAAAACACACACCTGGGCCTCTCCAGCTGAGGCAGCCGGTCTGCTCACGTGAGTCATGCAAAAAAAAAGGTGAGGCGAGGGTCCCGGAGAAAAACAGAACGCGTTTCTGAGCCGCATTCAGTCGGGAAGCCCTTCCTCTGGTGGATGAGTTCTCGTTTGGCAGCAGAGCAGACGAAATAAAAACGCTCAGATGAGTCAAATCGTCCGGTCGAGTTGATAGACCCCCCCCCTCACCCCCCACTGCGGGGCAGAGCGAGCGACTCACAGTCCGATCACACCAGAACAGAAGCTATCAGAATATGTCACTTTAAAAAGGCCAACGCAATAAATCAATGAGCGCAGCGAGAGGCCGAGGAGATTTCACAACTGCTCTTCAAACCCTCAAAGTTTCCTAATATTAAATAGTTTGGAACGGCAATATATCCAAATGATCAAGGCTGCATGTGTGTGCGTGTGTGTGTGTGTGTGTGTGTGTGTGTGTGTGATGTCTTGCGACCTCTTCTAGCGTTTGTCCGTGCCAAACCGCGAGCAGTCGACCACCAAATCTGTTTTACTGAGGATTTTATGTGATAAATAACACAAAGTCGTGCTCAGCAATGAGGTGGAATGGTTGCAAATAAAAATGGCTGCTGCAACGGCAGCCATTATTTTTTGCATTTTAATTAAGCGACGTTGCGTGAAGAGAACTGACGGAGGAACCCTAATGACGCTCACTGCAGTCTGCATGTCACACGCTTTTCTGCAAGATCCGATTTCAGACATTTCGCGCGGCGGTTGTTGGATACGACAGAGGAAGGGCGGCGGGGAGGAGTCGGACCGGGACGACGCTTTGTGAACGAGCTGGAAGAACTACTGAATCTGCAAGAAATTAGAAGAATCCACAGAAACGGAGCCGCTAACAGCTTTGCACATCCAGAGTTTTTCCACCTTCTCTTTAGGAAAATAGTCCAAGCGGAGTCCGAGTGAGAAGAGAGCGTCTGAAGAAACTTTTTTTGTGGACTTTCTGTAGATTCGTAATTGGATTCGTGTGTGAACTCTGACTGGGATGTGCTGACATCAATACAGCTCAGGGCGTTTTTACACCTCATGGTCCGGTGGACTCGGTTTGACGACCAAAGTTGCAACGTTTGTCGCATTTTCAGCTGCTGCGTTTCTCTTTCACACAGCGCTGCGTTGAACGAACCAAGCCAATCGAAAAGGCTGTTCCCCTCCAGGCCTCAGGGTGGTGCTACCCGGAGAGCCCCTGAAGGAAACGACACAAAAACCTCTGAAGAAGAAATTGGAGCGCATCTTCCGTCTTCACATAACAGAAACAAAAATGGAGTAGCATCCAATTTGAGCAGTTATAGGATTTAAAACACTGCGAGTCACTCTTCCTGCTAGCGCTAGCCTCTTGCGTTTGCTCTGGTTGTATTTACCCAGAATGCCCTGCGCTGTAGTCCGCTTCCTGCTTTTAGAGCTGCCTCCGGAGCGCGTGGCATTCACATTTCCGTTTCGAACATCTCTCAAGTCAAAGGGCTGACACTTGAACTCTGTTTAAAAACAATTGAGTAAAGAAGAAAGTTTGCAAACATGAGCATATTATTCATACTTTCCAAACATTTAACTTTTTTGGCATCATGTCAAATTCAAGGTTCTACTTTTCCTCATTCTACTGCAGCTCCTAAAAACCCTGGGCTGCACTGGTTTTTATCCAGAGGCATCAAAGTAAAAAAAATGAAACCCTATTATGGTTTTCCTTCTGTTTTGCTCCATTATATAAAAACTAAAAATAAATTGTGTGTGAATATTTATTACACTTTACATCATTTTTTTATGACACAAGGAAGACCTGAGCACTAACAGTGAGCCGATGAACCGTTTTTTGCTAAATCACGCTGAGAGGCCTCAGATGAACGCGCCGCCGCCCGGACGAGGTCAGATCTATAAAACATCCGTCATAAACAATCGCCTTAATCTCCTCCAAATATCGACGAGATCGCTGTCAAAGGTTTTACGACACCATGATGGAGCATTTACGGGTAACGTCCAGCGTCCGGTCCGGAAGTTGTGCGCAAACATTATCAGATCAGGATAGTCATGAGAAGCAGAGCCACCGCGGAAGAATGCACTCTGCAACCGTCGACGAATTTGAAAAGAAAACACGCACACACACACACACACACACACACACACACACACACACACACACACACACACACAGCGATCTATCACAGCCTCTGTTGTGGCGTTTGTCTTTTGCTCTTATGTTCTTTTCATTTTGCTCTTGAACCCCGGGGTCATGAAGGTGGCAGTGAGGTGTTACAAGTCAGAGAGGCTGGAGGTGTGTGTGTGTGTGTGTGTGTGTGTGTGTGTGTGTGTGTGTGTGTGTGTGTGTGTGTGTTACACAACACTGGAGTTATTCGCAGCTGCCATTGTTACTTAAATTCCCTGCAGGGTGAATGTGGAAGCCTCAGTGAAGACGAGCATGTTTAGCGGTGTGTGTGTGTGTGTGTGTGTGTGTGTGTGTGTGTGTGTGTGTGTGTGTGTGTGTGTGTGTGTGTGTGTGTGTGTGTGTGTGTGTGTGTGTGTGTGTGTGTGTGTGCATGTGTGTGTGACGGGAGGGTCACTGACCAATTTTCAGCGTCCAGAGCTGAGAGAGTTGGGTCAGCAGACACATGCAGTGGAGCAACAGCGATCTATTAAAAAACATTCTTGCACTCTTTTGGATTTCTGCAATAACTCAAACACTTTAAGGCTCATTGGCTAATTTTAGATGTTTCAATCATATATATATATATGTGTGTGTGTGTGTGTGTAAAAAATAAAAGTGGGGTCGCCTGTTTTCACCGAGCGGGACAGAAATGGCAGCTCAGTGTTGACTTTGGATGAGCTCCAGCCACGGTGACCTTCAGGAGAGTCACAGGTGCTGCAGTCAGTGTGTGTGTGTGTGTGTGTGTGTGTGTGTGTGTGTGTGTGTGGCTCAACGTTTCATATGTTTACTGGGAGTGGCGGGAACAAGGAAGCAAAGGGGAAAACAATCGTCACGCTGATATATTCTCCAGCTTGAGTTAAGCCGCGTCGCGCTGCTGTTCGGAACTTGACAGCCAAAAGGGCAACGCATGTTTTGAAACGCGTCCACGCCTTTCCTGAAGAGAACGTGAAATAACTCACAGTCATGATGCCACCGTACCAGCGACAAAACCTGTTTGCTATAGAAATCGTAAAAGTCATGTGTGTGGGGGGGAGCAGAGTGAAGGGGGCGGGGGGGGGTTGACTGTTTACTCTGGAAACAAGCAGGCGTAATGTAGGTCAGCCGCTCCCATTTTATAATTCAGCCCCACCTTGAAATTACCCTTCCATGTGAGCAGCGTGGCCTCAAATAAACCCCAGGCAAAGCAGATAAAGACGTGAGGAGAAGTGAGAGTTCTTGATTGGGAAGCAAGAAGAATTGTTTACGCATTTTTATTAGGCTCCCACACATCCCAACCCCCACCGCACCCTATCAACCACCTCACCTCACCCCGCCACCCCACCCCACCCCACGGCTTCCTGAAAACATGTTTTCTGTTGTTGGTGTTTTTCTTACGACAGGATTATTTTAACAGCTCGAGAAAAGTCCTCACAAACCCCGGGCCTGAACTGAAGTCGTGTGTTTTGCTCTTTGGTCGCGCTTCGCCGGCCAGCGGGTCCGAATGCCACATTTCCCCCGGGGGAGACCCCCTCGTTGCGTCATCGCGTCCCACCGAACATCAGCGAGCTGAGCTCTTCCACAGGGCCGTGACCAGCTAGCGGTCCAGACACATTCGGGTGCCTTTTAAGGAAGAAATTAAGCCAATGTCGTGTCTGCGAAGGATGGGGGGCTGGAGGGGACTGTGTTCAGAGAGAGAGACAGAGAGAGAAAAAAAAGGTTGAGAAATAAAGTTTTTTTTGTTTTTTCTTTCTCAGGAGACAGGAATGCAGTATGGACTCACTATGGGGGCTTTTTGCAGCAGCTGACAGCAGGGCTGTGGACCGTAGACCGTGATGTTCCCTTATGAGTCTGCTGTCCAGGGCAGTGTGTCATGTGCCGCGAATAGCGCGGTCCTTCCCGCAACAGATGCGGCGCTTTGGCACCTCTAAGCTGCCAGAGGGAGAGTCAACTTTACAAGGAGGCAAAGCGCGATGAGAGGAGGGTTATGTTTCTAAAGTTAGCACCGTCTGCGTCTCCATTGACCGCATAAATATGCTATCTGACGCGTTTGAAAAAGTAACTTGGTTGATGGGAACATCAACATTCTCTGACGTCGAGCTCGGATTTCAGTGCATTTTGCAAAACTGCGACGGAAAAAAACTTTCCAGTCACACGATCACCAACAGGATGTTGTCACTGGTGCAAACCACAAAGAAGAAGGTGACAGGAAGTACTTGGAGAATGATGAGATGGCATGTTTTTTAACGACTCATTCTGTTCCTCATTTAGTGGAAATGACACAATTGTGAAACAGCGTTTTTTTTTTTTTTTTTTCACACATTAGTGGAATGCTAACAAAGTTTTGCTCACGTTTGTAACAGCAACTCATACGGCAGGTAATGAAAATGAGAGAAAGCAAAGTTTAACCTTCGACCTTCAGAGACAGTCGGAGGCCTGACCGACAGATCAGACGCTCAGGCAGCACGTCCGCACCGCCGCAGTCGTTCACAGGAAAGCAGACGAGGCGAGGAAACCGACATGGGATCTGAAAACAGAAAGGCTGCGGCCTGTTACACAAGTCAGCACAAAGCAGGAGGGGTCTCACGCTGGACCGCCAGCACAGTGACGTTTGCGGAAAAGGTCAGAGACAAACAAAAGCAGGAACCGAAAGAGGCTTCGTAAAATCTAGGATTGTGGTTGGAACGGGCCGACAGTTTCCAGCGCGCCGTTTGCTTTTCGCTGTTGAGGCGTGTTGGTTTCTTGTGCGCAAAGGCAACAGATGCACCTCCATCCAGTGGCATCGCGTTCTCACCGCTTAACGTTTCTCGATTTGCTTTTCAGGTGTTGCGTCGCCGCTTCTTCTTTTTCCCACCATCCACTTCCATCTGGTTTGTCAGGAAAACAGCAAGTGAGACCTGAGGGGGTGGAGCAAACACATTGCACTGAGTCTGGTTGAAGATTTTTTTATTTTTTTTTTTTTTACATCTTTCAGGTAGCAGAAAAAAAAAGACACATTTTGTTTCAGGAGGAAAGGACCGATTAAAACAGGTCGTCATGGGCGATCACGGAGTCTTTTCGCGATATTTTCAAAACTGTTTGCTGCTACTTTTTCCAGCAACTGGACGGCGCAGCGGCATCACCCCCACAAACACGAGTGCTGCTCTCCAAAAACATTCCGTCCGTTTCTTCCGGGCAGCAGCACACAAAAGTGGGATTTGCATCACTCAACGGCCCGCGGCAGCTGCATTTACTCACGTTTTCAAAGCTCTCATTGAACAAACAGTGGATAGAAACAGTGAAAATAATCCACGTCAGTTCATTTGAATTTATTGTGACAAAAAAAAAAAAAGTCTTATCACGATAAATGGCAAACGATGCAATAAATGCCCACCCCCAGCCGCCAGCTCATATATTTTCATTCCGCATTCAGCCGTTCTATCCGACCGACACGTTTCAGGACGTGTCGCCGTGGTTTCCCTGCCTGACACGGGACTGACCGCGCAGTCTGGGTTGCTACGCCGACCTCCTGCACGACCTCGGTCAATGAGCAGCCTTGTGCCTCCGTCCTCAAACACCCCGATGCCTTCCCTCACCTACGGCTCGGCATGCGAGTCCACAAAGCATGAATGAGGGACCCATTGAGAAAACTTTCAGAGGAAATTAAAAGGGTATTAAGCGAAACCGCTGCTGGGGGACATGAATAACGCATCGCGGAGCAATCAGTTCACTCAGTGGAGCTGTAACTTCAATCATCGGGGCATGGAAGGGAAAATGAGCTCTGCTTCGCTATCTCACAGAAACACTTAGACTTCCAGGTGAAGTTGTATTAGTCGATTAGTTAATTAAGCCGAACCCAAACGAGTCCCCTGGATTTCTCTGGTTGATTGACCGGGAATTGTGGGAGTTCTTTGTTTGGTGCAATTAATTTGAATATGAAAGAAAAAAAAAACAACTCCTGCAGATTACTGATCAGAGCCGACAGAGTTAAAATTAGTACAACTATCAATAAATCCGT
Source organism: Poeciliopsis gracilis (assembly GCA_911649635.1). Lineage (NCBI taxonomy): Eukaryota > Metazoa > Chordata > Actinopteri > Cyprinodontiformes > Poeciliidae > Poeciliopsis > Poeciliopsis gracilis. Next base: position 876,192 of record CAJVRI010001002.1, read on the forward strand.
TTTCCAGTCACAAAGTAGCAGATGCCTATTATCGTATCGTTTATCATTTATTGTGATAAATTTCTTGTAACGGTAAGAATATTTTCTTAACGAGTTAGTTGGTGACGTTTCGCCAGCTACGCAAAACCGTTGGATTGATATTTTTACTATTTTTATCTGCTGTTTGTTCAATGAGAGCATCAATAAATATCAACAGACGTGAAAATACGATTAGCTGCGGTTGCATCGGCAGAGCGGCGATACACATCACAGTTTCGTATGTCGCTGCTGTGTCACGCAGTGGAGCAACAAATAGTTTCCACCGCCACTTTTGTCTTTATAGCGATACGACTTGAAGATATAAACTTCAAGTCTACCGTCTCCACCAGCGCGATGCTTCCTGGTCAGGTCACCAAGGCAACACAGAGACCCACCGAGTGATTTTAGAGAAACCAATCAACCCGACAGTCATGTTTTCGGAGCAGGAAGCTGGAGTGCCCGGCGAGAACCCAGGCATGCGCACAGGGAGAACACGCCAACTCCACGCAAACGTCTTTCTAATCACCTCCGCATTACACTCCTCACAGAAATAATGCTGCGGTACCGGTTCTCTGGGTTTGGCAGGGCCCGGGACAATGGCTCATAAAGTGAGGCTCGAGGCTCTGTTCTGTGCTCCTCAAGTCTGACTTTCTCTTCAGCTGTCAGTCTGGACGGCATTCGTGTACACGATGGTGCCAGAAAGGATTTCTGACAGAAAAATATATATAACATACATCCACTGATGGGCCTTTCATTTCAACCCCCTTTCAACTTTGTCTTAATGCTCTGGTCGAACCCTACGCCCCTTTTTTGTTGATATGTAAAATTCAGCACTCTACATTTTTTTTTTATTTCTACATTTTAACTTAAAAATCTTGTAAAATGTTTGGTTTGGATTAGCGATGCATCAATCCACGTTTTTTTCCCTTGTGATACCGATACCAATATCTAACGATGAAATGCAGAAAAACGTTGCAGAATTGATTGAGAATATTTCTGTGATCCAGCCATAAATGGACTGAATTAAAAAAAAAAAAAATCACGAGATTTCTGTGCACCAGTGCCGCACATTTTAATATGCCGATAGCTCCACAAGCTTGGTGACATAAACTGCAGCAAACCTTCTTTCCAGAAAGTACAATTGGAGATTATAACATAAAATATAAAACACACTGTCACTCAGAGGACTAAGCGCTGAATTATACTGAATAGTTCTGCCCCTGTGGCATTTTTCAATGTCGGGACCGATACAGATATTAGTATCGGATCTGTGCAGCTCTAGTTTTGATGTGTCAAATGAAAATGGCTGAAAAGCACTATGTCATTCAGATCCTTTAAACTCATTTTTCTGCTCCTTTAGAACTTCTTTTGAAATCCTTCAGACATGCGAGTGCATTAATTTGTGTTTTTGGAGCCATATTGACCCCACATGCATGACTTCAGAAAAAATAATCCCCCTGACTTCATGGGAAAGTACCTCAAAGCAGGACCAAGCCGATCTTGGTTTCCTTCCATCTTTGCTCCACCTCACATTTAATCACAAGTACGAAACGCTGCGGCTGTAACGAGGAGAGTTTATGCCTCTGCCGGCTCTTCTGTGCTGATGCGGGAGTGTGTGATTTAACGTCAGCGAGCTCGTGGAAGCAGAAGTAGGCCAGTGTTGCATCAGAAAAGCTTTCTGGAGAGTTTTTCTGGCTCGTCTGAGCAAAGTGTGTCAGTGTGTCGCCGCGGCGCTTCCCTCTCGCTGCAGACCGATGTCGGACATCAGGAAGGGGGGGGAGGAAAAAAGGTGCTCACGGTTACTGGTGCAGAAAGTGTGTGAAATGTCGACTCTCTTCCAAGACTCAAATTTTGAGCCGTTTTCTCCGAAACCTGCTTTTCTGAGAAAATGGGGGTTAGGGGGGAAAGGCAAACCACAAAGAAACTTGAGTAAGAATCGATGTCCTTATGGGAACACAGTGAGTTTGGGAAACTGTTTTAAAGGAAATCAGGACAAATTACGAGAACATGGTATGCTTCTGATTAGGGATGCACTGATTACGCTTTTTCTTGCCAACGCTGAGCCTGCCGATTCCAGCTTTTCCTCCCCAAGGACGAAGAAACGAGGGAAAATGTGTTCCTGCGTTTTATTTTGTGGTTTCAGGAACGACGCGCTAAAACGCTGTTTTAGATTATCTGCGTTCAACCTAACCTTTCTTCCTGGTTCTCTTTCATCTCGACGCGGTGCGTCGAAGCGCGGGGTTTCGGCCTGACGCATTTTTTAGCCTGAAAATGGTGGGAAAGCAGAAAGAGCGCCAGTCTTGGGTCAAAGCCAATCCTGGGACATTTGGATGATTTTAATCGATGGCTGTTTGATTCACGGATCTCAACTTCCATAACAGTAAAGTGCTGAAATGACAGATTTGTACAGACTCAGCTTTCCGGACTACTCTATGTTTTAGAGTGAAATATAAATATTCTCTATGAATTTAGGCCAGATACATGAACCACTGGCAGAGTCTGCTATTGGCTGCCAGCAAAAATAACGGGAGATAGGACACAAGGAAAAAAAACAAACCCCAAAGGACTGAAGGTATTGAGGTAGAACACAAGAAAATAAGGACAAAAGCACTGAAGGAAGGAAGAAAGGCAGGAATCAAGAGAAATAAAGGATGCAACACACTGGAAGGCGGCAACGACAGAAGAAAAGACAGAAAAAAAAGGGACACGAGGGGTAAAAGGTAAAAGAAAGGACAAGAAATGGGAATTGGACACAAGAAAAGAAGGAAGCAAGGATGGGAAGAAAGGAATGGCGCAAGGAAGGATTGAAATAAGGACACAAGGGAAGAAGTATGGAAGGTAGGGCATAAGGAGAAAAGAAGAAAAGGAAAAATGCAACGGCAACAAGACATTCTTAAAGTCCATCTAGTTGTAGATGAGTTATTGTGCTGACTTTCATTTTATGCGCGAGTCTTCAAACGGTGTCTTCATCCACGTTACGCCGACCGGCGGCGTTCGATTCCCATTGTTTCAGCCCGCCGAGGAGCCGTGAGCACTGTGCAGATGTTTCCCGTTTTCTTAATAACGGTGATTCATTTCCTGTCGCAAAGTCAGTGAGTAAGAGATGATCTGTTAATTCTGGTAAAATGGCAACCACTCACCGTCTCTTACCGCTTTGATTCACGAGTTTTCCCTGGTTTTTATTCGCCTCCAAGCAGATTTACTCCAAGGCACAAAAAACGACAACAACAACAACAAAAAAAAGACTCAGGAAAAGGAAATTCGTTGATATGTCGACAGGGCAACATCACTTTTTATTTTCCTCGAAACGCTCCCATCTTTCAACAATGCTTTTTTTTAGTGTCTTTACATGGTAATGACCAGCCGGACCAACCGCCACCCGTCTCTAAACACCACACCAAAGTAGCCGTGTTTTTTTTTGTTTTGTTTTGTTTTTCATAAAAACCATCAGCAAAAAACCACAAACATTACCGTTTTAATACACACTTTAAAAGTGAGGGGGACGAGGAGGAATGAGGCAAAACACATGTCGTCACAGTCGCGAGGAGCAAAGACATGGCAGAGGGGATAACGGAACGTCACCTGGACTAGAAGACGGGATACGAAACCCAATGAAACAAACGTTACAGTGTTTGTGAAAAGCTTTACATTTATACACAAGCACCAAACAAAAAAAAAAGATAAACAGAAGCCAAACATGGTACATAGACATTAAACTAGAATCCAGTGAAGGCATTTTTGTCACAATCCAGTTGCAGAACTACCATGAAAGTTAGGGGATTTACAACCCCTTGAAATGCATAATAGAGGCAGGGAGCGAGGAGGGAGCCCTCTTTCTAGTTAAAGCTCAAGATAAGAAATTTAGTCCAGTTGAATCGTAAGCAGAATTTGCCTTTGGGATTCAGTTATTGAGCCTAATTTTAAAAGGGGCAGCATTATGTGTTTTCCAGGCACATAGTGTCAATTTATAGCATAATCGAGCAACTGTGCAGTTGTTAAAAAAACATGCTACGTACGTCAAATATGATTTAAAAGAAATTTAACTTTGTAACGCAACGTCTTGAAACGGGGCCTCTGGCCCTTTAAAAACTCATGCTCTTTCTGAAACTCCGCCTTTAAGTAGTAGCTGCGCCTCGAAGGCGGGGCTTGGTCCACCCGGGCGTTTTTTTTTCGCACAGCTGAATGGTTGCCACGGGAGATTAAAGGATTTCTCAAATCCAGACAACACTCCAGGTATGTTTTCGGCGAGGGAATAATTCAACGCGATGCAAAATTCAAAAAAGTCAATTTAACATAACACTTGCCCCTTTGGGAAATCATTTCCAATGTGCCAAGGGCCTTTAGAGTCATATTTGGTCACATTGCAGGACCGTAGCCCGTGACATAAAAAGTAAACAGTAGGTATTCAGGGTTTACGTTGAGTCTCAGTGCACTGTAGTGTTTTTACATGAATCTGTCTAAACTCGCCTCCGTTGCCAGAATGTAACGTTCTACTTTTACGCTATGATATGTATCTGAAGGGGTCTGTACACATTCTCCGTCTGCGTTCCTGTGCTTTTCTTTTGTTTGTACAGTGAATGGCATGTCGACGGGAAAGGGAAATAAATACATCGGGCCAGTGAATAGTAACAACAAGATATGGTTGATAAAGCTCAAAGAAACTAAAAAAAAAAAAAAAAAAGGCTTACAGCCTGCAGCCGGTGATTTCCACCAAATATTTAAAGGCTGGTTAAAGGTTCATTAATCCAAACATTTTAATGAGGCCTCACGCCTCGGGGAGAAACAAATTCTCCCTTCAGTGCTGCTGGCTCTCCGCAACGGATGGCCATTTCTGTGTAAACACGACATTTACCAATGATTAATGCCAAAGCTCAACAATCGGAAGAGAAAGGTTTAATCGGACTGCGTCCTGCTGCAACCAAAACCAACATGGCTGCACAGAAGGGGTGTAACTACACAGACGAGATGACGCACAATAATAAGACAAGCGTCCTCCTTTTGCGAGTGAATTTCATGTAAATGTACAGGACTATAATCAGTTCACACCTTCGGCTTCATACTCGTTTCAGCCTGAGGTCACTGAACTGCTTCCTTTTTAGGGGTTTTTAAATAAATTAAACATTTAAGAAATCTTAAAATGTGGTTGTTTTTTTTTCAGAAACTTCCTAGTCAATGTAGAATTATACAGCTTAAATTTAATCAGTCTAGCTAATTTTCATGGCCCTGATGGGAGACATGAAAGCAGATGCTAACGTTAGCTTTGTTGGCGGCGGTCTGTCGTGGATCAGAACCGAAGAGACGCAAGATTTTTAGATTCTGAACTTGAGATCATTTAAAAAAAACCCAAAACAAACAAACCCTCAAAAGCAGTTCTTGGGGTAACAGTGGACAGATAGAAGCATAAGCAGGCACCAGCTATAGCGTTGTCAGCAGCTAGCAGTTTGCTAGTCGCGACTGAATCACTTCTACCTGGAATGTCGCTGTAAGTGAAACCAAAATGCTGTCAGACCATTGGTTTTAGAAGTCTTCTAAGTAACTTCAATTTTCGCATCCAGGGCTCACGCTGATCGATTTACAAGCTCGACGCAGTCACACGACGTCGGCAAATGGTTACCGCTGCAAATACCTTTGCTACAAGTTCTCGTTACACCCCCACTGTGCGACGGCTGTGATTTGTCAGAGGACGGTCGTTTTTAGATTCGTCCCTCCTGCTGCATTTTTATTGGATGTGTATTCTTTTCTTTTTTTTTCTTCCTAAAATAGATGCTTAAAATAGATACATATATTCATTTATATCACATTTATGTACAAAAAGAAGTGCTTCAAAAATAATTGTGACATGATCTCTTATGAAATGATGCAAATGGTTGGCAGGGAGAGGGGAAGAGTGAAGGCTGAGACATGAAAACTAGTAGTTGTAGTGTTGGTGCTTCTTTGGTCGAGGGGATATCCCAGGTGTACATTTGCATCTGATTATAGTTAAGGCATAGACCCATACATTTGTATGTTTATCTACAGCTGGATATGCATCAAATTTTGTCGTAAATTGAGTTTTTTTTTTTTCCTTTTTGTTTTCGCTTACATTCCTTTTTTTGTATATCAAAAGTGTGCTTTCGCCGGGGTGTTCTACTGGATACTGTCGAAGGAGAAGAGTAGAAAAAAACAAAACAAAACAGGGAGTTCCATTTCTCCTCACCCCATAAACAAACATGCTTCAGTAAGTATGGAGAGGATGTAAGAAATGACAAATCTGTACAACATATACAAATATGATACACAGCCTACAATATGTCCGTTCTTTTCTTTAATCTGGGAGTTCACAGCCCAGAAATATGTCCTCAGAGATTCAGAAGGGCATTTCATAGTAGGGCAAAGGCATGATGGCAGAGTAGTCTCAGGGGAGAACTTTAAATCTTCAAGTTGTAAAGTGACGCCTCCTAATCTCGCCTCTTGTTCCGTCGCCCTCCGCTTTCCTTTTTGTCACTCTCCTTCTTTGCACCTTCTCCTGACGCCATCAGTTTGCAAGCTCCACTCGAGCTCTCTCGCTTAATGTTCTGCAGCGGCGAGAGGGAAAGGTAGGGGTGCTGAGGGAGGGGAGGCGGAGTAGCAGAGGGAGGAGTGGTCGGGGACTCCTGCCCGGAGCAGTTGCCGCCGCTGCTTCCGGTGCTCATGGCCCGGTGTTTGAGTCTGAGTTTGTGGGGCAGCGCCGTTCCCCGAACCTCTCCTTGAGGATCCCATCCCTGCATCTGGGAACAGCCTGGGTACTGGGGAAGAGGCGAACCAGACTGGAGGATCCCAGAAAGATGTTGGTTGTGGATGCTGCTCATTTCCGAACAGGACAAAGATAGGGATTCTTCATCGTCTGTTGACGCCTCTTTGTCAGAAGGATCGCCGTCACTTAACGACGTTGATTGGCTTTGAAGGTAACCATTGGCTCTGGGTCCACCCTCGTAGCTAAGCACTGGTGGCTCCTCATCTTGTGCACTGAGGTATGAATGGTGAGGTTGTTGAAGATGGTGGTACAACTGGGTGTGCCTAACCCCTTCCACCTGTTCACTGAGGAGCTCTTTGGGTGATCCACCCTCCTGCTGTTGAGAAGGTTGACAGACTCTGTACACCTCTCTCTCTTTAGCCTCATTAAAGCTGTCTGACAGCTCATACTGAGGAGAGTCCAATGTCTTTCTCTCCAGCTGCTTTGTTACCTCAGCTAGCGTCTCAATGGAGGTCTCTGCGACGGGCTGCTGCAGTTGACTACTGCTGTGCTTTAAGGCTACTTGCAGATCTACATTCTGGGGCCTGGTGACGACGTCAACGGGATAGGAGGCACTGCTGGCGCCGTACAGGATGACACTTCTTTGGGCAGCAGGTGGGTGAGGGACAGTCTGGCTGGTAGTTTTGACAGCAGCAACTGTCACCTGATGGGGCTGCGATTGCTGCTGAAGGAGGTGCGTGTGGTGGTGATACACAGCCTCCATCTCCTGATGTTGCTTAATCTGGTGGCTTTTGGACGCAGATGCCGGACCCCTGTGGATGTTGAACATAATCTGAGTTGTGGTGTCACTGGTGATGTCCATCTCCAGCCTGTCTCCCTCCTGTTTGATTTCAAACGGCATCGGTTCAGGGCTGTCCCTCGAGGAGCCGTCGGACATATCGGAGAGGGAGCCGCGCGGAGAGTACTTCACCAGCTGCCTGTGGGTGTCGCTGTGTCCCGACTGCTCCGTTTCCGAGGAGTCGGAGTTAATCATCACCTGAGAACCACTCGAGTAACCGCTGGAGTAGTACTGGTTAGACGAGGAGGACGAGGAAGAGCCTCCGTTTCCGCCATCATTCGCCACGCTGATCTGTTGGCTCTTTTCAATGTACGAGGCTGTGCTGATGAGGCCAAAGCGCAGCTTTAGCTGGAGCAGCTCGGTCTTCAGTCTCACATTCTCGTCATTCAGTGCGATGACACGGTTTTCCAAAACCATGTCGTTGAGACGACGCTTCTCCCGAGAGCGCTTGGCGGCCTCATTGTTCTTGCGCCTTTTCTCCCAGTAGGAGGCATCCTTTTTCTCGTCAGAAATAAACTGACGCTTCCGTCTGCAGGTAACATTGGGCTTGGGTTTGATGAGACGCCCCAAGCGAGCCGGTGTCCCTTGAAGAGTCTCTTCGTAACCGTTGAAGGTCTCGATGCTGTTGAGGTCGTTCCCTGAGGGTTCATTCAACGTTTTCAGAGTTGGACTCATGTTTTCCATCCTTGCGACGGATAGCAGCCACTTTGAAATAACGAGGTTGTAATGAAAACGCCTTGCCTCCTGGAGTAAGCAGTCTGTTTATGGTTTGGGACTCAAGTGTCCATATAGCTCAAAAAGATGAAGAACAAGTGAAGTTTAACATTGGCCACCCTCATTTATCCACTGTCGGGGTTCTCCTTTCAGCGTCCAAAAGAACAGAGGTGAATTGGACCGGTCTCCAGTCTCGACTGTTATGTGTTGTAACAGCAGAACAGCAGAATGCTGAGCTGAAGACGAAGCGTCCGGGATCTCCTCGCAGGCTGCAGGATGTAGGCCGTTCTGTCTACCTCAGCATGTTCGCCTCTCGGGGAGCCTTGGTCTCAGTTTCCCTTCCTCGCTCTGTTCTTTCTGCAACTGACTGCAAGATGAAAGGCTGCAGACATTGAAAGAAAAAAAAAAAAAAAGAAATGTTAATCCACATGGACTGCTGGTACTGTGTTACATACATTTGTCTTAGTTGATATTTTATAAGATTTTAAAAAAGTTATTTTTTAACACCGTAGCATGCGTGCAGATCAAAGATTTACGTCTAAAACCACGGCGCCGTTGTCCAATGTTTTGGCATGTCTGGTCTTAGTCGCCTCTGTAACCCCTGGCAACCACTGAATGGTTGCTCGACCTTAGCGTCTGACCTTTTAGACCTGCTATTGATGTGATCCGTCTGCAAACTGTGACCTTTGACCCGTTTCCTGGCATGTTGATGTTGGCTTTTGTGATGCAACGGGGGACAAAGAGTTCATTAGACGAAGGATGGGCATGTTTTCAAGGACTTGAAAATCTCATGTTTTTAAGGTTAGCCGGACGCTAAACCAAGAGGTGGTCATTATGGCTTGCTTACGCGTCGCAGCCAAGACAAGCACATGCATAGCTGGATTGCGCGCCACTGAAATTACATCAGTCGCAGACATGCTGAGAGCATGAAAACCGGATTGTGTAAGGATTAGCGCTTTTGTTTTGTCTGATGAGCGTTCGAAAAAGACGGAGCAAAGGCTGAGTCAGCTGCAGATCTGTCAGTTTCCTGGATCTGCTTCAGAGCATTTTAGAGAAATATAGAAAAACAAAAAAACCCTTCAACAATTTTGGGACAATTTGCTTTTTTGTGTATGTGAATTGCCATCTATGAGCCCTCTTGAATCCCCAACCCCCCGCCCCCAATCCAATGTGCTCATCCACAAAGGAATGTGGCAGCATTCTTGGCCAAAACAAGTCAATGCCAAATCGATGTTACAGGGCGAGCAGATAAGGCAGACAAAGGCATCTGCTAATGCAGGTCAAGGATAAAGAAGCTGAGACTCTAGTGAGGGATTTGGAGGTGTGGGGGAAGCTGGGAGGAGGGGCGCTAATAAATATAGGTCAAGAGTCCCCGGAGAGAAAAGAGGCGAAAGGTGGGACATGGGTTAACGTAAAGCGTGAAAATTGACCCGACGACCAGGTGCTACCTGTAGCTTAATCTGACCACCTGTGTCTATAAACCTTGAAGACAATATAAAAGTTTGAAGGCAGTTTGAAGGCGTAAGAGGTTTTGTCACCGATCGTTGACCATCACCCAGACTACGTCAACACAACGGAGCGACTCAAGAACCTCGAAATAAGAAACTTCAACACTGATGCGACAGGAAGAAAATCTCAAATCACATGAATAGCATAGCCTCATAATTTTCTTTGTGAGACAGACTTGTGGTATGACGTCTCTCTTCCATTAAGAATTCCTTAATTTTTCCTAAAACAACATTTTTGGTCCACGTTTGGTGTTTTGACTGGAAAGTAAAGACAAACATGTACTTGCCTGGTATTATATACCACACTCTCTACTACGCCTTAAATCTACAGGTAGATTTACAGTCTGTAAAACAGTAGTTGCCATGACACTATCAGTGTGTGCAATAATGCAAAGGCAACCAGCCACATGAATTCAGTATTTGGTGGGTTTTATATTCAATAAGTGATTAGCATTCATGATCTGGTTGCATATAATATATTTAGCCAACTGTTTTGTTGTTGTTTTTTTCCCCACTGCCCTTGCTGCCCTTGTCTGACCTGATACAAGTGTGAAATGATTAAGGTAAAAAAAAAAGAAAAAAAAAAAGAGAGAAATGTGGGTTAGTTGCAACCGGGTTTATCTTTGCAATGTCAAACAACAATGTTTTTAATACAATAGTTTTCCAAATGTGACTTTGCGTATGAGAAACATATTACAATAAGTATTTGTTGTGTACACACTACTTGGATTCACCTGCAGATATCAGCGAAACTAACCTCACCAGCTTTGTTACTGAGAAAGAAGCTGGAATTCTCACACAGAAGTGTAAAAAAATATCTACATGCAAATGAAGTTTATTGTCTTCATAACATTCGGAGTTGACCTAAAGTGAGACGATTGTGTTTGGTTTGCTTTTCAGGATGTGCCAAAAAAAAAAAGGAAATGGTTCATCTGCACCGCATGTAAACAAATAAAAGATCCCTTTCTGTGTTCAAATGTGTGCTTAGATTGCAGAAAGGGACACTGTTATATATCAACTGTACCCTTTCACATATGCATAAGTATTTACAGCATTGCTCATTTTCCCCTGTCCTCTGATCCTGTTATGAAAAGATTCCCCTTTTAATTCTGGGAAAATAAACCAAAGCTTTGCTGAGGTTTTGTTTTCTTTTTCAGCGTGCCACGCAGTTCAAATACAACATAGCTGGATCCTATTTGCATCAACTCGCTGCCGGCCACCGCTGGAAGAAGCTTTCCCTGACTTAACCGTTTCAGGTCATCGTCACGAACAACTGACATGTGCCTCCGCGGCACGGGAGAGGAAGACGGAGGCAGATAGAGGCGTTTTTAATTTGCGTGTCCCACTGACCCAGAAACTGGGAACGAGGCGCGCTCCGTAAACAAGAGCCTGGCTTTCTCTACCGTATTCTTTCGCTGGAATATAGGTCAGCCGACCGGCAGAAAGAGAAAAGGGAGAAGTCCAAAAAAAGATAAGAGAAGCAACAGAGAAGGAAGTGAGGCAAATCACAGAGCGATTTGCGAATATCGACAAATATGACAGCAAGTGGAGTGGAAACAAAGAAGCAGAAGGAACCGATAAGAGAGAGACAGAGAGTTAAGACAAAGAGATTATGCTGGTTGCCTGGTAGGGGGGAGAACCAGTAGCAGTTGCAACACCGTTGGTATTGCATCATTACAAGGAATTTGTCGCCCATAGCAACAAAAAAAAAAAAAATGGGGAAACGGAGGGCACAGCCAGTCATATCAGACGCTCTTTTCTTTTCCATGAAACCAGCGGCTTCACGTGCTCAATTTTAGATTTTATTAAACGCAGGGCTGACTTACGTCACAGGCTGCGCATGTTCCATAACTGTCCTCAGAAAGAGCAAAGACATGAATGACCTTACCAAGCTAACCGTTTTCTACCGCCACTTTCTTTATCTAATTGTATTTTATCGTGTAAATAAGTGTAAATTGACTACATCTTCAATAACATTGCTCCAACTGGACTTGCAGAGGGGCTAAATCCAGAAAAAACCCACCCTAAAGCTTTCCACACAGAGTATGTAAATACAAGCACCGAGGCAGCAAAACCTGCTTTGTGTCCCACTTATTTCCCTCACAAGCGTTCCCTTGACCTGGATTAGTCTTTCCGTTCATCATAAATACTTCACGTGTCATTGCTCGGTTTCTGTGGCACTCTGGAAATGACGGCACAGGAAAAGAATCCGGAGTCGAACTCCCTCACACGACCGCAGTGCCCACACCGCAAGGAGTCCAAATGGGGCAGTGAGCCTTGGAAACAGCGGTTCAAAAGCTCCAGCACGTGTTTCAGGGGGCCGTTTCAGGAATTGAGGACAGGTCCGTGGGACCTCACACCCTGCTCACAGTGGGGCAAATTAAATATAGGGCAAGTGCTGGGCTGGAGGTCACGGACAAGGAAGGCTTGAAATCCAAGACTGGTTGTTGACTTAGTTTTACAGAGGCAAGAAAAAATGTCAAGGAGATGATGAAAAGGGGGGTGGGGTGGAAGTAAAGGTCCGGGCAGCAGACCAACAAGGCGAGGCAGAGTCTTTTCCACGAACACGAGCCGTATCATTTCTCTTTCAAAAAGGAAAAAAAAAATAAATAAATAAAATAAAAGGAGCGTGACTCAGTCCATGTGGTGTACCAGTCACATGTGCTCTCCTGGCCTACTAAATGCTGTAATTTGCCTTTCTCTTGGCTCCAAACCACAGAACGATAACAAAGCCAGGCCCTCATCTTTCATCACAGTCCATGTGCCAGGAAACTCCAAGAAAGCCCACAGGCCAAAAAAGTAGGCCAGGATGAAAACCATACAGAGCTCCTAACTATAACTTCTTGTCCTGCAGTTTTGTTTAGCAAAGGTAGACACCCTCACAACTTTAATTATAGAGACATAGCACAGATTTTTTTTAAGTGACGTTCTGTGAAGCTATTACCAGTAATAGAGTAGCTGGTAGTTTGTAGAAAAGTGAAGAAATCCCGGAAGCAGCAGCAAGCTGACCACTAATCAAATGGCACACCATTTTAGCTAACTAACAATTCAAACCAACTTCAAGGGAATACTAAGCTGCAGTATATTAGAAAATAATCTTGACTTTCATTAGTTTTTCTCGGCTGAACAACATCGGTGTTAAGTTGGCAGCTTAGACAACAAACTGTATGAATTTGCTTCAACACTTGCGATTCGTCAGCCCATTCTGAGTTTGCTTTGGATGGACTAAACTGTTGCATCATTTGCACATCTGCAGTGATGAATGTACTTTTTCTGGTCTGGTAGTATTTTGAATATTATCCAGAGGGATTCCCAACCAGTGGAGTAAGAGAGCTGATATACATTGGTCATCTAGGAACACGTCAATCTACCAGTCTTTTATGAAAGCCATTTGATATCTAGTCCACTTTCAAGTATCACATTATCCGTAATCCGACATCTTCCAACAGGTAACTACTGCTCAACAAATATGCATAAAAGCTCCAAACTACCCCTTTTAAAGTTTTAATGGTCAAGACGTCTTCATGTAGTACAAATCCAGATTAGCTGGTGCCTCAGGCTAAAGCTAACGGCTAGTCAAGTTCGAGAGGTGCCGGAGATCAAAGAGGACTTCAGTCGTCTGACTTAAACCAACTCCGATTTCAAACATTTCACAGTGGCTTATGAAAATGCTGTTTAATGAACCTTGAAACCGTCTTCATGTTTTCCATTTGGTGGTTATTAAACAGAGAAGTTTACATAAGAAACTGAGAACTGCTAATGACCCTCCCGTGTGAAACACAACCTGCAAAGCATTACCAGTCAAGGTATCCTGCCAAGGACTTGACATTTATCGACATTAACTTAATGGCTACTTAGGATCAGTCAGTCCATGTGAGTATTTCGCAAAAAAAAATAACACCAATCAACACTTAACTCGAACAAAAGATGTTAAAAGTCAAGTTTGGTTAGCGTGCTTTTAATCACATTTTGACATTTGTAGATTGTTCTCTTTCTCAACCAATATTTCACGTTTAGACAGGAGGTGACACTCTGTGTATTAAAAAAAAAGTCATACTTTCATGTATAACATAAAAGTAAAGACCATGCAGGAGCAGCACCATGCTAACCATACTGTTGGCCTACTACTACTGAAGGGGTCCAGGAGTGGTGCATTATGGGTCAGGTGTATGTTAACAGGTTTACTATGGAAACAGGTAAAATAGCATAGCGAACTGTATCACTCAGTGGAAACAAGGCCTTTGCCTTTCAAGGATATCTGGATTTTTTTTTTTTAATCTAATCTCAGAAATCACAAGTCTTTGTTGTTCCGCCCTACTTTAAACTAAAGTTCCAAGATATATTGTTCCTTGTTTTTCTTTTAATATATGCTCCGTTATTAACACAGCATGGGGCTACACCTAAAAAATGACTACTACTTGTTCAGTTGCTGCTCCACTTTCGCGCTGCTGCCATGAACTGCCTCGGCTCTTTGTTATGGCTCTGGGTTTATTTTGGTGGGGTTCTGATTCTGCCTTTCCAGTCAGCTGCGGTCGGTCGCGCGCGCCTTCCTCAGCTCCCGTCGCCTCCCCGCGGGACCGACGTGACCTACATTTCGTCGCTGGCTGGCTGGCGCGCGCACACAGGAGAAACCCGACTCGCGCGCCCGACCTACCAATTGGCAGCGGCGGCCAGGTCCGCAGCACAAGAAGAAGCGCGGCGCTGCGTGTCGCCGCAGACTACGGGGTTTCCGCAGATTGCATAATCCTCTGCGTTCTCTCATCTATTTACATTATTTAATTCATTTATTATGCAACCCCCACGCCCCCCGTTCCCCCTCTCTACCTATATCTTCCCACAGCCACGATGCGCATAAAAGTCGTGGTTCTATGTTCTATTGGGCTTCACCAATGGCATTCCTCAAAAGCTGTATTAGTACCCACGTGAGGCTTACTATGTAAAGCCTGCAGAGATCCTATATCGGGGGTGTGTACCCAGCTCTCACATTATTCCGAAAAAAAAAAAAAAAGACGTCCTTTGCGCCCGCGACGCATGACGCAACAGATCAGCAGCCTTTTAAAGGGCTGGTTGCTGCGGGTGCAAGTTCGGCGCGCGTTCAGACATGAAGGCACAAATAAACAATAACAATAATAATATATATTTAACAAGAAAAAAAAAAAAAAAAAAGCATCAATAAATCTCGCAGAGTCAGCAACACCTTGTGAACAATATGTCACCCCGCACGCCTCCTTTGTTGCGCTGTCTGACAAATCGTGTCCATGCATATTTAATCGGATCCTCAAGTCATGCGAGGCGATTCCAACTGTGCCGTGAAATTCATCTACGACCTCCAAAAAAACAGCAACAAAAAAAACAAACAAAAAAAAAAACACGTTCTTCTACAACATTTCAACATTTGAACATGTTTAAAGCAGAAACCCACCTCCCCCAGTTTTTCTTTCCTTTTTTCTTTTTTTTAAGAGACAGACCCGCACCTCCTCTGACCCCAACATTTGATCCAGATGTCCTCGAACCCACGCAGGACCTCACCCTTCTTCATCCGCAGCGTGGGGGCTGTCCGCGCGTGGCTTCCATGAGTCCAAGTGCAAGTTGTAAACAAGAAAAGGAGGCGGAAAAATAAAGAAAAAGAAGAAGAAGAAGAAGGAAAAAGACCAAAAAAATAAAAAATAAAAAGACACGTCCAAGCTTCCAGATGTGCTGAAACGTTTCACGGAGCGCTCGCGCCCGGCTGCGACCTCCGAGGGCTCCAAAGGGTTAAAGGCAGCCGCTGTAACCTTTTACAAAGAGCTGCTACACGTGACGGAGAGAAGTGTGTCCTCTCAGCCTGCACAGGATTTTTTTTTTCCCACCCCTCTCCCTCCCCACCCTCTATCCCCGCCTGTCCACATGACCTAGCCTACTAACCTAAAACAAAGCTGGTGGACATGCGGGACAAGTCGAGGCTCAGAGCCTCTGTGGCAGGAAGGATTCTATTTATGAGGCTGATCAATTATTCATGGGACTGAAATAGCTGCTTGTACAACCCCTACTGTAAAGCCAAGAAAAGTTCTGCACACGATAAAAACACATTATTATTATTACTACGTTGCAGTGGAACTTCAATATGCTACTGAAGTCGCACCAAATCAATTAACATTCAGGTTATACTTAATGGACAGTTATGGTTTAGTTCATCTTTATTTTCTACTGGCTTGATTGAAAGACACCTAAGTTAGCAGTTGCGGTAGTAAGTTGATCGTTATTGACCCAATTTGAGAGAGGGCTTTGACTAGGCCTCTAATGTCTTCCTCTAGCGAGTCGGGATTCCTGAACTGCACTCTTAAAAACGAATTTGGGGATAACAAATTGTAGCCATTAAAATTCGCATTATATCCTCACGTGATGATGTAATGTCTAACAGCTATTCAATTCTAATATTATCTACTTTGATTTGGCAACATATATTAGCCAAACATTAGCCATGAGATGAAATCTTCACGGAGAATGATTGAGACGCCTCCTGCTGAGTCTCAATTAGTGACTCTATGGCGGATATATTCACACCAAATGTTCTTGCCAAGTGAACACGAACAGTCGCCACTACTGTGGTGGGAAAAGTTTGGACATTGGAGCAAGAACTTTTGAGTTGGCATCCGGCCTCGGCTAGTTCTCCGACAAAAGCTAATGCTAACGTCAAATTTGCTGCTAGCTAAACTTGCCAGAATAACAATTTTATGACTGTTTCAGCATCGCTTTAATTGATTTGTTTAAAATCATACTTTAGTTTATTTTAAACTATTTAAGTTTTTTTTATTATTATTATTGTTATTCTTTTTTTTGTTTTTGTTTTTTTTAAACATAGTTAGCTTACTTGGTAGGAAGCGGAAATGTGGGTCATTTTGATGTAAGCTGTTAAACTGCCATGCAAAATTGGACGGTTTGCATTCATTGCGTTCCTCCACATGGTACAACTTCAGCAGCGTGTCTGAGTTCGGGTTCTGGACCCTCCACACACACACACACACACACCACACACACACACACACACCCACACACACACACACACACACACACACACTCTAGCCCCCTTGACCTGGGGGTCCGACACCTCCGCCGCCCCCAAATGCGGCCCCGGCTCAGCCCGGCAGCAGCCTCCGCCTCGACGTTAAGTCAGACGCGCCCAGGTGGCACCAAAACAAACCCACCTCCTCCCCCAACACCACACACACACACACACACACACACACACACACACAGCGGAGGCAAACAGAGCGGAGACGAACCCGCACACCGGGTTACTTGGTAACGCCATATGTCCAGTGATGTCTTACCTTTAAAATGCGTTAAAATATGTGCATATAGGAAACAAAAGGAATCAAAGAATCCACGCGGTCCTCTTGTCCAACAACAACTCGCCGTTCTGCGTCTCTCTCTGAACTCACGCGTCCAGAAACAGCAGCGCTCTTCCCGCCGTGTCACCGGCGGAGGACGTGCGACCACAGTGCCTCGTTTCGGTGCGCTCCTCCCGTCATGGTCGTTTTCTGTTCCTCCCCGCCCTCCCCTTTTCGTTACTTTGCCTCTCTTGATTTCCTCCTTTCGCTCTCTCCGTTTCGCCGCCGAGCCTCTAATGTATGTTAGTAGGTCAGTTGTTGCATAACAGGAGGCTTTGGGTGCCTCGTCACGTTTTTTGTTTCTCTCTTGGCTCTGCCTCCCTCCCCTCTCTCTCTCTTTCCTCTTTCGCCTTCAAATCCTGTGGCAAGAGATGGAGCTGCAGGGAGCGGGGCAGGGCGGGGCGAGGCGGGGACTGGACCGGAGAGGGCGGGGTCAGGCTCCGAGCCAGGCTCAGTCAAATCAAGGTCTGTGAAACAAGGTTAGTAGACCTCTAAAAAAAAAAAAAAAAAAAAAAAGAGGGAAGTTATTTTTGGAGCCATTGTGTTTGATGAACGTTAGGTTTATTGTAACCCTGCAACCGCAGGAAGATAGATGCATTTACACTCATGGTGAATATCATCTTCAATTTGAAGAGCAAATTGTGCTTAAGGGATCTAGCAACCTGCTCCCCTGAGCTCATGCGGAGCATGTTTTATGAAAGATAACTGAAGGGCTCACTCAAACTTAAGGGTTCGCAGTTCACGGACAACAAGAAAGAGCTTTTGTATTTCAATTCATGGGGTAAAATGATGGAACAGGTCAAACAGAGGAGTTCAAACAAAGTCAAACACAATTTAAAAGGAAATAAAAGGAGAAGATATAGAGCTACGGCTGAGAAATGGCACTAATGTGTATATGTAAATTTAGGCTAAAGCATGTGAGTGTGTGGGTATATACTTATACTTGTAAATACTTGTGGGTATGTCCTTAGACAAATGTAAACCTAAATAAAGTGGAATATTAATTAACCCTTTTATTTTTATTTTATTTTTGAATTGATTTATTAATCAGGGTGTTCTTATGATTTTATACCACTGTCATGTTCGAAATCAATAAATAAATGACACTAGCTTTTGGGGGTGTTTAACAATTTACCTGATCTGTTCTTGATTAGGTGGCCTGATGGTACACCAAACCATCCAGTCGTTGCTTGTCTGTGTCCAGTTGAAGCCAGGTTGCTTGTCCACCACAGGGCAGCTGTGTTTCCATCCGACCGTCTTGTAAATCTCTCCAAGCTCTGTGCCTCTGGTAAGGCCCAGAGCCACCAGTGAATGTCCTCCAGTCCCATCCAGCCTGGTCTGCCTCTACCCAGCGACAGACGTCTCCTCTGCGCTGGAGTTCTGGTCGTTCTCAGCATTTCTTGTCCTTGATGAGGCACAGACCGACCACTGGGTGGGAGCGTTCACGATGTCACAACTATGTCTTCTGCAAATGCGTTTCCATCGCTTCCTTTAGCGTTTTCACACCTCAAAGGCTGGTTTTCTTGGTCCGATCAGGGGGACCAAAATTGCGACACTTGCTGCATTTTCAGCCGGCTCACTTTCACACTGCATTGTCTCAAACTAACCAAACCCTTTGAGCGACTTGTTCACCCTGTGGCGGTCAGTCTACGTGTGGAAAGGAACTCTCATGCTTCTTGGACAACTTCTCGCACAACTGGAGCCGGATGAGTCCTGGCGTTGACAGTTTGGAAAATACCAATCAGGAAAGAGGAATTTCACTGGCACGGTGAGCGAGTCTCCGTGTTTCCAGCTTGTCGGCTGACTTCATTCTTTGGGCTGAACCGAGTAGCAACCTCAGATCCTGGCACTGCTCCCACAGGCTTGCACAGTGGGAACTTCACTTCATCTCCATGGAACAGGGTCAGTCTGGATTCATTTGACCTTCTGTCATTGGTCCAGAATCCAAGCTTTTATTCTCTCTATAGCAGATTGAACCCTTTCCCCCCGGATAAACCTCCCTTATCAGTGGGTTTTTTTTTAAGGCTGCACAGACTTTTAGGTCTGGATTGTCCTCCTTTCACTTCTTCTGTGTTTTGTTTTTTTTTTGGGGTTTTTTTGAAACAAAAGAAATCACTGTCAGCCTCTATATACCAAAATAAATACTCAAAAAACGGATGAACACACCTTAAAACGAACACAGCCGTAAAGCACGGTTTTACACTTTTATAGGGACTCAACAAACGAGACATGTCTACCATGATGAGGCCTGGAGGAGGTAGAGCCAGCACGTGTCAGAAAGAAAAACAATGCTTCTCAAAATATACTCACCATGATCAAATTAGAGAAGTTAGAGTGGTTTTGTCGTCCCCAGGCAGTTCCTTTTTTTTTTTTTTGCCACAAAATTGATGTTGACAATCTAATGTTATGTAGGAAACATATATATTACTTTCTAGGCTTTTTATAAAAATAAATAAATAAATATAAAAAATAAAAATAAATAATAAGTACGCAAATGAATGAATACATTTTTTATTGCATTTGATGTTTTTACTGGCCTGATCTGTCCACCGCAAAGACATTTTTCTGGAGGCGCCGCTGCACTTGGATCGACCTTTTTGCCGCCTCCTGATCTTTTCAAGATTCTAAATCGCATGGAGATCACGGCATACATGACGGGTGATGGAAAAGAAGGAGCTTAACTGGGAAAGCGTGGGTTGCATGGGTCTTCATTTCATTATTCACAGACCAAAGCATAATCTTCAGTTTTTGTGTGCAAAACTTTGTGTGACATTCAAATAGAGCACATTTATGTTTGTGGTTTTAGTGGGATTTCAAAACACGGGAAAGGTTTTTTTGCAAAGGACTATTGCAAAAATCAACTTCCAGTTATGTTTAAAAAATAACAACAAAAGAAAACAGCTGGTGCTTGAGTTGCGTTTCACGCCGGTGTTGCTGGAATTGGCCTACACAAAGAGCAGGAAACATTACCCGTCTGTGTTTTAAACACTGTTCTTTTTTTTTTTTCTTTCTTTCTTTTCAGCATACCCCGATCGGGAGAACCAAGGGGATGGAATCAGAAAAAGATGCTCCCTCCTGGAGGGGCAACAAATGTCCAGCATGAGACCAAATCTGCTCACCGACTGTTCGGGATCCGCGAGCCGCTTCGATTCTTTCCTGCATGTTTGAGAAATCGTCTCCGTGGCAACCATTCAGCTGCGCTAAGAACTTGGGTGGACCTCGCTCCGCCTTCGAGGACGAAGCTCCTCCTCTGAGCTGAAGTTTCCAAGCAACGGCTCCTCCTCTAAGCCAGCAGCAACGACTGCTGGTAGAACTTTGCGGCTGAACGTTGTTGAAGGATTCATGGAGGAGCCATGTTGTGACGACTTCCAGAAGGCGGTGTTTCAAAAGCAGCAGGAGTTTCTTAAAGAGACAGAGGCTCAATTTCAAGGTGTCAATTTACAAAATCAGGTTTGCTTTAAGCCGTATTTGATGCAACTGAAGGTAACACAGTGACTTGACCGTGTTGTAAAATGGCACCATGTGCATGGAAAACACATAATGCTGCCTCTTTAAAAGTGACTACATCGTGAATTTATTTTTGAGAACTATTGCAGTGAATACTAAAGAAACATTTACCAGCTGTGTACTCGCTTTGTTTGTTACATATTCTTTTGATTTCAGTACTTTTTCTGTTTCTATTGAAAAAACAAACAAGCAGCCGTTTTCGTGTCTGAGGTGCATTTTATTTGTATTTTTACGTTCCATAATCTAAAGGGTAACCTCCTATTCCAGAATTAAATATTGATCCCAATTCCTTTGCACCTCTTTGTCTCCTTCTGCAGGGTGGGGGTGTGGTGGGGGGGCAGACGGTGCAGAAGGAGCCCACCCATTGGCTGTGAACTTGGGTCCCCCCACCCCGCCCCGCTCCGTCTCTCCTCCTCTGCATCAGTCCCTCTCTTTTGGCTATCTATCCTTATCCCCACCCTAACCCGACGATCACACACACACCCTCCCTGCTTCTAGCTGTCTGCAAGCGTTCCTATGGCAACTGTCGCACTGCCTGCCTAGCAACAGGCTTTATCCTTTCAAAAATGAGGGGGGTACAGAATAGGCATAAGAGGGGGATGTGGGGGTTGCAGCTATTTTTTTTTTTTTTTTTGGGTGTGTGAGGATGGTAGCGTACCAGCAGCGTGTTGCAGTGAATCACTCCCTTCTACACCTGCAGCATTAATCATGCTTATAACCCTCTGATACAGATTTTCTTCTATTATGAAGCATATAATAGTGCATGTTAAACTGATTCAATTGTTACAAAATGTATCAAAATAATAAAAAAAATAAAAAACATCTTATTAGACTGAATATTCTGCATTTTTCTTAGATAGTTGCAACCTATTTATAGATAAGAATCTGTGTTTCCCTGCATCCATATTTATTGGCTCCATGTTATCCTGATAAGAAATTCCTCAAAATAATGCCACCTTCCCAAAATAATGGACATAGTCAATTTTTCCCAGAAGTGTTTCCCCTCCTCCAAATTATATTTTGGCAAAAATTGACTTTATGGTAGGGAGGCGGCGATATATATTTTATATGTCGTACATATATTTATTTCACTTCTCATTTGTTGGCATATGTTTATACTTTAAGCAGAAGGTCTTTTCTCAGTCTTATTTTGATTAATGAGGTTGAAAAAGCTAAAAAAAAAAAAAAAATGTATAAAATAATTTTTTTGCCACTCAGACGCGCCGTGGCAACGCCGAAGGGAACGTCATTGCTGCCCTCTGCTGATTGCCTCGAGACATTTTCTTCTTGACCTTCGAGGTTAGGGTGGTATGCAATCTGGAATTTCCTGTTCAAGAGTCAATTACTGCTTGGAGAACAACAACAGCGGCAAAACCAGATCAGATTTGTGTGGGAGTAGGCAGAAAAATAATAACTGATAGTCTGAGAAACTTCCCCGGAAGTCATTGTTCACGACGTCCACGCAGGCTCTCCTGCAAATCAGCGTCTTCTGTTCCGAGGGGCTGCAACCGGGACGGTTGAGTTAACGGCAGACTCTCATCTCTCGCCTCTGTCTGGTTGGCAGTCGGCCCGCATCGCCTCCCGCGGAGTCTGTAAACCTGCCAAGTGTGCAACCTCCCCTCGCTTCCTGCGCCTGTCAGCGCTTGTCAGCCAAAAATCTTTACCTGCGCGCGGCATCAGACTCTCGATCTGGTTTACCCTCTCGGGGGTCGCTGGTGCCTCTGGAGAGGGGTCAGAAGGTGGGGCTGAGTAGGAACACGGTCCCGCGGTGCGATCCTTGTGATTGATTCACCCTCACGACACAGAATATGTCAAATCTGTTTATTGTTTTTAAATATGAAAATGCACAGAGACACAGCGGAGACTGGATCAAATGGTAACAACGGAATGGGTTTAAAAACAAAAAACAACAACAACAAAAAAAAAGAGTCACAAACCAAAACTGTACAAGTTGCTGTGTTTGTCCTGAAGCCAATGTTTTAACGCGTAACAAGTCGGAACAAACCTGAAAATAAATGTTTCAGAAAGCCTCCGGGACGTGCGAGTTGTGTTTTGCCTTCTACTAGTTAATGATTTAATCTCATGGTGCATTCGCTGTTTGTGTCCGATTGTGCTTGGTAGGCCTTTAATAGAGCGGTAAATAAAGCCGCTTCAGTTACTTCATCTGCCATCGGCGATGTCAGGTGATGGAGTGAAGCCGTCTTTGACTGCCTTTCCACTGACCTTGCAATTGCACACATTGAAATTATGAAAACAAATTTGCTCACCGAAAACGAGCCAATTTATAAAAAAAAAAAAAAAAAAAAAGCAATTTTCTTTTAATGGTAAAATGTTTTCCCGTTATGATGAGGTGGTGTTTTTCAATTCGTATGTTTCGCAAAACTGCAATGGAAAGACCTTTTTTCGACATCACCTGAGTCGTGTGATCGACAGCCACATGTTGCTACTGCCGGGAAAGATGAAGAAGACGACAGGAAGTGGAAGGAGGATGATGTTTTTGAAACTTGTCCAGTGCGTTTCTTATTTGATGGTAACGGCGCATTCGCAAAGTTGCGTTCTTTCGACATTAAGGAAGTATCGACAAAGTTTTGCGAGCATTTTGTAATGGAAACGCGGCTCGTTTTGTGATACGTGTGTGTATGTGTGTGTGTTGCTTGCCGTCACAGTGTTTTACTTTGCATACACAGACAGATGAGACTCACATTTATGAGCAACGGAGACGGGATGGTAGATCACAGCCAGTTGTTGTTAAACAGCAGATAATATGAGTGTTTGAAATATATCAGACTCTGGGTCAGTTCACCATCTCACCACTTTGTATCCATACTGTAGCACATGTGGTTGTTATGTCCCACCCTACAATATCATACCCATAACAAAAAAATCAATCGGTACTCAGTTAATTCAAGAAAATTAGGTAATTTTGTTTGTCGTTTCATAAATTATGAACAGAAACTCATAAATTGCTAAAATTTCACGTTTAATTTACCTTAAATTATTTCCTGAACTCGGATTAAGACCTACAATTTAGGCAAAATAACCCAAAGCAACTTCCTGTTGACATACAACCTCATTTTCTTTTAGTAAACGTCGAGCTAAAATAACTTTAGATTGTCGAATCTTGTGCCAAACCACCCCCAGTTGTGCACAAAAAAACAAAACACCGTGCCACTGATGACCCCATTTTGTACCTGATTTTCCCTTTTTTTTTTCCAGGTATGAAATGATGGCACCAAATGGCAAAGAGGCCAAATGACGCAACACTCTGTACATTTGAGAACAACGGAGAACTATTTAAACATGAAAGTCTTTCTGGATGCCGGGACAAGCCCTGTATTGCTGTTTCTCTCTCCTAAATGTCCTCACAAGTACGTGCATTAGCAAACATCGTCCGGTCCGTCAGTTGATTTTGGACATGAGCTGCTCTGTGAAAAGCTTCTTCAGCTGAGCCACCTCCTCAGAGAGGGAGCTGAGCTGAGATTTCAGGTAAGTGTTCTCATGCTGGTATTGGCCGTCGCTTTGTCCGGGCGTGGGAGGGGAATGGAGGTTACAGCCGGCGGTAGAAGCAGCGTAATGAAGAGTCTGTCTCTCCTTGCGGCAGTCCTCCCCTTCCAGTTGCTGGACCCAGGAGCTGGGGCAATGCCCCGCTCCTACTTCACCGCCGCTCGGCCCTTTCCTGGTCTCCGGAGGGCTGCGTCTTACGCTGGCATTGTCGCAACCGACGTCGAGGCCCTCCCCGCTCCCGGGGGTCTTGAAACGTAGCTTGTGTGGAAGGTTTTTCATCCCCTCTGCTTGGTCCGGCTTCCCGACGGCGAGCGCTGCAGAGTGGTGGACCTCGCCCGGTGACTGCTGGAGGTCATAACCCATCTCTTCCACTCGGTGCGGTGAGAACTTCCCATGGTCGCCAAAGCGTTCCTCGAAAAAGATGGGGCTGCCCACACTCGACCCTCCTGGCGTAGAAAACCCAGAGTCCTCTGAGATGTTGCCAGCCTCTCTCGAGCTCCTGGCGCCTGACTGGCCAAAGTGGTTGTTGGCATTTGAGCTTTGAGGGCCTCCATCGCCTCTGTGGGGATAATACTGGGGAGTGAGGTTTGGAAGATTGTGCTGAGGAGCTCCAGCAAGCGGTAAAATCTGTGTGTTGGACGGATCTTTAATCAAGCCGAAGCGGAACTTCAGAGCCAGGAGCTCCGCCCTAAGCCGGGCGTTCTCCTCCAGCAAAGCGAGCACCCGGCTCTCCAGGACCATGTCGTTCACCCTCCGCTTCTCTCGAGAACGCTTGGCCGCCTCGTTGTTCTTCCTCCTTTTGTCCCAGTAGCTTTCGTCCTTTTTGTCCTGGGGGATGAACTCGCGCTTGCGCCGGGCGGTGGCGGCAGCCGGACTCTCTTTGCGCTTGACTGCGGAGGTGCGACCCAGCAGGGAGCGAGCCAGCAGGTTGCTGGAGGTCAGTATGGACACGGCCTCGTCCGTGAAGGACAGAGGACCCTCAGGTCCGCTGGAAGGCGGCGCGCCGGGCGAATCGGCTGTCGCGAGAACGGGCAACTCCTGCTGGCCCCTCACACCCTGGGACTCCTCCTCGAACATCATGGCAGGCCCTGACAGGAGAACAGCTGAGGGCTGAATGGACTTCACTCAACTCTCAGGAACTCTTGTAGCTGGAAAATGCTGCAGCACTGCCACCTAGTGGTAAAAGAAGAGAATTGTGCTTGTTATGCAAGAGTCATTACAACACAATATTATGTAACCCTATCACATCTCTGGAATAAAATAGGAGCAGCTTGTACCACCTCCTTACAAGCTTCATTACCTGTCCAATATGAGGCAACTCGTAGTCATCACCCAAACTATTTTTGGGGGGAGGGTGGAGTTCACACAAAACCTGATCTCCATACAACAAAATAAAATCTATCTCTATTTTTGCTTTAAAAAAAAAATTATATGTTGTTTTATTTTATTTTATTTTTTTACAATTGTAAAAATCCAAGTCTTTAATTTCGAGCCTCTACTGTAAACCAGGTTAATTGTTATCGCCGCTGAACCGGAGTCACGGAAATGCTGCTGGGCGGTTTCCGGTCGGTCTGCGCTCATCACGCCTCCTCTCTGTCCGGGACCGCTGACCCACATGTCTCAGTAACAGGAACATACCGATCCTGCGCCTAACTGCACCTGAACTGACCCCCTCCGTCTCCCCGCGCGCATCTGCGTTCTCGCCTCGTCACTGAGACCTGACACATTTCATCCGCAGATTCGCTTCATCCGCAGATTCGCTCCGCTTAAACCGGTTAAAGGGAGAGAAAAAAAAAACAAAACAAAACAAAACAAACCAAAAAACAATAAAGTAAGGCGTTTCAACTTAAAATAAATAAATAAATAAAAACCCAACGCGATTCTTGTTTTTTACGCTTGAATTTAACGTTTACGAAATGTCAACGAATCACCACGTTAAAAGTGAATTAGATGTCTAAGTGATTCAAGTGGTGAAAACAAGAAGCGACCTACCTGAGTTCAGTGTCCAGTCCTCTCGGAACGACCGCCTCTTAAATCGCATATATATAAATATATATATTTCTATATTTTCCCTCCCGCCGCTCAGAAAGAAACTGCTTCCTCTTGCCTTCCTCTCCGGTTAAATAGAGCAGGACTCACTCAGCGCGGTTACTTCATGTTACTATTCGACTCTGCTCCACTTGGAATGCCGCAGCTCCTATTTGTAACGAGGAGTTCACCTCGGGTCGGAGCCTATCCTCGCCTGAACCAGCGGGACCCTGCGAGTGTGTGTGCGTGCGCGCGCGTGTGTGTGCGTGTGTGTGTTTCTGAGTCTCCCCCCTCCCCTCTCCCCCTTCCTCATTCTCCCCCCGCTCCATCCGTCCTATCCACGCTCACATATCAGACCCTCATCGTCGCCATCATCACCGTCGTCATCCGACCTCACAGGCCACGCCCACTCTGATAATCCTGTCGTAACAGTTAGATAATTTAGCGCCTCTCTCTCCCTCCCTAGAAGAGTCGACCGACCGAATAGGGAGAAAGTGGAGCCGCAGTCTTAACTTTTTTTTTTGGAGTCCTTCTTGTTCTGTCTCACGGCTGACTCTGCAGGTCAGAACTTATCACCCAAATTGTCTCCATTTTTTTTAAATATGATTTTTTTGGGGGGTCCAAACAGAAAACGTACACTGACCGGACCCGGTCGGCAAAAACAGGTGAAGAAGTCTGGAACTTCCGGAAAGACCAGGACTCTTCCGGAAGTGACTTCGGTGAATGGGAAATGTGACGCAGCACCTGGTTAGCTCCCGCTTGCATCACCGCTTTATGGCGCAGGAGGTCCTTAAAATGGGTTTATTAGGCCTCAAGTAGTCGGAGCAGCAGTTTCCATATTTGTTGGCCCCCTCTGGTTTTCAAAAAGACTTTTGCTGCAGTTGAGCAGCCTATGGGGTGCCAGGCATCACAATGGCGCCCCAATTTGACACTTTTAGCCAGGGGGTGCCTGTTGTCAAGCTGCACAGTAAAATAAACAAAACAAAACAAAAAAAAATCAACATCAATATTTTTGGTTTGTCACAGAGAACAAAAATGTGGGTGACATTTTCACCATCTCATTCATACATTTCCAAACGCCAGAGTTCCAAATGAAACATTGAATTCACAAGCTTTAAATTCAGTTTACAGTCTAAACATTTAGCTTTCCAATTAAATATTCAAGTAGGAAACTAAATATTTAGTACCAGACTAAATATTTGATTGCCAAGCCAATCATTTAGTTTGTAAACCAAATGTTTTGCTGCCCAACTAAATGTTTAATTTGGAAGCTAATTATTTAATTAACAAACTAAACAGGGAAGCCATGTCGTGATGGCTTCCTAAAGGTGGAGCAGGAGTTTTTTAAAGAGCGATAAGCCACATTTGATACATACTGCATTTTTATAACAACAGAAGTTGATACAGTTACTTGATTGTGCCATATTTCAGTAAAAAAAAAAAAATTGGATTGCCCAAATACAATTTAACTTGAGTGTAATAAAAGTAGAAATGTCGAATAAACAAAGTGTGCATCTGTCAGCCGGTTGCGTTTATCCCGTCACTCCCTGCGGTTCCGGCGGCTGACCGTACCTCAGTGTTCAAACAGGAAACCCCTCCTTTAGGACGGACGTCGGCGACACGTGAGTGGGAGCAGGTCGAGAGTTTTGACCGTAAGCCTTAACTGACCTCTTTTTTTTTTTTTTTTTTGTCTCCCGCAAACATTTGTGCAGCATCCCCGTGTGTGCAAGAGACGGTGAACCGAAGGGACTTTATTATATCATACATGCAAACTCCCTGAGCAAACGTGCTCAGCTTGATACACTTTGAGCCCCTCGGCCCCTGACTGTTGGGTCACCTATGTTTTCTGATAGAGACGGAGGCCACTGCCTACCATCACAGTCAGCCTGAAGCCAGACTATTGTGGAATTTTCCACCTAAAAGCTGCAGCAAAACTTTTAACAACATGGCTTAATTTAGGTGAATTATCTTGGTTAAGAAAGTGCAATAATGAAAATCAGTGTTGTGAAACAACAACAACAAAAAAGACGATTAAAGGAGTAGTTCTCTCTCTTTAAAAAAAAAAAATTTACATGTATTCATTGTTATTCCATGTTGGACAAACGGAAGTCATCGTTACTTTCAATGTAAAAAACAAAAAAACAATGGAAAACATTTTAAATACTAACAATACTGACAAGTTTGGGGGGTTTAAATTTTTTTAAACATTATTTTAAACATTATTTTAAACATTATTAATTGGAAGTCAAAATTCTTATGATAAGAAATGAATCATGACAAATGATAGGCGATGCAATAAATTCCCACTCCTTGTAGAGATGTGTTCACTGCTCTGGGTTTTGCAACCCAAACAATTAAACTCTGTTCTGATCAATTCAGTTAAGTTCAAATGAACATTCAATCCTGTTCAATTGAATTTAGTCAGTTCAATTCAGTTCAGTTTAATCAAACTAACTTCAATCCAATTCTGTTCAGTTCAGTTCCCCAGTTTAGGCATGAAGTGTACATATACCGTACAGTGAAAGCGTCATTCAATTCAATTGAGTGTAATTGAGTTTACAGCAGTTCAGTCCAGATCATGAACAATTCAGCGGAATCACAGTTCAATTGAATCAGTTCAGTTCCCCTGTTTAGACATGAAGCATAACTTTCTTTTGTGAAAGTGTCGTGTGAGCTTTCCCAACGTCCTTTCCTACTGCAGATAAATAGATAACCACTGAAGGGTTTGTTGTTGGAGACCAATGCCGGAGCAAAGTTGCTGCCTGACAAAGAGGAGGGACCCTAAACCTGGAACATGCCGAACCCAATTCCCCATTAGCCGAGAACATGAAATCCTGCAGAAGCGCTTGCCTTACTGTTCACATCAGCATTCCTTTATCTGCAGTGCCGTAATTTGTGAAACTCAAGTTGTACCTTTAAACTTGAGTAACTGGAACAAGCTGTTCTTGCGTGGCCTGTGCCTGTCTTCAGAAATGACTCACAAATGATAGATTGGGAAATAACATAGGCTGAGTGTTTGCTTTAAGAGCCAGCAGCTCTTGTGTCTGGAAGACTCAAAAATGCTTATTATACTAAAAGGTGAAAGGGGAAAAAAAAAAAAAAAAGTCAGTTGTAGCTGTGAAAAGGAACAAACAACAAAGAGTCTAGTTGTGCCCATTAAGCTCTGAGTTTTAAACCGGCAATTGGCCAGCGTGACGTATGGACGCCTTACAACAAATTCCAGTTACTGCAGCAGAATCTTCTGACAAAATGACAAAAATCTAACTTTAAATGAGGAAACTTTGCTGCAGAAAAAATGAAGAAGTAATTCTGAAACATACCCCTGCTGTCAGTACTTTGTACAGCAGCATGACGGCACTTAGTCTGCTGCTTCAATATTTCTCAAGACTGGAGCATTGAGAGAATGATCTTTGACCGTTCCTTGTTGCACAATCTCCCGAGATCCTCCAGAGTCCGGGGCCCTAAACTGCTTTTCTCTTCTCCTCAGCTCACCCCGGAGGATTTCTGTTGGTCTGTGTCTGTAGCGTTTCTGTTGAGGGTTCGTCATGTCTTGAATCGTTTTCCTGAATGTCCAGGTAAAGACCAGTCCTTTCTTTTTTGCTTCGCGCAGAGATGCTGGACCCTCAGATATTGGGAAACGGTTTCCGGAGGCATGGACCCTGTTGAAGTTTGAAATTTGACCAGATCGCCAACGTTTGGCCTTGACATATGTAACGCGACAGTCTGACACTATGAAAGTTGCCAGAAATCGTCAACTAGACGTGTAATGATGCCTAAAACTCACAAGACAATGTGGGGCTTACGAGTACAAAACAGGATTTTAACCTTATGCTGTCTTTATTCGGCATTTTCGCAGATTTTGCAACAAATTCAACAAACATCTCTATCTTGTTCTAATTTCAGTGTTTCTACTAACCATGGTCAAACATTTACCATTTCCCAGCGGCTATTGATAACTTGCGCTGTGGGTGTGGCGTCGATGTTATCAGTTGTTTCAGCACCGTCCGAACAAATTGCAACGCTTCTGTGTTGAAGAACAATTCAAAACCACTCCTATTTGTCCTTTTTCTCGCTCCCTATTGGCTGCACTACACGCAGCCCGTTGCCATAGCGACCGGCAGACAACAGCTCCACCAGTGTATCAGGAGTCAATGGCAAAAAACACGCAAACATTTCCCTCTCAGAGAGGGATACTGTAACATTCAGTCCGTTACAGTATTATGTCTCCAAGCTTGATGTTTACTTTGTGATTCTTAAAAAGTGATCGTCAGAACACAGCAGCGGTTGATCAGCTAATTAAACGCCGTCATGGATTGTCTGCAGAGAGTTTGGGGTCGGCTTCTATTTTGTTATTTAACTGAGCGGAAACACACCGAATTCTGCAGCACACCTACATGTAAGGCAGTCAAAGTCAAGCTAGCATAACTGACCTACTTCCCTCTCCCTCGCAGTTTTTTTTCTTTTAAATCAAAACTTTTTCCTGTCCTTGTTATCTAGTTTTTTTTTTTGTTTTTTGTTTTTTTAACTTGAAGTCACAGGCCATGAGCAACATCTCCTTAAGTTACAGAGGCTTATGCAACAGGAAGCGAGTTACGCCACGCTGTTTTGAAACTCTTCCTTGACAAACTGGGTTTGCCTCGGTATTCTTTGGAAATACTTGCATAAAAGGCCAACCGTTGCACAAATACTGATCTAATCTGCACAGCATGAAGATAAAACAGAGTAAAACATGCCACAATATGACTCAGGGCTTCTCCCGTGCCACGTCGAAAGCGACAGGAGACGCTGGATCTGAGCGTGAACGCCGAACGTCTCGTTTTCCCGTCGGGATGACGTGTGGGAAGCATTTGCGGATCGAGCAGCTAAGGATAAAAACGACTTACAGAGGGGAGGAAGTGCAAGAGTTCGACCAGTTCAAGCTGAATTCTTGACATAGTAGCTGGAGGCCAACATGGAGCCGCTCACCTTCTGTCCTTGACCTGCAGGACGAGGACAGAAGGTCAGAGGGCAGATAACTGAGCAAACAGAGCGTGTTCTCTCAGCCGACAAACATCTCGCATCTCAGGCAGGACGGGACGTTTCCACGAAGGCGTTCAGTCGCCGCCGGAAGCTATGAAAAGAAATCACAAAACATTAGGATTTATATCATTTCAAGTCAAGAAGTTGATCTTGTATGTAGATGAACTTACATTTTCACTTGATTAGATTTTCATTCAACTTGTTTCAGCCAAATCGCGTAACGACCGAATGCGCCAGCTCTTCGGTTTGACCCGAATTGATATTTCTGAAGCGAGCTTCTGTTTGAAGATCATAAAAAGTTAATATCTTATCTGGATTTGATAACTCACATGCTTCCTTTATTTAGTGTCACTCCAGATCACTTGATCACAAGACTCCAAGCAGCTCAGTGGGCTTCTGAAGGAGGTTTGTCCAATTTGACAATGTGTCTGAACTAATCGATTATCTGTCATTGGTGCGGAGGGGGGAGGAGCGGGGCCTCGAAAAGAAAAATTGCGGTCTGTTCGCAAGGCGAGAGGAGTCAAAATGTTTGTCCTTTTTAAATGTTTCTTCTATCAGACAACATTGAAATAAGTTAGTGATATCAGACTAGCTGGGTATTACATTTAGAAACACATTTATCATCAGATTTTGGCGTTGGAAAAAAAAAAACGTGCTGAATATATTTGCACAGCCTTTCAGAGCTCCAGAAAAAAACACTGCAGGTTCTAAGCCCCGCCCCCTTTGGTTCCGCGGTCCCAGCTGCATGCTCTGAAAGATCAGAGCTCCCTTTCTACCGGCTACATTTTAAGAAATGCTAATCCGTTGTACAAGAGTAACATAAGTTCTATCCATCATATATATATATATATTTTTTTTTAGATACAACATTTTAAGTGTAGCTGTTACTTTACCAACCACCTGCGTGCTGCTTTGCAATACTGCCGGTGTCGTCATGATGCAGGCCTCAGTGCAGATAAACTCGGTTCCTCCAGCCAGCAGTCTGTTTATTTAATCTTGTGGAAATTATGCACACATGATTTCAATAAGGAGGTTTTCAAAAGTGGTTTATTGTTTCCTTAATCCCACCAAAGCTGTGCTCATCTGAATTTCGAAAGGCTCGCGCAGAGTTTATTTCTGCAGCTTAGCGTCACATCACTCGGTTGCAGGGCGCTCGCTGCTGCATCACACAGTTTTATTATTTCATTGTGTGATGTATCATTTATTTATTTCCCCTACCGTGTCAACATCCGGCAGCGTTTCATCCAGGAATTTTATTGGTTTCCAATACAATAAATATTTCAGCAGACGGTTTGTCTCCGAAGTTATTGTATTGGTAAACAACAGTGAGGTGTTTCTGGGAAACCGGAGGAAATCATGGGGACGCAACGCCTTCGCGTGTGACCGGCCGATTTTTACGACACAGACATTTCAGGGTTGGATGTTTGTTGATGTTCTGCTAATCAAACGCAACACAATCCGATGATTGCGAAAATCTCACAGTTAAACACACGATTGACTTAAAGGCAGTTGATGTACACATAAAACACAGATCTAATAATGTGATAAGCTATTATTTTACTTTATTAAAAGGTACAATTGCTAATGAAACCCCAAATCTAATGTTTTCATATCCCCTGTGCCGCAGTCCATTATAACACACTTTCAACTCTTTCTATGTTTTCTCAAGTAGATTTTAATAAATGGATGATTCCAGTGCAAAGCAGTTTATTGAGCTGCAGAATAGTCACTGTTATGTTTTTGCTTTTTTATGAATTTATTAGGAGGGGAAAAAATCCAAACAGACCTGACTGTGTGAAAACCAGTGACGTGCGGTCATCATGGAAAAATAATATGTAATGACAAAATAATTTAAATTGCTGTTTTCGTACTGTAAAGTAGCTATTTTTCATTTAGCTCAACCAATTCTGATTATGTTTTCTTCAAAATCGATGAATTTTGAAGAAAATTCAGGGATTCAATGGTTTTTAGCCAATAAAATGGCTAAAAAACATTTAATGTATGAACTTATTTTTCCATGATTTAGCTTATGTATAGAGTACTTTCAAATTAAATTATTTGGTTATGTAATCATGAAACTGCCGAAGAACTAGAAGAAAAAAAAAAAGACATGTATATCTATTGAAGCCATGTGTTTTCATTCTTTTTCAAACAATCAAATACATAAATATTTTGAAGGGCAGTTTTTATTTTTATTTATTTTTTTTTTTTGCTCGCCAGTCATCGCCATTCATCTTCTCTGTGCTGCCCACATTCCTGCTATGTGGGCAGCAGGAAGGATGGAAATATCTGCGCAGCGTTCCTGCCAAGTGGGTGGCAGAGACAACACTTCCAGAGAGTCTGTTTGCGCCAGCCGACCGGTTTACCAAATAAAGCGTCCGAGCGTCAGACAGAATCAAGTGAGAGGAGTTTGGCACAAGACGACGAGGGAAGACAGATTACATAAAGCGCGGCTTCCCTGGAGGCGCTGCTTCAAAAACTGTCTGATCAGAGGCGCGAGGAAAGGGGTCAGAACTGGCAGAGTCATCCAACAACTCGGGGCTACGCGGCACCGTTTAAAGGGCCAGCGCGGTGTGTTGTGGAAATGTGAATGAGAGTCTGTTCCGATAACCAGAGAAAGATTCGTCTTTCTCTCTCAATCGGGGACCCGTCTCACTGAACACAGAAGAGTCGGCAAAACTGAACACGCCCGGTCTGAACTTATCTCTGTTAACCAGGCGGGCGACAGAGCCGCATCTATGCCCACCGTCACGCCACTGCCCCTCGCCTCGTCGCAGGGAACGAGTTTTAGTGAAGACTTTTCGTTGGAAACCCACATCTGCATGTACGAGAGCTGACAAGGATTCCTAGAGAAACGTCCAGTTCTTCTTTATCAGTCACTTTGAGCCGCAGAGACGAACATTCAAGAAAAACAGTCACACACACAAAGCGCCATCAAACCTTATTTAGATGAAAGTACAATGAAATGGTTAAGATGAAATTTTCTGTTTCAGAGTGTGTTTTCCAGTGTATTGCGCAATCGAGTGACTATGTCACCTTCAGTTGTTATAAAAATGTTGTATCAAATACGACTTAAAGGACATTTGACTTCAATATCAAACGCCTTCAAATTGGGCCTCTGTCTCTTTAAGGAACTCTTGTTCTTTCTGAATCTCCGCCTCCGGGAAGTCATCACAACATGGCTCCTCTATTAAACCTTTAGTGAGGTTTTTACCAGCGTTCCTAAGCAGTTCCTATAATGAGCTCAACAGGTGCACAGTTAAAGCAGGTGTTTGCTAATTGCTGCTGGCTAGTCTGGAGGAGCTGAGTCATGGTGAGGTGGAAGCTTGGAAGCCGCTGCTTCGAGGAGGAGCCTTGTCCTTGAAGGTCCAAGTAGGTGTTTTTGCACAGCTAAATGGTTGTCATGGGAGATTAAAGGATTTCTCAAACGTGCATAAAAACGTCATGGCACCACTCCAGCAGTGGCTACATTTCCTTCCGCTCTAGGTATTCAATATGTAATTTTTATGGGAATGTGAGTCTATCAGATCAATTTGAGAAGCAATTTTCCATCATATTGCATCATATTTATTGGGACGCGAGCCTCGTGCTAGGTGGTCTTTGGCCGTCCTCACTCCTCTTCCTTCCCCGCCCACCTTCTTTCCATCCCCCTTCCTGTTGGATTTCTTTCAAAATAAATGCCACTAGTGGCAAACAAACAAAAAAAAATAAATAAAAAAAAAGAAGTGAACTTCCTGCCATGTTGGGACAGGAAAGAAGACGTTTCCAAATCGCTCGACGCTTGTCGGGTCTCTTTAAAGTCCCTTTTTTCAGGGGAACAACTTTCTCTTGAATATGTTCACTTTATTGTTAAATAAAACACTTCAAAGGTATAATAATCCCTCTCGTTTTGCCTGCTTGTATATTTGACCCTGCAGGTTACCCCTCAACTTTTGATGCATAGAGTCACAAATCTAAATCTAAACTGTCACAGAGAGTAAACACAACTTTTACTTTTCTCATAGTGCGTGTTTGCCTGTGTATTTGTACGTTTATTTAAGTACGTTGTTTGAGTGCTTCCTCCACCACTGCACTCCAGGTATGTTTCTGATGACTGAATATCGTTATGACGCGACTAAAAGCTGAAAAAAAAAAGAAGTCAGTTTTACATAATACTGACATTATTGCTCCCTTTCTCCAAATGGCCTCAAGTTTGGTACAAGACAGACGCAGCCGGATGTTGAGCTGATCGGCGGCAGGCTCGTCACTTTTGGCCCAGCTGGGAAGAGTTTTTGCACATCTCTGCGTTACGCTCTCAACGGTTTCGAGTCTCCTGTCGTTTTTTTTTTCTTCTTTGTGTTCTGGGTTTGTGTGCAGGCAAAGAAAGAGGAACTCAAAAGGCTCGAGGCATTTTTGTCACGGGAATTTGTAAAATAATGAAGAGAGACGCACCGAGAGAAACGCTCCGTCGCGTTTGGGTGCTTGCGCCATGACACAGTGAGCTGCACTGACACGGTTTCACCGAGCAGCATGCAGGGCTGGCCTGATTTCACCGGCCACATAACTTTATCTAATGTGACACCAGCACTAGCCAAATGATGTTATGAAACAGGAGAGCACACGTAACCTAAATCCCTTATGGTACATAATGTTTGCAAATACTAATTGATTTCCACAGCAGGCGCGTCGTTTTTCTCATCTCCACACCGTTCTTGATCTCTGCTCAGATGTTTAGATGTTTAGTCCTGTTCGTTTCTAGTCTCTCCCCGGAGGCTGTCGCAAAACCACTATTTATACCTGGGTAAGCTCCTGCGAGCTGAGGGCGCACTGCATTCACACCGGGCCTCGTTCAGTCCGCTTTAGCTCAACTCCAGTTCGTTTCTGCAGAAAGTCCAGTTCGTTTGTGGAGGTGCGAGGGCGCGGTCGAACTCTGACGTGGATGAAAAAACTCTGATGTGTCTCAGTTTGGTTGAAGTCAATTCTGGTGCGGATCAAGTGCAAGTGAACTGGAGACCGGCCCAGAAGCAGGAAGTAGAGTACACACCAGGGAATTCTGGGTAAATACAACCACAACAAGTGCGAGATAGTAACGCCAGAGGGAGAAATGACTCGTGTTTTTTATTTATTTATTTTTTTACCAATGACAAAATGGAAAGCTAACAGCTGGTTAGCCAGCTAATGTGTGATGCCGTTTCATTTTTATTTACATTTCACACAAAAGGAAGCTGTTCTTCAGAGGTGTCTGAATTATTTTAAAATATTAAAATTCATAATAAAATGAAAATTCCTGAACATGTTTCCAGATCCCAGATGACCGTTAAGTTGGTCTAACACAAAACTTGCTGAACTTTTTTCTTAACTATTCATCGGCATTGTTCTTGGAAATGCGGCACAATGCATTCACCGGTATGAGATTAATTCCCAAGACGCAATGTTGCGACAAAGAAAAAAAATTGGCCAAACACCGATTAATTGCCTTTACGTTCTAAGTGTTAGAAAAGTAAACTTGGTTAAAAAAATAAATGCCACTGAGGTCATTTTTATTTTCGGTACCACAATGCTTTTTGTTCGATGCTGAACGCATAGACTTGTGCAAAATCATGCTGACTGCAGCTAAAATTGGCTGCTTTGGTACGTGGTTATGGTTTCACTGATGACTAAGAAAAATGCAGTTAAAATGGCAGATTTAATCACAAACTCCCCCTGAGACCTGCATGCAGAAACTTATTTATGTAACAGTTTGTCTATACCTCGGCTCCTGTCCAAAGCTCTCATGCAGGAGAGATATTTAGCAGCATATACATATATATATAAATATATATGTAAGCTATGACTCATATTGTTTCACTTGAGGGGTTGTTTCATAATAACAACAGATTGGGGAGGCTTGTGCATTCGGGGGGTATGATTATTTTCAACGTTTGACGTCAGGGGCGTTACGTTTCCGTCCCTCCTCATACCCACTGCATCAGACCGAACTTACCTGCAAAACCGCAATCAAGCTTTTGAAAATCTCTCCTTTTCTCAGACATAAACAGTCCGCCACTTATTAGAGGCAAATCATTGCCGAGGCACTCAGACTCTTTGCGAGGTGGAAGCCGGGACCCTTCCACCCGATTCCCTCCTAATGCGTCTATTCTTGGACCATGAACTACGTCACGCTGTTTCCAAAGCGACGGTTTGGGAGTGGGGTTGGGGCACAGGGTGGTAAGTTGGAGGTTGGGGGGGGCGTTAAAGGGAGGATGGGGAACAGGAGTTACAAAATACTCATAAAGTAAGTGATATACGTCAGTGGAGACGCGCCAGGAGAACATGGTGTGACTGAGGAAAATGGCTGGAAGGCTCACACATCATGCGCAACGATAAAGTCTGAAAAGAAAATTGGAGAAATGGCCAATTATGTACTTGGTAAAGGAATTATTTGTTTTTTTTGTGAGAATCTGGGAAATTATTATTGTTATTGTTTTGTACTTAGTTGCCATAGAATGTTGTTGCATCACAATTAGTTTTGGCTAACAGCTAGCGTGATGGACCCTTAGTTTAGCTGCCATTGAAAAGCTTCTAATCCATTCAACACGTTATCTACGTGAATATCAGGCTAAGAGGTTAGCCTTCTCCCTAGCTGTTAGCCGTCTGCGTAGCTGTTAGCCTTCTCCCTAGCTGTTAGCCGTCTGCGTAGCTGTTAGCCTTCTCCCTAGCTGTTAGCTGGCTGTCTTCGGCCAAATTGATAAGTCCTCTAATTTTTCTTTAGAAATGTCATATTATCCCTTTAATCTCGTGACAAATTACTCTCAAGGTGATATTAACAATTTTGAGAGAATTCTAAATGCCACAAATTTAAGCCATACTACAATGTCACTTGGGAAGCTTGATATTTTTGTTGATGAATGTGACCTTTGACCCGAAACAAACCACACTGGAATGGAATTGGGAAACCGTAACCTCCCATGGTATGGTAACTGTGACATTCGAGGTTGAACTGAGAAGTCCAGCAGTGAGTCATTTTGTTGCAGTTTTCAGCAAAACAGCAAACAGTCAAAATGAGTCCTGGATGAGTCACACGAACCTCAAACAAGACACTTTTCATTGAAAAAAATATTCTCAAGACTCTCCCTCCTCCCCTAGACACACACACATGCACACGCCCACACACACGCGCACACACACACACACACACACACACACACACACACACACACACACTGCATGTCCTCTTGATATCTAATGATGTCTTTTCAGTGTTGCTGTCACAGGACTTGGGGATCTGGGAAGTCACATGTTGTTTTCGTCAGTGAATTCTTTTTCCATGCAACTAATGGCTTTTCATAACTGCAGCCGAGGCGCCACTGTTTCACACGCAGTCTATGTCATTCCTTTAAATCGGGGAACTGGAGCATGAGGTTTAATTTGGGGGCAAAACCAGTACAGGCACGAGACGGGGGTGCTGGTGGTGGTGCTGGTGGTGGTGGTGGGGGGGGGGTGCCTGGGATGGACTGTGCGCTTGTTTCCATGTCAGGTGGGCAGATGGGGCAAACAAACCGCCTGGTTTGGGAACAAAAGCTGCAGAAAAAGAGAGCATAGCTCAGAGCGCTTACGTAAAGCATGATGTGCAGTTGCATAATCCGTTCATAATCAGAGGCAGGTCCATATATAGATGGCCCAGTTTCCTACTGGTTCGTTCCAGCACGACAGTGGCACAGTGTCCTTAGCACCAAGGTTCACCTGAGGCGGCCTTAGCAAGGCTTTCATGTTCTTGAACAGCACTTTCTAATTATTTCCAGTCAGGGGAACTGAGTAGGCAGCAGGAACACGGCCATTTGTATAGAAAGATTGATTTCTCTGGTTGATGTTAAGAGTTGAACTGACTACACATCGGTGGACTTGGGAAATCATTTCACAGCTTTATAAATAAACTGCAGTGGACTGAAAAAGTTCAAATACAACAACAATGATAATAATAAAAATAAGCTCCGTAGGAAGGCGTGCAGATTTAACATCAGTGTTGTGTAGAACAGCATTTATGTATTTTGTCGTCTCCGAATCCTAATTTTGACCTCCACATTGAAAGCAACTGTAAACACAGAATGCCAACGAGTGATGATCCAGTTCATCTCTTAATTGGCCGCTATAATCCTAAGCGAGATTCCTATTATCCTGCTTACAGCACAATCATCAAACCTACCCAGTCATGTCCTAAGTCAGATTGCGGTGTTGCTGCAGGTAAGACCAAACTAATCTCTTGTTTGGTCAAAGTCGGACAGAAAGTCGATAACAAGAACTTTTTGGCTTAACATTAACCGAGGATGTGATCTCGTACTTTTACAGGCTATAATAATCCGAGCGTTGTTGCATGCGGGGTAAAAGGGGGAGAGGTTTTAAAAGGTTTTCTCGAGATCAGAGCAGGAATGGCGTCATTCCTTTAAATCTGAATAACTCGAGAGGCGGTTCGGCTGCCGAGAAGCAAACCGTGCAAATAGGGCTTTGAACAGTTGGTTGCAAGGGCTTAACCCAGACTGATCTGCTCCCATGATGCTCAGAGGCAGCCTCCTAGGCCATTAGCCAAGAGGAAAGAAAAAAAAAAAAGACGTTTCAAAGCTCAGACCATGCAGCAGGGAAGTGATTCATCTCAGAGTGAATGTAGAAGTTTCTGCAAACTTAGATAACCCTACTTATCTACTTATTCGCCTTTACGTGTCCTTAAAATTCCTACTAACCTTATATTTGATGAATGATGCAGAAGCGCATACGTAGGTTTAAGGGTATGGTTCAAGCATTTGCACATTTAGTTGGATTCAGACCCTGGAACTAAAGTTATAACCGTGGGATTGCAGCAACATGGCAACGAGTGGTAACCTCGGGATTTGGGTCATAATCCATTGAGGTATTCATAAAACTCCTACCTCTTACTCTTGTCAAAACAGCAAGAGTAAGGCTTCATGTTGATTGCCGGGGCTGCACAGTGCCACATTGTTGCCTTCCGACAAGAAGGTATTGAGTTCAAATCCCACCCTGGGGTTTTTCTGTGTAGAGTCTGCATGTCCTCTCCAGGCACTCCGGTGTCCTCTCACAGTTCAGAAACATGACTAGTATGCGAACTGATTGACTAGTTATGATATCATTGTCCTATGGTAAGAGCACACGCATATGCGGTTGTTTGTCCTGTGTTTCTCTCTTTCCTTTGCTTGACCTGTAACCTTTTCAGGATGTCCTCTGCCCTCACCCCTCACCTACTGACCTCTGGATGAATGGATGATGGATTGTGATTGCTAGGTCCCGCAACTGTTAGTTCTGTTCTCTTTACGGAACTAAGATCCTGGTCTCAAATCCCAGCTTGAGTTCTTTCTCGTTAGGATTAGCATGTTCTCCCTGTGCATGGTGGGCTCTCTTTGGGTACTCCAACTTCCTCCCATGGTCCAAAAACATAACTATTAGGTTAATTAGTGTCTCTAAAGAGTCCTGTGCGGTCGGACCTCATTGCTGAAACTGGTTTTCATTGCTGCGTGATGAAAATCGTACCCTTTTATTCTCAGCTTGATGCCGCCCACCGCTTCTTACCTAATTTCTTTCTGAATGGCCGCTAGAGATAACGTATCTTTCTTCACGTAAAGTCCCATTAAGTTGTGGACTGGCATTTAGCAAAATGACAATGAAATCATTCTGCTTCTCAGAAAACGACTACATGCATCGAACCAACGAGCTCACAGAAGGTACTCCAAGAAAAACACTATAGCCAAGCGGCCTTTGACATAAAAAAAAAAAAAGCACCCACATTAATGTGTGTGGCTTCTTTGTGTCATTGTTCACTGTTGTAATGTGGGATAATGGGATCAGACAATTGAGTTTTCATAGTGTAAGAATGGGAGGTGGGAGTGGAGGACGGGGGAAGGGCGAGAAAGCGAATGGACGGTTTTGTTGAGGACAATGGCTCAACTCAGCGAGGCTATCTGAGGTCTGTTTATTCTGTCCTTACCTCATGCTCTCACTACCCACTGTTTGTTCAGACTTTTTTTTTTTTTTTCTTTTTACTGCAGCAATTCAAGGAGAAGCCCAGGCGAGTCAAATGCTCAGAATATGTATATTTGTGAAGGAAATGCACAGACTTTCTCAATGCCTTGTCTTGGTAGTCGGTTAAACGTTGCTGACTGCCGCCAATTGAGCAACCCGGTTCCACTCCACTATGTCACAGTACAGTTGGCCTCTGTGTGTGTAATGCGGTATTGCTCCACACCTTATTGATGAGTCGACAACCTCAGCGTATTTGTGTCAAAGAGGCAATTCTCAGTGTATCTTCAAATTCCTCAGGTCTGTTCTTTTACTGCCCTTTTTACATCACACTTATCCGTGCAGTGCCGTTTGTTCCTGGCTTTCGACACCCAACAGACAATATGTACAGAAACACTGGCATAAATTTGCCCCTTTAAGGCGTTTGTGGCACAAACGTCTCGCCTGTTTATCTTCAGGCAACAG
Organism: Poeciliopsis gracilis; assembly: GCA_911649635.1. Lineage (NCBI taxonomy): Eukaryota > Metazoa > Chordata > Actinopteri > Cyprinodontiformes > Poeciliidae > Poeciliopsis > Poeciliopsis gracilis. Next base: position 917,856 of record CAJVRI010001002.1, read on the forward strand.
AAATAAATAAAACGAAATGGAAAAAGTGCAAAGAAAGAAGGTGCAAGAAACTCTTTCATGCAGCGCTGACGGCTCATTTAGCTTCATGGCACTTCTGCTGTCTTGATGGAGAGAAGGAGAGAGTCGCCCGTCAGATGTGATTCCGACCCCTTCTCTCGCCGCTGATGTCACAGCAGTCACTGTCCCACTCTCTCATCTGCAGCCCCTCACAAAGATGCTGCTATTTATACACTCTAATCGTGGTACAACTCAACAATCCCAGAGGGGGGGCTTCACTCCCTCCATCCCCCCTGTCAGTGCAACTATTTACAACCGTTTTGGAGACAGAAACCTGTCTATCAGTCCATCTCCCTGCTTTCATCTGTGCTTCTTGTCCAGGTTGTGTTAAAAATACCATCTTTACGCTAAGACTCATCTAATGAGTGAGTTCCCGCCAGAAGCCCGGTTCGTGTTCCGCACACGGAGACCCTGGCGAGTGACTCAGGGTGAAGGAGTCGCCGCCCACATTCTCTCCTGCTCAAATTTAGCAACCTCGTTCCCGTCTTACGTATAGACGTGACATAACATGAACCTGGTGGCTATAGATGTGTGAAGTGACTCATCACTGAGTCAATTACAGCAGTTACGTAACTTTGGTCGTTTCTCGGCATCTGAAGAGTCTTCCTGTGAAGCAGACATCCGGACCGGCTCACGAAAATAAGCTGTCGTCATGCCATCCATGCATCTGCCGACCTCAACATTTCGACAGTGACGCTTGTATAAGATCACATCCAAGAAGCCTCAAGTCTTGGTTGTGAATTTTTTTGGGGAAAAACCTTCTGCCCTGTTAATGAGACTACCCTGACCTCTTGTGGATGTTAATAGTAATACCTTTCTGTTTTTAAAAATGTTTTTTTTTTTTAATGGGTCTGATGTTGTAATTGTAAATGTCTTATTTTATTATCTGTAGGTGGAAAATCATCATAATAGACTTTCAGAGATCCATTTGGGTGTAATTAATCTATATAATGTGTTTCACTTAGTGATAAAGTTCCTAAAATGATATTCAAATTCAATGAACGAGGGTTAACAATACAAACTAATGTGGAAAAAAAGTTCTGAGGAAGTAGTACTAAAATATAAATAAATGTTAAAACAATTAGCATCCAGCTAATTAGCATGTAGACAGCACTTTAAATCAAGTTGATCTCTTGGATGTCTTTTTTTGCACGACAAGTCATTAAAAACACGCCGCGCCGTCGTCGTCCAACTGCTTCCTGTCATCGTCTTCTTCGTGGTTTACGCCGGTGGTAACATCCGGGTGTCGATCATGCGGCTCTTGATGGCAAAAAAAAAATGTTTCCGTTGCAGTTTTGTGAATACGGCCCAAAAAAAAACAAACAAAAAAAAACACCTCATCCCAGCGCCAAAACTTCAAATTTATTTTCTGGAAACGTCCGATTATGGTTAGTAGCCTTTCAGTAAACCTTGCATCTGACCATATAGATAAAGATGATTTAGCCGAATCTCACTGACCTTTCAGCTGAAGTTTCTCAATGCTGGTTTTAACCCAACAGAGTGTGTTGAATGAGATAAGTTGGGTACTTCTGTCTGTAGAGTTAACTTTGACTGGACATCTTCATTATGGCTCAAAAATATATATATATATATATATATATAATATATGTACGAATATAAAGTTATTTTAATAAAGCCAACACACAATTTAAGCTGAAAACAATCCTGATGTTCCCTGATGGGGACCAGATTCGATCTAAGATTCACTAGGACCAAAACTTTTACAACACTGTAAATGCAACACAGCCGAAGCGATGAAAGATGAAATGTTCCTCTATAATTGGCTGTGTTGTAAAGAAACCCCCCTAAAAAAAACCCAAAACAAAATGACAACAACAAAAAAGAACAAAAACCCAGGATTTTTCAAAGAATATATGTTGGTCCTGAATAAATACAAGATGATAAAGAAACATAAGTATGAAAAAAAAAATGAAATAAACATGTGCTCTGCTTAACTTGCCATCTAAGAGTACTTTATATCAAAGTAAAAATCAAAAGCATGTTCTGATGCAAACACTAAGCAGAGCCCGAAGAGTCAGAAAGTGAAGTTGGAGCTAACTCAAAGGTTCCTGTTGTTCTGATGTTCCTCTGATCCGTTTTGTGCTCGGACGGCGGCTCTGCCGCTGTGCGGGATTCTGTTCTCGCAGCGCGAAGGCGGCCGGCGTCACTTCTTCTCCTCTGACGGCTGGCCGTTGATCAGGCCGGACTCCCAGAGATGCCACAGAGGAGCCTTCTGACCCCCGGCTCTGTGAACCTTCGCCTCCTGCTGTGAGATGAGACAGAGAAAGGACGAGGCTTTAGAGCCGCAGATAAGCTGCCGCGGCCTTGATCCTCTCGATTTCAGCTCCTGCTCTCAGCCGAGCATTTGTAAAACGCTCGGATGTCATCGTTTTGTGTTCTCCCACGTGGAAGAAACAAAATGGAGAACAAGAACAAGAAAATGAGGTTGTGATATTTCATTTATTCATTTCACCTCGCCAGGTTTCTTCTGATCCGTTTTAGACGGAGGCGGCCAAAGTCTCTCCAGCTTTCCCCTGGACTTCACATCTGAAGGGACGGGAAAGAAGAAGATAAAAACGATTAAAGCTTGAAACTGATCCAAGCCTTTTGGCTCCTGTTCATATTGCAAATGTTTATCAGGCCTCAGGATGTTCGGCGGCACCTGAATCCCTGGACAGTTTTGCGAGGAAACAGGCTAAATCGAAATGTTTGCCACCAGCACAACCGTTTCGAAGGGCGGCATTGTTTTATGTATATATATATGTATATATATATATATATATATGTATGTATATATGATAGGACAGTAGATTTCAAGGTCTCAGGTTTACTGTATGTTTAGAAGTACTGAAACATGGGAAGCTGTGTTTGCGCCGTCTGTGCAGCTACAAAGAGATGTTCGATGTTCGTAGTTCTTCGGAAATTGGTTTTACAGTCGGCTCAGGTTCCTCCAGATTCCTGCAGAGATTTGCAATTCTTCATGTAAGCCTGGTCAAAATGAAATCCTTTATTTACTCCACGAAGCCCATGTCAACACAGTCTTCTCCCTGAAGCTTTCCAACACGGGCAGTTTAAAAGAAACCAAACCCCAACGCATATATTAAGATATTTAATAAATGCCTCATATTCGTGTCTTCATTTAAAACTTACAAACCTAATTTTTCCAAAAATATTATCCTAATTATCAGAGTATCAAAGGAATTCTGGATTTTAAGAAACTATGTCACACATAAGTATTTATTGGAGAGCTTCATATATTCTAAACACAAAGTTATAGAAATTGTACTGTCATTAGTATTTTGGAGCGCAGCAGTGGTTAACTCTCATAAGTTGAAACATGAGGGTGGGATATTGTTAATGCAGACTCACTTGTTTTTCCTGCTTTGGAGCTGGATTGCCTGGGATCACTCCACCATTTAGGAAGAACCTGATTTTGGCCTGAATAGAGACATGGAGGTCATAGTCCTCGACACGCCCGTCCACAGTCTCCCGTCTTGCTCTCTCTGTTTTATTGCCTCTATTGGCAACTCTCAATAAAAGCAAACGGTGACAAGAAAACGCCGTAAACGACATCAGATTTATAATTTATATTTTCATGATCTCCGCGACGGACCTGTCCACGGTGACCCCGCCTCTCGCCCGCTGACCGATGGAGATAATCACTAGCACCCAGTGGGGTAACGGTGTAAGAAAATGGATGGATGGATTTTTATCATTTCCATGAAACACAGCTTGCAAATTAACAGCATGTCCTCCAAAACATCTAAGCTGTTATTGCGTATTTGAACTCATCAGTGCAGCTCTTTAGTAAGCAGAACTCCCGCTACGACTTGGTGGTTCGCCGAGATCCGTTTTGAGTTTAGAAACTGGGATTCAAAGCACCTAGCGCTTAAAATTCACAAACATCTCTACCTCGTCACACTTTCCCTGGGTAGCTCTGTCGTCCTTTAAAATGTAGATGTGAAATAAAGACAGATAAAAGGCCTCCTGTTGTCACTCAGCCTGCTGGCAACCATAGACTCAGATCAAGCTTGTTGCTAAAATAACCGCCCTTGACCACAAGTGACAGGGAGGACGCCAAGTTTGCGATAAGACTCATTAGATAACACCATCTGATGTTAACGTTGAGAGGCACGCATTGAAGAGCTGAAAGGCCTGGGAGGTTTGGGACGAATACAAACCAGAACTAGTCGACTGATTGTCGAAGCATTAAAGGAGGAATCGTATAAAACGATTCTTTTGCCCAATTTAATGCTCGAGCGTGCTCAGTCGATGAATGTTTCATCAAACGCATCATGCTGATGCGGACTGACCTGATTTGAGCGTCACTGTACACCGATGCTTTTCTTCATCTTCATTTTGGTGTCTGTCCTCCCCGTACAGAGTGCACCGCTGTCGGCGCAGTTCTTCTTCTCTTTCCTTAGCCTCCCGGATGTCCTTCTCCACCTCCGGCTGCAGGGCCATGGCCGGGCGCAGCTTGAAGAAAGGGTTTTGCGTCAGTATGGGGGATCCTTGCCTGTCCTTTGTTTTAACCCTAGACTCCGCAGCGGAGGCGGAGGAGTCGCTACTTATTGAGTCCATGCTCCTGTGCAGCCGTAGGTGCTTGTCGTGTTTCGAGTAAGGAGATAAGCGCGTTCTGTCACGAGAGCCCCCAGTCGGGCTCTTCGATCTGAGGGTTTCTGGACTTTTGTCTCCTTCGAGGTTTGTAGAGGTGCACAGCCTCAAAGAGTGGGCCCTCGAGACAAGACAGGTCTTGAGGGAAAACGTCTCAAGGCTTCGAGTGCGCTCCAGAACAGAGGGGTAAATAGGACCCTTCATTGCTGTGGTAGGGAGCTTCCTAAGCCTTGTCGGTCCCTCCATGTTGCCCTGCTGAAAAGTCTCAAACAGCAGTTTTGTCTCCTTCAGCTGACGGGCCTCCCCTTTGCAGTACTCCCCAGGAATCGTACCCTGGTTGACCAGCACCAGCTCCCTTTGAATTTCCTGGCTTATCTCTTTCTGCATCTTCTTCTCAGAAAACTGCCACTGGCTTTGCTGGACGGTACACGCCTTCGTAAGGAGTGACTCAAGAGAAACATCCGTCTTGAATGGAATCTCCAACACGTCCGGATTATCTGCAAGGTTGAAAACACCCCCGGCCCTCTGCAGGTTGTGCCTGGCCCGGGCCGCCTCCTGGATCTGTTTCTCCATTGACGTCTCAGCAGCTGAAAATCGATGCCCGGCAGAAATGAACGGTATTTCACCGGGCATTTCGCGAGGGCTGTGAAGTGGCAAAGTTGAAGATGGCAAGCTTTCACTGTAGTCGTCCAAAGACTCATCTGCATCTTTTGCGTTGATCTGCTTGAGCTGTGCCGTTCCTGGTGATGTTGACAAGGTGGTCCTTGCTTCTGTGCCGTTGTTGTCATTGTTTTCGCTCTCTGTCACATTTGTCCTCTGTTCCCTCTTCTTTGATGCGTCCTCCTCTTCATATTCGTCACTTGTTGCACTCTTTCCTCTAACTCCCCCGTTGTCAACCTCAGACCTAAACCTATCTTCTTCCTCAGCTTTTGCCACTTTGATAATCTCCTGGGCCGTATTTGGGATGTCGTCGTGTCGTAGCTGCACCATTTGCAGACGCTGAAGCAGCTGCTCTCCCTGTTGGATGTCAGAAGCTATTCTCCGGTTTCCATCGACCTGCTCAATCACTTCTTCAGATTCTTGTTCAGATCTTGTGAGGATGTTGTCCGAAGATTTGGTTCCGACATGCTCTTCGTTGTTTCCGCTCTTGGTTCTTTCTTCTGCTCCATTATTGGTCAGTTCTGATGGCTCTGAAGATGTGAAATCATTGATTTTATTGAGATCAGACATTGTCCTTGATAACTCCAAGTCTCTCTCATCAAGGCAAGAAATACCTTTGTGCTTTTTGTCACATTCTGTCTCCTGATTAGTTGTATCCACAGCTGAATATATTTGTTTATAGTTTTCTTCTTCTTCTTCTTCTTCTTCTTCTTCTTCCCATGGCTTTGGGCCATCGTCAGGCTCCTCATTTGATTCTTCATCCCCTGATGCGTTACTCCTCTCTGCTTTTCCAGTTTTGTCATAGCATCGCTCCACCAGACAAGTTGAGTCATCCATGGCGTTTTGGTCTTGATAATCCATTGGTGTAGAGTTCATGTCACTGGAAAGCAATGTGTCATCCATAGGCTCCATTGAGGGCTGCATTGTACCAGTTATCTCTTCATCCAGCTCGTTCCGTGCTGCCATTAACCGCTTCTCACCATGGTGCCTGTCTAAGCTGCAGGGATTAGCTTTCGTTGCGTCAGCTGCTCGGGTTGGTAGGGTCACACCACAATCGGCTGGTGTTGGGCCTGTGCTTCCCTCTGTTGGTGGCAAAACTGCCCTGCAGGGCGGAGGAGAAGGGGGCTGGACGAACACGTCACCCGGCCCTTCGTCGTCCATCAAGCTGCAGTACCGCTTGATCTGTGCAGGAGCGTCTGAATCAATTTCGGCACCATCTTGTGAATTTTTAAAGATTTCGGAGGAGTTTGTTGTATTTTGGGTCATGTCTTTGCAGTCCTGATTTACGCACCTACATCCATGGTTCTGGGAGAGAAAGCTGTACGAGCTGAGATGTATTGTTGAATGACAACTTTTAGAAACACTCAGAGGTTTATTTGTATTTCCCTGTTAGATCCAATAAGCTGCAATAAAAAAGAAAAAAACAACATAAATTGTTATTGAGGAAGACAAATGAATTATACCAATAGGTGGGCTATTCTGCTGATGTACAAAGGGAGGAAAGCATTTTGACCATTCCTAAAATAATGGTCGTTGTTTCCTAAAAGCGGGAAACAACATCTATTGGCAAAAAAACCGACTTGGGCCAGTATTTTTAGTAAAGTGATGATTTTGAACAGTTGAAACTTTGCCACAGTCTAAAAGGTCACGTGGTTCATTTCACGCATCTAGAAGTCTACAATCCAAGTCTTTGGAAGTCCAAGTCATTTCCCTTTAGCAACGATCACGAACCCCCAGTCAAGAGTCATCGAGACGCAGGAGGTAGCGTCGCACCTGACACCGCATGAAAGTCGTCACTAAAGTTAAGACATTTATCCATAACCAGACATTTACGTAAACGTTCTGTCTGACGTTAAATCAGAGCAAAGTTTTCCTGTTTTAGATCAACTAGGATTACTTAAAATGTGTACATATGGTAATGCTAGAATCATTTCTCATTTTATTTTATTTTTTTTTATGACAGTCTTCAAATGTAAAAGTTTGCATCTACTAAAGTGACTAAACCTTTAGGTAATGTGAGTAAACCCAGATGATGGCTTGGCTTTGTAAGCTTCTTGAAGACTTAAACAGAGGCAGAGCTGCAAATGTATTTTAAGGCAACACCTCACACACACACGCGCGCGCAGACACCGCTTCCCTGTGTGACCTCCTGGACAAACCAGAGGAAACCAACTGAGCTGTCAGGAGGAAAACTTTGGACCTTTGAAGATGCTGCCTGAAGGTAACGAGAGTGCGTCACTGTCCGCAGGAAGAGGCCCTTTGATTAAAAAGCAACTTAAACGTCAGATTAAAGATTACAAATGAACTCAGACCAGGATTTTCGGAGACACGTCCAGTGACATTACGAAACTGCAGTGGAAGTGTTTGGTCAAAATCACCTATTGCAACAAAATGGAGGGAAAACGGAGAAGCTCGCTGGTTGGAGAGCTCCGTCTCGGCTGTAAAGTGCAGTGGTGGCAGTAGCATGTTATATGAGTTGTGCATTTCATGAAAATAAAATGACATTACGTGGAAATACTGAACTCATCAACCAGGAAGTAGAGGCCTGGAGACAAACATGTCTTCCAAATAGACAGTGAGCATAAGCATGCCACCAAATAGATGGCAAAATGACTGAAGGGCAAGAAAATCAATGTTTTGGAGTGGCTATCAGAAAGTCTGAGTGGACTAAATGGCCCAAATATTGACTGGGCCATGCCTCATATCCACCTTTGGTAGGAATATTTGTTTCAAGAGGTGTGTGTGCGTGAGCTGAGCGACAACCCGACACTGTTACTTTTAGGAGAAAGGGGCCCAAATTTCAAGAAAATGGCCGTCAGAAGCCTGTGTGAGCAAACCCAAAACATTTGACACGACTCATACAGACAAAACAAAACAAAACAAAACAAAACAAAACAAAACAAAAAAAAACTAGAAATAATTTGGCAATTCTACCTGAACTAAAACAGAAAAAAAAAAAAAAAGTTTCGTCTGAATTGTTGTCTGGCTTTGAGAAAATAAAAGGTTAATATTTTTTTTTACATAGTGCATGTAAATATGTGTGGATTAAAGAAGCGTCAAAGCAACTAAGAATTCAATTAGCTTTCTGCGTTTATCTTGGCGCGCAGCTCCGGTGTTGCCGGGGTGACATTATTCTGCCGCCGTGTCCGAGTCCTCTCAGTTGTGCTGATAAAGGGGAAGAGTAATCGGCTTTCCTCCGTCTGTCCAAACAGAGGAAAGCTGTGTGGACAGTGTCTGCCTGACTGGCCGTCCACTCAGACTCCAACACTGTTTGGCGATTCATGTAGGTACAGTAAATAAACTGATTAGTGCTTGAATAGCTCTGATCGAACGACTCTGCTTGGACTAGACAGAATTTCACTCTCGTGTTTTTAATCACTATACATTGTGTCCGATGACTTTTTTTACATTTATTTTTTTAAAACTTAACACTTTCTAGGCTGATTATGATTTACAACAACACGGGTTCGAACCAGCTGGTCTATATTTACACCTGCACTGACGGATTTAAAGCCGCACCTTTGGATTATCAACAGTAGTTGACCGAGCCCTTCCAACGAGACATATTAATGAGCTTAACCTGTTTACACTTTATTTTTACAGAACATTTTGTTTTCCTGCACGAAGCCAGTAATTTAAGCAGCCACATCTGAGGTACTTTTATGATTTCAGCGTGTACTGTCTTGGACGGCTCCCGTGTTCGTCTACTTCCCTACGTGGAAGTGGATTTTTCTGGACCTTTCTGGACATCAATCTGAACTGCACGTCATCTAAGCTTTACGCTAAACCAACCTAAACCTTGATTCTTAAAATAAGACGCGATTTTCCCCATGTATCACTCCATATTTGTGGCGGATCAAACTGCAGCTCCTGTTCTTTTGGGGTCCCGTCCGGTTTTGGACCCGGTCACAATCGAATGAAAAACTCACACAAAAAAAATGCTCAGTTAATCTGCCTGTGCTCGTTAAGGGGAAAAACAATCCCTTATGACTTGATGCAAAATTGTTACTACTTTTTACATTATTACAAAAACAGTGCTGTTCAAACCTGGCTGTTTCTGAGTACAACAGACAACAAACGCATTAAAACATGTAAACTTTGTGTAGATTTTTAAAGGAAGAGACCCACCTGACAGAGCTGTTGGCCGTGCGTGGCAGTGCTAACCTCGATGGAAATATGTATGATCAAGGTGATCTGCTTAGCAGCTGTATCCTCCTGTCCTCTGTGTCGTGCACAAACCAAATCCTCCTCTTTGAGAAGCAGCTCGGTTGAAAATAATCCCGAGCAGGAGCAAAGTTTATGGCCTGCAATTCCAGTGATGTCAGATCTGATCCGTGTTTCAGATTTCAGATGCAGCTCCCTTCACAGAAAACAACTCAAACACTTCAGTAGTTAAATAATGCGGTCAACGTGTGGAGCGCTTTTCTGCCCCAGATCTTCTATTGGAAGAAAAAGTTGCGTCCAAAAACTCATACGGAAATATCCGACTTTCAGTTTGCAAGCACATGAGAATTTCATTGGGGCTGCACACATCTGATCAACAGAAATGCAAGGAAGTAAATGCAAGGAAAAGAGAAAAAGCAGGTTTATTTATTTGTTCATATTTACATTTTTCAAGAGAGGGGGGGGTGGGGGGGTCACGGCCCCCGCTGCCCCTCTCTTGGGAGCGACACTGTCAGAGAACAAGCAGCATCATGAAGACCATTAAGCAACACGGAGATAATGACACGGAGCAGTTTAAAGCAGGGTCCGGTTACAAAGCACCCCGACCTTTAACCAGTTCGTGTTGCACCGTTCAGTTCATCACCCGGAAATGAGGAGGCTGTGTCACCATAACAACGATTCACTAAAGACTGTTTATAGGTTTAAGATATAAGGACTGATTAAAAACCTGTTTCATGATCAATAACTCATCAGTGCATAATATCCTTCCAGCATTATAAACTCGCATCTAAAAAAAGACTTCATTAAATGATCACATGTACAATTCATGCACTAAAAAGCAGATTAAAATAATGGAAAATGACAACTCAGTGTCAAATTTATTTATTTATGTATTTTACTTCAATTCCATTGAAAGGTAAACGACAAAGTAGCAAAGTTTGCTGGTTATGTATAATCAGAGTCCATTTATTTGGCTCATCCTCTCATTCTTTGAAAGATTTAAGCTTCAGCTCTGGTTTCAATCATCCTGATTGAGGCAAAATATTGATATTCTCAAGTTTCAATCTGCGTTTGCTCTGGAATATAGCATTATGAAATATAGGAATAAGGTGGATGACTTATTTTTTAAGAGGATTTAAGGGTTTTGATGCCATTTCTTATCACTGTCAGATGCTGGTTAGCTGCATTTGGCATAAACGGTTAGTACAAGGTTAAACGTTTTTGTACGCGTAGCTTTAAGAGGGTTCAAAACGCGCCTATGTTAACGCGAGAGTTCAACAGACATCAAGTCTAGAGATGTCACATTCAACTTTACATCGAGATTATTTATTCGTTCTGTATTTATTTAAAAAAAAGGCACAGACGTTAGGAGTTGGGTAGGCACAAGGTGTTCTTGTTATACAACAAACGTAAGAAACGTAATATATAAAAAGACTAAATAGTTTCAACCAAAAAAAGCGAAATTTAATCCGATAATGCAGTCCGATTTGGAGTCAATTCAACAATGTTAAAATCTCCTTGTTCTTTGCAGCAATCCCTCCTACAGGAGCAGATTAGACCAAAGTATTCATATTTTTGTTCTTTGTGGCAACTGAAGCATCGAGTCAAGAGACGTCACAGTTTTTATACCTAACAAGAACATAAAACCTGACAAACGACACACTGAACCAGGAAAAAACATGGAAAACGATACAGACAGCAATCCCCAAACACAAGTATTGAACTTATTTGGCTGATATATGGCCAAATTGTTTTTGCTTGAGTCCTGAAAAAGAAATTCAGTGCTCCATCCTCTAGGAGGGGGAAGCAGAGATGCATCTAACTTTGATAAAGACTGAGCTTAAGGGAAATATGTGTCTAAAAATATACCGTCTTCCATTAGTTGTCTTCTACATGACAGAGCAACACCGACATTTCTTCCGCCTGCCGTCATTCCCGACGCCGTCGTCCCTCTGGGTTTCGGGCTCTGCGTCGTCGTCATTCAGTGGAACGTCCTGAAGGGTCGTGTCTTGAGTCTTTTTCTGAGTCTCTTGCTCTCCTTTGGTTGCCGAGGGCGATTGAAGTGAAGCAGCGGCTCCTGGCTCCACCGCGTGTTCTTCGCCGTCCTCAGTGATAATGACCCGCTCTGCAGTGAGAAAGCCTTCGTAGTCCTCGTCATTGCGATCCTCCTCAGGCGACGCGTCAGTGTAACCCAGGAACACAAGAGTGACGGGATCTTCCTCCAGGCTTTGATCCTCCATGTTCTCCAGAATATCCGTCGTGTCTTTGGTGACGATCTTGGTTTCTTTATCTGGGATTCTAACACTTGCACACTCTTTCATCCTCTCAGCTTCCCTTTTATACCCAGAGTTGTCCAACTGTGCATAGTCCTCCTTCGATGTGCCATTAGGGGTGATGAAACTCAGGACGTGACCTTGACTTTTGCTTCTTTCTCCATTCCCAGTGGTAATCTCTGTCTTGTTCGGCATCACCGCGACATCGTCCAGCAGCACCGTCATCCCGACGTCGTCAATGACGGTCAATATCTCACCGAGCTCTTCGGTCGAAGGCTCGCCTGCCGAACCGCCAACGGTGTGGATGCTCTTCCTCCCGTCGTCAAAGATGGTTGTAGACGTCGGAGCAGCAGGTGAGGAGATGGGGGCCACCGATTTGATGACGGTGGCGCCCGTCCTTGGGTCTCTCTCCACCTGCACAGCCAACATCCCAAGGACTGCAAGGACAGAGCAAAAGTATTCGACAACAGGAAACTGGACGGAATTACTCAGTGCACATGCAGATAGGCAACGTAAGCTATTTGATTTGCACTAAGAGTCGCGCATCTCCCAAAGGGCAAAACTGGTACTACAGGAGGTGAAGCCACTGAAGTCGGAACAATGGGTTAAGTCTCAAACTCCAGTCCTCGAGGCGTTTGGAAGTCTCTCTGCGTTTAAACGTTTGAGGACTCTGCAACTTGTAGATGCCAAGTCTAAAAGTTTGAAGCCAAGTGGTTTCAAACTGCAGTTTCACAAAGGTAAAAATGACCCAGTTTAGAAAATCCAGCCTTCCCTTTCCTTCCCCCGCTTCCGCTCAGGCCTCCAGCGGCCATAAAAAATTAACATAAAGAAACAACAAAAGGGTAAAAATAACGTAGTTCGCATACTGTTCACTGCAGTTGTGCCCTTGGGGCTGAATTAGAATTAGAATTAGAATTAGAATTAGAATTCAACTTTATTGTCATTGCAATGTCACATGTACAAGCAACGACATAATACTGAATAAAGATGACACATTTACTTGGAGAACAGAAGAGCAAGAAAAATATTATATAATATAAGCAATGATTAATTCAATCATTCTGAAAGTTTTTTTGTTTTCCTCACCCGATCGGCCATCTTGTCCAGCAGCTGCGTGAGCCATTCGCTGTGCCATTTAACCGGATTAGAGCTCTTCAATCTTTCGTAGCTGCAGAAGTAAACATGTTTAGAAGTCAGCAGGGAAAGTTGATTCCTCAAGGAAAAATTAATGACATGAATTCTACACGGGCTGTGCGATTATTAGGAAAGCCCACATGTGCAGAGGTTGCGCAGATGTGGTGTTTTCACACTGAATCAACCACATGATTAATGAAAGGCAACCTCACCACTTCTCAGACTAGTTCTGATGTTTGATCAGTTTCCATATCCTGTCGGAAAACCCAGAGATGTTAAATTTCCAGTGATCTACCTGATGATTTGGGCTAAAGTTGAAATATTTAAATATTGTATTATTTTTTTCATTATTTACATCAATTTGTGCAGTGCAGCTGTACAACTGACAACTGTTTTAAGTCAATAATTCTTTAACATTGATGAAAAGGTGTTAGATCTACTGGCAGACCATTTCACTTGCAACGTGAATTCATGTTTTTAGACATCGATAACGTTATTTTTGAACCGTCACACCCTCAAAGCAGATCGACTGCATCTAAAGAGCTCAAAACGAATGCGACACGATGACTGCATGTAGACGTTTCTTGAGATGAAGTTGGATTTTACTATCGCCGTCCTTGGTCTGTTTCCTGGCTGCTGAACAACAACGTGGCCACTAGATGTCCTCGTGAAACAGTTTTGATGGCCTGCAGTGTGGGATCTCTGCAGAACTGCCAATGCACACACAGCAAAAAAAAAAAAAAAAAAACTATTTGTGCTTCTTTCTTTCTGTTTTTCCCATGGTGACTCGTTCGCTGCCAAGCCTTTAGTTTCACATCATCACTTTTTTGCGTTTCCACGTCAACCTCTCTGTGACTTTGTTCCCAGCGCTGACATGTGACGAGGATGGGTTCACGTAAGTCCCTGTGACAGGCCTGATCCCGCTCTGTGGAGAGACGATTACAGACAAGGGAGCTGTTGTCTCAAAGCTGAGCTGTTTTCCGCTCTGCCACTTTGTTTTAAATTCTTTTTCTCCAGCTAAGGCCTTTGCTGCGGTTAATCATCCTCTGGAGAAAAAAAAAAAGACAAAAGAAATCGCCGGACAGGCGACGCAAAGAGACTCATAGAGCGGAGAAGTAAGCCGACGTCAAGCCAACGACCCGTACGTCCAACTCTTGACCTTGTTCGACCTTGTGGATGTCCGTCTCCAGGCGAGGAAGGAGAGGTTTTTAGGGGCCAATTTCGCTCACGCGCTTTAAATAGACCCTGATGCTTTAATGTGACCCCTCTCGAGCCCCCCTCTCTCCCCTTCCTTCCTGAGCCCATGAACATTTCAGTCATAGTGAGACAAATAGCCAGACAGGATTAGCTCCATTATGTCAACGGGCGTTGTGGTTGTGTTTTAGCCCAGCACTGGGCGCCAAGGAGGGCTGGAAGACATGTCGACTGTTTGACTACAGCGCCGCGCTAAAGTATCCCAACGTCTTCACACTTTGCCACATTGCAACCAGAATCAGATTCATTGGCCACATTGTGTTCAAAAAGCACGAGATTTGACTTTTCCTTCCTGCGCTAACAGCTTGATGTTAGCATTTAGCCCTTAGAGGACGCAGACGGAAACATAAGAGGCATTTGAGTCGCCTTGGAAACCATTCAGGTGCGCAAAACACCTGGATGGACCTAGCCTCGCCTTCGAGGATGAAGGTCCTCCTATGAGCTGCCAGACGGAGCAGCACACCCCTCCACAACTCCCCCACTCAGCTCCTTCAGACTAGCCAGCCGCAATCGGCAACCACCTGGTGTAACTGTGAGTTTGTTGAGCTGGTCATCATAGCTACTTCTGAGTGGAACACTGGTAAAAACGGCATTAGAGGGTTAATAGAGGAGCCATGTTGTGATGACTTCCTGAAGGCGGAGTTTCAGAAAGAGCAGGAGCTTCTTAAAGAGAAAGAGACCCAATTTCAAGACGTGAAGTCAAATTTGATATATACAGCATTTTCATAAAAACCGACAGTAACATAGGTAGCAAAATGGCACCAGGTGTCTGGTAAATCATATTTCTGCCTCTTTAACAGATTAGAAGACGATGAACTGAGATGCCCCGTCTAGATAAATTTATCACTGAGCGTCAGTCTGTGAGAGAATGTTGCCTTTCGTGTGTTTCGTCGCACCCAGTAGCTGCTGTGCGTTTGCGTCTGCAGTAGAGCAGTTGATAGAGTCTGTGTGTTCTTGCTAAGAGACCTCCTTTCTGGCAGCAGCTGCCTTTTTAGTGTCCTCCTCAGGCGTCTTTTGACTTTTGGTTTGTTTCCTGACAAACACACACACACACACACACACCCCCACACACACACACACGCACACACCACACACCCAATGCCAAAGACAAAATATGTTTCAGCACAAATACAAACACAATATAGCTCCTAACCAGTGATTCACAGCAGTGAATCAGGGAGAAGAGCCAGATGTCTGTATGCCCCAAATGTTCCCACTTTGTGTAGAACATGGAACAAGCATTTCTTAAGCGTTTTCATAAACGTTGATAACGCTAATTTTTCTGGACTGAGATTGGCGTATTGCAGTGATTTACTTTCATTGGCTTCTGCTTGTCCACCTGCTGTAAAGATGTCAGAACGGTTCCCCTTATTTACTGACTCATAGCTGACTAGGGAGGCCTCTAATCTCCATTGTTGCGATTGGGGAAAACTGCACTGGAAAATGTTCACATTTTTAAACATCTGGAGGAACGACGAATCTGCTGAGCTCATAATAGGAGCTATTTGTCGGTGTAACACTGGTAAAAATGTTGCTAAAGGGTAAATAGACGAGTGATGTTGAGGTGACTTCTTGAAGGCGGAGATTCAGAAAAAGCAGGAGTTTCTTAAAGAGAGTGGTACAATTTCAAGGTGTCATAGGGAAGTCAAATATTCTAACAAGGGAAGGTAAGAGTTACTTGATTGTACTATAAAACTGACACATTTTTCTTGGAAATGTATAATACCGCCTCTTTAAAATCACAGATATTTTTTCTCCCTCTTCATAATTGTGTACAACTTTGTGTTGTTGCTTAAAATACCAATAAAATGTATAGAATTTTAAATACAATAATAATACATGACATTTTTATTGTGCTTTCTGTGAGAAAGCCGTCTGACTACTTTTGGAAGGCAACGTGCTTTGAACCTTGAAACCTTGAAAAGTGGAATAAGTGTTTCCAGTTCGACAGGCTGACGGTGAAAACGCTGCGTCTCAAACTTGCAACACCGCGCTGCTTCGTCTGCTGACAAATTACGCGGCCTGACATATCCTTTTCTCTGCATTTACGTTTTTGGATCGTTTAGAGCCACGGAAACGACGCTTTGACGCGACGAGACATATTGGACGACGGGCGCGTTCCGCATTTCTCAAGCGCTCGCTCAAGAGATCAAGACGGAACAGCTTGCCATCTTGGCTGCGGTCGTCCGTCATTTCATCTCCGCCACAACGAGCTTGTGGCGCTGCCACATTGGATCTCATTTGGGACGACTAGAGCAGACGGACTGAGACGAAAAGTGTTGCAGGTTGGTGCTAAGCAGTGACAAAATCGCCCGTCTCAGATGCTAATCCACGGCAAGATGACGTGAAACCCATCGTCGGGATTGAAGCCAAGTTCGTTTGTAAAGCACATTTCAGAAAGGAAGCAGTTCAAAGTGCTTTGAGTCATAAAAACAACGGATCGAGAAACAAGCAACAAACACAACATTTCGTCAAATGCCACCATCAAAATGATCAATGCATGTGTTGATCAGCGTTCCATTCACTGCTGATCAAAGGTCGTTTGGAACACGGGTCGTTTTGACCTTCATTTCAAGGAGATTCAACTGTTCAACCGTGTGACTACTGAGGCCTGAACTGGTGAAAGAACTCCAGATCCCAGCATTCACAGCTCTTCATCTTCAGAGGGGAAAGGTCAAACCAGTAATTAGACCCCTGAATGGCAGAGTTGCCCGTTGGGATCATAAAAGTCCACAAGAAACCAAAACACTGAAACAATCTGTGGTTGACGTAGGGAAGCACAACGCCAAAGATAATCACCCTGAACTTTCTGTCCTAGTCAAAGACCTCCCTGCCAATCTCCCCTCCAACACTTCAAGTTTCAACATATGCAGCTGCCAGGACATCGTCTTCCTCACGCTGTGGGAGGGCTCGCCTCCCGTCTTCACGTTCCACCCGTTCACCTGCACTAGCAACCGTCTGCGGCTGAGGAAGCCTCCGGCGGGGAAACGGAGTGTGTGCTGCACTGTGTGGGAGGCTGTTCCAGTGTGCATGAGCAGCCACTGGGGAGACATAATGCAGTGTTGTTTATCCTCAAATATGCGTAGCCTGCAGGAAACACAGAAATAGTTAATGGAGAGCCTTTACGTCCTACATCAAAGGACATTGTTTTGACATTTCTGCTCCCTTTCATTGACTTATATGTATTTCTTTTTTTTTTTTTGATATTGTTAGGTTGCTATTTTTAATGTGTAGTAATGTTCAGACTAGGTGAGGATTGTTAAAATGTTACGTTTATGTAACATTTTAGGTTGGCAAAGATGTTTCTCAAATGCCAGAAAATTGAGAGTTGGATAAATATATATAGAAATATAAATATTTTTTTTTCAAAAGATAATTTTGGATTCTTTAAAGTTTGATAATAACCACGTCGTGGTTTTTGAGTCAATCCAGAGGCACGCCTGAAGATTTATTTCAGGGTATACCTGCTTCCTTGAGGTAAGACGTCGGGAAGAAAACTCCAAAAATCCAAACGTCCCTTCCGTTGATCTAGATCTGAAGTTTTCACAGAAACTGCAGGTCGCCTGTCACCAGTCCCCATGTCTCTCAGGAGACTCGTGCCGTTTGAAAGCTGCTGCTGCTGAGCTCGAGGAGCGGATCCAAAACCGCAGCTCAGTCCGAGCGGCCTCGCCCGGAACGCTGCATCAGAGCGCGGCCTCGGCCTGCGAGCGTCTCGGTTTGGCGGTGACAAGGCGTGACATGATGTGAGAGTCATGGGACACACCGATGGTCAGACTTTAACACGAGAGGACGCAAAAAAAAAAAACCTGACTGCCCGGACCTTCAATGACTGAATGTTGTGTGAAGCACTTAGAGGTCCTGTGGATTTAACAAAGGGCTGCACAAGAACAGATTATTTACCATTTTCTACCATTGCGTCTGTTTTTGCTCCAAAGTCTCTCCACCTGACTTTATGTCGTTAAATCAAACTTCTATCCAACAGGTTTTCCTCTCTCTCTTCTTCCTCTGTGGTAATTCCCTCCTACTTGCAAAGCATCAGTACCAAGGCAGTTGAGGTGTAATGAGTCGTTCTCTATTTTGCGCCGCCCAAACTCTTGAGAACTTTCTTGGCACGACTGTCTCTGAAACTCTGAGACTCTGCGACCTGTGGAGGAAAGTCCTTCTGACCACATTCCATGTCATTGTGAATCTAAAGGTTCTTACCGTGCGTTTGGATCAGTCAGATGAGGCAACTCGATCGGTCGCGTCTCCCTGCAGCGAAAGCGGTCTGGTCTCGGTTGTGAAAACACCAGTCCGTGCTGTGGAAGACCACCTCGTTTTGATATTATACTTCGGCAACTCCCTTTTTGCTGTCATGCTCCCTAAAGACAAGGCGTTCTCTGTATGTTGCAAGCAGAGAGAGAGAGAGAGAGAGGGAAGGGGGGGGATATTTTTAGTAGAGACTAACGGAGGGAGATACAGCTGGCCCAGAGAGCAGGGGTACGAGAACGGATAGTTGAGTGACTCAGCAGATTGTCTGCATGCTGAGGGATATCTGTGCTCTTACTGGGAGTTGTAAACAAGCCGGACCGCTCCGTGTGACGGCTGCTGCTGTTCTGGCCTGATTTGTATAGGCAGTCCTCCGAAGGCCTGACTTTAAACTCATAATGCCCCAACTCTCTCTCTTTTTCATTTCAAACGGCGAACATGACAAAAGCCGTCCTGGGAGATGAGTGGGTGGGCGTCCCAGTGTGGACAGTCTGTTTATCAGCAAGCTCTGCTTTACGCCGATAAGCTTCAGTCGTCCCACAGCCGCGCAAAGCCTCGGCTGTCTCCCAAAACCAAGACGGAGGCCGACGGTGTGAGCGACAGGGAGCCACGACTCAGAATCGGCACAGATGCATCAATTTGCAAGACGACACGTCACAGAACCTGAGAGTTTCAGTTCAAATGTGGACGAGTTTTTGGGAACAAATTCCTGCCCAAGTCAAAGAGACAATGCGTCTGTTGCTAAGAGAGAATCTTGCATTGCAGCATCACTTGGCTGCACCCAAGCTTAAGAAAGTCAAGTTCAAATACATCTGAGAAGTCTACATGTCAATACGATCCAAATGTGGACCGGGTCCGTTTTGCATTTGATCGAGTCGGATTTTGAGTGCGACTGGAATAAAAAGGTGTAGGGTTG
This sequence comes from Poeciliopsis gracilis, assembly GCA_911649635.1. Taxonomy (NCBI): domain Eukaryota; kingdom Metazoa; phylum Chordata; class Actinopteri; order Cyprinodontiformes; family Poeciliidae; genus Poeciliopsis; species Poeciliopsis gracilis. The sequence continues at coordinate 937,176 of CAJVRI010001002.1, forward strand.
AGAGAAACCAAATGAGACTGGTGACCAGGTCTTGGTAGTTGTTTCTCACTTCGAAGCTGACAGGCCTTAAAAAAAAAAAAAAAGCAGCTGCATCACTTTCCCAGACTCTGCTGCGTGACTGTTTGTTGCTCACCTCAAGCTTTGATTTCACCGTTTTTCTTCCGTTTCTGTGTGAAGCTCTTTAAAGGCTGATTTTCCCGTAATTTCTCACTTCCTCCTCCGAGCTTTTCCATCCCGGTGTAATTTAGAAGTGACTCTTCAGATGAGGTTCCGCCGAAGTGGAAAGCAGCGCTTTCACCTTTCGCCCCCTTCTAGCAGGCGTCGGAAGCACATTTCTACGCCTGCGGGCCTCATTAATGGAATCCCTGACATTCCTCAGATGAGGAAAAAAAAAAAAAAAAAGGCAAGAAAATTTAAAATATAGATGTCTAATTAACTTCATCCGTACTTTGAACTGTTTAGCGTGACATTCATGAGTCTGCTAACTAGTGAATGTGGCGTTCCCAGGTGTAAAAGCAGCGCCCCATGGTGAGCGGTGCAGCGACAGACCACATCAAAGCTGAAGGACTCGCTGTTTGAAGTCAGGCGGATTTGGATCCCTTTGAGATGCATCGTCATTTACCATTGATGACTGTTTATTACTGCAGCAGAGATAAGGGGACGTCCGCTCCGGCATGCCCGACAGGCCGCTTCAGACCGATGTCTGTGTGAACTGAGCTAACGGAGTTCTGCTGAGTTCAGGAAAACGACCTGTGGGGGCCTTTGACTGGCCCCTCGTCCCGTAACCACATGTGGAGAGAATTATAGAGATTATCAGGGAACAATGCTTCTTGCACATCAATGCAGTGATAAAAAATTTTGTTTCACCAGCATAGCACATAGTCACCTTTCAAAAATAATGGCTCATGTCTTTTTCTTTCTTTCTTTCTTTTTTTTTGGCCAATAAATTTTTTTTGGCAAATAAATGCCATAATTCATTATTTTAGGAAGGTAATACCGTAGAAAACCACACAGGTACCTCTAAAATAAAATGGTATTATATATACATTTATTATAGATAATCAAATATGAGATTTTATTTCTTGTAATTCTCATTTTTATGGCTTCCAGATAGTGAAAACCGCAAATTTTGTGCATCAGAAATTGAAATATTGAGTGACATTCATTTTTTCTGAAAAAAAAAGAAAGAAAAAAAAGAGGACATTTTATAAAGCTTCCTCATTTCTGTGCATTGAATATTTGGCATGAACTTGAAACTTTTCCCACTGCACGTTTTCCTTCCACTCGACTTTTTCTACTGCTTTGCTGGGAACGATGGCGTCAATTTGTATCAATTTGTTTAAAGAGTTTAAACAATACGCGTCGCTCCATGCATGGAGTCAACATGACATGAATTTCACTGAGATGAAAAAAAAAAAAAAAGCTTTTCAATGAAATTCAAACTTTCTGAATGTACAGGTGCTGATGAATACTGGTAAAAATATGTGTTTAGATGTTATACAAACTATTTTGGGGTAATATTTACTTTGGCCATTTGACAATTGGCAGTAAAGCTGCAATTTTTTGTTTTATTTTCTTGCATAAACCATTGAGAAATAGAAAATACACTTTTGATTTATTTACTTTTACTATATGATGGTGTTCATGGACATCTACATTCCAACAAATCTTTGTTTCCTGCCAATCGAGGCGCATGATGGATCCTGTCATGGCGCCAGGTTCAGAACGCATCATGCCTTTGACTGGCAGTGGAATGAAAATGTCAGTCAAGCTGAAACTTTTCCCTTTGCTTAAACCTCTGGAGCAGAAACTTTACATAAGAGACTCGACTTTGCACTGAGGGTCTTAGTTTAAAGGCGGTCAGAGAGAGGGGCTTAAACCAGGGTTATGTTTTAGTGCCTTTTCACAGCTTCACTGTGACAATTGAAACTTTTACTGTGGAGTAAATGTCCATTAAAAAAATCTGAAATTTTGAGTTTAAAATTCGAAACATGGACATTTCTGAGTCAAAAATCAAAATCAAGAATCTTTTTTTTTTTTTTTCTTTACTTTTGGACAAAAGTTGAAAATCAAATCTTGGTGATTTTTAGCTTTTAAAACTCCTTGTTTTTTTTCCCTGGAAGATTTCTGAGACTAATCGCTTTTGTGGGCAGAAGAAATTTCCTTCTCTTGTTTTCCTATCTACAATGAGAGCTGCCTTCTATGTCCAGGCCATTTAGTAGTAAAGTATTTAGTACATTTAGTACTAAAGTATGTTGTGGCGCGTATATAATGTATGTATTTCACACCCGGATGTAAACTTTTATTGTGAAGGGCAGAAGGTGAGGTCGTCTTCTTACCTGATGAAAACAGTTCGCTGTCACACCAATGGCTGCCAGTCGTTAGGTTTGACAGCTGCCGTCCTTTGCTGCCGCCTCGTTCCTCGTTTAATGTCACACAAAATGACACGTTTGCTTTTCATCCTACCGCGCAGCGTCCTGCGAGCATTTTTAAAGTGAAATAAAGCGAATAAAAGCAGTATCAGGCTTCCACTTGTCCGGTTGTGTTTGCTAGCTAGAGGCTCGAGCCGTTCATAGCTCGTCTCTTCCGGTCGTTTGATATTCGCGGTCTTCGGAGGACCCGGATGCATAGCCGGCATTCGGACTCACCTTTTTCCCCTTAAGTCTAGGAAACGTCACTCATTATGTGAGAACATAGAATTCCGCGGGTTTGATGTCTCTAACGTCACAAACATCAGGGTGTTTATTAGCACTGCATTCTTCTCTAGCCCTCTGTTCGCCCTCGTTTGTCTCAGAGCCCGGATTAGTTCCTGTTCATCTCAGCGTTAGAGCAAACTTTTCTTCAAACCAGCGAACCTGGCAAGCAGAATGAGTTCTCCAATTGTCGAGACCCAGCGCATCACGGTCAACATCCTGAGGGGGATGGTGCTCCCACTGTTCATCAACCTAACCTGGATGGAGTACCTGCGTCTGGCAACAGGTGACCCCGCTCGCACCACTACCTGCGTTCTGGTCAGGATCTTGAAAGACATCTTGGACCTGTTTGTCGCGAACGCTCGTGAGAGCTTCCCGATCGACAACTCCAAGATCGAAGAGATGGTGGGCAACAAGTTGCCAGAAGCTTTTGCTAGGATCATCAAGGTCGGTGGAGATTTCCACACCGAACGCACGGACAATATACACCATCTTATTGTCCGGTATGTGGTGCAGAGAGTCTCAGGCTCTGACTCTGACAACAAACGCAGCAATAACGTTGATGACTTGATCAGCGATCTGGCCGATGAAATCAAAGGTATGGTTAAAGATCTTTTTGTCCGATTGCATGAATCTGGCAAGAAATCCAAGAAAGTCGTCCGCCAGGCTGAGCCTAGACCTTTGTTCAAAGGCCTGTATGGGAGGCTCCAGGGTTTTTTCACGAGGTTCGCTCGGAAACATTCATCACGAGTTGCTCCAGCGAACCTCCCAGAAAACCCTGGGACCTCTCATACCACGGCCGAGGCCACGGCAGTCTTGGTTTCTTCTTTGGAAGTGGAGGCCAGGTGTGACATCTCACCTCTGCAGCCTGACATTCCTCCAGATGATGTGTCGGACATCATAGATCTGGACACCTATCCAGAGATGCCATCGGCCAGAGACTCCCAGGCTCATCGATTCGAACTGGAGTCAAGATTTGGAACACCCAGGGAGGCCTTCGTTAACGCGGAGACCTCGCTGGGAGACCATTTCGAGACGCCTAGTTCGATGAGATTGAACCTGTGGAGCGTTGATTGCTAGTGGGGTGAATCTTTTTTTTGTTGTTAGCTAGTTAGATAGTTAGGGATTGTTCGCTTAGCATTTTTGGTCGTTTTTAATTGTTTGCTTAATTGTTAGATCGTTTTTAATTGTTTACTAGTTGTTAGATCGTTTTTTACTTGTTCGGTTAGTTAGATCGTTTTTTACTTGTTCGGTTAGTTGTTAGATCGTTTTTTAATTGTTTACTAGTTGTTAGATCGTTTTTTAATTGTTTGATTAGAGTTACAATGGTTATAAAAAGTCTACACCCCTGTTCAAATGCCAGGTTTTATGACAGCAAGACAAGCATTTTCGCAATGAAATTGAAAAACAAACAGAAATCTTCCAAGGAGCTGCAGTGAAAATGAACAACTGAGGTATTGTGGTTGCATAAGTGTGCACACCCTTTTAGAACTGGGAGTGTGGCTGTTTTCAGAGGCTACAAAAGAATTCCCAGTTCATTAAATATACCATGGGACGCTGTGAAGACTGTCACCATCAAGTGGAGAAACCATGGTACAACAGCACCATCACCAAGGACAGGTATCATCATGCTTTGGGGCTGTTTTGCTTCAGCTGGAACTGAACTGGGGCCTTAGCCCGGGTGGACGGAATCATCAACAGATCCAATCACCAGTCAGTGTTGGCACAAAACCATCGGCCTTCTGTTAGAAAGCTGGAGACGAAGAGGAACTGCATCTTTCGGCTTGACAATGACCCAAAGCTCACATCTAAATCAACAAAAAAAATGGAGTAAGATAAAAGCTTTGGAATGGCCCAGCCAGAGTCCAGACTTCAATCCCACCAAACATCTGTGGGGTGATCAGAAGAGGGCTGTGCACGAGAGATGCCCTCACATCTGGTGCGGTTTTGCACAGAAGAGTGGGCAAATATTCCCACATCAAGATGTGCCGATGTGCCACGCTGATAGAGTCCTATACAAAAAGACTGAGTGCTGTTGTGAAAGCCAAAGGTGTTGCATATTTAGCCAACCAGGTTATTGTAGGGTTTTCACTGCATATTTTTATGCTTTAAAGGTTTCTGTTTGTTTTTCAGTATCATTGTAAGGGTTAAAGGTCACATTAAAGGAGGACAAAGTGGTGAAAATGCTTGTCTTGTCATGTGTTTACATCACAAAAACCTGGCATTTAAACAGGGGTTTTTATAGCCATTGTACGTCATTTGAACTTACTTATTAAGTTCTTAGTTGTTTTTTTTATTTGTTAGTTAGATAGGTTAGTTAGGTCCTCTCCATGGGCTGCCACCTTAACGTGGTGGAGGGGTTTGAGTGTCCCAATGATCCCAGGAGCCGTGCTGTCTGGGGCTTTATGCCCCTGGTAGAGAGGTCCTAGGTGAGGAACCAGACTAAGCGCAGCCTGATAAGCCCTTATGATGAATTCTGACTATGTTCTTAGTGTTCCGTCGGCCGGACGCGGGCCACCGGGCCCCCACTCTGGAGCCAGGCCTGGAGGTGAGCCCACTGGAAGGGGAACATGGGTCCCCCTTCCAATGGGCTCACCACCTGTAGGAGGGGCCAAAGGACTTGGATGCAGTGTGTGCACATTAATTAGCATTGACTTAATCCATTCAATATGATAAATATTGTTAATAAATATGAAATTATGTAAAATGCTTAAATTAAGAATAAAGCTAATGCAAGCATGACGGCTATCATTAGCATATTGAGTCACTAGTCTATTGAAACTGCCAGTAGGATAAGGGTTATCGCTAGCATGTTGACAAACAAAATTAGTGAACTAACACAATTCAGTATGCTAACATTCGTGAATAAATTAAAATGATCCAAAATGCTAAGTTTAGCTTAAGTGATGCAAATAGTATCAGCCTGCTAGTGACTCAATACGCTAATAATAGCCATCCTGCTAACATTAGCCTTGTACCTAAATTAAGCTTTTTACATCATTTCATATTTATTAGCAATATTTAACATACTGGATGTCAATGTAAGTAAACATTGACTTGCTTACATTGTCAATGTAAGTAAGTCGATGTTCACTTGACTGACTCACAGGTGCTTCTATCACCTGTGATGTCACAGAGGAAACATGGGTCCATGACAATGTGAATCATGATGTCATGATGTGTAGCTTTAGTATTTTATGAAGAAGTCTGATTTTTTTTTCTTTCCATATTTCTCAATTATTTAAAAAATATTTCAGCAAACTCTTCCGTCTCTCTCGTGTCCCCAGGTTGCTTGTCCAGGTCTTCATGCCGGGCAGCTGGACGGTGTTGCTGGTGAAAGCCGTCCTGACTGGCGCCGTCTCTCTCTGCTCACTTCCTGTTTGTCACTCAGGTTCACAGCAACTGAAGAAGAAACAGCAGGAGGGGAAAAAAAACCCTCGACAGTCTCGACTCAAATTGAACCTTGAACCTCCTTTAAAGCCGTGAAGCTTTAAAGGAGGCTTAAAAACGATCGGTGTTGGCGACTTGGACTTGACTGACATGATCCACCAACTGGTTCAGCTTCCAGCTCTTCCAGTTTGTTTCATTGGTTATGAGTCCATGAGTGAAAAGAGCGTTGCCTGGGTAACATTTCAGTGAATTAGTTGAAGCTAAGGGACGGAGGTCAACATCAGGAAACTTCTTCAGTGTGTCTGGCTTATGTTTGTTTTTAAGATGTGAATTTTATATTGATGTAACTACAAATAAATTAACACATCGCAGTGACCCAGATTCAGCGCTGGAACCCAGTCTGGATTGAGCTCATCCATTTCATTCATCAGTTTGTCTTGCACGACGACTTTATCTGACTTGAAGCTAACTTCACTGCGGTCGGTAACTCAATAAAAACACCAGGATGAAGTTTGTTTTGGCCTGTAAAGATGGCAACGAGCCGTAAATGTCTTACGCAGTGACGTTGGTTCTAAAGCTCTATTGGCCAATAGTGGAGGAGCTGGATATAGAAGGCAGCTCTCCTCATGAACCTTTATGTTAATGCACACAGAGATGACAAAAGATGAAGGGCTTGTATAAGGAAAAGACGAAAAAAAAATTATTTTCTTGAGAAAAACACGTTTAGGGGAAATGAAAAAGAAACTGTAAACATTTCTTGACAGAAACACGTGTGAAAGGAGAAGAAAAAAACTAATGTTGTACTTATGCTTTTATTTCTTATTATGTCAGTTTTGGGTCTTCCATAGATGTTTTCTAGTAAAAGTGATCAATGGCTGTAAATATTTTTTGTGCACTGCTGATAATAAAGATATTTAAGCAAATGCGAACTGATTGAAAAGACAAAAATACACATTGTGAACTTTTTTTTTTTTTTAGAAGTTTCATATGCACTTAGGTCCAGTTTAATTTCCTTGGTGCTGCTATTAATCCATATTGCATTAAACAGACAAGTTCATCCTGGGGTTGGCTTCAGAACTGACCAGTTTTAAATGTGTAATAAATGTTTCTTAAAAACAATTTTAATGCGTCTCTCTAAGTCTTCTTTTGCTCTTGTCAAAAATGTCAAATGAAGCAAAATAGGTTGATGTGACCTACTGTAAAGGTACAGTAGCTCCTCTGCCTCCTCCCATTGCTAACTAGAAAAAAAATCAATCAGAGCCAGGATTGGTTTTCTTTATAGCTGTCAATCAGCTTCCTTGTGGTGCTGCTCACGCCTCCCCCTTCTAACGCCTCATTTTCTCTCTGCTAATTACCATGGTGACTGATGACGACGGATGAAAGGTTTTCCTGGAACAATAAATTGTTTCGCCATTAGCACGTTTAGCAGCAGGTACATAAAGTTGATTGACAGCACCAGGACCCTCCTCCTGGCTCTGATTGGTTGTTTTTGGGCTAAAAAAATAAAATAAAAAATTATTTAATATTTTTCATTAAAGTTACATAGTGCAGAAGTATACTAAGTTTAGTTCAAATTGTAAATTTTGGTGTCGGGACACGGTCATCTTTAAACCTTATATCTGTGACTCGAGAGCTGAAGAGAAGCTCCACTGAGTGGGAGAGAACGGGAAAGAGTCCCACTCTGACCTGGACGGATCCTCAAAGTGTCCCTCGTCTGTGGCGTAAGGACGGCTCAGGAAGTCCCAGCCTTGCGCCTTCGTTGTGTATCTCCAGCTTCACCAAGCTTCCTGCCACCTCGCACAGCTCTGACGGAACCCTGTGCAGCATCCCGTGGATCACCAGAACGCCGAGGTGGCGGAGCTGCCGCAGGCTCCCCAGGGCCGAGCCGTGACCCACGCCGCCCTCGCTGCCCAAGCGACCCTAAAGGTGGAGCCCGTGCAGGTTGCGAAGGGAGAGGACCCAACTGGGGATCTGTGACGCCTGAGCAAAGGTGATGTGGAGAACCTCGAGGCGTTCCTGGAGGAATGCGAGCGCGCCGGGATCCACAGCCGCAGGGCAGTGGTAAAGGTGGAGCTCCCTGTGTGTGTGGGAATCAAAGCAAGGGATTAGGGAAACATATGGAACTTGATCAGGGCCACTGGAAAAAAAAAAACTCACTTTAATCTCAGAATTTCTATTTTTCCTTGTCAGAATTCTGTCAGAATTTTCCTCAAAATTCTGAATTTTAGTCTCAGAATTCTGAGAAAAATCATCCAAATTAAGTTTGGACTTTTTTCAATGGACCTGATTCTATTCCATGTTTGCATGTTTGCCCCCTGAGACCACCCACATGACTCAAGACTTATCTAAACCCTACATATTTATACTGTGAAACACATGCACTGCCCAAACTGAAGTCAATTAACTAATTAAGTGAATTTCTAACCAAAAAACTTATTTAGAAACAAAATAAACATTCTAATTATAAATCAACTAGAAAATAAACAAATAAAAATAAACTAAATCATCTACATTCTAAACTTTAACTGAAAATAATGAGAAATAGCTCCTACACTCCAGCCCCTAATTGTGCATTAAATCACAATTACATCTCTAACTAAAGGAGCTATTCTAACAACCTCAATAATGTCCTAGATTAATGCAAAAACATTAATTCTTCTTTGTCCCTCATTTCCATAATGATGAACTTGCAAGAGAAGAAAGAAAGAATAGAACAGAATAGGAAGAATAAGAATGTCTTTAGTCTGCAGATGCCTCCAGGAGCAGACAGAGCTTCGTCACTGGCCTCTCCAACACACTGGTTTTGGTCTGCAGTTGCACTGAACGAACCAGTCCTCCTCCATCAGCTTTGACTGCCAGGACTCTCCCCATCTGCCAACATCCTCTGGGTGCAGTAGCATCTGCGATCAGGACAATGTCTCCAGGAGAGATGTTTCTTTTCCGTCTCCTCCATTTTCAGCCATATACTGTACTTGCTTCCATCTACGTTTGAGATACAGGTCTTGTTACTGAAACAGTCCAGGTGGCAAAACAGGTTTGCTCTTAAACATCAGGATGTGATTTGGTGTGAGGGCTTCTAAATCATTTGGATCATCAGAGACCAAAGTGATGGGTCTGTCATTCAAAATGGCTTCAGCCTCACAGAAAACAGTTTGCAGAGTTTCATCATCCAAAACTTTGGAACTCGCATATCTCCACTGGTTAGCTAATGCAGCTTCTCTGATGATTGACACTCTGTTTGGAACAAAGGTATAAAACCTCTTTGCGTCGCTACAAATGTATTTTAGGACAGTGGTGCTGTCAGTCCAAAAAACAGATGCCTCCAGAATTACATCTTCAGAGCGAAGATGTAATTCTCTATGAAGCAGTTGGTCCATTCGAACAGCAAGGACGGCTGCAGTGAGCTCCAGTCGAGGGATGGTTGTCTGCTTGAGGGGAGCGACTCTGGCCTTTCCTAGAAGGAATGCCAGATCCACATGATTCTAATTATAAATCAACTAAAAAAAATGAACAAATAAAAATAAATAAAAAAGGTTGATGAACAGTGGGAGCACCAAGATGGCGGCGCGTGAACAACGCGAGGCTCAGTGTCTCTCCAGGACCTGCTATTTAGTGGTTTTTTACCTATTTCTCATCGGACTTTTTTTTCAAGAACTGCACCGCATTGCAGTGCTACAGCAGACAAGAACTTTTGGACCTTTGGAGCTACAATCCTGACACTTTTATCGCCCGATCTCAGACTTATCCCAGAGATCTCCAGAACACCGGAGGCGGCCCACTTCTCTCAACTGGGCGGAAGTGCACGTGGCGGAGACGAGAACGTAAACAAAGGCGGGGGTAAGCGTGGAGGGGTGCGAGCTAAGCTAAAGCTAACACCACACCGGCTCCCTTTACCGAGCATTTTCCTCGCCAATGTCCGTTCTCTGGCCAATAAAATGGGACGAGTTACGTCTGTCCATCACTAGTGACAGACGGATTATGGACTCAAATGTCATGGTTTTCACCGAAACATGGCTAAACAACAGCTGCCCGGACAATGCTATCCAGTTAACTGGACGCCATACACACCGAGCCGACAGGATAGCAGATGACTCCGGTAAGACCAGAGGCGGAGGTCTGTGCATTTATATCAACAAAGCTTGGTGCACAGACTCTGCTATTACCGAGAGTCACTGCTCACAGAATGTGGAGTTTTTAATGATCAAATGCAGACCTTATTACCTCCCAAGGGAATTCACTTCGATTATTGTCACTGCTGTGTACACCCCCCCGGATGCTAATGCCAAGCTAGCCATGAAAGAACTCTATGCGGCCATTAGCAAACACCAAACTAAACACCCCGAGGCTGCTTTTATTGTTGCGGGTGACTTCAACCACTCCAACTTGAAGACAGTCCTCCCCAGATTCCACCAACACGTCTCCTGCCACACCAGAGGAGACAAGACCCTGGACCATGTCTACTCCAATCTGGCTGGAGCTTACAAGGCGACACCCCTCCCCCACATCGGACAATCAGACCATCTCTCCTTGTTCCTCACACCGCGGTACTCACCACTCATCCAACGTGTGAAACCCACTGTGAGGACAGTAAAGGTGTGGCCAGAGGGCTCAGACGCTGTGCTCCAGGACCAGTTCAGGAATACAGATTGGAATACTTTCCACCACACAGACTTGGATCAGTACGCCTCATCTGTACTGGACCACATCTCCACCACCATAGACTGTGTCACCATCCACAAACGCATCACCATGTACCCCAACCAGAAGCCCTGGATGAACCGAGACGTTCGTCTCCTGCTGAAGGCCCGTAACATCGCCTTCAGGACAGGGGATGCACAGACCTACAGTGCAGCCAGGGCTGAGCTGAAGAGGGGAATCAAGAAGGCCAAACACCACTACAAAAGTAAGGTGGAGGATCACTTCTCCAACTCCAACCCCCGACGCATGTGGCAAGGCCTTCAGATTCTCACAGATTACAAGAACTCCAACACCTCCACTGCCTCTGCTGATGTCTCCTTCCTCAACGAGCTTAATAACTTCTATGCTCGTTTTGAGAGAAGGAACACTACAACTGCAACTAAGACAGCCACCACCCCCAGATCAACAGCCACTGACTCTCCTCTCCTCTGACGTAGAAGCGGCTCTGAGCAGGATTAAATCCAACAAGGCTGCGGGTCCTGATGGCATACCTGGTCGTGTCCTCAGAGCGTGCTCTGGGGAGCTGGCAGGAGTGCTGACGGACATTTTCAACCTGTCCCTGGCCCCGCGCCGTGGTACCGACCTGCTTCAAGTCTACCTCCATCGTCCCAATTCCTAAGAATTCCAACCCGACCAGACTCAATGACTATCGTCCGGTAGCCCTCACTCCCATCATCACCAAGTGCTTGGAGCGGCTGGTCCTAGCACACCTCAGATCCTGTCTACCCCCCCCCCACACTGGATCCCCACCAATTTGCATACAGGCAGAATAGGAGCACAGAGGATGCAGTCTCCATAGCACTGCACTCTGTTCTTTCTCACCTCGACAACAAGAACACTTATGCCAGAATGCTGTTCTTAGACTTTAGTTCAGCATTTAACACTGTCATTCCATCACAACTCATTACCAAACTCACAGACCTCGGCATCAGTTCACTCATGTGCAACTGGTTGCTCGACTTCCTGACCAGTCGACCCCAACACGTCCGGCTGGACAATCACTTCTCATCCACCATCATCATAAACACCGGAGTGCCACAAGGCTGTGTGATGAGTCCCTTCCTCTACTCTCTCTTCACCCACGATTGCAGACCTGTTCATGGCTCTAATGCCATCATCAAGTTTGCCGATGACATCACGGTGATCGGCCTCATCAGAGACAACGATGAGGCCGCCTACAGGGAAGGAGGTGGACCGTCTGGCTGAGTGGTGCGACAAGAACTACCTGCAGCTGAACACCGAGAAGACCAAGGAGCTCATCGTGGACTTCAGGAGGAACGCTGACCTCCACCCACCCATCCACATCAAGGGAATAGCGGTGGAGCGTGTGAACAGCTTTAAGTTCCTGGGAGTCCACATCTCCGAGGACCTGACCTGGGACGACCAACTGCTCCAAACTCATCAAGAAGGCGCACCAGCGCCTCTTCTTCATGAGGACCTTGAGGAAGAACCACTTGTCCTCAGAGATCCTCACCAACTTTTACCGCTGCACCATTGAGAGCATCCTCACCAACTGCATCACAGTTTGAGTACGGGAAACTGCTCTGTCTCCGACCGGAAGGCGCTGCAAAGGGTGGTGAAAACTGCCCAGCACATCGCCCGGGGCATCGCTTCCTGCCATCAATGACATCTACAGGAAGCGGTGTCTGAAAAGGGCCGGCAAAATCACCAAGGACTTGACTCACCCTGCACACACACTCTTCTCTCTCCTGCCCTCTGGGAGGCGTTACAGAAGCTTACGGACCAGAACCACCAGGCACCGGAACAGCTTCTTCCCCACAGCTGTCACGCTCCTGAACGCCTCCTGACACAAACTATAAGGACTGTCCCCCCCCATCCCTGGACTGTTCCCCTCACACACATACACATACAATCTTTATATAATCTGTAAATCTAATTTCCCATTATTTATCCTGTATTATAAAACAACTAATATATATACAATCCATTCTTCATATTCCTGTATATTCTGTATAATCTGTGTAATTTGTATAGTATGTACATAGCTCTCATCTATATTTATATTGTACAAAACATTTTATTTATAGCACGTCAATATTATTCTGTTTATATCTTCATACATCTGTTTATAAATATTTATATCATGTATAGCACTTCTGGATAGATGCAAACTACATTTCGTTGCTTGTACATGTGACATTGCAATGACAATAAAGTTGAATTAAAATTGAATTAAATTAATTAAACTAAATAATCTACATTCTAAACTTTAACTGAAAATAATGGAGAAACAGCTGCTACACTTTTGGTGAGAGTTCACAAACATTTCATATAACATGACTAGCAGATGTGACCTTATGGTAATTTTTTCATAACACCCCTTAACATGTATTTTTGCCAAGAAAAGTAGATATTTTGTTTTGTCTTATACAAACCTTCCTTCTTTTGTCATCTCTTTGTGCATCTTTATGTTAATGAGAGCTGCCTTCTATGTCCAGGCCATTTAGTAGTAAAGTATTTAGTACGTTTAGTCAAACAGTATATTGTGGCGCGTATATAATGTATGTATTTTACACCCGGATGTAAACTCTTATTGTGAAGGGCAGAAGGTGAGGTCGTCTTCTTACCTGATGAAAACAGTTCGCTGTCACACCAATGGCTGCCAGTCGTTAGGTTTGACAGCTGCCGTCCTTTGCTGCCGCCTCGTTTCTCGTTTAATGTCACACAAAATGACACGTTTGCTTTTCATCCTACCGCGCAGCGTCCTGCGAGCATTTTTAAAGTGAAATAAAGCGAATAAAAGCAGTATCAGGCTTCCACTTGTCCGGTTGTGTTTGCTAGCTAGAGGCTCGAGCCGTTCATAGCTCGTCTCTTCCGGTCGTTTGATATTCGCGGTCTTCGGAGGACCCGGATGCAGAGCCGGCATTCGGACTCACCTTTTTCCCCTTAAGTCTAGGAAACGTCACTCATTACGTGAGAACATAGAATTCCGCGGGTTTGATGTCTCTAACGTCACAAACATCAGGGTGTTTATTAGCACTGCATTCTTCTCTAGCCCTCTGTTCGCCCTCGTTTGTCTCAGAGCCCGGATTAGTTCCTGTTCATCTCAGCGTTAGAGCAAACTTTTCTTCAAACCAGCGAACCTGGCAAGCAGAATGAGTTCTCCAATTGTCGAGACCCAGCGCATCACGGTCAACATCCTGAGGGGGATGGTGCTCCCACTGTTCATCAACCTAACCTGGATGGAGTACCTGCGTCTGGCAACAGGTGACCCCGCTCGCACCACTACCTGCGTTCTGGTCAGGATCTTGAAAGACATCTTGGACCTGTTTGTCGCGAACGCTCGTGAGAGCTTCCCGATCGACAACTCCAAGATCGAAGAGATGGTGGGCAACAAGTTGCCAGAAGCTTTTGCTAGGATCATCAAGGTCGGTGGAGATTTCCACACCGAACGCACGGACAATATACACCATCTTATTGTCCGGTATGTGGTGCAGAGAGTCTCAGGCTCTGACTCTGACAACAAACGCAGCAATAACGTTGATGACTTGATCAGCGATCTGGCCGATGAAATCAAAGGTATGGTTAAAGATCTTTTTGTCCGATTGCATGAATCTGGCAAGAAATCCAAGAAAGTCGTCCGCCAGGCTGAGCCTAGACCTTTGTTCAAAGGCCTGTATGGGAGGCTCCAGGGTTTTTTCACGAGGTTCGCTCGGAAACATTCATCACGAGTTGCTCCAGCGAACCTCCCAGAAAAACCTGGGACCTCTCGTACCACGGCCGAGGCCACGGCAGTCTTGGTTTCTTCTTTGGAAGTGGAGGCCAGGTGTGACATCTCACCTCTGCAGCCTGACATTCCTCCAGATGATGTGTCGGACATCATAGATCTGGACACCTATCCAGAGATGCCATCGGCCAGAGACTCCCAGGCTCATCGATTCGAACTGGAGTCAAGATTTGGAACACCCAGGGAGGCCTTCGTTAACGCGGAGACCTCGCTGGGAGACCATTTCGAGACGCCTAGTTCGATGAGATTGAACCTGTGGAGCGTTGATTGCTAGTGGGGTGAATCTTTTTTTTTGTTGTTAGCTAGTTAGATAGTTAGGGATTGTTCGCTTAGCATTTTTGGTCGTTTTTAATTGTTTGCTTAATTGTTAGATCGTTTTTAATTGTTTACTAGTTGTTAGATCGTTTTTTTACTTTGCTAGTTGTTAGTTCGTTTTTTAATTGTTTGATTAGAGTTACAATGGTTATAAAAAGTCTACACCCCTGTTCAAATGCCAGGTTTTATGACAGCAAGACAAGCATTTTCGCAATGAAATTGAAAAACAAACAGAAATCTTCCAAGGAGCTGCAGTGAAAATGAACAACTGAGGTATTGTGGTTGCATAAGTGTGCACACCCTTTTAGAACTGGGAGTGTGGCTGTTTTCAGAGGCTACAAAAGAATTCCCAGTTCATTAAATATACCATGGGACGCTGTGAAGACTGTCACCATCAAGTGGAGAAACCATGGTACAACAGCACCATCACCAAGGACAGGTATCATCATGCTTTGGGGCTGTTTTGCTTCAGCTGGAACTGAACTGGGGCCTTAGCCCGGGTGGACGGAATCATCAACAGATCCAATCACCAGTCAGTGTTGGCACAAAACCATCGGCCTTCTGTTAGAAAGCTGGAGACGAAGAGGAACTGCATCTTTCGGCTTGACAATGACCCAAAGCTCACATCTAAATCAACAAAAAAAATGGAGTAAGATAAAAGCTTTGGAATGGCCCAGCCAGAGTCCAGACTTCAATCCCACCAAACATCTGTGGGGTGATCAGAAGAGGGCTGTGCACAAGAGATGCCCTCACATCTGGTGCGGTTTTGCACAGAAGAGTGGGCAAATATTCCCACATCAAGATGTGCCGATGTGCCACGCTGATAGAGTCCTATACAAAAAGACTGAGTGCTGTTGTGAAAGCCAAAGGTGTTGCATATTTAGCCAACCAGGTTATTGTAGGGTTTTCACTGCATATTTTTAAGCTTTAAAGGTTTCTGTTTGTTTTTCAGTATCATTGTAAGGGTTAAAGGTCACATTAAAGGAGGACAAAGTGGTGAAAATGCTTGTCTTGTCATGTGTTTACATCACAAAAACCTGGCATTTAAACAGGGGTTTTTATAGCCATTGTACGTCATTTGAACTTACTTTTTAAGTTCTTAGTTGTTTTTTTTATTTGTTAGTTAGACAGGTTAGTTAGGTCCTCTCCATGGGCTGCCACCTTAACGTGGTGGAGGGGTTTGAGTGTCCCAATGATCCCAGGAGCCGTGCTGTCTGGGGCTTTATGCCCCTGGTAGAGAGGTCCTAGGTGAGGAACCAGACTAAGCGCAGCCTGATAAGCCCTTATGATGAATTCTGACTATGTTCTTAGTGTTCCGTCGGCCGGACGCGGGCCACCGGACCCCCCACTCTGGAGCCAGGCCTGGAGGTGAGCCCACTGGAAGGGGGAACATGGGTCCCCCCTTCCAATGGGCTCACCACCTGTAGGAGGGGCCAAAGGACTTGGATGCAGTGTGTGCACATTAATTAGCATTGACTTAATCCATTCAATATGATAAATATTGTTAATAAATATGAAATTATGTAAAATGCTTAAATTAAGAATAAAGCTAATGCAAGCATGACGGCTATCATTAGCATATTGAGTCACTAGTCTATTGAAACTACCAGTAGGATAAGGGTTATCGCTAGCATGTTGACAAACAAAATTAGTGAACTAACACAATTCAGTATGCTAACATTCGTGAATAAATTAAAATGATCCAAAATGCTAAGTTTAGCTTAAGTGATGCAAATAGTATCAACCTGCTAGTGACTCAATACGCTAATAATAGCCATCCTGCTAACATTAGCCTTGTACCTAAATTAAGCTTTTTTACATCCTTTCATATTTATTAGCAATATTTAACATACTGGATGTCAATGTAAGTAAACATTGACTTGCTTACATTGTCAATGTAAGTAAGTCGATGTTTCACTTGACTGACTCACAGGTGCTTCTATCACCTGTGATGTCACAGAGGAAACATGGGTCCATGACAATGTGAATCATGATGTCATGATGTGTAGCTTTAGTATTTTATGAAGAAGTCTGATTTTTTTTTCTTTCCATATTTCTCAATTATTTAAAAAATATTTCAGCAAACTCTTCCGTCTCTCTCGTGTCCCCAGGTTGCTTGTCCAGGTCTTCATGCCGGGCAGCTGGACGGTGTTGCTGGTGAAAGCCGTCCTGACTGGCGCCGTCTCTCTCTGCTCACTTCCTGTTTGTCACTCAGGTTCACAGCAACTGAAGAAGAAACAGCAGGAGGGGAAAAAAAACCCTCGACAGTCTCGACTCAAACTGAACCTTGAACCTCCTTTAAAGCCGTGAAGCTTTAAAGGAGGCTTAAAAACGATCGGTGTTGGCGACTTGGACTTGACTGACATGATCCACCAACTGGTTCAGCTTCCAGCTCTTCCAGTTTGTTTCATTGGTTATGAGTCCATGAGTGAACAGAGCGTTGCCTGGGTAACATTTCAGTGAATTAGTTGAAGCTAACGGATGAAGGTCAACATCAGGAAACTTCTTCAGTGTGTCTGGCTTATGTTTGTTTTTAAGATGTGAATTTTATATTGATGTAACTACAAATAAATTAACACATCGCAGTGACCCAGATTCAGCGCTGGAACCCAGTCTGGATTGAGCTCATCCATTTCATTCATCAGTTTGTCTTGCACGACGACTTTATCTGACTTGAAGCTAACTTCACTGCGGTCGGTAACTCAATAAAAACACCAGGATGAAGTTTGTTTTGGCCTGTAAAGATGGCAACGAGCCGTAAATGTCTTACGCAGTGACGTTGGTTCTAAAGCTCTATTGGCCAATAGTGGAGGAGCTGGATATAGAAGGCAGCTCTCCTCATGAACCTTTATGTTAATGCACACAGAGATGACAAAAGATGGAGGGCTTGTATAAGGAAAAGACGAAACCAAATTTCTACTTTTCTTGACAAAAAACACATTTAGGGGAAATAAAAAAAAAAAACATTTCTTGATGGAAACTCGTGTAAAGACAAGAAAAAAATAAATATGTACTTATGCTTTTATTTCTTATTATGTCAGTTTTGTTCCTCCATAGATGTTTCCTAGTAAAAGTGACCAGTGGGTGTAAATATTTTTGTGCACTGCTGATAATGAAGATATTTAAGCAAATGAGTTGAAAATACAAAAATACACATTGTGATTCTTTTTAGAAGTTTACTGCACACTTAGCTCCAGTTTTATCTCCTTGGTGCTGTTAATCCATATAAACAGACCAGTTCATCCTGGGGTTGGCTTCAGAACTGACCAGTTTTAAATGCGTAATAAATGTTTCTTAAAATTGACTCTATGTTGTCATACACTCAAATTATTCGCCTTAACCAACAGAGTGGCTCTAGACGAAAAGCCAATGAGTGATTATAAAATGGGCAAAGTGACAAATTCTCTTCCTCTGCCTTCTCTGTTCTGGTCCAACACGGCCTTTGTGGTGCCGTCGCCTCCTGTTAGCGTGTCGCTGCTTTCTCGGGTTTTGTGAGAAGTGACACCGAAGCGGTTGGGAGAGGCTGCGATCACGTCACACATCAGCGTGACTATATGCACAGATGAGGGACTGCAACACTCTGGGTTTAAAAAAAATTAGATATAATGCAATACTTTGTAACATCAACTCTTTTGAGGTTCACATCCTGTTATATTATTATTCCCCTCATGAAAGAAAACATACTTTGAGTGTTGCCGTGGTTCTTTCACTCGTGTTCGAGAAATCCTTTAATCTCCCATGGCAACCATTCAGCCCGGGTGGACCTAGCCCCGCCTTCGACACACAGCTCCTCCTCTTAGCTGCCATTTCCAACCTTCTGAGCTTCCGCCCCACAGACCAGCCCCTCTCCCCCGTGATGGCCCCACTCAGTTCCTTCAGACTAGCCCGCAGCAATTAGCAAACACTCATCTGAACTCGTTGTAGGAGCTTCTTTTCAGTGCTTAGCAGGTTAAAACGTTGCGAAAGGGTTAATAGAGGAGCCATGCTGTGATGACTTCCTGAAGGCGGAGTTTTCAAAACAGCAGGAGTTTTTAAAGAGACAGCAACCCTATTATCAAGTCGTTAATTCACAAAGTCAAATTTCTTTTAAGTCATATTTGATATTTTTATCACAAGTGAAGTTAGTTTCTTCATGGCGCTAATAACTGGTGCAGAGCAGTGATGCTGATGCTGCGATTAAATCAAATACTAATTGACTCTATTTATGTTAGAGAGGATTTTATTTAGGGGCGTCCTTCTCTGTGGTTAACAGTCCTCGGTATTGACTGCGAGAAGCAGTGTTTCTTCCTCCAGAGCCCTGCGTGCGGCCTGATGTCACCCTGACTTACTTCATCATTGGCTCAAATCAGCATCAAAGTCGCGGCCCTTGCAGACAAGTCGGGGGCCATGCTGTGGGCCCCGTCGCCTCGGCTCGTCTGAGCGGCGCCGTAAACGGCTCCTTAATTAGGCCGAGCCGTGATTCCCGTCAGGCCGAGCTCTGCCCTGCGCAGCCGTCTGTGTTTAACCCTTTCCCTCTGCTCAGACGACAGATTGGTGAGATCGGATGTTTCTCACCGTTGCACTTTCCGCATGTCCGTGTTTCCCTCGCTCCACGTTGGACGCTGCGACTCTCAGTCAGCTGTTGGCTTGCGTGTTTCTGTCTTCTGATCGGCATCTGAGTGGAAAGCGATGCTCTGTTCCTTATAATGAGCAGAAGGGAGGACTGGTGGAAGAAAGTCGTTTCTTTCATCCACCAACAACTTTAATTAAACATGAACTTTCCTTTATTTATTTACTACCAGTGTTGTATAAAGTACTGAAATCTCGGAGTCAAGTAAAAGTATAGGTACCGCTCCAAAATATGATTTTGGTAAAAGTAAAAGTCACTGATTGAAATGTTACTTGAGTTAAAGTCTTAAAGTATCTGAAATGTCTTGTACGTACTTAAGTATGGAAAGTACTGTAAAAATGGATGTACTCAAGTAATGTAATGAAAAGTACAAGTAAAAAGTAAAATAAGGCAAATGCAGTTTGAATGACGTTTTTGATATTTTGGTAAACTTGTTAAATATACTTAAAATAATGTACACAACCAAGTGCAGGCAAAATGAAACCTGCTAATAGATAAACCTGCAGCATCATTTAGTTAAGAATATTAGGAGCTTTACCTAAACCACAAGGTTTAAATAATTAATAAGAGAAAAAAATAAATAAACTTGTAATCCAAAAAATACAATAATCCATGAAACAGCCAACACTCAGTACGTTCTGATGACGTCACCACATTGCGCAACTCTCTCTCGGTGCGTCACGATCCGGAAACAATAAAGCTAATTGAAAATAAAGCCGGGAAAATGTTTGAAAATGACAGATAAGGATTAATGTGAACTGAAGCGGGAACACCGCGTGTGACCCACGATGAACCGCGCCAGTTTAAACTGCAACAAAACGTAAGTTAGCGATTGTGTATGTTTGTGTATGTTTGTGTGTGTTTGTGTGTGTTTGTGTTTGTTTGCGTGTGTTTGTGTTTGTGTGTGTTAACGCGACTCTTTAATTAGGTCGTAACTCGTGACGCTCCTCCGTCACAGTAACGAGTAACTAAACATTAAAAATGTATCGGAGTAAAAGTATGCAATTCAGTTCGGAAATATAGTGAAGTAAAAGTGAAAGTTATCAAAAATGTTCTTTATGAATACTCCAAAATATACTTAAGTAAAGTAGTGAAGTATTTTTACTTCGTTACTATACAACACTGTTTACTACTTTCAGCAAATGAATGCTCTCTTAAAGGGGCGGTGTTATGTATTCTCTAAGCATATGGTACCGTTTTATATCACAGTCAAGTAACTATATTACCTTCAGTTGATGAAAAATGGAAATGAAAATGGGCCTCTGTCTCTTTAAGGAGTGCTGCTCTTGCTGACATGCCTCCTTCAGGAAGTCATTGGAACTTTACTCCTCTATTAACCCTTCAGCAACTTTTTTTTTTTTTTTTTTACCGCCATTGTACTGAGAAGTAACTCCCTTAAATCCCAGTTCCACCAGTTGTTTGCTAATTGCTGCTGGCTAGTCTGAAGGAGCTGAGAGGGGGAGTGGCGCTGCTGTTGTAACTCAGAGAAGCTTGGAAACTGCAGCTCAGAGGAGGAGCTTTGTCCTTGAAGGCGGGGCTAGGTACAACCAGGCGTTTTGCAGAGCTGAATGGTTGCCGTGGAAATTAAACACGCATGAAAGAGTCAGGGCAACAGTCCAGGTATGTTTTTGATGACATTGTAACAGGATGTTTTCACATAATACTGCTCCTTTAAAAAACTGAAAGATGAGAACTGAAAACACTCCGTTATCTCCACCCAGTCAGTCTTGTCTTCAAAACTATAACCATAAAGCTAAACCTGACTGATATTAGCAAGGTGTGATTTGGTAAGCTGATAACGACCCAAAGTAAGAACAATTTCAATATCGCTAGATCCAAAACTCTTTGATTCTTGGATATTCTCTTGCCGTTGAGTGTTTGTGATTCTCCATTGGACCCTTCTCTCCTGCTAAAGGAACTCCAGGAACTGCTTCAGCCTACGCATCATCATCACCATCATCATCATCATCATCATCATCATCATCATCATCATCATCATCATCATCATCATCATCATCATCATCATCACATGCAGACACCCACAATCACCCAGAGGGAGCATATGATCCACCCAATATACACACACTGACTCACACACGAATTGGCCTGAGGGACGTGTAGCATACTGTCTGCACAACCTGCTCAGAGCGACCACACTCAGCATGCATAGAACAGATGAACCGTCTCTCTGTCCTGTGACCTAAATAACTCCACTTAAAGTCTCTGTTTTCCATAATCTTCATGCCCATTATGATCATCCGCCCTTCCTCCATCCTTCTGCTCCTCACAGCGACTCCATCCTCCCGTGGGGCCGAGGGACGAGGAAAGCGAGCTGGGACGTTGGCTTCGCCCCACTGAAGGTCTATTAAACCAAGACGGTCGCTTTAAAACCCAATCTGCTGCGACGCTTTCGCGACCAGACCTCTGTAACGCGCCTTTCATTCTTGTTTTCATTGGTCCGATGTAAAATTCCAATTTAAATGTTACATTTTTATCAGCTGTAAGTGGAAAATCATCTTAATGAACATCATCATCAACAACTACAACAAAAAGTTTCCAGACATCCATCTGTGTGCAATTAATCTGAATTAAAAATTTCACTTCCTGATAAAGTTCCAAAAATAAATGCTCTTTCCAATAATATTCCAATTTACTGAATTTTTTTCATGCATGGAAGAAATTAATATTTGGTTCCAGCAGTTTGAACATTTTTTTTTTGGTTATGAGTTGCTATGGAAACTTGTTCAATCTATGTTAACTATGTATAAGTAGTTTTCCTTCCACTTCTACAGAGTTAAACCCTCGTTTTACTGATCTGTCACATAGATTTCGAATAAACGCCACTGACTTTTGGGTTGTAATTTGGCTAAATACTTAAAGGTTTAAGGGGTGTACATTCTTTTGCAATATTATAAGTCCGTGGAATCTAAAATAGATCTAAAATATATTTCCAGGGATGTTTAGGGTGTAAAATAGTTGAATCATGTCTAATAGAAATAGCTGCTATTGTCCCACTGGAGGCAAATTTATTCAAGCAAATGCAACTGATTCCTACTACTTGTTCTGTGGCGCAGTGTTTTAAATTGCCAACCTCTTTAAGCCTTAAAGTAAGGATAGTTTTTAAGGTGGGAAGGAGAACTATTTTTGGATAAAGATATTTCTGGCCTCTGCTGATCCGTCCTCTAAAAATATATCCGTTACTCAGCTTGTTTCTTTCCTTTTATTTATTTCTATTCTTTTTAAAACACAGTTGGTAGGAAAAAGAGACACTGAAAACACAATAATACACTTTATTTCTTCTTAAAATATAGAAATGACTGTCGTATAATATCTGATCTCTTGAAGTAGAGAATAGTTTTTGTTTTATAGTTAGATACATCATGTCAACTCAGCTTTTTTCAGCTTTATGTCTCTGTGTTAATCTCTCATTAAAGACATGCCTGGAGATTCCCTTCATTCTTTCATGCATGTTTAACAAATCCTTAAATCTCCCATGGCAACCATTCGGTTGGGCAAAACGCTTAGTTGGACCGAGCCCCGCCTTCGAGGACGAACCTCCTCCTCAGAGCTACAGTTTCCGAACTTCCACCTCACAAAGAAACCCTCTCCTGCCGCTCCCCCACTCGGCTCCTTCAGACTAGCCAGGAGCAATTAGCAAACCCCTGGTGGATCTCTGCATCTGCTGAGCTCGTTATATTATCTACTCCTCAGCGAAATGCTGGCACAAACGGTAAAAGTTTAATAGAAGAGCCATGTTGTGATGACTTCCAGGAGGCGGAGTTTCAGAAAGAGCAGGAGCTTCTTAAAGAGACAGAGCCCCAATTTCAAGCTGTTAAACTATGAAGGAAAATTTAAGTCGTATTCGACTTAAATTTTGCACAGAATTTTGCAACAACTGAAGGTATCATTTGATTGTGATATATTATTCCACTATGGGTCTGAAAATACATAACACTGACCCATTTGTACTGTTAATTCTTCCCTTACTGTAAAGTTTCTTCTTCTTATTTTCTGTTTAAATATTTTTACTCTTGTAAAGAGTCTGATTTGGCCCTACAGAGGAACAATACAACATGTTTCTGTTCTGTTGAAACAGATCCAGTGGTGAGTCTGTGGTGTTGAAGTCGATGCCGGTGGACAAACGGCGTAAAGGTGCGTTTCATTCGTAGGAGAATCGACCAGAATGAACTGCCAGCGCAGCATATCGAACGTGAGGAAGATATCTTTCTCAGACGTGAGACTTTTTCGTCTCATCCTCCCACCCTTCCTCTGCCTCTGCCGATCGTCCCACCAGAGGAGGCTTTCTGCCTCACCGTGTGGGAGTCTGAACGCGGGGCCTCGGCGGCTCCGGGCTCTGATCCTGGATCTGCCGAACACAGAAACCGTTTTCCCACCTCTCCGCCTCCTGGCAGCAGCTCCGCACCAAATATCTGTGCCTTTTGTGGTTGTGCTTGCTGTGCTTCTTTGCCAATTGTTCACCATTTCTGTTGGTTTTGACTCTGTAAAAATGCTCATGTAAAATCTTCGTTTTCATAATCTGTCCTGGATTTTTCTTGTGCTTTTTCAGATGTTCTTTACTCAGGCTGGTCATCACAGCACGGCTGCTCTATTCACCCTTTAAAAACGTCCCTCTGAGAGGCAGCTCCTATAACGAGCTCAGTTCCATCAGGTGATTGCTAATTGCTGCTGGCTAGTCTGCAGGAGCTGAGTGAGGACTGAGCGTTTTGCACAGCTGAATGGTTGCCATGGGAAATCAAAGGTCGTCTGAAGCATGCATGAAAGAATGAAATCCCCAGGTATGTTTTGGATGCGATAATAACATGACATGATGTGCAGCTCAGAAAAGTCTATTTTATATAATACCATCCCTTTAAAGCAGAAATGTTTTTTTTTTGTTGTTGTTTTTTTCTTTTTCATACTCCTGAACTTGTTTTATATGGTTTATTAGAAGAAAACATTAAAAGAAAATGAATGCAGGACAAACACTGCGGTCCAGAAAATAGCATTTACCGTCTTAGCGTTTGCGGTGTTACATTTAAGAGCTAGCTTGTGCTCGGCGTGGTTTCGCCAGCGCGGTTGATTTCCAAGCAGGTGTTCAACCTGTCACTAGCATCGCTTTGCCCTGCCGTCCATCATTAGGAGTTCACCGCCTTCATTTACATCTAATCATCGAGAGACTGTAGTTTTACCTCCATGCTCCTCGGCCTTTGGGCCCCCATCTGGCGGCATCGCAATAACATGCATCACTTCCCTCTGTGGCTCGAGGGTTGATCGTTAATAAACAAGGAATCCTGAGCGAGTGGGTGTGGCGGGTCGGTGGGCGCAGCCAATCACGGCTCGAGGAATCCGAACACATGAGAAGGAATTCATTTTTTTTCCCCCAATCTCCATAAAACAGGAGCAGAACCAGCTGGAGCCGTCTCTTGGTATTTGCAGACCCTTTGCCTTGATGCGTTTATGGTAATTATTTGGCTTTTGTTCGTCTTCTTGAATGGCCGTGCGGGAAATCAGAAAGCGAATATGCGAGGCTCTCGATATGAGAGCCTCGCAAAAATCTCTCTTCTGTCAACACTTCACAGAGGAGGAAGAGCAGCTTTCACTTCATCTGGTTTAATCGACACCGACCAGGAAATAGGAGATCATTTTGAGCAATGGCCTCTTCATCTTCTCAGTCAAATTACAAACCACGAAAACGACTGATGATAGCCAGAGTTTCTTAAAGTCTCTAATTCCGAAACTTGATCTTATGGAAAGTCAGCAGCAGCATATTCCTGCCAATTTGGATTATAAGACTGAAAAAAAAAATATCAACTTAATTCACGATAACATTCTTTAAAGTTTCTGCCTGATGTTCATCTTTTTCCAAACAAGGTTTCCCAGTTTTTAACGTAAAAGAAATGGCACTATGTTCCCCGGAAACACACCCAACACTTCCCCTTTAACATCCTTAACCTCCTGTAACGAGGGTTCCTCCTTCCAGACATCAGGTATGGAGCATGAAGGGATTTCCTCCGGTGCTGTCTGGAGGCCGAGGGAGGGGTCCGGGTCCACTACCAGGTGGAGAGCAGACCCCTGGGACAGCCATCCGCTGTGCTGTAAGCCATAATGGCTCAATAAATGGCGGATTTCTCATTTTCGGCCCGCTCAGGCCATATCTCATCTGCCACCGAGACAATCCCGCTGAGACCCACACTGGGCAGGAAAGCCGACTCAGCACTGGAGGAGGGAGGGTCCGGTTAGGTGGTAATTAGGAGGGAGTAACAGAGGAGAGCGATGGATTTCACTGACAGATTATTTAGGGGAAATAAATCTTCCTGGACGTGACCCATTTCTTGTTCTGCTGTTTATTCGATCATTTTAAAATATTGATCAGGGAACGCCTGCGTGACAGAGAGGCTACTACTTCCTCTGAGATGATGCTGTATTTATGAAGCATGCGTGTTGCCAGGCAACAGACACACCCAAGATGAACCTTGTAGAGGTCCATGTTCCAGATCAAAATACATGGCTTCTGATCAAAGCTTTTTAAAATTCTATTTAGATCATTTGATTTTTTTTTTTTTTTTAAAGAAAAAAAAGAACATAAAATTATCAGTAAACCATTGTTGTATGCTAAGCAGTCCATGGTGCTACTAACATTGAATAATGTTTTAACAATGACCGCAATGTCCTTTGGGGCGACGGTGGGTTGCCGGTTCGATTCCCGCTCCGTCTTCCTCCGGCGCTGCGTGTTTGGGGGAGACGCTTCACCTGCCTGGCCCGTTGGTGTTGGTCAGAAGGGCTGACGCGGTGGCCAGACCGCCCCAGCAGGTCGCCATCATTGGTGTGTGAATGGAAATTGGCAGGTTTTCTGGCAAAGCCTCTTTGAGAGTCCTGGACAGCGCGATGCAAGTCTGCTGTCATTTCCTCTCCTAAGCAGATCAAGGCTGTGGAAACTGCAGCAACAGAAACGCGTCTCACATCGGAGCGTTCCGTTTTCCTCCAGATCATCTTGGTGAACTTTGACTTACCATCGTAGGGATATGATGCAGTTGAAACACTAGATGTGTGTGGTGGCCATCTGTGTCTTTGTCTTTGCTCCTGCATCTCTGTATCAGTAGCCATGTGTCATTAACTCATTTCCTTTCCTCTCGGCACTTCTGCCCCTTAGTTTGCAGAATTCTTTCATCACTCTTGTCTCCGGGTCGGGGTTCATGGCCGAGAAAGGCAAAGGAATGGAGGGGCGAACTGTAGATAAAGGGGGGGAAGACGGATAGAGGGATGGGAAAAGGCAGGGATGAAGAGGCAAAACAAGCACTGAATACAAATGAGCTGACACACATAACGCTCTCCCTCCCTCCGTTTCCCTCTCTCTCTCTCTCTCTCTTTCTGCTCTCGATCACTGTCTCACTCACGCCGTTTCTTCCCTCTCGCACGCGTTCTTGCGCTCTCCGGCTCCGCTCGGCGTCCTCCCTGCTGGATCAATGGAGCGCAGGAGGTGATTTCAGCCCCCCTTGATTTATTAGTCACCCCTGGTTGCTGGAACAAGCCAATTAAAGAGGGTTCCGAGTGTGTGCGCGTGCGGTCGACCCTGAGACGATCCCGAGACGGAGACGATACTCCTCGGCTGCTGCCTCACGCTTTTACTGTGGACCAGGAGGCAGCGAGGAGGAGAGGGTCGCAGGGTGGTGTTGGTGGGGGCGGTGGGTTTCTTTGGACGAGGGACAGGCGCCTGGGCGGACAATTTCACGCCACTTTCGCGTCATTTGTTCTGTCATGGCTAGGACGTAGGACTCCACGGCAAACGTGAGCTTGGCGGCAAGGTACCCAAGGTAGGAATGATGTGTGTAATGAGAGACGGCAGGTTTTCCTTCTCCTTGCACCGTTGAGGTATGTAATGTGTTGAGGAACCTACCTGATCGGGGAGCTGTTGGAAAGCAGCTACTACGTTTGGTGTCTTCCCATAAAGAATTTCCTTCTGCACAGGAAAAGGTTTCGCTTACTTGTCTTTTTTTCCTAGAGGCTCCCAGCGTGACTCTTGGGTTTCCTCCCGAGGGTGTGTTCTCTGAGGTATTCCCCAAACCGAAACCCCAGAAATATACAACGCAGGATCAGTCCTGTTATGGTTTCTGATCTTCTCATTAGAAAAGCTGTTTGGTCACACAGCCTGAGGACTGCTGTGTGTTGGTGTGTGTTTTTGACGGCTGTTTGTGGGTCAACTTCACAATCAGGATCGCTGTGTTGCACATGTTTCCAGCTCCCATGTGCACAATCGAGCCACGGTGCGGTCAACCACAGTAACCACAATGTATGGGAACTTTGGAGTTTGCATATGTTGCTATTCAGTAGACAAGGCAAACTAACAGAGCGGCTAACCTTTCAGGCCTACCTGCTGAAATGTAGCACAAAAATGACTCTTTCCATCATCTCCATGGTGATGCATCCCAGGATCATCCTTTGGAAAAATGATTTTCTTCGGAATGGATGGGGGACCTGGTCGGACTTGTGTGTTTGTTTGTAATGAGAAATCAACGCCGCACGTCATGCCGACTGCCGTGGAACGTGGGTTGAACTTGTCCGGACGAAACGCTTCACGCTGGAGCCACGTTCACACTCGATTTATACACAGAGACGCAGATCGGTGGGGAACGTAAGGTTAAGATAAACCATTTGAGAAACACCAATTGTCTCTTGCTTCAGTGCATGTGCAGTCAGCGGTGAGAGGCCCAGGGGAATTCTGGGAGAAAACTTGTTGAGGTTGTGAAAGATTTGAGGTTAAAAACTCAACACCAGGTGATATTCATGTCCCAGAATGGCCTAGTCCAGAACTAAAACTGTTTAGAAGTAGATATGCTCCCATCTAATATCAATATCTATGTCTGTCCAATATTGAAAAAGAAATCGAGATCGGATATCGACGACAGATTTAGTTAGAACAATTCTTTGCTTTGCTATTTGTTTTACATTATATTTAGAGCTGCACTTTCTGAGCTATTTGAAATGTTTGTTGCTGTTTATTTTTTACATATTTGACTAAGATAGTCGACTCATTGTTTCTGTCACTTTCAGTTTGTTTATCGCTTTTTTGGCTGTTCTGCTCCCAATTACACCGACCGAATAAATGATAGTTATTTTTAATAAATGTTATTTTTACATGTTTGACCAAGCGTGTGAAGCTACTGGTGTATTTAAGTGAGCTGTGCTGGTGCAGAGTTATCAATGCATTTTGTAATTCAGTACATTTGTGTTCGTGTTTTGAAAAAAAGAAACATTTTAAGTTAAATTCAGCAGGTTTTTTCCCCCCCGTATCAGATCGGTATCGGCCGATACTAATCCTCAGATATCGGTATCGGAATCTGAAGTGGAGAAAAGTGGATCGTTGCGTCCCTGGTGTGAAGTTGCTGGCGAGACTTGAAACTTCCTGTTCACCGATGCTCTCCATCCGTCCAGCCCGACTGAATCATCGGACGCGTCATGGAATAAACGCCTTCAAATTATGCGGTTCTGACATAACGCCATTACGATTCTTAAAATCCACTCTGCCACTGACTGTTGTACAGCAAAAAAAGAAAATAACTCCAGTCCAAAAATAGAAAATCGTTCAAAGGCATTTAAAATGAAGAGGTTGCTCGTGACGAAACCCGGTACCAGAAATGGTAAAAATCCGAATGACGTTTTAACACGGCTGCGTCTTCGCGAATGCAGAAAATGGCACTGAATATGCAAGGCCATTCGCTCTGCAAGGACACAAAACTGAGCCGGACCCAAACCGTTGTGTCCACTTACTCAACGTGTCTGCATCCCGCCCCCCTCCCCCCCTGCACACATGCACAGCTCTGTGTTTAGTCTGTCCTGGAGCGCGGTGGCGAAAGAGAGGACAGATGGCTGCCCGGGTCTCTACTCTTTGACCAGAGTCCTTGGAGCGGCAGGGCATCCAAACGTCCCGCTGACCCTGATGTTTGGGTTCGTGTGCGCGCGTGAGACAGTCGGCTTCCTCTCTGTCGCTCCTTTTCTCTTTCTCGCCACCACCATTTTGATTTCAGCTCCTTCATGGATTCATGATGCTGTGGTTTGTGGAGAATCTTTGGTTGGAGTCCATTTAATCTCTGAATCCTCAGACAGATGAGCTTCAGTTTCACTGAGCGATAGATGGATTATCAGGAGAGATTCTTTTTCACGCCATATCTGGGAGTCAAATCAGACCAAATCCTGCTGGACTCTTTTATTCCACATGCTGTGGTCTATTTAGCTAGAGAGTTGAACTTTGACTGCGCCCTGTCTGCAAGGATGTGCCCAACCCGTTTCATTTGCTCCGTCTTGTTGTTTTGGTCAGCATCTCCATGCAATGGCTCAGGCTTTTACATGGACCTGGAAGTCTTTGCTGTTTTGCTCAGCTCTGCATCCACTACAACGGAGCGGCGCTCGTATTACTGCTGTTCCCCTCCACCCGGCCATCGCCTGTGAACAAGAGGCTGACATACTTTGAACCCTCCCGCTTGGGGCAGACGCCGACCCCCTGACCCGAATCGTAATCCGCCGAGCTAATTCTTCAAACGCGACACGACGGAGGGTCCGTGTCAGCCTCCGGTGCCCGTCGCGTGCATTTTCAGAGCAGCGGACAGATTTTTTTTTCTCCACACGCTAATCAAGATGCAAACTCGCCAAAATCCGTCTTTACGTTAGCCGTTACGAACCGAGTCGGCTCAGCGGGCTGCGTACACCTCAAAGGAGTGTAACTCACACTTTAATGATCCTCTTCCTT
Source organism: Poeciliopsis gracilis (assembly GCA_911649635.1). Classification (NCBI taxonomy): domain Eukaryota; kingdom Metazoa; phylum Chordata; class Actinopteri; order Cyprinodontiformes; family Poeciliidae; genus Poeciliopsis; species Poeciliopsis gracilis. The sequence continues at coordinate 967,370 of CAJVRI010001002.1, forward strand.
TGAAGGAGTCATCTGCAAATCAGATATTAATCATCCACTTCATCTTAGGCCCATCGAGCCTTTTCCTCAAAACACAAGTTGCACCTCTGGGGAACCTGCCGTTACGCCAAATCCTCTGACGGGCCGAAGTGTGGGAGAGTTCCCCCCCGTTCCGCCTCACACCGAGCCAATGAAAAGCAAAGTCACATCTCAATTGTTCCCTTGAGGTGATGAGACAGTAGCCATTTTCCCCTCTGTTTCACCATCTCGTCCTCTGTCTCTGCTGGTTTCCGAAGCTCGAGGTTTCCGCTTGCTCGCAGTGACAGCTACTCGCTTCTTTTCTTTTCTTCTTTGGAGAGGTTCAAGAATCACACACACACACACACACACACACCAGTTAACCATGAAAGCAGCCGTGGTTGGCACGTTGTGATGTCCTGAAGGCTGCTAAGAGCCTGGTTTTATGTTTTATTTATCCCGCAGGCTCATTTTTTTATTTTTTGTTTTCCTCTGGCAGAGAGGGATTTTTGAAGAAAAGCTCTCCAGCACGAAGCACTTGTCGCGGTTAGCCTTACAAATTCTGGCAAACAACATTTTTTTTGTACGTGTGACAGCCGCTATCGCGCAGCGCTCGTTGTTGGCAGCTTGCGCCGGCCTTTCAAAGTGTTTGCTCGCGGGATCTCCTTCCCGCCTGACGCGGCGGGAGCATGGCGAGAGCACGAAGCACAGAAGCGGAGACATTTGGCAATAAAAGAAATTGTTTTGCATTTCAGGAATATGCGCGGAAGCTCATTAAAGCTGTTCTCACGTTTCACACAGAAGCCACTGAATATGCCCGTCGTACATCGTAGAGTTTATGTATCAGCATTTCCGATACCGATACATAAATCTAAGGTTTAATGCGATACAGAAAAACAGTGCTGAATTGACTTAAAGCGTTTCTGTCTTTTTTTTTTTTATTTACCGAATTACAAGTTTATGTGGTAACTTTGCACAAGTGCAGCTCAGTTAAACACACAACTTGCTTCACAAACTCGGTCAAACATGCAAAAAACAACTTTCATCATTTTTTGATGTAAACTCTTTGTCCTGTTTTCACCTTTCATCTAATTTCACTTCAGACAGAGTCTTCTTGACCGGCTCGCGCGTTCTCACGATTCCCTGTTTCTGTCTCAGGTTAAGGGAAGCGACGGCTGGGCCGGGTCAACAGGGAGGGATGGCGCCGGAGCAGAAGCCCGGTGTGAAGAGCAGCAGCTCCATCGTTCCCTGCTTCCTGTTTGTGGAGGTAAGAGTTGCGATGCAAAAAAACCCAAAAAAACCACACATCGAAATAGAAGGAAAAGTTGGAAAAGGTGCTCACTTTGAATATAAAAGTCGTAGTTTTGTCCTGATTTGCTTCATTTTTTGCGTTCGGTTTGGAAATGCAAATGGCCGCCGGGCCTCACTTTGAACACGCTTGTTCTGCGCGCTCTCATCCTGTCCCTGCAGCAGACGCTTTTCCTCAGGGACAATCGGGAGATTTTACACTCTGTCTGACCCGCCAGCTTCTTCTCCGCCACTTTCCTCTTTTCAGTCGCCTCTGGTGAATATTTCAGGACCAAGAGGCGAGTTCTGGCTGACGTTCCCGCGAGTGCATCACGCGTCCCGCCGTGTTCCAACACCAGTCACTTCTCAGCATGTGTAAAATGGGCGACAGCTGCTTTTATACTCCACGTTTCATTTGCAGACTCCATGATTCATTCAGGTGGCTGCGTTGCAGACCGATGGACTCAGGGTTCTGATTTGGGATCTGGAGTCTTGTTATTCAGGCAGCCCCAGACGTCGGCCTCCGTGGTGGACAGAGTTCTCAGACCTGAACGCCTCTGAATCGTGATCTCAGTTGTTTGTGAGAGCGGTCAGACGGATGACTCAGAGGGCAGAGGAAGTCCCTGAGCGCTCTCTGCTCTCTAAACTAGAACTGAGGTGGAGTGCAGTGGAGATTTAATGTCAAAAGCACAGAAATAAAGTGCATTGCTATATTTATGGCCAGTTTTCTGATCAGCGGTCTCGGATTTTAGTTGATTCTAGTTTTTCTTTAAAACCTTCAGCTCGACGTTGAAACAGGATTTTGCTAGCCTCCGCTGCTGTTCTCAGAAATGCAAGGTGCCATCCCTGGCTCCCAGTTGGAGCCAGGGATGGCCTTAGTGCTCTCAGGTACGCTCGTGTACGCGCTGCTCAATGTGCTAATGTTGGAGAAACAACTTAGCGTCCCAAGAAAACCGTTTGTCCACTGTCATCGGTGGTAATGCTAACTAGCCTTAGCATTCACAGCAGGCTTCATTGGGGTGTAAAAGCTGTAGCGTAGCAGAAAGAAAAGGGGAAAGTATGAACAGTGAGTACACAGGCATGATTGACAGCACTAGGACCCTCCTACTAGCTCCGATTGGTCGTTTTTGACGCAACAGGAAGATGATATGCTTTTAATAGCATGCATACATGATGCCTAAAAGTCTAACTATAGTTCTAATAATAAACAATTTTTTCTATTATTTTCTATTTTAGACCTGACTCTGGATCGGCTAAGAAAAACAATTCAAATGTGGTCTTAAAGTATTTTCTCAGCCTTCACCACACAGCTCCACGTGTCAGTACCTCCCGGAAACAATGCAGCGTAGCGGCCTTTTATTAGACCACTTCGCCAAATGCCTCCCACACATCGGTGCTCAGGTGTGAGTCGGTTCATCGTTTCACTCCACATAAAGGAGTCTGTGTGCGTTTGAGAGACGGTGTATTTCTGTCTGTTGGAGCGGTGTTGAAAACGAAACCCTGTGAGCAACAGTGGCTAAAGAAAGAAAAGCAGCTGCTAAAGTCTTTATTAAAGACAACATTAGATAATTGTCATTTCTGAATAGTATTAATTGAACAGTAATTGAATTTACCACCTAATAATTCTTTAACATTGATTTGGCAGTGAGGGATTGGCAAGTTATTGTTAAGGGTGCAGAGAGATGTGCTTCATTTGTGTGAATGTACAAGATGTAAATGTAAATCCTGCTATCTCTTGTTGACTTGAGATAAACAAGTAAACAACCTCGTCATGGTCCGGCGAGGTGCGTCTCTGTAATATTCATCTTTTTCTCGGCTTATCTCTGCAAAACGGAGTTCGTCGCATCGAGCCGCAGTAAATCCCGGGGATTGGTAGGCCGCCTCATTACTCACATCCCAGAGCTTCGCCGCTGCTGATTGGATGTCAGATTCCCATCTTGAGAATCTTCCTTCTTTTCGAAGAGAGGATTTTCTGAGCCCCCCCCCCCCATCTGAAACGCTTCACAAGATAAAGTGTTAAAAAATAAATTGTGCGCTTATCTCGCCCAACTGCTGCAGCTGCAGTCGTTAAAGTCGCGAAGAGTTTGGCCAGACTCTGAAATGAGGGCGTCTGACGTTTAATTGGGTAGGAGAAGGAAGTGAAGTTTGATGGTTACTGAGGATTTCAGTAACTTTCTCTCTGTCTTTCACTGGAAACAACAAAAATCACAAACAATTTGATCATGGCAGACGCCACTGATGTTTCTATGAACAGACGTCGCTGCATGAGTAAACCACCTCACACCACAGCTTGCCTTGCATAGACATGTTGCAACATGTTGTCACGCGTGCAAGTTCACGCCTTCCAGCAGGAAGCTGGAGGGCAAGGAACTGTTCAGCTGGTGAGTTGTCGACATATTGCACTAAATCTTAAATGTGCGCGCGACATGTAAAGGGACAAGCGGGATGAAGTCTAATTGTCAACACAACAACAATTAGATAAGGTCAGAAAGACGTTTTAGTTAATAAAAGAATTGGCGACAGAGGGGAGCGTAAGTCACTTATGCTAGCTTGACTTTGACAACTATACCATGTAGGTGTGCTGCAGAATTCAACGTGTTTATATTAATAATCATAAAATAAATATCAAAACTGAAAACACAAAATTGAACGTTCTGCTCTTTGGGTGGGAAAAATTTATGTTTTCTTCTTTGCTGTTGAATCCGGCACATGGGCGGAGCTGTTGCCAGTCAGTTGCTATGGCAACAGGCCTCTGTGGCCTGTGAGGAGAAAGGAGAAGACAAGAAGTTATGAGATTTTCTTCAACGTCAACACTCCAATGAAGTCGTTTGGTATGTTTACCTTTGGGCGACCAGCTTCTCCAAAGTCTGTCGGTATTTTAGTACATTGCAGTTTGTCCCGTCCAGTGGACACTGTAGGCGCTCTTAGACCACAGTTGATGTAAAGTTTTGTACCGTAGATTTATGAAGTCACACCTCGCCATCTGGCCACAAACGTTGGTCTCGTCGCAGATCGGTTAAGATGCTGCAGCACGAGGATGATTCTGCAGGTCAGTCAACAAATGCAGTTTCCTGCAAATCGAGTCGTTTTGTGCAACGGCCGGCTGGGTCCGACTTACGCCACTCCTCAGGTTGTTCCGAAAAACAGGGAAAAACCGCGCAGGATCTGGTTGAGGAAGAGTCCGGAAAGGCCAGGGATGTGGAGAAGGGGTTCACATTTTGGCGTGATGTTTTGCTTCTCAGATCGTTTGGCCTACACCATGTTCGTTCGGCAGATCCGGAGTCGATCAGGCCCGGGCGTGGCCAGAGGAACTGAACTAAAAATACGGTCTACGGCCGTTCATGATTGAACAAGGGGGGGACAGCATTTTCAGTCGGAGCCCGGTTGGTTTCAACTGGTTTCCTCGCCTCACACCCCCTTCGATAAATCAAACCGTCGTGTAAAAACTGCTCTTTCCGTTTGCTCAGATTGCCGTCGCCTGATACAAAGACGTGTGCAAAGCGAAGCAGACGAGCTGCTGAAAGCGTTAGCGAGGAGCCGAGCTGATTGATGACGGGCCCGCGGAGGGCAGAGGTGCGACTTTGTCGATTAAACACGTCGCTCGGCGCTGTCGGCGAGGTGACGGGGATCCATAACAACCGCGAAGGATGCCGGCTCTTTTATCCAGCCCTGCGCTCCTCATCAGCAGTTACCATGGCAACCAATCAGCTAGACTCTCTCTTTCTCCTGACTCCTTTCATCCTCTCTGCCCTAATCACAAGTCACAACCTTTTCTCGTCAGTTCAACCCACTCAGCCGTCTTGCTCTCGTGGTCCGCTCTGTCCTCCCCGTTTTTGCTGCGTCGTTACAAATTTCTCAGTGGGACTCCCTCCCCGAGAGCACGAAACGCTTAATCTGGGACTTTAGCATTTAATCCCGTCATTCAAAGCCTACAGCAATGCTCTGCATCCAACTTCTCTTGAAGCATGGACTGGTTTGAGTCACATCCCCCGGCACTACAAGTCATCTTACTATGACTTTGGCTTTTTTTCTACAATAAAAAAGTATTTTTTGTTCAAACCACTTCAAGATGAAGGTCAAGATTGCGTGGGCAGATAAACAGAAACATTAGCGCAGAAGAGCACAAAGTCGAAATGGAGGGATACCGGAGACGTATTCAAATTCATAAACTGTTTATTAGCAAGTTCTAGTAAATTAATAGACTTTTTGATTCCATGCAGACACAAATGTTCTCCGATTGCAGATTGTTCAGCACTCTCTGCTGGATTGGTGTGGGTGAAAACATTTCACATTGAAACCACCCGTGGACAATTTTTCCTCCCCCATTTCCATAAATTTAGAGGCTGTTTGTCTTCTGACATTTTTTAGTGCAGAAACTCTTGTTTTAAAAGTGAACAAGTCGTCATGAGACGCCGCTTTTGTTTCCTTCCTCCCGTAATCTACCGCCAGTTCACAGGCATTCACATTGATTTGTAAAGATTGGATGGATTCCCCTTAACCCTGATACTTTGCATAACTTAATGTAGAAAAGAATATTGTGAACATCCACTGAGTGGCGCTGTTGTAACATGACTGAAACGCCACTGTACTACGAATCACAGTTGTATTTTTATTTTTTATTTTATTTTTTGCAAATTGAGCTTTCAGCCTGTATGTCTGCATATTTATCATGCAAATTTCAAGTATTGGATGATTCGAAGTGAGAGGAAAAGGAATGGTTTCTACTATATAGATATGTTTTTTTACCAATGAGAATCACTGGTAAAAAATGAACACGTAAGTGCGACGTGTTTGTTTGTCTTTTTGACCCAAGACTGTGTGAAGACACTTGTGGCTGCAATTACAGCTGCACTGCTTTTGGACTACGCCGCCACCAGCTGTGTGTTTAGACTCCTTTTGCATTTCGACATGAAATGGATCATTTGTGAAAAGATTGATCTCTTCCACCTCCTAAGCTGCTGCTTGAGGAAATGTACTGCTGCGACCAAAGGCAACCAATCAGAGCCAGGAGGACGGTATTAGTGTTGTCTATCAATATCTTGTACCTGCTGCTAAATGTGCTAATGAAGGTGAAACAATTTACCGTTACAGAAACCGTTTATCTGCTAACTAGCCTTAGCCTTCATGGCAAGAAGCTCTGTCGTAGCAGAGAAGAAGGGGCACTAACACAATTCTGATTGACAGCGCTAAGACCCTCCTCCTGACTCTGATTGATTGTTTCTGGTTAGTACTGGGAGACGGCGGCGGAGTCCATATTTTTTCAAATTATCCGTCTCATGCAATGCTGTGACATCATAGTGACAGCTTCAATAAATGCCTAAAAACTATTTTTTCTTTATAAATATTACGTTCTGCAGCTTTAAAAGTAAAAGAGTGTATTACCATTATTTACCAGAATCCAATTTAAAGTAACACATTCTCTCCTGTAAACCCGCCTGATTCATCACATTAAGTGTTCAGTCAAACATAACTCAGCAGCAGCACAGTCACCGTGTCTCAGCTGCTGCTCTGCCAGCTTCTCTGTGACATTAATTATTGACGAGGAGGGGAGAAGCGTCGCGGACTGCAGACCGCACGAACCGGCAGACCGGGTCTGGAGCTCGGGGCCAGGTAGTGAGCCAGTAATGGCTGCTGCTGCTGCTGCTGCTGCTGCTGCGGCGGTGGCGGCGCTGCAGTCTGATCTGTGTGATGTGCACACACAGTCTCTCCCCACAGGCGTGTGAGCTCTGCAGATGCGTGCCTGACCCGGGTTAAAGCTTGCAGAACGCTGAGAATCTGAGGCCATCTGTTTTTTTTTGTTTTGTTTTTTTTTTTTTGCTCTTGCTCTTTACACAACGATTGTAAACCCATCATTCCCTGCAATGAGACGGAGTAACAGAGCAGTAAACAACGTTGACTTTGTCTTTTTTAGCACAACCTTTTTCTCGGGTCCCTTCTCATAAGAAATTCAGCAGAAAAGTTTCCACTCTGCTTTCTGCAGGTGCTTTGCTTCACCTTTTCCACATTTTTATTGAAATGCAACCTTTTTCCAAACCACAGTTTCATTTTAAATATTGCACTGCTGGAAACCTCAACATCGATTGATTATGAAATGTAGCAACTATGTATTTATGCATTAAAACCACGTCACTCTCATCAAGTTAAATACTATATTGTCATCAATGTCAAATCTTAAAGGGGCAGCATTATGTCAAAATTGACTTCTTTGAGCTTGACATCATTTCATGAAGTTATTCTGTAATCAAAAAAATACCTAGAGTGTTGCTTTGATTCTCTCATGCATGTTTGAGAAGCCTTTCAATTTCCACGGCAACCGTTCAACTCTGCAAAACGCCCTGGTGGTCCTAGCTCCGCCTTTGTGGACGAAGCGCCTCCTCTGAACGGCACTTTCCAATCTTTTGAGCTCCCCTCCCCCACACCCAATTCCACTCAGCTCCTTCAGACTAGCCAGAAGCAATTAGCGAAACAGTCTAGTATCTGCTGAGCTCATTGTAGCAGCAACTTCTCAGAGCAACGCTGGTAAAAAAAAAATGTTGCTAAAGGGTTAATAGAGGAGCCACGTGGTAATGACTTCCTGACGGCAGAATTTCAGAAAGAGCAGGAGTTTTAAAGAGACAGAGGCCCAATTTCAAGGCCTTGAGCTACAAAGCCAAATTTCTTTTAAGTAATATTATATATATATAGCATTTTTATAGCAACTGGGCAAAACATTCTCACTTGATTGTGTGATAATGTTTCACTATGTGCCTGGAAAACACATAATTCTGACCCTTTAAAAAGCAAAAAAAAAAAAAAAAAAAAAAAAAAGAAAACACAGAGCAACTTTGATGTTTAAAGATTTAAACTAAAATAAAACAAAAAAAAAAATCACAAGTTCTGTCACAACACCCTTGGTTTCATTTATTTTGTAATGAAACCAAGCAGCCAAAGACGTGTGTGGGAGCTTTTCTGCGTGGGTGGTGATGGTGATGGTGGGCGTTTGGGACTTTAAACCTGGTGAGGGAAACGGACTCGCCCTTCCACCAAAACAGCAGAAAATCACGCTCTCCCAACAGCTGCTGTGTTTTTATCTGCAGCATGCAGGAGAAGCTCAAAACGTCAGCTCAATTATTTATTGTGTCAGGTAGAACGTCGCGTGTGTCATGGAAGAACACAAATGCCTGTTAATGGAACGTACGTGAAACCTTCGACATTTCTTTTTGAGTTACCCTTCAGCATTAGCTCTACCGCATTTCCCATCAGCTCCGTTCCTTTGCCTCTGCAGTTCTCCTGCCATGCAGCTCAGGTGCAGTGTGGCATGCACTGATGGCGGGCTCCTTAATGGACAGCCGGTTTCTGATGGAGGACCCCTGAGGTTTCCGGTCCTGCTGCTCCGCACCGTCCCGTCCATAAAACACAAAAGCACTCTTTCCAGGTTCTAGCAGCACCCTGGGAAATAAACATGTAACCGGAGCAGACGCAGGCTGACATTTTCAAGTTTAAGAGTGGAGTGGAGGTTTTATGTCGAAACACTCTGGAGGGATTTACAGCAGGCGGCAGAAAGAGGGCGCTGTTGCTGTTCACATTTTTCTCTGCATCCTTTTCAGCTCTTTCCTCCTGTCATACGACAGAAGCTTTCTTTCAGCAATGTTTTTGCCATTGTTCCATATTTGTGGAGTGCTTAATTGTTTCCATTTTGACATTTTGAAAATGAATGTAAGCAATTTTGAAAGAAAAAAAAAATCTCATCTTCCGTCAAAAGGTTTGGGCACAAAGAAGATGACAGGAAGTAGTTGGAGGATCTTGGAGCAGCATGTTTTTAATGACTTATCACATGAACAAACTTCGTGTGTAATTTTCGTTTCGTTTCTCATGCAATAGAAATGCAAATCCTCATGCATTTGCAAAATTGTCTTTTCTCGACAGCAGTGGCAAATTGGTGCACTAGTGATGGAAGCACAGCTTGTGACAACGGATGCTCTGAATCGTCTCACAGTAATTTGGGATGTTTTCAAATACACAGCTGCTTTCCAGATTTTAATTTGTTTAAAAAAAAAAAAAAATCAATAAATTTTGATTCAGCTTTTCAAACATGTACTGCCTTTTTGTTTATCGCATCAAATCTTATCGAATTTCTTTGAAGTTTGTAAAATATGCGAAAAGGAAGCTTAAAAATGTGCAAATTCTCCACTGGGCTTTTTGTTGCTTCACAATAGAAAAAGCCACGATCTTAGAGGTCGACTGCAAGAAGAGAAAAAGGCTGCAGCTCGAGGTAAAAAGCTCCACCGCAAACGACTCCTTAACTCTTCATTGTCCGTCGCGAGGATTCGGGGTGTCTTCTTGTTCCAGCAAATCACAACAGTGAGTCAGAGGCCGTCACAACGTGCTGGGTGAGCGCAGGGGAGGAGCGGACGCTATATCACACGGCAAGATGAGGGAACGCTTTTATGAGTCACGGGACGGAAACTCCTCGCCTCTCCCGAGCAAAAAGCTTCGAGAGGCGGCAGAGGAACGTGTGCGTTTGCAGAATGACAGGCGCAAACCGTACGCAGTACCTGGAGAGAGAACGCCAAGCCCGTTAAACATCCTGGAGGTAGACTCCGTCGGATTGCTGCAGAGATGCTCAAAACACAGACGCTCCTCAGACATTTCTTCACCATGACAACAGGAGACTTCAAAGTACATCTCTCTCAAGGGAGGCCAGGATGAGGGAGGGTTCGATGCAAATACATATATATATATATATATATATATATATATATATATATATATATATATATATATATATATATATATATGTACAGACAAAAAAAATAACAACAATGAGGCAAAGAAGTAATAAAAGGGCATCTGTGCATATGAGTACATAAACACTGATGATATTTTTTCCATACATGCAGGAAATGTGTAACTATGTTAGACAGATGAAGCAAAAGCAACAACTAACCAGGAGTATGTAAAAAAAATAAATAAATAGAAAAACTAAATACACATTAAAATCATAAAATATGCCCACCAGCCAAATGAGAAAGTTCACTTTATTCATATGCTTATTAGAACGTTAGTGAAAATAATCCTTATTCATCGTTTTCCTGTCAAAAAAGCGACAAAGCGTTCACTGAGGAAGTCAAATCAGAGCTAAAAAAAAAAAGAAAAAAAAAAAGACATAGCCAAAAATATGTTTCTGATTTAAAATTGCAACTCTTGAGAAAAGTTGCTGTATTTTGGTGGAACAGAGTGCATGAGAAAACAACTTTACTTAGTTGATGAGATTAGAACCAAAATGCTGATCACACAAATCTCTGAGTTTGGATGGTGACAAATATTTTTTTTCTCCTTCTCTTTCATTTTCACAACACGTTTTTTTTTTTGTTTGTTTGTTTGTTTTGTAGTCATGAAAATAGCCTTTAAAAAAAAAACGGCGCATGATGCTGCTACAACCAGATTAATCTTGTTTTGGTGAATTTTGGGACCATAGTGTGGTTGAGTAGTTTCACTTTGTGTAATTATCATGAACTAATCTGTTCATGACGAGATTCTGATTCATTCTAGTTGTCTGATTCACACATAAGTTGCCATTTTAATGTGGAAACTTGCTTCGGCAACATTTATCAAGCATGCCAGGCAACTAAGACAGGAAATCATCTTTAATAGCCTCTTTTGTTATGGAATCATTTTTTCATAAAACTTTCATCATGTGCATGAAATGTGTTCTCACGTTCTTCCAGCTGCATGGTGTTTGTTTGACCATGCATATGCACTTTACAGCACTTTACAGTACTGCATGTACTGTAAAGTGCACAAAACGCTCCTCTTTCAAATACAGGCTACTAGAAAACATTCAACGACGTCAAATGTAAAACTTCAATAGAGTCCAAGCTTCACTTGGAGCAAAGTGGATCTGGCTTTTACCGGGCCAGTTCTGCGTGTTTCTATTTCATATGCGTTGTCGCGAGCAGGTGTCACGTTCTGGGTGTTGCGTCCTTTTAACACGTTGTTACAACAAACGCGCCCAGAAACGCAGCCGCGCCGGTGGAAGCGTTTTTCTTTGGGGGAGAGCACTTTAGCAGGAGACATCAGCTGACGGTTTGAAGCACGTGTCTGCAGAAAAACACACTTCTTCACCACCCGCCGCACACGCTCGCGCGAGTCGCGCCACACGCGCAGTTGTGTGCCTGGCTCGCGCGCGCGCTGCGTCTACAAATACACTCACGGATCAACAGTAGTGGGCTCCGTCAGCGCCAGCCGCCTTCCTCACTCTCACATCACCTCCGTCCGTCTCTGCCTCGCTTTCGCGCTCGTGCTGCTTTCAGAGCTTCTTTTGATGTTTTTTCTTCTGTCGGTCGACGAGGCGAAAACGCGTCATTCTCACCCCGCTCCCTGAGTCGGACGCAACCTCTCGCGCTGCCTCCTGCCGGCTCCGGGTCTCCTATGCATCTCCTCCCCGTCACTGAGCAGGGGAGCAGGGACTCGGTTCTCCCCTCGCCCCCCCACGTCCTAACGCCGGGATAATGTTCTACTTCCAGCTGGTCATCATGGCTGGGACGGTGCTGCTGGCTTACTACTTCGAGTACACGGACACGTTCCCCGTCCACGTCCAGGGCTTCTTCTGCTACGACAGGAGCTTCTCCAAGCCCTACCCCGGTCCGGACGACGCCAGCAAGATCCCGCCGGTGCTCATCTACTCGCTCGTGACGGCCGTCCCCACGGTAACGGTAAGAGCTGCGTTTGTTTCGGATGCTAAAGTGGGAGCAAAGTATGCTAAAGTTCAATTCGTGTGATGGGGCTGCTTACTGTGTTTTTGTTCGGAGTTGGGTTTAGTAACTAGTTACTTTTACTTAGTTACATTCGAGTTACTTTCTGAAAAAAATTTTTTTTAGAATTTTTTTTTTTTTAACAAAGGTGTACGTTTTACTGTTACTTGAGTAAGTTTATTACGAAGTATCACTACTTCTATTTGAATAAAATGTCTATACTTGAGTAACTTCACTGAATGAAGAGCAAGCAAGTTTTCACCTAACATTCAGCACAGACACACACCTGCAGCTCTTATTCACCTTTCTTAACTCAAGGATTTTTATTTATTTATTTTTTTTGACTGATTTTGTTGTTTTGTAACTACATTATGAATTATGTTCATTTTAGTCTTTAACTAAGCCCCCAGACATAGAAAACCATGAATAGTTCAACCATAGATGGAGGACTTTGAAGATTATAATATGTTTTCCATTTTGTTTTTCCTGTTTTTATACAATTTTATGAAAATGTTTTAATATTACACTTAATATAAAAGATGCTCTAGTTTTGTTTCTTTTTTGTTTGTTAGTTTCTTACCACAAACAAAATGGATGTACTATAGCCATGGTTTAGACATTGTAATGATCTCCCAATCAATATTTGAAAATGTGTTTGACTTACCGTGCTACCGTCGTTAATCTGGTACAGTGAATGAAAGAGATCTTATTAAGCCAAAGTTTTTCCAGTTGCGGGAACAAATACGCAACTTTCTTATCCTATTGCATTTTAAGAGTTGGCAAGACAAACTGAAAAAAGGGAACATTTAGCAGTGTTTTGTTTGTTTGTCTGAGAGATTATGTCAAATTACAATAGTTAGGTCTTACTGACTTAAAATATCTACACCGTGTTCCAAATTGGATTTAAATGTCAAAGTTTAATTTTTTTGTTGTGCTATTAAATTTATAGATGGTATTTTGCGTCGGGGCTCATTGAATCACTATAATGAATTTCAGAGCTGGTTGATTAGTTTGTCTGGTCAGCTCAATTAAAGGAAATCTATTTAAGAAGGATGTTCCACGTTATTAAGCACGCCACAGGTTTCAACCAATATGAGAAAGAGAAAAGATCTCTCTGCTGACGAAAAGATAGCATATGACAAGGTACGAAAACTGAAGCGTTATCGTACTGTGAAGAGATTTGTGGCTGACTCAGAACAAAGATGGGTTTGTACAGATGAAGGCAAAACGAGGAAGGCTTCTGCTAGACAAATTCATCAGATTAAGAGAGCAGCTGTTAAAATGCCCTCACAAAGCAGCAAACGGTTATTTGAAGCTGCTGGTGCCTCTGGAACCTCAAGGTGGAGGATCCTCCAGCGGCTTGCGGTGCATCAACCTACTTTTGGGCCCCTAACCAGAGCTCACAAGCAGAAACGGCGGCAGTGGGCCCAGCCGTACATGAAGATTAATTTTCAAACAGACTCTTTCACTGATGACTGCTGTGCAGCCCTGGATGGTCCAGATGGACGCAGTGGTGGATTGGTGGTGGACGGCAACACAGCTGTGACGTCAGCAAGGAGGTGGTGGAGTCATGCTGTGGGCCCAAATCATGGGGGGAGAGATAGAGCTGGTCGGACCCTTCAGAATCCCTGAAGGTGTGAAAATGATCTCAGCAAAGTATGTGGACTTTCAGACTGATCACTTTCTTATGGTTCAAAAAGAAGAGCCGTACCTTCAACAGCAAAATCATCTTCATGCAGGACAATGAATGCTGCAAGGAATACCTCTGTGTCATTTTGATTGAAATAGCTTTTGATTTTAGCCATGTAATTGTAAGTTATTCAGTACTTGAGTAGACTTTTTGCCACGTGCAACTTTTTCACTCGCACTTGACTAATTTCTTGGATGGCGACGTTTCACTTAAACTCCGCTCAAAACGCATTGAAGTAGCGCCGCGCTTACTCGAGTACAATGTTTGGTACTCCCATCAACCTCGGCTTGTGACTCATGCAGCAAATTACTTCCTGCTCAGAAGACGGCGAGAGCAGATCTGCGGGGTGCGAGGAGGTCATCCAAGTGTGTGTGGACGAGCGTGCGTGGAGATTAAGGAACTAAAACAACAGTCGGCGCTGACCGCACAGAGACGTGATGAGAAGAGGCAGACGGGTCATTAGAGGAAGACGAGGAAGAGCTAGCATGAGAGAGAAGGAGGGAGAGAACGAGCGCGGAAGTGTGAGTGAAGACAGAGCGATAGTGACAGCGAGCAGATGCTGTTGGAAGAATCGGACTCAGAAGAAACAGATGCAAAAATAACAAAGGTGCCATCTTTTGCTGGAGTTGCTCACCCACAAGCGACATTTTTGCTCGTTGCTTTTTTTTTTTTTTTTACCAAATAACTCAGACTCAGTCAGATTGGATAGAGAGCGCCAGTAGACAGAAGTTTTCAAGCCTTTCCACAAATACTTAACCAAATTCAGGTCTGGACTTTGACTGAACCATAATATCGCATGCACATGCTTTGATTTAAACACTTTTTTTTTGGAGTTCTTGCTCTACGTTAAGGGCTATTTTATTGGAACATGAACGTCCAGCCCAGTCTTAAGTCTTATGTTGCGTTTAGCAGGCGCTCCATTCATAATCCCATCAAATCTGACCTACTTCCCTTTTCTTTGATTATTTTTTCCCCAACTATGTGGCAAAAAGGCTGAATTTCACAAAAGCTACTTGAAAAAAAATTAGCTCAGTTAGCTTAGCTTATTGAAATGGTTTGATTTTAAAATGAAAGAAAATCACTTTTATGTTTGCTCTTTTGTGTTAACACAAAGAAGAAAAAAAAGAGAAAGTTCTCAAACTTTTTTTGTTGGAAGGAATAAACAATTTTTCAATGAAATGTAGAATTTTTAATGGAAATGAAATTTTTAAAAAAAGCACAACCAAGACACACAAAAAAAACTTTTTAAAAAGGATATTCTGTACACTATTATTATTCCTGGTGTGTAGATTACATGAAAACAGCTAGCATTTTAATTACCTTTTCATATTAAAACCAATCCTTTAGCATTTTTAACCAAAGTTATTGAGAACCACTGTGGACGATGCTCTAAAAAGCCACGTCCGATTCTCTTTTTAGGTGGCCAAGTGTTTTGCCTGTGTCATATTCTTCCATTTCTTCACTTCTACTTGAACATCGGAGGCCTTCAGAGAACAGAGCCGTGAAATTACAGACAACAAAAACTATTCCAGTGCAACTAGATGCACTTGAATTTTAATTCAGGCTATCAGAAGAAAGATGTCTGAATGAAAATGCAGAATTTGACATTTACTTTGGTTTTCCTTCCACTTCATGTTGGCATTGCGGTTCTTGACTCTATAAATAGGTAAAAAGAGGAAGAGTTGACAGCTCTATCCGTTTGTCTTGTGTGTGTTTCTGCGAGTTCAGCTGCTAAAGCCCCTTGTGAGACGGTAGGCAGCGATCCCCATCACCTGACTAAGCACAGACCCCGAGCCGAACCGCTGACGTCCCCCGTGTGCTACGAACAACACAAAGCGCTGCAAACAACACAAAGCGCTGCAAACAGAAGCAGCCTCAACACAAAGCAGACAGATAACCGGATTACACGTAACCGCGGCACGGACTTATCGCAAAGGAAAGAATACCTTCGAGCCGGATCAAAAACCAAACACTGCTGATGCTTGTAAGCAACGTACATTAGAGTTTCCTCCTGAGGAACAACTGATGTTTGGTATAGAAGAGTCTTTATGATTGGATTTTTAAAAAAAGGAGAGTTTACAAGCTGTCGAAAAAGGAAGTGACAAATCTTGAAATGTCTTGATCAGAGCTGTACGTCTCAGATGACGACCTAAGTCATTTTAGGACATGAATTGTATAATAAAGTTAATAAAATATATGTGCTTGAACGCTTGGTCGCTTTTAAATGGAGGGGCATTTTAAAGCTGCTTTTAATAAAAATTTAATCATTAATAATACAAAAGAAAAAAGTTGCATCGGTTTGTTTTTTTCCACATCAAAGATATTTATCCCGAACTGAAATTTCTGCAGGTTTGATCAGTTTCAAATACTGTCAGCTAAAAATGGCACAGATGTTCTGTTCACCAAGTTTCCGTATGAAGCCGTTCGCTAGCGCTACATAAGCTAACGTTGCGTCTATGTTTTGATGCGACTTGTTGATAATCCAGCTTGTAACATTTCAGAGCGACTCCATTTAATTATGTGTGAAAAAAACTCACAGAGAAGTTGTGAATGAAATGGGCAAAATTGCTTTCAACATTCTAAAATCTAATGGCGACACATAACACAGTCAGCAACCCTCTTCTGTCAATATAATACTTTGAAAGCAAAGAACCAAACTGCATCGCTTGCATTAGTTTACTGTGCAAGCCCAGTTTATTCCAGAGTATTTTAACGGTGTAAAAAAACAACCCTGTTTTGTTATCCACTTCCTACAAACTAAAAAACCTAAACGTGTGATGACAAACCCCAGTCATGCATTTTTAATTTCCAGTCTTAGCAATGTATTTTTAATGGCTATACCTTATTAGTTGTAGAGACAGTGAAATAGAAAAGCAATAAATAAATAAAGCAGGTCAAGTTCAAATATTTATGACTTAACTTTTATTTTATAAACGTACATGAAATAAGGGAGGCACGGACGTAACGTTTTTTCACAACGTCAAGTGAAACTATTGTGATAATCACAAAAGTGATACGAACTTTGTCCCAGCATGCACTGCTGCACAAACACTGTTCTTAAAAAAGCATTCCCATTTGTAATACGCTTCGTCACGTCACCAGCCCCTTAAAGAAGTTTGATTTGTATCTCGAAGCTGCACACAGTTCATGCTTTAATCATATTTTCAAATGTATTGATATTTGACAGTTATCAAACAAGAAGTGGAGAAAACTGGAGAAAACAAACAATCCTCATAATGTGCACAGTGATGATGATACATCAAAATTCTTATCCTGGCAAGAAATTTATCTCGATACATGATAAATGCCCATCCCTAATATGAAAACATGATTTTGTGAAAAAAAATTAAAAATCTGAGATTTCACTCTGTAACTTTCTTCTGGCTTTAAGTAAAGTCATTCCAGGAATCTTGAAAGAAGCAGAAAATGAGTTTAGTGCCATAAATATAGGGAAACCCAGTTAGCACGGCCCTTTTTTTTTCTCAAGAGTTTCTATTGCTTTGTACTCCTTGCCAAATAAATGTACATGGCACCACGTTGTTTAAAAACGTGCCGCCCCTGCTTGAGGCTTTAACAGCACTAATAAAGCTACAATTTAACTTCGTAGCTCTGGACAACACCCAATAACCCGACGTGAGGAAATCCTTAACAGAGGCTAAATTACTTGGGATGTTGAAGTGGGTCAGAGCACAGTGGATGCAGTAATTCGTCTGCTATAACCTGTGCTGACAGGGAGCGTGGTGGGCAACAGCAGCAAAGTACATCGGAGGCGTAACTCCCGGCAACGGAGCAATCTGCTCGGCCATTTGCTGCTGGTTCCGGATGAGTCCAATCTCTGCTCTGCCTTGTGTTTGGGGGTAAAGTGGCTGCAGAAAAAAAAAACAAAAAAAAAGATAATACAGAGCCTTGACCTTTTATATGAGCTTAGGGTAAGAGGTTTGGGTCTATTTGTTGCCAAGCAACGAGACTACTGCAAACGCACCACTGTGTTGGGGAAGTTTTATAATCCTCTGCATATGAATTGCAGTGACTTTAAGAAAGAGCAAGAGATATTAAAGGAGAATTAATTGTTGCTTTTTCAGGAATTAATTAGACGTAAACAAAAATATTCCCCAAACGTGAGTTTGCGGAGTCCTCCGGGCCTGACTCGGGTCAGACGGTTGCACTCGGGCTCCAAACATTTAATTAAAACCATCAGTCACGTTTTAAAGCTTCATTACACAGAGCCTGCCGCCATGCTACCACTGAAACGCACGAGGACATTGTCTTGTTTGCAGGTTTGTTGAGCCTCAAGTCGTCTTCTGTTCTGTAAGCATATAAAGAGAAACGGTGAATGTCAGTGGCAGCAGCTCCCATAGTAATGACGATAAAAATTGTTCGCAGTATCTCTTCAGCCCACCGGACAAAGAGTTTTACTTCTTTTTATGGTTCTTTTTATTGTTAATACGTTTTTAAAGGCGCAAAGGGAGTTGGTAATTTTGTTCCGTCTTTCTCACGAAATAAATAAAACAAAAACACATTTTTATCCATTTGTGCTGGCTTGTTTGAAGTAAAACTAAACTATTCTCCCTTTGAAGTTCAAATGTCAATAGGAAAAGATTGAGGTTTTCCACCAACCAGGTTGGCAAAAATCAAAATGGCTGCCGCAGATTAAGGATGCCTCAGTCCTTTGATTTCTATACTTCAAAAATATATTTTAAAAAATGAAGATGAGAAACAGATCTAAGATGTCCCTTAATTTAAAAGAAAATATTTATTTTTTATATAGAACAGTTCTGTGTGACATCTTGAACTGTTTTACTTGCACTTCTTCAGTTTGTGTGACTTTGGATCATTCATACATATAACTGCATGCTATATTCGTTAGCGTTATTTTTTATTTATTTATTTTTTCCATATTCATTGTTCTTTATGGGACTGAAGGGCATGCTCTGGTGGGAACACTTCTGCTAATGCGCTAATAGCAGAGCTAATCCTTTGTTTTGCACTTTCGCTAATGTCTAACTCTCTCATGTTTTTCTTGACTTTTCCACAAATGTTCTAGCGAGCTAATTTACTTGACTTTTGTAAATTTTCAGTTGAATAAGATGCATCTTCAATTTTGGTTTTTGACTGTTAAAAGAATAGTTTTATGTAGTATTTTATTTCTCTGCACGTCATGTTATATAGTGGTTTTCCCACCACTACTTACTCTTGTTTCCTGAACATAGAACTCCCACTGTAGGTCTTTGTGTTGCTGCCCCAGGCTGACCAGCAGATGGTTTGGTTGGCTTTTTAGGAGAAGAAGAGTCGAACTAACACCAGCAGCCTTGAAATCACGTGATTAGAGGAGACGTTTGCACAGCCTTCTGTGTCAATCTTTTGCAACAGTCAGACAATAGAAAGGAGGATAACTTCACGGGAATTTTTCTTTTGCAAAATTAGCTTTGCAAAAGAAGTATGAAATTATTATTCCCGCATCCCTGCTGCACATTGAAGAGCCTCTATCTGTTCTATCTTTGCAGGTAACATCCATAAAATCTAGAAGTTTTTACTGCCTGGAAACTGTTCCCATAAAACTGCTCATAACGATAATCAAGATAGTAGATAATGTCCCTGCTGCCAAGTTTCCAGCCTCTCCTTTTTTCTTCCACAATGTAGAGGAGGGAGAGACGGCGCCTCATCTTCTGACATGTTCTCACAACAACACCCAGTCAAGTCTAAAACACGTTATACAGTCGACAATTGTGAAAAACCAGTAACAGTCATTGCATTTGTCAAATACAGTCGTGAAAATCAATTCACATCAAATACGTTGGTCAACGTTCCGTACGTTATGGTCCAAAAGCAGCTCCAAAGAGGTGGGTTTTTAGTCTAGATACAAAAGGAATTCATTGTTTTGGTTAAGTTTGGACACTATAAGGTCCTTCTGTTACTATTTTGATTCATTTTGTTATTCCTTCATGACCCAACAGAACCTCCTCTGTCTGTATCTGCTCTGCTTAGCTAGTGGTCTCTTGCTAGCGTTCGTTTCCATGCGGTAACTGTCTTGGTGAAAGGTCCAAATGGGTCCAAAGGAGCGATGATGTGTTCAGACCAGTGCGTTAGCCCCCTATTTTTACTCATATCCTGCATCGCCGAGGCCGAGGTCGCTGTGGATGATGAAAGAAAATGGAACATTAGTGACAGGGAGGCATCTCTGTGTACTTTACACATGAATAAGTTCCCCCATCTTGTCAGAAGCATTAAGTCCTAAAGCTTGCAGCGCCGCGCTTCGTCGAAATGGCTCTAAAGACAGCGGCGCAGATTAGTTTAATTAGATTAACCGTTCTAAATATGTCACCGAGATGTTTTGCTGCTAAAGGTAGCAGCAGCTCCCGTCTCGACCTTTTTTTTTTTTTTTTTTTAAATGTATTTTGGTTTGTTTGTTTTCCTTTCTGGTTGCATGATTTCCCCAAAAACTGCCAGAAGTAATCAGATGAAGCTCATTGGAGAAATTATCGGGATCACTGGTTAAAGTGTCCAATGTCTGTTGCTGGTGTCGGCGGGCGAAAACGTGATCAAACTGATGACTTCTCTGCAATCGGCCTAAAGGCTCTGGGTCCGCTCGGTCTGCAGCTCAGCTCTAGTTCAATAAATAATGACTCAGGGTACGATGTCATGTGTTGTTGTTGTTCATCCGTAAAACCTGGAAGCTGAAAGCAGCGCTTATTTCATAACTGTATCCTGTTTTATTTATACAAATACTTGGAAATTATCAAAGACAAACAACAGCCTCGCTCCCAAAATGGCTGCATGCGCCTCACTACCTGCAGGGCTTCAAAAACCTGTGAACATTCCCCCCAAAGTATGTGAAGTGGCTGTTAAATGCAAACCAGAATGAAATGAGAGGAAACACATTTGGATAATACATAACCTGAGTAGTCAAACCCATTGTTGCTGAAACTATTTTGTAGTTTTTGAAGTTGAAACACACAGAAGTGTTTCATCTTTTTGCTCATCATTTTGTTTTTAACTTTTACATGTAACAAAAAGCTTTAAAAACTTTTAATTAAGCAGGTTTGTGGCTTCTATTGTACCAAGAAGCCAATTATTCCCATTTAGATATTCAGATATTTCGGCTCTCAAGTGGATTAATAAAGAAGCTTAATGTAAAAGAAAAGAAAAGAAAAAAGTATCAGATCACATAAATGAACTTGTGGCAAAGAGAACAAGACATTGGAAGTGGGAAGTCATTTTTAAAAAAATTTGGTTATACAGTAGAAGGCAAAATTCAAAATATTCCAATTGGCTGAAATTGGTATCAATATCCACAAAAACAGTTATCAGAACTCATCTAGAGCTTTGGTCCATATATATCCGATTTAGTCACAGATGTTTATGTCATGTGAGTCGAATGTTGGCGGGGTGAAGCAGCCTTTGCTGTGCAGCACTGGGACTCTGACTGATCTGATCTTTACAGCTTTATTGCCGTATTTCCTGCTATCTATGATGCACAGCGTCCCGAACTCAGGTGGGGCGGGGAACACTCAATATCGACACGGTGAGTAAGCTGCCATCGGGTCTCCATAACAGCCTTAAAAACATTGACAAAGTAGCATCTTCTGTTATGGCTCCATTATGTGTGGATTTGCAGAAATTCGCACATTTTTGTAATATTGTGATACAAACAGTGACCCAGTTACTCGTACGCACAGCTCTGTATAGCTATAATTGGGTTCTATCGTATTGATGCTATTCTTGCATGCATGATGAGTAAATCTTAACTCTTCTCTTCTCAATTATTCCATTTCTGTGTGCTTTGATATGTCCTAATTTACACTTTTCCCAATCTTGTAGTCCTTACATGGTGTAAGTCATCACAATTGACACATCTAACTCATTGTTTGGGGCTCAGGTGTTTATTTTTTTTATGAATTATGGATCTTTTGTCTCTGCACGTCGTAAGTGAAAGGGGACTGGGAGGTCGGCAGAGAGAATCTAACAGCAGCTGAGAGATAATTTCTATCTGCTTCCTCAAATAAAACACGTGAATTAAATGAATGCAACAGATGCATGAATTATTCATCCTCCTCCAGTTCTGAATCAGTCTGCCTTTCTCTTTAGCGAGCAAGCCGTACTTCAGAAGATATAAAACCTTAAAAAAGGAATTCAATTCTTTCATTCGTCATAAAGTTTTACTAAATGTGTAATTTAGTTTCATCCAGAATATGGCAAAAACTATGGATGGAAGATTTGTTAATTCAGGTTTATTTTTAAAAACTTGAATCGAATACAGATGGAAATATTGTGATATAAACTGCCTTGAAATTGGGCTCCTGTCTCTTTAAGAAACTCCTGCTGTTTCTGAACCTCAGGAAGTCATCACAACATGGGTCCTCTATTGATCCTTTAACAATATTTAATCGACTTGAGTTGCTTTGGCAGGAAAATAACGTTTTTTTGCACCGTTAAATATAAAAATGATTCACATATTTCTATCAAATGTTCTCATCTATTGTATTTAAATCATTTTAAATTCAATAAAAATAACAGCCATTGACGTGCGTGCTGAGCATTACAAGCAAGTCAAGTCTTTAAAAACGAACACTTCTCTCTACCTGCCATATGCGTCAAATAAAACGTTGTTTACATGCAGTACCACTAGGGGGCGCCGGCGGACCTTGAGTGGTCCGGGAGCCACAGTTTAAATTAAATTAAAAGGATAGATGAAACCCCTCATGCTAAAGTCTCAATTGTCGATTTTTGTATTTCCACATTGCTGGCCTTGTACTTTTATTGTTACTGAGCTGCACTAGTAATGTGGGGAGGAGGGCAAATACTACTACACACTTTGTGACACCAGAACATTCAATCCACACATTCTTTCAAAAGGGAATACAAACTGGAGGAATGAGATGACAGACAATGTTGGAGGTTTTGAAATTGAAGAGGTGAAAAGCCTGTTTTTCAGATTTTTAGAAGCATTCGCACTCATCACTGTTCTTTGATGAAACATTTTCATTGTTAGGATTCCGACTCTATTAAATAAATAAATAAATAAATAAGAAAAAAGAGTCAAAGACTTTGTGTCTCTATTGTTGTCTAACCGGCTGCAGGATTGTGCTTCTTTCTTGTTCCCATAGCAACTTTCTGGTTATAATTACTGCAGTTTGCACCTTTAAATGCTCCTTGGGTTCATAGAGCAGTCATTTATTTATTAATTTTTATACAAAATTAGACAAATGTATTTTGAATCAATAACCTGCAGATTAATGATATGTTTATGTTCTTTTGAAAATCAATTGTGATCTTCAGAATGATGTTTGTTCTTGATTAAACAAATTGATTTCTTTGTGCTCCTTAATTATGGACTAGCCTCAATCTTTACTTGAGTGCCCCCAAGTGGTCAAACATTTTCTACCTTAACTACCCAAGAGTAAAGTTGAAGAGCTTGAGTTGTAGCATTTAGCATACCGAGGTGGTGAGTCACATTCCGAGGGTCAAAAATACACGTCAAATGTGTAGGATGCCAATGTTACCTGAAATAATGTGTCCTTGTATAGACAGATTTGAGCAGTATTCATGTCAAAATGTCCAAATGTGTTGCAGGGAACAACAAAGAGTCGTAGTTAAAGATTCATTTAAAGAGGCTCTAAATGTCAGTGTGAGATTTCTAGTCATGCAGATGAACTTCCATAAAGATCTCTTTCTTTCGGCTTCTGCACATTATCCAGGTTAAATGTTCAGTGTGACTTGTACATCAGTTAAGGCGCAGTGTTATTTGATGTTTTTGTGGGCTTTGTTCAGGCTCAGATACTGCAAAGCAGCCGTCCCCATGGAAACGCCACCTATCCTGTCTTTTAATTGCCTCAGAAATGCTCTCAGTGTGATGATTCCGCTAATATATCTGATTTAACCCCCACCCCCCCTCAGCTTTGATTTCATGCTTGTGTTAGTGCTTAAGAGTGTTGCCATGGAGCACCCAATGGGGCGTTGTTGTTTTAATGGGAGAAACCACTTGGCTGGGCATGCACTTCACAGGACCGGTGCTTCGGCCAGGTCCCTGCTTGCTGCTAACGCTTTTAACTTGGCTGGACCCCGATGGTAAAGCTGAAAAGGCGCAGGGCTTTGATTAGAAACACGGCCGTTCCCTTCATTTTGCTCTAACCGTCCTTCTTCTTCCTTCATTTCCGTCTGCAATCACTACACAGGCAATTTTAGTGGCTCACTCAATGCCAGAGTCAGGCACAAATGGAGCAGAATGTTAAGTGTGGAGATAGATAGAGAGAGGCTGATGGAACACCATCGCTGTTAAAGTGGGTGCCACTACACTCACGGCAGGGCGAGCGCATTGTCGGAGTGAATTTACAGGTGAGGCGTTTCTGATTTGGTATAAGCTCAGGTATTTGAGGGCTGTAGGCCCTCATGCTTCCAAGCCTCA
The DNA here is from genome assembly GCA_911649635.1 of Poeciliopsis gracilis. Classification (NCBI taxonomy): domain Eukaryota; kingdom Metazoa; phylum Chordata; class Actinopteri; order Cyprinodontiformes; family Poeciliidae; genus Poeciliopsis; species Poeciliopsis gracilis. The sequence goes on from CAJVRI010001002.1 coordinate 991,479, forward strand.
CAAGTTACATTTCCATTGCAAATGTGCGCAAAACTTTGTCAGTGTCCCGTTAATGTGGAAGAAACACAATTTTGCAACTGCAGTGTTAAGAAGCATAGTTAAAATCACACGTGGATAAGTTTGTCCACGCGAGAAGTCATTAAAAAACAAGTCGTGCCATCAAACTCCTACCCCGTCTTCGTCTTTTCCGCCAGTCGTAACATCTGGTTGTTGGATCACGTGACTCGTGTGATGCGAAAAAAGTGTTTCCGTTGCAGCTTTGTGAAATAAAACGAAAACACAACTCACGCTAGTGCAAAAAAACAATGTAATCAAAAAAAGTGAGTCTTTTGAAATTGCTGTGTTTCCAATGAGCAAAACTCTTTCCGTAAAGCAAAACTGTCCTTTAAACAGTTGAAAGAAGAAAAAAAAGAAATGCTATAGTGCTGTAAAGAGGTCTAAAGAGGTAAGTTTTGACCAAAATAGCCTTATTTCATTTAAAGAAGAAATGCTACAATTGCGACAAAACGCACTGCACATGTTGTCCGACATTAATGTTTCATTCCAAATAACTGGACCGCGATAGCAGCCAAACCCCAACACAGCTTCAACAAACAACAACGTGATGAATATTACACTTTTCTTTGTTTCTCCTTGTGTTGCCCAGATCCTTGTTGGGGAACTTTGTGCGTTCTTCACCAAGGCAGAGGGAACCCAGGAAAAGACCATAGTCACAGCAGACTGCTGCTACTTCAACCCGCTGCTCAGGCGCATCGTACGCTTCTTAGGTGAGGATGCAGCAAGCACAGCTTAATGCATTGCACCTGCGAAGTGCTGCTTTTCTCAAAGGTCCCTGAAAATACCCTTGCTGAATCGTTACAACCTAATAAAATATTTCATAGTGGCATCCATGAAGTTTTAACATATTTATGATGTTAATAAAAATGTTAATATCTGTCAGTAAATGCCACAATCTTTTTTCTTCATTGCCAGTGATGTTCTTCTGCTAACTTAAAAATTACAAAGTAACTGCCATTTCCTCAGTCATTATTAAACGTAATACACCTTGAATGTGAATAAAAAAATATATATATATTTTCATTTATTAATATGAAAACAGCCCTTGTTGTAAGATTTTGTGGTTAGTATGGATGAAAAAGCATTCTATATACACCACAGTTGGGCAATGTTTCTGACATCTGTGGATTCTTCAGTGGCTGAAGAAATGCAGTCTGCACTCCATACAGCTACATTGCCATTGCTTGGTAATAATTCAGATTTTTTTGATCGTTGTAAAGCTGACACAGAGATTTTTTTTATTTTTTATTACACAGTTAGTATTTTGTAACTCAAATATTGCATCAATGACCCACGAATATTCTTTAATCTCACTCTGTTAAGCTGCTTACACTGGAGAAGATTCTCTCACCTCAGCATGCTGGATGCTAGAAACTGGAAGTGAAACTAACAGCTAGGTCTAGGTCAGTTCTAAAAGTGATTTTACCACATGCAAAGCACGCATCGAACATTTTAATTTTATGGCAATTTATCCTTTATGAATTAAAAAATAATAACAACAAGAGAATGGAGTCACAGTAAAGATAATGTATCCTGTCTTGATGCAGCAGGACACTGTGAGTCCCATACTCTTAAACCATGAATGTGCCAAAGAATCCCTGAAATGTCCTCACATTTGCACTGCATAAACAGCATTTTTCAAGCTATTGGTACACATGGCAATACAGGAATCAGTCTTACAGTGAGCTTGTTGTCTTCTTGTGAAAGCTGTACTGTGTCTCATTGAGGCTTGAGGATGAATGAAAAACATCAAGAAGCAAGTCAGGCCATCATGAAAGACATTGCCACAACACTTCAGTTTGTCATCCAGTCCTGGTACATGGAGCTGTTAATTGGACGATTAAATGGGCTGTGATGTTGAAGGTAGAACATTCAGGATCCCTGCCGGGAGACTTTCATGAATATTAAGCAGCTTGCGAGTTTGCATCTTGAAATGAATCAGCTGAGGTGAAGATTCCTGCGACGATTTCACACCTTGGCTGATAATAAAGTGTTAGCGCTATTTTGAGGAGAGGGGATGCGGGGTGGGGCGGGAGTGTCCTGTTTTTTCTCAAGGCATGTGTACAGGATTTGATACTAATCTCCAATATTCGTCATGCTTGCATTTCTTCTCCCATGCGCAAAGATATCAAATCTTTAACATCTTATCACCTCATACCCTAACTGCTCCCCACTGCTCCGCTTGCGCCCAGGAGTGTACGCCTTCGGCTTGTTCACCACTGCCATTTTCGCCAACGCCGGCCAAGTGGTGACAGGAAACCAGACGCCTCACTTCCTGTCCGCCTGCCGACCAAACTACACAGCGTTGGGCTGCCAGTCGACCACGCAGTACATCACCGAGCGCCGCGCCTGCACGGGCAACCCGCTGATTGTCATGTCTGCGCGTAAATCCTTCCCGTCTAAGGACGCAGCGCTCAGCGTGTACTCTGCCTTGTACACAGTGGTAGGTCGGAGCATGCTGCTGGTCGTAATAACTACCAGTTATGAATTTGCTCCAAGTGAGGCTCCCTAGAATGCCTTTGTCATTTAAAAAGAAACACTTACTTGTTAGTTGAAAAATCTGCTAAAATCTCCAAAGTTAGCCATAAAACATGCAATTTATGTCACTGCCTTGTGCTTCTGAATGCCGTATCCCTGTTGACCGGCTCTCTGCAGATGTATGTGACCCTGGTGTTTAAAACCAAAGGCACGCGGCTCACCAAGCCCACCATCAGCCTCACTCTGCTGTGCCTGGCCGTGCTCGTGGGAGTGGTGAGGGTCGCCGAGTACCGCAACCACTGGGCCGACGTGCTGGCTGGATTCTTCACCGGTGGCGCCATCGCTGTGTTCTTGGTGAGTCTAAAAGCACGAATGCTTTTTTTTTTTCTTTTTTATCCCTTCAACCTTGTTTTATTTTCTCGTGGAATACTCACAAAGTAGATTTTTAAGATTTCAATTTGATTGGATATGACCAACAACAAAGTGGTAATCGTAGTAATAATTAAATGATGAGAAATACTTTAAATTTGAATCTATCTAGTTATCTTTATAACTAGTAAACTTGCTATCCATCTAGCCTGGTTATCCTCCTGGCTCGCTAGCTGCTCAGCATCAGTGTTTTCCACTGCTAGCACAATCTTTGCTGGGGTCAAAGTAAAATTTAGTCTTCACGTTGTCTTTTTATGGTGGACTTTGACATATAGGTTGGTTCACATAAGCTGTAATTACCAGCACCACATAAGACAGTATATTTACCCACTTTTGTTTGTTGAGGGCATAAACTGTAGCTGTATTCTGTGTTTTCTACCATTGATGCTTGCTTGTGCTGTATAGCTTTATCAGACTCTGAATAAATTACAAATGTTTTAAGACCATCATTTGGTCTTAAAACACAACCTCATCTCTTATTCTGACATAAACACAAAGAAAGTTCATTTTTCAGCCTTTTAAAGATGAATAATCAAAGATAATCTCCAAGACTGCAGCTTCGTTGCATTTTAGACGTATCAACCCCCCTAACCCCCCTCATGATTTTTTTCTTCCTTTCCAGGTAACTTGCGTCATTAACAACTTCCAACAGTTTCAGCCAAGCCTGCCTCCGCTGCGACCCCAACGTCCTGAATCCATGCTGGGCATGCCCATGGTGACGCTGCCTTGTGTGGAAAGTCCACTCGAAAAGTTAAGTGGCCCTCAGGTAAGGGGCGGGGATGGGTGTAACGCACAACTGGCTGAGATAAACACCCCTTGTCTCTTAACTGGATCTGTTATCCTCCTTTTTGTTTGTTTTTTTCCTGCCCTGTAACAAAACGGGCGTGCATGCGGCCCATGTTCCCAGCTGAAACTCCCGACTGAATCCTTTAAATCTGTGCACACTTAAGCGGGCAGCTGAAAAGGGCGTAGCGAGGTTGAATGGCTTGTTACCTTAGCATGAGTAACTATATAACTAAGGGTTTTCAGGGTGTGGGAAAGTTAGCTTTCCCTCAGCAAATTCGACAATCATGCTACCGACTGCGTCACTGTTGTTATTTCTGTATAATTCTTCTGTTTTTTTCTTTTCTTCAGTCAAAGCAAAAACAACAAAAAGTCACTTTTAGCATCAGTTCTGGAGTTCAGACACACACAAAAACACTGACCTATGAAAATAAATCTAGCAAAAAGTGCAATTAGCGATTAGCAGTTAACAAATCAAGCACATAGTCACTAGTAACGTTTCAAACCTCCGTCTATGCAGTATATGGTAAAAATAATTATGAAAAAATTATTTTTACTATTTTAATTTATTTTTTAAAATAATTATAATTACATTAACTGCAAATGAGCTTGTTCAGTAATTCATTAATCATATGTTGTGCAACAAATATTAAGTCATCCATTAAAAATACAGTTAATACTCTGTTAGCATGAACAGAAAAATAATCACAAGCATTTCATTAGCAGTGCTCACAACCCCGTCGAGCCTCTGGATGTGCAAAGCTGGCAAACGCACCCTGAATTACAATCCAACAAAAACAAAGACGTAGACAACTTTTCAGATATTGATGAGTGAAACTTTCAAAACTAAAAAATCTCAATGGAAACACAGTTTTGGAAAACAGTCGCTAAAAAGTTTATGCGCTAGGGTGAGGTGGTGTTTCAGTCGTATCGAAATTGTTCTTCGCTGAACTGCGATGGAATTGAGATTTTTTGAGTTTTTGCATTACACCAGTGCGTATACAGCTCAAAGTGCTTATTTTTGGGCATTGGCCTCTTTGGATAGCTGGTAAAGTGAGACCTTGAGATCTCCTCAGCGCGAGCCATCGGATTGTCTAAAACACAGCGACAGAGCGACAGCAGCAGTCCTGACTGCCCCATAAAGTTTTATCCTCTCCTAAAAAAAAGTGCTGCATGTCCTAAAGCGATTCTCAGCGGGGGTGCTGTCCGAGTAGCCGTGTTGATGTCTTTCGTCCTCTGTTGGTCCGTCTCCGTCACTAATCCTCGCCTGACCGGTTCTCTTTCCTCTGTCTCCCCACTTTGTCTTCCTCCTCTCGATCTTTCACTCCCCTCCAGCACCCTGCACTCTCCGCCTCCCCGCCACCTTTCAACACCTACATCCAGCCATTCTAACCAAACCTGAACCCCATCCCTCCACTATCTCTGTCTTATTTCTGTTTGCACATCCTCTCTCTCTCTCTCTCTCTCTCTCTCCATTACTCCCAACCTTAAACTATCAGTTCATCCGACACATTGCACTGGATTATTCTTCTCTCCACCCCGTCCCTCTGTTCCCTTTGCCTTCTTCTTCCTCCCCCCTCCCACGCCACCCCTATCTCTCCTTCTCACTCCTCTCTCTACTCCTGCAGACTCCGCGGGAATCTCCATTCACAGAGATCACATGACCATCAGCCCTATCGGTTCCCCGCCACCCCCGATGTCCTCGTACCGTCTCGCTCCATTTCCAGCGAAGTCTAGACCAGCCCGAGCAGCAGCACTCGCCGCACTGCGCGGCCCACGGGTCGGGTCGGAGCGCCATGCTGCATCGCTCCTATTCCACGCAGGTCTAGGCCCAGCGGACATTAGCCCCTCCCCCTCCACGCCCCACCGACTTCCTTCAATGCCGGGGAACCGATAGGAAAACTGTTTCAGACTTCTTTCTTCTTAAAATACTGTGAACAACCAGCGGGGAGTCACCCGTCTCTGCTGAGTGATTCATTTTTACGTTCTTTTGTATCAAATCAGTCGCAATGGATTTCTCCTGCTTTGACTTAAGAGATTTTTGTACCGCTAAGTTCACACCTGTGGAACAAGAGGCGGGATCCGACAAGCGGGAGTTTGGGGGAATGACCGCCGCCACATTGGACCAAAGACACTCGCTGCAGGCAATGTGCCGAACTCTGTTAAAAACATCTTTTTACCAAGCCACACACTCAAAGTACTCATAAGCTGCGTTTCCATTAACCATATGATTACTGTTTGACATTTCTGAAAAACACATTTTTTGATGAAAGCGGCTATTGAATCCTGGGGTGTACTTAGATTTGTCTATGACTATGTTAGCAATCAAACTTTTTCATAAGTGTATACCGTAAACATTTTTAATGATAAAGTCCCAGTTTAGGTTCTTAACTGTTTAACACGTGTTGGTGTTTCATCATGTAATTGCCTAAAGTCATATTTAGGCCATATTGAGAAATCTGCGTCATACTGACCTCTTTACCTTGCTACGTCAAAATACATTTGCTTAATGGAAACGTGCTAATTTTTTTTTAAAAAGTCGTTTTTCAAAATGTTTTGGCGCTAAAATGAGGTGGGGTTGTTTTTGGGTTCGTTAAAACTAGTTTCATTCGCAAAACTGCAAAATACTTTTTTCCGTATCTTACAAGTCATGATCAGCAACAGGATGTTATCTTTGGCTCAATCCACGACGAAGACAACGGGAAGTATTTGGAGTTGAGACATTGCAAACTCGTGGAGGTTTTCTTGACATTAGCGGAACATTGACAACGTTTTGTGCACATTTGCAGTGGAAACGCAGCTGTAAGCACACAGTTTTGTTTTGTTTTTTGTTTTTTTTTCTTTCTTCCTGCTCATCTCATCGAACACGCTGCTGACATTTGGGTGGGCCACTCTGCACTGCATGCAGTCCATCTCGAGCAAAGCACAGTCGGCAGAAACAACCGACAAAATCAGACAGCAGGAAAAAGCACAGAACCTTTCAGAACCTGTCTTCTTTAGAGCTTTTTTACTCTGAGATGGGTGAAATTTTCCAAATTCTAATGGAAAAAGCATCAGAGTTTCTGACCGCATCAATGTGTTGTTTTTTTTTTGCTGTTGTTGTTTCTACATGCTGTAAGAGATTCTTGTTCGGTCGTTGTTTCGCTGGATTTGGAACATTGTTTTCCCAGGGAAAAAAAAAAGAAGTATCTTTTCATTTTTCGGATCACCCCTGCAGTGTTGCTCTTCTGACTCATTCTGAAGACTTTATGTTCACTGCTCTGTATATAAGACGTAGACGCCATAAGCGCCACATGCGGTGAGATAGTTTTGCTGAATTTGATTTGCACACTCTGCTCCTTCGTCTCCCCTCCCAGACATGGTGCCATCATTGTGCTGTGAAAGGGTTCCCCCTGCTGGACAGCCTGTGCAGAAACACACTAAAAAACAAAGAAAAAAAAAAACAAACTTCTCAACATGTCATATTACAACCTTAAATGTATTTTATTAGGATTTTATTGATGATAGCCCAACACAATGCATCTCAAATTTTTCCTGAAAAAAAAATTAAAACCTAACTTTATACCTACCCCCTTTATTGTGACTGATTCAAATTAAATCCAGCGTAATCAGTTTCTTTACTAAGATTATAAGTGATTATCCAGTCCACCTGAATTAGCTCCAATCACTAACCAGAATTGAAAGAGGTTGACTAAATATCTGGCAGTGATATATATCGAAGCATATTCACGTTTAAAAATGGCCTAATCAAAGTCTAGACCAAAATTCTCTTCATAATTCCAAGCTGTTGAGAGCTGGTGGACTGCATTGTAAAACGCTCCACATGGCCACTGAAAGGTGGTTCTACAAAGTTCTGCCTTTCTTGGGGAGGCAAAAAGGAGAATAAATTCAAATGCGCGCCACACTTTTAAGATTTTCATTCAAGTGTTATTTTTCCCTCCACGTCACAAATCTGCATAACTTCGTTTTGGTCCATCATGTAAACTAACCAATAAAATGCATTTGTATTGGGAGGTTTGATAAAATGTTAAGAAGTTTAAGGGACGCCAACACTTTTTGGAACGTCTCTGCACTCTAAAGCACACAAACGCATCGCTTGGTGTTGCCGTGCCCGCACTCCTCTACACCCACTTTCTAACCCTGCATCTTCTTTGTATGATACTGTAAAAAGAGACATTTTTGTACTTTGCAGAATTTTTACTCATTTCACTTAATGTTCAAATTGGGTTAAGTCGTGTGGATTTTTAAAACTTATTCTGATGGAGAACGTGGATTCAGACTTTGCATCGCCAAACAGGTTGAGAAAAGTTTAAATGACTCGCCCTTCGTATCCAGCTGTAACTAACCAATGGGAGAGTCTCCTGGGAGTTTCTGTGGGATCACACTGTTGTGTTGCCCTGGGTAAATCTAAGTACACCCTGGCACGAGATTTAAAGTTTGTTTAAAAACAAAATAGTAATAACAATAATTGGGAAAAAAAAATGTTTTGAAACTGAAATTAAAGATTTGAAAAGTAGTTTTCGGTTTAAAACGTTTTTTTTTTTGTTTCAAATATTTTATTTCTGTTTTAAAATGAGGTTTTCGGTTTCAAATCTTATTTCAATTTGTCATTATTTTGAATGAACTTTATGGAAAGTTGTCCTATGGGATAATATGGCATATAACAAAGTCCTGTTAACGTATCGGGAGAGATTTTGACGCTAAAAGCGGTGATGCATGCTTGTGAATCCTGAGGATGTACTTAGATTTGTCTATGACTGTGTTAGCAAACAAATTTTCTTATTTTCATGACTGTAAACTGCAAACTTTTTCAGTTTTAAAGTCCCATTTTAGGTTACTGATCGAACACGTGTTTTTATTTCAGCGCTAACTTACGCGATGTCAGCCTCATTGCATAATTGCCGAAGTTATACTTAGGCCAAATTGAGATATCTGTGCAATATCGATCTCCTCACACTTCTCCATCACCTCAGCCTATCAGGACACTTGTTAGCGTCCAAATCAACTTTTTTTCAACTCGCATATTCATGTTTTCTCTCGTTTTCCAAAACCACTAAAACATGCCTTTGACAATTATGCTATGAAGTTAGCGGTGAGTACCGTGAACATTTCAACTTCACACATGATTTATTGGGAATGTAAATCTCTTCAGTATGAAGCAGCTGTAAGAATTCCTCAGTTAGAAGCAAAACATGGATCATTAGCTGTTTTTCCATTGGCCAAAGAATTGCACAATTTGACACATCAAAAATAAATTTGCTCAACGGAAACATGCCAGTGTTAAGCAGTTGTGGTTTTTGTGGCCTTTTTTTTTTTTTTTTTTTTTTTAAATGTCACATAATGTTTTTTACATGATCATTTATGACAGAAACTCCATGTGCGTTAACCTTAAAATTTTGTGAACTGGAATCACAAAAATAAAATAGCTTAATGGAAACACGACAATTTAAAAAAAAAAAAACCAACAAAAAAAACAACTTTTTCTTCTATTCGACGTTTTGAAGGTTGGATGAGGCAGAGTTTTTTGGGCCATATCAAAATTGGATTAATTTGCAAAGCTGTGATGGAAACACTTTTTTCACATCATACGAGTCACAGGATCAACAAGCAGACGTTGCCACTGGCACAAACCACGAAGAAGACGAGGACAGGAAGTAGTTGGGAGGATGGTGGTGCAGCAGTTTTTTTTAATCACTTATTGGTTGAACAGTTTTATTCACATGTGATTTTAACTGCATTTCTTATTTAATCGCAATTGAGAAATTGTGGAGGGGTCTACATTAGAGGAGTCTTGATAAAGTTTCATTTGTAATGGAAACACAGCTATTGCCTGTCAGCTGATGGTATTCACAACGCTCCCAGAAGCTGAAGCTCATGGAAAACAAAAGCTTTCTAAATCAGTGGTCTCTCTTTTCAGTCTTTTAACAGACAACCATCTACAAGACAAACTTTCCAGACTCTTTCCCTCTGCTGATATTTACCTGTTTGTCTGAGCCGAAATGAAAAACTAATCCTCCAAAGTCCAGATGTGAAGTTTGGTCAGATGTTTTCTCCCTCCGCCGTGTCTGTATTTTCTGTCCTTATTTTTCCTCTGCCACGCCCCCACTGACGCAGAAAAGCCTTAAAATAATCTCCATGGAGACGTGTAATAACTCTGGGTGGGTATACGTTCGGCGCCTCGAGTTCAGCGTGTGAGCAATTCCTCTGTCGATCTTCAGATGTGCCGTCGGTGTTCACCGTGGCGCCGCTAAAGAGGTTCAAACGGCGGCACGCCACAAGGCAAACGACCTTCACGAAGATGCAGATTTCTCTTTTTGTTCAGCTTGTCAGCTGCGCCGCTTCGCTTCCCCTGTAAAAACTCTTCGGCGAACTCGTTAGAAATCAAAGAACAAAACACGCCGAGGTTGACTGATATGTGAACAAAACACTCGTCTCCTCCAGATCCGCAGCTCTGAGGGACGGCCGCGTTTCCTTTGATCCCGTTGCTGCAAACATTCTGTTTTTGTAAGGATTTGTGTGAAGAGAAAAATAAACGGATATTGCAATAAGAGTCAGTCTGCGGAGTCTGTTGGCGATTTATGGACGGAGCTGCCTGCCTCTCCACACGGCATGGTGTGGGGTCATTATGCCTGCGTAGCTTTATAATGAGCGGAGACGTCAAGAAGTATTTGCTCCATTTCTTCTGCTTTTGTCCTTATCATCACAATTAAATGGTTTTGAACTGAAATATTTGAGCTTCTGACCCCAAAAATGACAAGAGGCTCGTGGCTGTTGGTTGAATTCACAACCAAGTCGATTAAACGACAGACACTTCGCAAACCAAACGCCTTCGTCTTCTGGTCGTTAGGGTTACGGTTCTCTGTCTTTTGATTGTAAAAAATGTCTTCAAAACCAAACAGCGAGACGCGAACGGCATCAGAATCATCGATTCCTGCTTTCAACCTGCTCTTGTCTGGTTTGGGAGAATTTAATATTGCACATGTGGGAGGATTTCACATCAGACATTTGGGAGGAGTTCACATGAGACATTTGGGAGGATTTCACATGATTTAACGTGAAACATTCAACACTGCCCACGTGGCAGTGTTGCGCATTTACTGAAGGAATCCACAAGATGGCGATGCACGTCATGTACAGGAAGTGGGCAGAGGCATTTCCCAGCTTCCCTTTCAACCTCCTGAAGCGGGAGGAACAATCAGATGGCGGCTGATGAGGCCTGCACCTGCGTAGGCTAATTGGCGAGGAAAAGATTCGTCCTTTTAATGTCACAGATTATTGGAGGAATTACACGCACATAAGTGGCCTTACAACCTTTATGCCGCATTCCTGATTTACACGGAGCACCTTTCTGACTAATTTTAGGAATTTATGTCTGTGGAACAACTTAACGGTTTAAGTAAATGCAAAGAGTACAGCTGTCTAACTGCAGCCGACTCAATTATTCGAGTTTATACCATGATGCACCTGCGGTGTTGTTCAAAAAAGATAAAAAAAACAACAACAAAAAAACTCCTTTCTGGTTTTAATTCCATCCTCTTTCTCGTCTCTGCGTCCCAGCCGTATCTGCGTGGGAGATTCCTGTTCGCTTCATTGTCAAACAGAACGCTTCTGGATTATTTCAGTCTAAATGTGAGAAGTTTGACCATCACGCAGCAAACGGAGCTGATGCTTTGCAGTGTTTTTGCCCACATTTTTATGACAGAAACAGTCAATTTCAGTGGAATTTTGTGAGACAGAACAGACTAGCGCATCATTTTGAAGTAGAGAGGAAATGAGTCATAGAATACGAGCCCAACATTTGGAAACACCTTTAGGCTTTTGTTCCCTTTTTTTTGGTAAAAGTAATGAAAACACATTTCGCATTTATTTACTGCATGATCAGACTTCATGCTTATGGATATGAAACATTTTTCTCGTTCTCTGAGCAGACACTGATGTTCTCAAACTATTAGTCGATGGATATTAAAGGGCCAGTACAAATGGCACAATTGAGTCATTGTGTTGACTTCATCAGTTTGTAAAAATGCTGGAGCTATCAAATAAGACTTAAAAGAAAATTCACTTTGTAAATTAACGCCTTAAAATTGAGCTTCTGTCTCTTTAAGAAACTCCTGCTCTTTCTGAAACTCCCCTTTCAGGAAATAATCAAAACATGGCTCTTCATTAACAATGTTTTTACCAGCGTTTCACTGAAAAGCAACTCCTATAATGAGCTCGGCTGACGTTCAGTGTTTGCTAATCACTGCTGGCTAGTCTGAAGGAGTTGAGTGAGGGAGCCGAGGGGAAGGGCTGCTCTGTGAGGCAGGATTTCATAGTAGCTTCACCAATCAAAGCAGAAAGCCAATGATCGTGTTCTCTTTTACTCAAACTTGAATATAATTCTCTGTATAATCTATAATTATAAGGACATTTTGAGCTGTTTTTATGAATAAAATGTACGTGACACCCCCTCATATGCCTTCATAGGTCATCTAATCAGCCACCTTACTCCATGCGTCATTTAATCTCAGTATGAATCCAGGTGTTCTGCGAGGGTCCCAGATGTTTACCAGAGGTCACTCGAGAACAAACAGTCATGGAGGAACTTAGCACAGATAAAGGTTTTGAGAAATTTCAACATCTGGTCAAGACTGAGACAGTAGCTTCCGTAACAAATGTGCTCCAATTTTTGTCTGTATTCCGTTAATGTCAAAAAATTTGAAATGATGTGAATTTTTTTTACCTATCACTTATTATTTGCAGAGATACTTTGACGTGTGCGTCGTTAAATTTTCTATCACATCTAAAGCTTTCAGATCTGGAGAGAACATGGCGTCCTGTCTGATCTGTGAATAACTGCTTTTCGGACATGTCACCTGGTAAGGAAAAGGTAAAATAAATAAAGAAGTGACTAAATGAAAACGTTTGATCCAGCACCGAATCCAGTGGATTTTGAATAGATGATGGAATTGGTCACAGCTGATGGTCAGAATGCTGGAGCTTGATGTTGGTGTGAATATAAATCTAGCTGAGAATCTGTTGAAAGGCCTGAAAATGACAGAATCTCTTCATACAGTCAGATTAAACTTGAGTTACTTTACAATGATGGTCTTACTTCCTTCTTCTTCATTGTTTAACCCAGACTTTGTCTCCTCAATCACTTTAGCTGGAGGTACTAAAAATCTATTTTGGATCATTTTGCTGCATAGGCTTGGTGACGATACTCTTTCTGGGGGCTTTTTTTTTTTCTCGTCTGTGGAGGCGCTGCACCAAGAACCACTGAAGGAAACACTGAGTGCAACTTCCTTCGTCACAAAACGGTCCGTTTTTAGTGGTTGCAGGATTTCTCTTTTGTCTTCGGCTAATGAACACAAGACATTTCTCCTGCTAGTCCTGGCGATACAGGGGTTTGTTTTGGTTGTATTAACCCAGAATGCCCGGCGCCACAGTCCATTTGGCGTTCACATATGCATTCTAACCACACCAGAGTTCACTATTAGCAGAGCCGATACCTAGGATTTGTCTTTGGCAGGAGACCACCAGCCATTTCTTCGGCTAGCGCTAGGCTAGCACATTTGTTTTGGTTGTGTTTACCCTGAAAGCCCAGTGCTATATTATGCTTCCTGCTTTTGAAGCGGTCGCCGGTGCAGTTGGCATTCAAACAGCGCCAGATTTCACCTCAAGAACCAAAACCAAGATTTTTAGGCAAACCTGAGATCGTTTTATTGGTCCGCATCAGAGTTCAGATCTTCCCAAATGAATTAGTTTGATTATAGCGGACTAAAGAGGCCTGGTGTGAATGCTCCCTAGAAAACAAACTTTTATGCAGTCAATCAAACTCCAAAACACTTGCAGCTTCAAACGTACATCTGACTTGTCAGAAGAAAAAAAAACAAAGTAATGCCACATCTTTCAGACTCTAATTTGCGAAACAAAACGTTGAACACACACTGATCATTTTCCTTCCACTGCCCCAACTACATTCACTGCATACGTTTTTGTCACAGGATACGACTTCACTGGGTGTGAATAGTTTTGCCAGCCATTGTGTGCCGCCATTTTGCTGCAGCCAGATTCAGCTGCGTTTTTCTGAGTGCGGAGCTACCAGGAAAAAGAGACATCTGCTTTGTCTGCAGCCAAGGACACATCCCTTGGAAAAAAAAAAAAAAATCACAAGTTTAATGAGCTGAAAATTTTCCATTACTGTCACTTAAAATTACGAAGAAGCTCCAACCAATAAAAGAAGAGATTTCTGCCTCTGGTTATTTTATATATATATATATATATATATATATATATATATATATATATATATATATATATATATATATATATATATATATATCACTTCTCTGCATGTAGAAATAATTGCGCTGTAGTCCAGCTAAAGCGCTGTGTGTCTTCTCTCGGCTGTGTCACAGTGTCAGATATCTCCTTCTAAAACTCACAACAAGGCATGAAACGTCTTCACTCCGAGCGCCGGCGTGATTTTTATGGAGAAGAAATGAAGCGGCGTTGTTCTGAATCTGAATCAGGTGAATATGGAGAGAGGGATTAAAGCACTGCGAGGCATTTTTCATTTTAAAATTGCTTCAGAGAGAGGGGCTGAGTGTGCCTCTACAAGCTGTTTCTAATACTCATATAATGAAGGGGAAAGAAACCGAAATGTCATTTTCTTCATTAAAATTGAACTACAGAATGAGTTTCATTATTTAATAGCCGGGCTGTCTGCCGCGCGCCGCGCTAGCACCAAAACTACAATTGCATCTCTTTTTACAATAATTATTTCAAGAGGATATTGATTTCCTTTGTGGTCGGTTCATTTTGAATCTTACATTATCTTAACCATGATATATGTGCTTGTTCCTGAGCGAGCGAGCTTTTGTACTCCTTCCCTTTTTGTCTCAGAGAAAGCAAAGACACCAAACAACACAAACAACAAAAACCCGTTGCTTCTCAGACTCAGTCCTGCCCCCCGCTCGCATGCAGGAGCACCAATCGGTTTTCCCTCGATGGGTCAAAGGTGAGGTGGAGCCGGCTGAGGGGCTCCACTGAGGAAGGTGCGCATGTCATCATCGCGGTTAAGTGGGCCGACGGCGGAGAGGCGAGCCGGATGAGTCATGGTGAAACAGGCAGAGGAAGGGATGTGTACCTGCATGTGTGTGTGTGTGCGTGCGTGTGTGTGTGTAAGAGGCAGAAAGATGCTGGCATTGAATTAGTATACCGTACACTATAAGCTACAGAGCAGATGCAGAGAAAACTTATTAGTTCTCTTGCTCCTGTTGTTGTTCTGGGTTTTCCTTTCATAATGAAACTAATGCACAGAGGCACTCAGGCTTCCACACATACAGAGGCCTGTCAAAGTATTCAGACCCCTCGTACTTTTTCGCATCTCGTTACAATTGTAACCTGCAGCGCACTTCATTGGAATATATAATAACTTTAATTATGGTCATACTTCTTTTATTTGTTTGGTTTTTGACCCAGCCTGTCTTCTCATCACTGTAGCTTGATGTTGCAAGAATCTATCATCTGGATCATCTGGTTGCAGACGCTTGAATAAGTTGGCTGTATGTCTGCACTTACTTTTTCTGGGTTTTTTTTTTTCTTTGCTCATGAGAAACCTGTTCACCCTCCTCACCTGTGGTGGCGCTCCACCAAGAGTCGCTGAAGGAAGAACAGAAAAACATCTGAAGAAGACACTGAGCGCAACTTCTGTCATCAACACGTGGAACTAAACATAGAGTGGCGTCAAATTTTAGCTGTTGTAGGATTTCTCTTTTTTTTTATTTATTTATTTATTTATTTTATAAAGATTGAGCCATTTAATCCAACAGTGGTAGACTAGCACGTTTGCTTCAGTTGTACTTTCCGCTTCCTGCTTTTGGAGTTGTCTCCAGTCCGCTTGCCGTTCACATCTGCATTTGAACCGCGCCAGAGCTCACCTCAATCAAACCGGGACCGAGGTTTGTAGGCAGAGCAGAGTTAGTTTTTTTAGGTCGGAAAAAAAAAAACTAACCCTACTATGCAAACAAAGTAGAGTTTGATTAAATCCTACCAAGCAGGGCTGGTGGGAATGAACCCTAACAAACCTCTGCTGTCTTCACAGAACAGCTGGATTTATATGTGCTGGATGACTTCTGAAGGCAAATATTTATCTAGGGGTAGCTAATCACAAAGACACTCTTTTTACATTTTTAATTGTAAGCAAAATTTTAAATGTATCTTTAGACACTGCTTTGAGTTGGTCCAAAATGTGAAAACCTACTAAAAAAAACCAAAAAACAAATTTTTGTGGTTGTAGCCGCCAGCCCTTTATTAATGTAGTTAAATCATAATTGTTCAGGCGGAACAACAGACCTCACACAATGAAATTAAACAAAAAACTGTGAGGTATCGATTTCATGTTCTGTGCAGAAGGTGTGAAATAAATTGAAAGCGTTAGTACGGCCGCTGGACACGGACAAGAACCCTAACTTACACGCTTCCACCCCACACATCCCACCTCCACCCTCCACCCCGACCAATCCCAAACACGACTAGCAATTACCGATGCCCTCTGAAAACTCGGGAGGATTCAATCAGGCAAAAGTTGAGCCTCATATCCAGCGGTGAGCAGAGGTTAATTAGTCTACTTGGCTTTAACCAAGCGTGCCGGATGCTGAAAGGTTGAGGGATAATGTTTGTTTAGATACATGGCTGCAGTGGCTGCAGATAATGTCTTCATTAAGTATTGATAGCCCCTCCACATCTGCAACCGTTTTTGTCCCCCCGCCGCCCATTCTGCCTTCTGGTTTTACACTCCTCCTCTACTTTACCCTCCTCTCTGTGTCCCCTCTCAACTCTCCCCCCACCCAACGCTTTCTCCAGATTCCTCTCTCTTTCTTCTTTTTCTCTTTTGCTTGAACATAAGCACTAGGTACACACCAAACACCCAATGCCTCCGCCCTCATCTTTCTCCCTCCACATACACACCACCAGCCCTTACACTACTTGCATTATCTTTCCCGGAAATTGCATTTCCAGCACAGCCAGGGCCCCATTATGAAGAGGGAGCAACATGCTGTAACCTTTTTAAAAAGCCATTAGTGATGCACCTGCCCCGCCCCCCTGCCTCTCCCACAACCACCCCCCCAAATGCCCCCCCCACACCAAAACCCCCACAAACCCCTTGCAGTTCATACGTACGCCTCACCACCCTCCCCATTCCCCTTTGCTTCACCCTTCCTGACCCCTCCCAGCTCTCATGGCGGCTGTAATGTTATTAGGCCGTTTGTGCCGGCTATTACTCGGCCGCCGCCCCCCCCCCCCGGAACCCCTTCACCGCCCCCAACTCGCAGATGCAGAGGGAACAGCGTGGAGCAAATGGGTGCAGCGATAAGTGTGCAGAGGGTGAGGTGTAAAGGAGGGTCCAGATTGAGGGGACGGACAGATGAAGAGCAGGATACAGACGCAAGCAGCCACAGACGCAGCAGAGAAAGAGAGAGGGAGACGGAGAGAGGCCAATCAATAATGGTAAACAATGAGGAGTCCGTCTCTCCATCCACTTCCCCTCCACTCCCCACTCTCCTTCTACCTCCGCTGGCCCTCTTATCCAAACACAAACTGTAAGGAAAACCCAAGAATCGCACATACGCACAAAAAAAAAAAAAGCAGACCGCCAATACGCAGCCAGGAGCTAGCCGGAGGGGCTCTATTGTCGCCGTGCGCACACGTTGTAGATGTGAGCCACACCGGCTGCATTATCGCGCTATTAGGATGCAGAGACGAGCCAAGGAGGGCCGTAAAAAAGAAAAAAGGAAAAAAGAGAGAGGAGCAAAAGTGCCAGGGAGCTCTGAGAGAAGCCAGGCACACACAGACAAACACAAAATCCAATTGCATTGGCAAGTTCCAGGAAGTGGATAGAAGGAGAGATAGAGGAGGAGGAGGAGGAGGGCGGAGGAAGGAAGGAAGGAAGGAAGGAAGGAAAGCTTCCCCTCTCGTATTCGCCTTCCTCCGCGCGGCTCAGAGTGGAGTCTGCAGCGGCTGTAGCTTAACTGTACCAAACGAGGCTGAAACAATACAAGCTGACGCTGTCAGCGGGATGGAGGTGCCGCACTAACACCGAGGCACCACCCAGAAATCCATAAAAACAGGAGCCCACTTATATATATATATATATATATATATATATATATATATATATATATATATATATATATATAAAATCTCACCATCATAAAATCCCTCACACACGCACACAAGGGATGTTCATTAAAGCAATTACCAGCAGCGCGTTGGTGCTTTTGCTCACTCCTCCGCAATGTCTCCTTAGTCTATATAGTGTCCCTTCCTTCTTAATGCGGCCGCATGCTTGGCAACGTTTGGACCGAACCTCACGAGACGCTGAAGTGGGGTTTAAATGATGGCTGGAGCTGGGAGGAAGGTTTGTAATCTGCCTCCTGTACACGTCCCCCGTGTTTTACTGGCAGCAGCACGGCTTGGTTCGCTCCACTGTAAGTCACCGAGGGCTGCTTCCTTCGCTGCCCATAAAGCTTATATTAACAACTGTAATCCCAAAGCTACTTGTGCGGCTGCTACTTTTTTTCCCCCCCTCTCCCTATTTATTATGGGATCTTTTTCTTGAATGTCTGCCAGTTTAATGCTTTATTCTCACCTCGTTCGTACCCACAGCCGATCCTGCAAGCCAAGAGACGTTTATAGCCCAAACAAGAGGATCTCTCTCTGATACACCGAGTGCTACCTGTGTAACACGTAAGAACAGCCAGAATGGAAACGAGAAGCGAAGCTCAAGCAGATGGGAGAGAAAGTTGGATCAACATAAAAACAGAAACCATGCTGGTCAGAGCAGCCAGTTGCAAACACCTCATTAGTAAGCACTAGGTTGCAGCATCATGAAGACCAAGCACCGCTACGAAAAACAAGATTGTCGAACGGCTGCAACAACAAGCTCCATTTTCTAGTTTGCCTCTAGATCTCATGGGAATGCAACAAACGTGGAAGAAGGTGATCCCAAATTTTGCTTGATGCAAAACAAAAACCGTTGCGTCGATAAAAAAGAAAGAACACTACCCATCACCCTGAAGATGAGGCGTTCAGGGGCCGAGAAGATGGAGAGCGCCTCTGGTGGTGGAGTAAGTTGGTCACAGACCTGGAGGATCCCTGTTCAAACCCTGCAGGCTTTGCTTCATCTGAAATTGCTCCAGCAGAAAGAGGATTCGAAAAGGACGATGTCAGTGTTCTCTGTGCTGTTCCAGAACTGTAATCTGTCTGTTGTTGTAGTTTGGCAATGGCAGTGGAGGAGGTGAATGACGTCATTCAGTCCGTGCTGGCCACGTTTCCAAATATTGATCGATTTAAAGTCGGAGCCAGAGAAATGTTTAGGATATTTTATTGATGGAAGAGATGTCCAGCTTGGCGCTACACTTTGCACAGTGGAGGAAAGTTGTTCACAGTGGCCACAACTTCACAGCGAGGCTTCCTTCATGGTCAATTTCGTGCATTACATACGTGACGACCAAACGTTACAGATTGGTTACAATCAGATCCAGTCGTTTAAAACTTTCAGAGTCGACTCCAACGTCAAGCAATTGTTTCTCATTTGCCTCGCGTCATATGACGATGTGTCGCACAAGGAGCCGGTATTTACCAAGCTGTCTTTGGTCATCTGGTGCTAGAAAACATCTGAAAGGTGCATGGAGTGGAGGAGGTTTCTGTGCAGCAAGTCCTGTGGAGGAAGGGAGAACCTATAAGGATTTGCTAGAGACATTTATAGCCCATATATAGAGGCAGGCAAAGACTTTGGTGGAGGTTCATTTTCCAACAGGACAACAACCGTAAACCTCTTGCCAGAGCGACATTTTAGCAATTTAGATAAAAGCCTGTTCATGCGTCACAATGGCTCCAAAGTCAAGACCTAATTCCATTTAAAAATCTCTTGGAATACATGAAAATTATCGTGCATAAGCACTTTCTCCTACTCTGTGGTTCTACAGAGAAGAACCACAGCGTAGAAGGGATTGGAAAAAAAAATGTATGCTTGACTTTTGTGATATTTGTAAAAACACATTGAAAACCATACAGCATTTTCCTTCCACTTTAAAATGACGTCATTTTATTTTTCTCCCTGTGGATTTTAGTTATTAGGAGTCAACTTATGGAGGGATGATTGGTTTCTTTAACATTAGAAACACTCTATAAGATGATTGATAATGCAATCAACCCGAAGAATCAAGAGTGTTGGAGCAGAGTCAAGCAGGAGCAGCTGCAATCAGGTAAGTGGTGAATGTAGGCGGTAACAGTTTGCAAGTAACCGAAAAGAAATGATGCTTTCTCCTCACTAGAGCGTTTATGAGCTTTGAACATCTACAGGTTAGTTGTAACCTGTTGGTGGGCTTTATAGTTCTTTAATACCTCAGGTGTTAAAGACCTGAGGCATTAGTCAAAATACTAGTCAGTATTTTGACTGTTTTCATAATCAAAATGACCCATACAACCAGCCTGTATCTCATCGCTCCTGAGCCCCTTTAGTTGTAGGTCCATAGCACAATGACACGTTAGGTTACGGCTGAACACAGTCCGTTGACTGGGGTACAGAAAATCGTCTCTGCTTGCGACGAGCACAAGATATTCAGTGCGTCATGTTTGTTTTGCCCGGTGAAAGTCCAACTGGCGGTGGAAACACTCCCCTCAATACACAGGATCAGAAAAGAGTGTACCAAACCACACTGAGCTCTCTCCTCGTCAAGTTTATTGGTGCATGTTTTACAAGATCTTAGAGACAGCTCATAAAACCTCAAACGTCCATTTTCTCTACAGAATTAAATGGTCACTACCAGCAAACAGCTGTAGTCTCCTTTGTTTCTGTAACGAACAAGCAACCCTCGACTCTTTAGATAGGCTGTGCTAAGTTAGCAGGATACCAGCTACTGAAGTCAAGAAGCTTAGTACAGCAACGACGATAAGTCCTCATCAGTCTATAGATTTATAAACCTCTCTTATCCCAAGCCTCGGGTAGCTGACCACTGTCCTAAAAGCAATGCGTTGGTTCTCAGCTGCATTGCTGAAATACTTTCAAGTATTTCCTTCATTAGTGTTAGAGACAGAACAGGGTCATGTGTACAATAATTACGGTGCTGCTCTGGTTTTATAGTTAAGATATAGGTGAGCAGAAAGGCAAAGCCCCCGATATACCAATCCGTCTATAGTCCAAACTTTACCTTGGTGCCTGATTTTGAAAGTTCTCCCTTGCACATGCCAGGGGAGGAGCAGACCATATGGCCAGAACAGGAAGCTGTACAGTATATCCTGTGTGGCCTAAGGATGCTTTGGGATCCTCAAGATTGAGCATAAAACACTTCTGCCATAAACCCACCCGTCTCTAGGCTGCTTTAGGCTATTCATAAATCTCTAATCGACCCAGCCATGTCTCGCACGCAAGCTTTCTAAAATCAAGGGCCCAAAGCTGCCCTAGAGTGGAACATATTGTTAATATAGAGTTTAATACATAAAATGTGTCCTAAAGGGCTTCACACATCAGTGGTGTGTGATGCCTTATCCAGTATGTTCTGTTTTCAGGCATTGCTACAGATGAAACTACCCGTGGCTGAAATCCAGTAAGCGGTTCTGTTTCACCACGCTTCACAGCAACCCGTCCAATGTGTGTTAATGGCAAGAAATGACATCCATCAAACGAAGCACCGTCCCCATTTTTTACTTAAATCCATCAGGTAGTTGTTTCTCATTGCTGCATCATAACCTCAAGCCACAAGGCCGGCTAATCTTTATGGAGGTCAGAGGTCACTTGGCTGGGACTGCACTGCTTGGCTGCTCAGAGGCATAATGGTAGACATTCGACTTCAAACCTCCAACTCAACTTAATCCATAGAGTTCAAAACGAGCTGTTTGGGGGGGGGGGAAGACTTGGGTTTCCATCTGCAGCTCAATCTTAAAGAGGCAGAAGACGAAGGATGGATGATAGAAGA
Organism: Poeciliopsis gracilis; assembly: GCA_911649635.1. Classification (NCBI taxonomy): domain Eukaryota; kingdom Metazoa; phylum Chordata; class Actinopteri; order Cyprinodontiformes; family Poeciliidae; genus Poeciliopsis; species Poeciliopsis gracilis. The sequence continues at coordinate 1,013,189 of CAJVRI010001002.1, forward strand.
CGGATCCAGAATTTGTTGTGCAGATCTGCAGCCTGTGCTACTGATCCCCCAAGACTCAACTTGAGGAAACCACCTGACTGAGACACGGGGGGCTCTGGAACAACGATGTACATTTTAACATGTTCCGGCTTCGGCAGGTTTTGCCATGATTCCTCTTTTAGCTCATGTAAAGACCTAACCAGTTTTTGTGCTTTGGCCAAATCATTTCTTCAATGCATTCCTTTCTATTCGGGATCCAGTTGGAAAAAGAGGGCGCCTCTGGTTCCTCATTTAGGATCTTTTTTTGGTCCAAGACAGTATCACATACACCTTGACTAGCTCTCTGTAAGAAAGTGGAAAGTGTGTTGCAGAAACTGGTAAGGCGCACTGAGATAATATATACTGTGGAACATAGTAAATCCACAGCCTGGGGTCATTTTTTTTTTTCTGCTCTCGATTCCATACAGGCTCTCCATACAGACCTTTTCCTAAAACTAACTTTCGCCAGACAAAGACGTGCCCGTTCTCTATAGATTTTCCTTGAGTTATTAATGATATTTAAATCACGCCTCCGTCTTTTATGCCGAACGCTCCTCTTCCCCTTCTCCGCTTTGCTCACAAGCTAACGCTAACCTCACCCTCTCCTCTGCTCTCGCCTCTCTTCTCTCCAGACACTGACACCAAATCCCACAACAGACGCCCTGCTGATCGATACCATGACATCATCAGGCATGGACATCATCAGTGGGGCTGTGGGCGAGGTGCTGACCTGAAGCGCACACACACACACACACACACAGACCGCACGCACACACACGCGCATTCTCACAAATAACACTTGTACCGGAGGGACCCAGCCAGGCTGAGCTACCTCACATCTTTTCTCAGCATGTATAATCCATGCGCTGCCTGCCTGCCACATCCACACTGCCTCTGCTGTAGTAAATCTGACCGTTGACAGGCTCAGGACCTTTTTCACACTCGCACATCAACACATGGACACAATGCCCATAAGACAATGGAGACATTTCTCCTGAGCGAGGCGTTGAGAGAGAGAGAGAGAGAGAGAGAGAGAGGGCCAGGCTGATAGGTGCAGGCACCGTCGAGACAAGAGAGCGCGTCAGAGTCTGAGACTCCAGCTGTCATATTTGCTCATTCTGACTTACCAGGATGAATGAAATGCAGGTAGCATAATCTAATTGTGTTTAATCATGCTTCGAATGCCGCTGTACGCTCGGCCCATCTGTGAACAAAGGCCTTTCAGCCCACCAGACCGACCAACCGACTGGCAGACTGGCTGACTGACTGACTGACTGACTGACTGGCTGACTGACTGACTGACTGACTGACTGGCTGACTGACTGACTGACTGACTGACTGACTGGCAGACTGGCAGAGCTGCATATTGTCCGACCAGGCCTGAACAATACTCGCGCCACACTTTTATGTCAGCGCTGCTTGTCTGGAGCTGTCAGCGAACCCCACAGGCGGCTGCGAGGCTCCGGTCCGAAGGCGGACGGCTGGGATCAAAGAGCCGAGGAGGAGTCAATATCCATAAAACTGCAAAACACCTCCCAGTCCGCACCGAGACAGCTGCAAATGGGAAAATCGCTCAGTGTTTACGGCTGTTGCCTCCGCGCCGCGTTTTGGCCGCGGCAGACAGACGGACGGACTGATAAAGGCAGACAGGAAGGATTGTGGGTGGGAGGAAGATGACGAATCCCCCGTCGCAGAGAAACATCTGGAAAATGTTGCCGATGCAACGTGAAAATGCCCGTCGCCTTAAGACGCCTCTGGTTGCGTGTTGAATGATGGATTGTAGAGAATTTAGAGAAAGAGGCAGCATTCCCCAAACCGTGACACCTGACTAATAACATCAGATCAATGCATCTCTGGTCGAATGAAAGACTCCATGTGACGTCAAGCAGCCACTCTGGCTGTGACAAAAAAAACGCTTAGTGTGACCTCCAGCTTTCCAACGCAGTAATAAAATACCGATTAGCAAACACATCTTAAAGGCTACAGAAGCATTTAAAGGATGTTTCAAATACAGATGAAAAAACACAAAATCCTTCAACAACTGGTTGTCGTCTTCGCTCCGGTTATTTTATCATCTTTCTCACGACATTTAGGTCAAGAAATAAAAAGGGAATTATGTAAAACATTGCGGCGAGCCAAACGCTACACAACATGTTTGGCATGTATGTGATGTTTGATAAGTTGCGTGACAAATTTGGAGCTCCAAAGAGACTCTTCTTCCTTCCTTCTTTTCAAAGAGAAAATTTCAAAGTCGTTCACGATGCAATTTTCCAGAAGACGTATCCAGACATGCGATGTAGCATAATGTAAGAAAAAAAAAAGAAAAGGGCACGGACGAAGAAATCACGCCACACGTTAAATCACAGCGATGATTACCTTCTCATCACTTTTTTTTTTTCCCCCACCCTCGTCCCCTTCGAGGAGTTCCTGCTTCCTTAACAATGTAATCTTAAAATAGTCACAGTGAAGTCATTTGAATATACTTGGACTATAATTTATTTCTACAGCCACCCCGAACAAAATGTCATACTGTGTTTTTAAAAGCCCTTTCGCTACTTGCAGGGGAAAAAAGGAATTGCTTGATGTAATATTCATTCATTTTCAAAGCTATTTACAGTGAACAAAATATAAAGTGTACCGCGGCTCGCTAGAAATTGGATTCAAATACGTTCCTGCCGACCGGGGAATGTATTCATTACATTTCTGTGTCCGTCGTGTTTCCCGGGCCACATTTTGACTCGTCTGAGAGCCAGGTGTCACTCGGACTTGGCGGACAGCGTCCGTGTCGAGTGTTTGCCTGTCACATCTTCGGTTTCGATTGGATGAGCTTCCGCTTCAGTACTGAAATCGCCGGTCATGGCGACGGACGCTGACTGGATTCCAAACACCAGCAATGCGGCAATAAGTGATTGGCTTTACTGTGGTGAGTAAGCTGACGAGGAAGCATCACGACCCGTTAACCACGTACAACTTAGCGAAAACGTGAAATGCGTTCGATTTACATGAATCGCAGTAACCGCCACAATCAAATTCGGCTAGCAAGATCTTCGCCTCTGGAAATGGAGACAATGCCACTTCAGTTTAAAACAAAAAAATAGAAACATTCCAGTAAAAAAATAGCAAAACAAAAAAGCCCAACTAGAGTCAGAAGTCATTTTAATTGCGTTTTCCTCATTTACGACGTCGATGTCCCATGTGAGAATGGAAAGTCCTGACAGTCAGTCGGGGTGACACTGATTAGGACGAGCGGACCTTCGCTTTGGCTGCCTCGGTGTGCGGGACGAGTCGTGCTCGGAGCGCCCGGTCAGACTGGACGAACCTCTCACCCGCTGCCTGCTGCCGTTCCAGATGAGGCCAAGCATCAGCAGCGCAGAAACAAGCAGCAGGGGAGAATCGCACCTCTCCACCGACTCGACTCCAAGAGCTCCCCATGTGTCTCAGCATCTACAGTGGGGTGTAATGTATGTTGTCTTTGATTTAATCTCCCGTGTCACTCAAGGCCCGGGGCAGATTTCTATTCTGATGCTTCTTCTCCGTTTTCCCATCCTGCTCCTGCTTCCTGCCGTCCCGCAGTCTGGCTGTTCAGAGAGGGAAGATGCAACCTTATTATTTTGCTGTGTTGTTGTTGTTGCTTAAAGGTCGCATGTGATGTGTCGCAACACCAGGTTTAATCAGACGTGGACAATTTAAGTGTCTTTTCTCCGTTTCAGCCCAAGCAGCCTCAAAGGGACGCCGGGTCAGTCAATGGAAATTCTCAGTCTTGAAATGTATTGTGTGGGAATACATGTTAAAGGTTTTCCCACATTGCTAATCTGGATGTTCAGTGATTGGCGCCAACTTTGGAAATTGATTATTGGCTGCGTTTCATGGATACGCTCCAATTTTGAACTCACTTTTTTTTTTTGATGAAACGTTTTTGCTCTCGGGCCCTGCGGTTACTTCAGCCATATTGAAATTAATGTATTTTCCGAGACAGAATTGGAAACACGATTTTTGCATCACATGAGTCATGATCAACAACTGGATGTCTCTAGTGGATGAAACTATAGAGAAGAGGAAGAACAAAAAAAAGCACCCACCTTTCTCATTTGAACATATAATAGAGAACACTCCCAGCAGTATTATGTGTTTTCCACCCATATATTATCATTTTATAGCACAATCAAGTAACTATGTTACCTCAAGTTGTTGTTGTGGACTTCATAATTCAACATCTTGAAATTGGGCCTTTGTCTCTTTAAGAAACTCTTGCTCTTTCTGAAACTCCGCCTTCAAGCAGTAATCTGAACATGGCTCGTCTATTACTCCTTTAAGTACGTTTTTGCCCCGCATTTAACTGAGAAGCAGCTCCTATAATGACCTCAGAAGATGCCCAGTTTCACCAGCTGCTTGCTAATTGCTGCTGGCTAGTCTGAAGGAGCCGAGTGGAGGAGCGGCAGAGGAGGGGCGCTCTGCGAGGCGGCATCTCGGAATCTTGGAAAATGCAGCTCCGAAGAGGAGCCACGTCGTTGAAGAGACGGAGAGATCCATGCAGGCGTTTTGCACGAACTGAATGGTTGCCATGGAAATTAAAGGATTTCTCAAACACGCATGAAAGAATCAAGGCAACACTCCAGGTATGTTTTTGATGCGGGAAGAACATTAGACCGTGACGTAAATCTCCAAAAAAGTTCATTTTACATAATACTGACATAAAACTTCATATTTATAATTATTTTAAATTCATTTTGAATCCCAAGCATAAAACCTCCACCTTTCTCATTTGAAAATATATTAGGGAACTGATCGATATGTGAACACTGATCGATATGTGGATGGTGCAGCACAGAGTTGGCTGCTACAGGTGCAGCCCGTTGCATGAATGTGTGTATCTGGAGCCAACTGAGCCTGGCTTTCCGTCCCTGTGACCCCCCCCCCCCACCCACAAACCCACCCACCCACCGCTGCGGTGCAACCAAACCCGACCCCCAACCCCCTATTGCCCCCCAAACTCCCTTTTCCCTAGCAGGTGGCGCCACTGGCAGAGGGGCAGAGAGAGGGGGCTTTGATTGCTGAGCCACTGGGCTCAGTGCATATTCAAACCGGGGCCTTTTGTTTGTGTTGCGGCGAGGCCCGAGTCAGACTTACATGCCGAGAATACAAATCAGACCTTTGACAGGAGCAGTTAACCTGCCGCTAAATATAGCTGCCCCGGGTCAGAGAGAGGGATGAGGGAGTGCTGGCGAGAGGACGGTGGGGTGGGGGCGGGGGGTGTGGGGGGCTCTGGGTGCAGGCAAACAAAGGAGATGAGATATACCATATTCTGCACTAGAGCGAATACAGTGGCTAGAAGTACACACACACACACACACACACACACACACACACACACACACACACACACACACACACACACACACACACACGTCTGCAGAGAAGTGTGCTAACATCTGCAAAGATAGCTCTATGTGTATATATATGTACATATATATATATATATATATATATATATATATATATATATATATATATATATATATATAAAGATGTGGAGAGATTTACAGTGGGTATCACAGTGGGGAGAGTGGCAAATGAAAGATAGGGAGAGTCTGTTTAATAAAGCAGCAATCTTGAGGGAGCCGGGGCGAGGGAGAAAGAGGAGAGGGAATGAGAAATGTGCTCATACCGCGGGGATCTGAGCAGACTGCAAAAGAGGGAGGGAGAGAGAGACAGAGGCAAGACAGAGAGGAGAAATTAGGGAAGCAAAGAGCAAAAATAAAAATAATAAAAACCCAAGAAGAAGAAAAAAACAAGAGAAACAGCAGCGGCCAGCGACGGGACGGAGGCGGGTTTTACAACTCGGCCGTCCTGTCCGAGCTCTTCCCACGGTCTGTAACAACTTCAGGTAGAGACGCCAAAAAGGTGACCTCAGAACCTGGGAGTTGACAAAAGAAGCCCCCAATTCCACTTGGCTTGCCCACACTGTATGCATATTGACATTTTTTTTCCGTTTTTTTTTTTTTTTTTTTTTTTTATGATTGACAGGCAGCTTGCAGCAGCGTTATGTAATACTGAAGCTGCAGAGGTAAAGACGGTCAGGTTTGACCATGTGTATCGGTATGTGTGTGTGTGTGTGTGCGTGCGTGTGTGTTTTCCACCCTGTCCTTACAAAGCAGTTGTAAAAATCCTGCCTCCTGATACCCTGTGACAAATAGTAAAAGCGTGATAAATGGCGGTGCAGTCCGGCGACGCGGCTGCGCTGAGGCTTTACGGCGCCGCGGGAAAGTTTTCGTACCCTTTAAACGCTGGAAACCGTAAAACGTCGATGCTTTTTAGGGGGATTTTATGTGACCGGCTGACACAAAAGTAGTTCATAACTGTGAAGAGTGAGGAAAATGATAGATGGTGAGGGTTTTTATTGTTTTTTATTTTTATTTTTTTCAAATAGAAAACTGAAAAGTGCAGCATAAATTTGTTTCCAGCCTCTTCGAGGAATAACTGCACCGTGTTTATGGTCAATGTCCGGGCGGAAGGGAGCCTCTACCACAATCTTAAAGGGACAGCGTTGTGTATTTTCCAGGCATGAGTGGCATCTTATAGCACAGTCCAATAACTATATGATACCTTCAGTAAACATGACATGAAGGCAATTTAATGGCTTAAATTCGACTTCCGTCTCTTTAAGAAACTCCTGCCATTTCCATCTTCGCTACTATGCCTTCAACAACATTTAACAGCATTACACAAGCTGCTTCTTAGCTCGAATAATGAGCTCAGCAGATGTGCAGCTCCACCTGGTGTTTGCTAATTGGTGCGGGCTAGTCTGAAGGAGCACAGTGGGGGAGTGGCAGAGGAGGGGCGCTCTGCAAACTCCCAAGGAGGAACAGCAGCTGCAGTATGGAAAAGGCAGCACTCGGTGAGAGCACATGTTTGGGCACCCCTGACTGGTTGCCGTGGGAGATTACCGGATTTCTGAAACATGCAAGAAAAAAAAAAATCTAGGCAACATTCCAGGTTTGTTTTTGATGAGGGGAATAACATATTAGCACAATGTAAAGCTCGAAGAGGTTGATTTTAGATGAAACTGCCCATTTAAGCAGCTAAATTTTTGTAACGCATCACATTGATCCCAGCGTTTCTGCGAGGCGCCGCACTTCCAGCAGCAACAGCAGCACTTCCCCTCCCTCCCGTCTCACTTCCACTCCCACTTCCACTCCCCTGGAAGTACACTTACACCTCTGCTCTCGCGGCTGCCCTGGGAGCTGAGCTGTGTAATCCCTCGGCGGATAAGGCGAGGTTTGGTGGAGATTTGGGAAGCGCAGATCCCGCTGAAGCTGCCGGTCTGCTTGCTGGGGGGAAAATTCAATGGCTGGAAATCCCATGGGATTGGATTAGGACGGATACGGAGCCAGTCACCGAGAAGTCGCTGTCAGGGAGCCGCCATGCACACTGAGGGCCACTGTACACACACACACACACACACACACACACACACACACATGCACGTGCGTGCGCGCACACACACACACACACACACTAAAACTCAAACAATCAACCTTGTCATATTATCATGATTGTCAGCGCTCTCAGTTGATGGTTGTAATAACCATAACATGTAAGATGAAGGATTAAATCTGATTTAGACTGCATGGCAAAAGTATTCACACCCTTTAAGCTTTTTTTTTTTTTTTTTTTTTTTTTGTCTTATTAACAAAGAAGTTTTTTGTTTTTTTTTTTCCAAAACGAGAAGGGGGAAAGAAAAAGGATTTTGTTAGAATGTTATGTTACCTTTGGAGGAGCTGCGAGAAGGCAGAAGAGCTCAAGCTTTTCACAGCTTCATACCGTATGACGTACAAGAAGGAAACATTTCTTTTACAAAAGTTACGTATTGCTGCTTTGACTCTTTTGTGAGAAATGCCAAAAACTGCCTCAGGCGAGTGTAAAGACTCAGCAACGTTCAGGAAGTTGGTTTGAATTTCGCCGTTTTCCATCGACATCTTCTAACGTGATCCTTCAAAACGCTGATGGAAACACGGATAACGTGAAATCCTGAAGGAAAACTTGCAAGGCTCTGGGTGGATGCTCACCCGCACACAGCCAGCAGAGCTGCAGCATCCACAGCAGATTCCTGTGCTGAAGACACACAGGAATCCGTCTATTTCACGTTCAAGTTCTCGATATTTGCGTTTGCGGCGCCACAGAACGCCTGGCGCCTGAACACCGCAAGGCCCTCCATCCGAAATAAAACGCACCGGCAATCAAGTTCTGCCTCGCAAAGAGCGGCTCGAAATTTGCGGAATTTATCATTTCACCTCCTACAAACTCGGAACACAAAGGAGAGAAAGAGGAAGACCTTCACCTGCAACAGCTGCTCCCACCGCGCGCCTCTCATGAAAAACACTTTATTTATTTTTTAAGAAATAACATTTTTTAAAAGAGGGGGAGGAAAGAGGAGAGAGATGAAACCCCCCCCCACCCCCGCCCAAAAAAATAAATCAGGATTTCTTTTCTTTCCTTTTTCTTGGAGGCGGCCTCCGGAGTTAATCAGAGAGAATGTCGATCATGCGGGGCTAGAATTTAAATGCAGGACCATCTGTAATTGTGAAAAGTTAATTAGCCCGACGCGCAACGCGGTCATGTTCGGGGCAGGCGGCTCCAAAGCGGAGCCCTCCGCGCAGGGCAGCCTGCCACCGCCTAATGAGTGTCTCCCGGTGCGCAGGTTTATCATCGGAGCACTTTTGGTGAAGGTTACATTTGAATAATTTCCAAGCCTCGGTTAGAGACATTGTTTAATGTGCGCATTGTATCCTAATGGAATTAAGACCAGACGACAAAGACGGAGGAACGCTGACGGTACACACGTCCTGGTTGTGGGGGGAACCTCGAGTCCATTGAAGCTTTGTTTAATATCAGTGCCTGCATCATATATATCTATATATAAACCCTAACCCTAAACACATTTAAAAAGCTACTTTGAACTGTTTCGATGTGCATCATAAATCAGCGTCTTAATAAATGTATCAATCTCTCTCTAAGGGATAAATTATTTCCCTTCCCGTTGAATTAAGATGTATTTACTATTACTTCATTGATTAAACCATCCAGATCTACTAATCAACATGATTAAGGAATTTAATTAAATCACACTAAGGTCTACTTCCTAATAATTTAATTTGGAGAGAAAAAAAAAAAGAAGAAAGAAAGAAAGAAAGACAACGAGATGAAGCGGAAGACGGCGGCGACCTCTGAGCGTCCGCCGTGTCGTCTGTCGCCGACTGTGAAAAGGTTTCGCCTGAAAGAGCCGCTGCGGCTTCGACGTCTCTGAAACGTGACGTTTGTGGGGGAGAGCAAAAGCCGGGGGCAGAGAGAGAGAGAGAGAGAGAGAGAGAGAGAGAGAGAGAGAGAGAGAGAGAGGAACTCGATCCACCGGGTTCGTCACGCTTGGAACGGCCGACGCGGACAGAAACGCGGTGCCGCTGCATCCTGGGCGCACAAAGTAGCGCCGCCGCGGATCCTTCCCCCCCGGCAGCCGGCAGACTCTGAATCCAACTCGTTGTATTTACACAGTTTCAGCTTTTGCGCTCTTGTTATTTGGACTTTTTTATTCTTACACTATTTTAAATATTGTTATTTTTAAAATTCACAAATAAATAAATTTGCAAAAATCAATTTGGTGTTATTCATGGTTATATACTCTTTTTTCTTCTTCTATTTGCTGCTTGTACAGCGGAACGTCTCCTCTGTGGGTCGACAAAGAACATTTCGGTTCTATTCTAGAACAAAACAATGTTTATGAATCTGGCAAAACCGTCACACCTGCCTCTGACGTATCCGGGAGACACTTTTCCCACGGCTTTTTGTGTCCCTCTGTCTGGTTCTGGGAACTAACCTGACAAGGACAGAGTCGTCATGAGGGCCCCGGCAGCCAATGGGAGGCAAAGAGCCAAGCTCTCGCGGAGTGGAACACGGTTTCCTGACATTTTCTTTCACATTCATTAGGCGAAACACAGACAATGTCTCAAGTCATGAAGTGTTTCCTTTCCTTGCCTATCCTCACTTTATCCTTCCTCCCTTCCTTGTGGCCTAACTCCAGTCTTCCTTTGTCCCATCGCTTCCTCTCGTTCACGCCTTCTTTCCTTTTTTGCTTCCTTCTTTCCTTACTTTGTGTCCTTCCTTCTCGTCTTCTTGATGCCTATGCTTCCTTCTTTCCTCCCTTCCTTCCTTGTTCCCAGTCTCCTTTGTTTCTGTCCTTTATTTCTTTTGTTCTGTCTTTAACCATTCCTCGTGTCTTTCTTTTCCCCTTCCTTTCGTTTTTCTTCTTCCCGTCTTTCTTTCTTTCCTTCCCGTTTTTCTTTCATTCTTTCAACGTTGCTTTTTTCCTTCCCTCCTCCCCCCTTTCCTCTCCTCTCCTCTCTCATTGTGTCAGTTCTTCATCCCTCCCTCCCTTTGTACACTTTACGAATCTCATCCGACTACATTTGTGTCTTCAGTCTGTTGAATCGACAGAAACGTTCGGAAATGGAACCGAACCGGGTTCTGCTGATTCTCCCTCTGATTCTCCGGGATGTTTGTCTCCAGCCCCCCCCCCCCCACACACACACACACACACCCTCCACCCGCCCCCCGTTTTGTCAGCTCGTGTCACAAGCGAATGACTTCACTTATCTACTATTATTATTACTATTACTACAATATGAGACCAACGCCCAGAAGCTGAGCCAGTGTCTGAACTGTCTCCACATCCTGATCAGTGCGCATCCCCTCCACCGAGAGAGAGAGAGAGAGAGAGAGAGAGAGAGAGAGGAGAGAAGGGAGGGGGGAGGGAGGCTTCATCCATTTCTCCTCCGTGCCGCCGCCGCGCCCCTTTGACCACGCTTGATTCGCAACAATGGGAGGACAGAGAGAGAGAGAGAGAGAGAGAGAGAGAGAGAGAGAGAGGTGTGATCGCAGTAGCAGAGCCAGAGGATCTAAAGGGTGGAGTGTACATCTAACCTCTCTGATTTTTTTTTTAACTATTCCTATTGTTATCCCTTCACTTTGTCTTTAATCGCAAGGGAAAAGAGCAGGCTCTTTTTCTCTTTTCTTTTCTCTCTTTTTTTCTGAGGATGGAAAGCAAAAAGAGAGAGAGAGAGAGAGAGAGAGTTAGAGGGGGGCGTTTCCCCTCTTTTCCTCTCTCTCTCTCTCTCTCTCTCTCTCCCTCTCTTTTCCTCTGTTCAGTGTGATTTCCAGATATTGCCAACACGCAGCCGTCGACTTGAGTTGCGCGGAGAGGAACTGACAGACTTCCACCAACAATGGGGGGTGAGTATGGACCGAGTCCTCCAGAGATGAAGATGCTGCTGCTGCTGCTGCTGCTGATGCTGCTGCTGCTGAGGATGAGGATGATGATGGGGATGGTGGCGATGATGGTGAAGATGATGATGATGATGCTTCACGCTGCCGTTCTGACCGCAGTCCGTTTGACTTGACTGCTGTGGAACAAAAATGAATCCACAGGCACTAAGCGTGGGGCCAATATGGCTCCAGCGCAGCGCAGCGCAGCGCAGCGCGCCGCGGTCAGCCGTCAGTCCTGTCATCACGCGGATGACTTTATTCAAACGCTGGATCATCGCTGGTGGAGGACAAATAATAATAATAATAATACTAATAATAATAATAATAATCCAGCGCCAGAATCGAGTCAGATGACCGGTGTCATGGCGAAGCCTTCCTCTTCCTCTTCCTCTTCTTCTTCTTCTTTTTTTTCCTCCCGTACTGTTTTCCAACTTGTCCCCCAGCCGCCCCGCTCCCCCTCCCCGCCCTCCGCCGCCTCCCGTCCAGACTTTCTGCCGGATGCAAAGAGTTGGACGCTTGTTGCTGCTCGACGTTTTTTTTTTTTTTTTTCGCAGCGGCTCGTGCGCTCGCGCTGCGGATGGGAGTGACTTCAGAGTTTCAATAGTCGGTTTACAATATATATATATATATATATATATATATATATATATATATATATATATATATATATATATATAAAGAGAGAGAGTGGCACTGTGGCTGTTTTGGACGGCGTTGAATTTATTTCTGAATTTACTAGACTTTTTAATACCTGAACATTTTCGGTTCCGGTTCGTCGGTCTCAGTCCAACGACCGTCTGGAACATGTGACACGTAACAGAATGCAATAGATCGCCTTCATTTCCGATCAGTTCCTGTGATTTGCTGACTAAACCTCATTCATTTCGCTTCATAAATTCCTCCGCTGAGATTCTCTCGGTTGCAAAGAGGAACAAAAGACGCGACTGTCGCAGAATTAATACGCTGTTTTGGTGTTTTTTGTGTTTGTTTTTTTTTTTTTCTTTTCCCTTTAACATCTATCGGTACAACGTGGCATGTCGGCGTTTCCCTGACAACCGGAGGCGAGACGTGTCGCTCGTCGCCAACGGCCGCTTTGTGGTCAAGAAGCTCCGCTTCTTGAAATAGACTTTAGAACCAAAAGAGAAAGAGAAATAGAAAAGAAAGAAAGACAGATTCAGAGTTTGGTCACACACTTTCAAAGAAACAATTATTAAATATTAACTATCAAATAACATCAAGCAGATTTGTATTTTTTTATTGCACCTAAATTCCTTTTAAACTGCTTGAGAGATTTATGTTTATTTATTTTTTTTTTCCCATTAGCTTGATTCAGTCTTTAGCCATTAGCTGTTAGCAATTAGCTCGTGCCTGTTTTGGTTGCAACGTGTCGCCATGGCAACAGTTCCAAAGCATCACCGAAAACTTGCGCTTGATGGAGATGTTAAAGGTTTGGGTAGCTTAGCAACAGGGCTGGCGCTTCCTGTCCAACATGCTAGCTAGCTGAGCTTCTTACCTCCGAGGCGGTCGTTGCCATGAGAACGGCGCGCCTTCGCCGCGGTTGTCATGGGGAAGTGGTTTTCCACGTCAAACTGGATCAGCAAGTTCAGCTGGAGAAAAATGTTTCAAACTTTGAGATCAGTGGGAACAAAACTGTTGCTCTTGGTTTCTGCAGCTTGTCAGTGTGGAACACTGCAGTCCTACAGTAAGATAAGGTTTGATTTATTTATTTAGTTAATTGCTTTGTTTTATTTTTATAATCAAACATTGATGTGGCACCAGATCCATCTGCTTGTGGACGTCCAGTCAGGCTCTGCAGGCCTTCCTCTGCCATTCCCTCTCATGTCCTTTAGCAGAAGTTTCAATCTGCTTTTCTTTTTCCTTCTTCTTCTTCTTCTTCTTCTTCTTTTTTTTTTTTTTCTTCTTTTCCCAGAAATGTAAACACGGCCTTTTTAAGCCGACCCGTTTCTAAAGCAGCGGCCCGGCGGGCGGGAGGGGAGGGGAGGGGAGTGGAGGGAGGCTGTGCTCCTCGAACGTGATGTCCTCTTCAATTGATTGCTGTTTTAGCTTCGCATCAATGAAATATTCAAGCTTTCTCCTGCATCCAGACACCCACCCACCAACCCCCACCTTCCCCTCCAACCCCACCCTTATGCCAACCCTCTCTCTCTCTCTCTCTCTCTCTCTCTCTCTCTCCGTGTGTGTGTGTGTAATTCAATAATCAGTGCATCACGGTTTCAGTCTGTATCAGAGCAAACTCAGCCTGGATCTTATAATCCATTGACTTTACAGCATTTGCAATTCAGCTGGTAGCTTTTTTTTTTTCTTTCTTTCTTTTTTTTCACAGCTTGTGTTTTGTGTGAGAGCATTTGGCAGCATGAGGTGCGCCAGCGTGTTTGCGTGTGTGTGAGTGTTCGTGTGTGCCATGGGGAAAGAACATGAAATTGAATGAGTGCGTGAGTGTGTGTGTGTGTGTGCGTGTGTGTGTGTGTGTGTGTGTGTGTGCGTGTGTGTGTGTGTGTGTGTGAGCCTCCCTGCCTGCTTCGCAGCGTGCATGTGCTCAGCCCCTCAGGCACGTTGGCAAGCATGAACTCCCTGAACTCAATCCTTGTCCATTAAATTCCTATTGATCAAGCAGCAGAGAGAGAGAGAAACAGAGAGAGAGAGAGAGAGAGAGAGACGTAAAGTTCTCTATCTCCTCGGTTTCATGTGGGCTTTCTCCCTCTTTTAGGCTCTCTTCTGTCCCCCGCCCCTCCTTCTCCCGCCCCTAGTAAGAGAAGGGAGGAGGAAATACACAAAGCTTGGTCGAAGCCTTGGGAATCCATTAGTGGAGATGGATGAAGAGGGGAAATGGGACTGAGCTAATAGCTGATTACTAAATTGTTGTTAGAGCCTGGACAAGAATCATTCTTCTGTGTGTGTGTGTGTGTGTGTGTGTGTGTGTGTGTGTGTGTGTGTGTGTGTGTGTGTGTGTGTGTGTGTGTGGTTGGTGGTTGGATGCGTTTGATTGAAACCATTTCTTTTTCGTACACTCACTAAAATGTGTGCCTTAGCGCAAAGAGCCAGTGTGTGTGTTTGGGTGTGTGTTTGGGTGTGTGTTTGTGTGTGTTTTGAACAAGAGCGGACTTCCATTTAGCAACTCGGCAAAGCGAGTACGCAGACGTCCACCGGGAGCTGTCCTCGGTCCTGATCCACGGCCTCCTCCCTCTCCTCCTGCTTCTGCCGCCCGTCACTACACACACACACACACGCACACACACACACACGCACGCACACACACACACACGCACGCACGCACACACACACACACACTTCCCTCCACCCTGTTGAGTGACATTGCCTTCTCCCCTCTCTTTCCCCCCCAGCAAATCTCCACTGCATAGACACAGAAGAAACTCATGTCGCCTTTTGTGTGAACAATGCGGAAAAGCGAAAGGTGAAAAAAAATAAAACTTTTTTTTTGTTTTTCCTTTCTCGTCTTGTAAAAGTCGGCACGAAGACACGGAAACATGGCTGAGGCTGATGGAGTGGAATGACCGAAAGCGTTTGGTTCAGACACTGAACTTGGGCTCAAAAAGTCCGGGGTCAAATAAATCGGCGACCTGGAGGAGTTCAAAGGTCGACCTCTGGATTTTTTTCAAAGGAGTTCTGCTAAAAGGTGTTTAGTTTTTCATTTCTTTATTTTATTTTATTTTTTACCTGCAGCAGATGACTCTCTTCACTCCTATGTTCAGTTTAAATCCAGATTAATTTGCTCTCTGAGGCTGAAGCTGCAGTCTGAGGTGAACCTCTCACACAAAGCTGCCACCGGGTTTTCTGCCATTGCTGTGTTGTTGTTGTTTTTTTGGTCATTTTTCACAAACATATCTTTTCCTCTCTTGGCAAACAATAGAGCAGGTCTGGCTGCCTTGCAGTGTGGGGTTAGACATGCTGCACAAAACGCTGAAATGACGCGTGAGCGAACATATCGACGAAATGGCTTAACAGAAATGGCCACATGCAAAGTGGAGAGAAACAAAGAATCGGGAAAACGATCGTTCCCATAGTGACAAAAAGAAAAAAAAAAATAAAGCTGCTGGTCGTCTTGTCTTTTTTTTTTTCTTCTTCTTCTTGTTTTCGTCTGTTTCTTGTCCACGTTTTGAAACCGAAACGTGAAAATGTTCTGTGAAACATCTGAGCCGAACAGCCCGGACCGATCGTTCTGACCCAAAAAAAAATATTTAAAAAAATCAGCTGGATGGCATAATACTGGAAAATGAATACTTAATGATTTAAGTACGTGGTTATGAAGTGATTTTGGTGCGGACACAAAATGGAAGTAGGAACGACTCGAGTGGCAGTTAGGGTGCAGAAGCACCGCTGCTGTATTCTGCAAACTGCGCATTTGTTGACTCGTTTGCGTGTTTTTCTCCTGATCCGCGTTTCGACTCCTCGTAGCCGCTGTGAAACTTGATCAGACCGTCACGCGACCTCTTCAGAGCAGAGGTCAGGTTACAGGAAATCCACTTCGCTTCCAAAACGGGGGGGATGAACTTTCAGGTAGAGAATGAGAGCGGGTTCAAATTCAAACTCCGAAAGCTAAGGTAAGAGAAAAAAATAAATAATCAAAACTACGAGATGATGCGAGAGCAAAACAAACGTTGGCCGTGGCATTCGTTTCATAACGTCTTCTTTAGGAAAAAGCTAAAACAGATGATAAAACATCAGGGGGAGAAAAATAGTCCCATTTTCAGTTTGCGTTTCCAACAGGAAGGTTGTTGTTGGCGCGCAGTCCTCAGTCCTCATGTCCTTTCTTTGTGATCATCGGGTTCTTTGTAAACAGCTGGTACAAGCCAAGTGTTGGACGGTTTTGACAGTCGGTAAATTGAGTTTGTGGAAACGTCTCGGACGTTTTGGACGTTGAACTCATCCATGACGATCCGTCCTGTTTTTTTGGCTCCTCTCTGATTAGCAATTAGCTTCTGCCTCCTGGACCAATTAATCAGAGTTTGTGGACAGAAGAGCAAATGAATGTCATACACATGCAACGTTTCTCATGCTACATACATGCAGCCAGCAGGATGTGAACTCAGGCTGTTCACTTCCAAATTTTTCTGCTGAAATTCCATCTCCAGTCTGTTTCCGTCTACGAACTTAGAAATTACGACTTCTGACCACGTAGAGAAAAACACAAAGAGTTTGTGCTGCAAAATATTAACAGTTCATGAACTAAGAGGCGCAGTGTGCTGTAATTTTCCAGGCGTTATCTCCAGCTGACTTCGCATTTTAGCACCTTGAAATTGCGCTTCTGTTTCTTTAAGAAGCTCCCGTTCTTTTGTGACGGAAATCGTCACAACAGCATTCTTCTGTGGGGCGTTCAAATACGCTTCCAACCGGTGTTTCTCTGAGAAGTAGTTTGCATGACGAGCTCACCGCGTTTCTGCTAATTGCTGCTGCCGCTAGTCTGGAGGAGAAGCAACCTTCGGCAATTAAGTTTTTAACAATGTTTCTTTCACCGGCGCTGCGCCAATTAGTAGCTCACACTATGAACTCAGCAGAGGCGCACTTCCACTAGTTGTATGTTATCTGCTGCTGCCGCTAGTCTGGAGGAGCTGAGCGGGAGACGCTCTGCGATTGCCAGGAGAGAGTAAAGGATTTTTTTATTTTATTGTTCAAACAAAGAAGAGGCGATGACATTATAACACGATGTAAAGCTAAAACAAGAAAAAGTCGGCTTCACATGATGCCTCCGCTTTAAAGGCTACACCTCGTTCCTCATCTGTTATTTGTTTGAATTGCAAAAACACACAAACAGAAAGTTTGTTCATGGATTTTCAGTGGCTGTGGGGTAACTTCTGTCTGGAATAAAAGAAGAAGTGAGTGCATCTCCGTCAGTGTGAAGGGAGTGTGTGTGTGTGTGTGTGTGTGTGTGTGTGTGTGTGTGTGTGTGTGTGTGTGTGTGTGTGTGTGTGTGTGTGTGTGGGAGCGGGGGGGGGGGCGGGTGGGGGTTCGTCCTTAGAGACCGTGGAACAGGGAGGATGTTGGGTAGAAAGAAGAAGGAAAACAAAACATCTGTGTGGTAATTGGGCTCCCCTTAGTATTGTAAGGCATACATTGACATCTGTTTGATAATTGGCTACCCTGGCTCCTCAGTGTGTGTCATGCTAAATGGCGGTTTGGAGGGAAGAAATGAGGTGTGTGCGCGTGTTCCTCTGTTGTGTGTGTGTGTGTGTGTGTGTGTGTGTGTGTGTGTGTGTGTGTGTGTGTGTGTGTGTGTGTGTGTGTCTATTAATGGGGGGAGGAAGGGATGCTTATTTAGATTTGCTCTGAAAAGCTCCACAGGTCTCCCGTTAAAACAGGGGCTCCCCCCCCTATTCATCCCCCCACCCCTTTGCAAGGGAGGTGCGCACGAGCTCCAGGCTTCCGTTTTGGCCCCCACCGAATCAGGGAAAAAGAAGAGATGCGCAGAAAGTGGCGAGTGTCAAGTGATTGTTTACAGCCTCTTGCGCTCTCGGCCTCCTGGGTCCGCAGGCGCAGCGATTCGAGCCGCGGAGCCTCGGGCGATATTAGCCGCTTCCGCAATTTGTTCTGAGCTTCTGAAAGGAGAGGGGGCGGGGGGTATTGTGTGTGTGTGTGTGTGTGTGTGTGTGTGTGTGTGTGTGTGTGTGTGTGTGTGTGTGTGTGTGTGTGTGTGGGGGGGGGGGGTCCGTCAAATTGCATAGATAAATATGCTGAATAATTGATGCGCTGCGTGGCGGGGAGCTGTTTGGGAGCCTGCGCATGCAGACAGTCTGTCTGAATCTGAGGCCCCTGCACGTGTGATTCTTTTTTCCCCCCCCTATTTCTTCTTCTTCTTCTTCTTCTACTACTCTGTATCCTCACCGGGGTGTTAAAACACGCTCGCTCCACTCATCCCGGCGCGTGCTCAGATCCGCTCGATCAATCCTCAATATGTCCGGCTTTACGCCGCATCTTTGATCCGAGTCTTTACATCATCCTCCGAGTCTCGGAGCTGCAACAGTTCCAGGCTCTCATCAGATGGGAGGGTTTAAGCTCCACTAATGCCTTATAATACCTTCCTATTTCATAATCCTGCAGATCTATACAGTGTGCTGTGGGGGCTTGTGGTAATGGGTGAAGGATTAGTTTTGACGCAGGGGAAGTGGTCAGTGGGGGGTCCGGTGGGGCCCTTGGGGCGGCCAGAAGAGCTGGAAGGCGAGATGATCCTCGACGAGATGATCCTCGAGTCGCTCTCCGCCTTAATGCCGTCTAATGTGAGAGCAGCTTACCTTGAGGAGGAGGAGAGGGGAAGGAGTCGTGAAGACGCGGTGGGGAATTCGAGATCCTGGTGGTTCGGCCACAAAGGGCCCCACTGCCACCTCCAACGAAGCACCGGCCGAACGTCTCCCCACTTCTCCATCGACCACCCCACCCTCCTCCTCACCCTCTCAACTTCCCTCCACCAAGCAGCCTTTGAGGAAAGTGTGGTGTTTCTCATGCAGAGGTGTTTACAATAATAGCGGGAATCTCTCCTTTTATCCCGACTCCGTTTGATTCCGGAAGCCTTGAAGATGCGAGGGCCAGAGTGACGGATGTGAGGGCTGCTTATCTACCCCTGACACAGCCAATCGTATCGCTGAACGACAGTCCGAGCCGAGCCAGCACCCCCCACCATCCATCCCCCCTCCACTATCCATTTCTTCTCTCTCATCTCCTTTTTTTTTTTGTTCCTTGACATTTTACGTACTCCGTTCCCTCCTTGCTTTGTTCCCATCTTTCTTATTCCCATCCTCCCCTCCTTTTCTGTCTTCTTCAAAGCTTAAATTTTCTCCCTCCTTTAAGGGCTGCCCTCATCGCCCCCCCTCATAGGTTGTGTCCCTGCCAGGATGCAGGTAGCTCCTGTCCGAGGTGCTTGCCGACACCTTGTTGCGCATTTTCAAAGCACAAACAGCTGTTAAATACGGAAATGACAACTCGAAACTATTTTCCATGTCGTTGTTTTGGCGCCCCCTCTGCCGCGGCGCCCCTGTGTTTAGCATATAGCAGGCCTGCTTCCTGAGGCGCCGTGGCCGCGTTCTCGCCCAAAATCACTTCCTGTCGTCGTCTTCTTCTTCTTCTTCTTCGTCTTTTCCATCGGCCTGCAACGTCCGATTGTTGATCGCGACCGGTGCGATGTGAAAACTTGTTTACGTTGCTATTTCGTGAAATGCACTATAAGGCTGGGGGGGAACAGCGCAAAAACGTCCAAGAACCAGATTTCTCCAGAATGTTGGCTTGTTTCAAATGAAGTGATTTCTTTTCGTAACTCCGGTTTGCGCAGTTACACGCGTCTCCTGTGTGGGGCCCCTGTGGAAGAGGAAGATAAAAAATTAAAAAATAGAGAAAAGTAACCTTACTGCACGAGGACGACGCTCCGTCACATCCTCTCTCTCCTCTCCCTGTTTCTGTTTCTCTCTCTCTCACGCGTTGTTGCTTGCCTGCTGCAGACTGCAGATCCGGTCGGTGTTGCGGGTCTAAAAGGTCCAGCAGGGAGAGATGACCGGAACACACACAGCAACAGCCGCCGAAAATAAAAAGAGGCGTTTGCGCCAAATGGATTTTGATTTAGACGTTCTGGGTTTCGCCGTCGACTTCCAACGTCCGCCGTCCGTAAAGCTGCCAAGATCAGTTTCATCCAGTTCTGATTTGTGTTCATGAGCCGTGCTATGCAGTCAGGAGTCACAGCAACGAACAACAACAGAGCTGACATTTAAGCTGCCTTTAGCATCTTGTGTTAGCAGTTAGCTCCATGAGTGCGGCTAGCTTTAGCACAGCAGCAGCTTGTCTGCATTATGGGGAATCAAGCTCCTTACATCAACAGTGACATTTCCGAAATGGTTCCAACATTTTTAAGTCTTTCTTTAATACATCCAGCCGTCCTGTTGGCTGCTGAAAGTTTTGCTCTCTCTCGCTCTCTCGCAGCCTGAACGAAACATATTAACATCTCGGCGTGTTTGTTTGTTTCTCTCTTTTTTCTTTTTTTTTTTTTACATCATAACATGTTCAAGAGAGTGGGTGGAAGTAAAACCTATCAATATTCACCTACATAATCTTACAGTTATTACATGTATGATACATACAAAGAAACTGTTATTTAACAGTTGGCCAA
Organism: Poeciliopsis gracilis; assembly: GCA_911649635.1. Lineage (NCBI taxonomy): Eukaryota > Metazoa > Chordata > Actinopteri > Cyprinodontiformes > Poeciliidae > Poeciliopsis > Poeciliopsis gracilis. The sequence continues at coordinate 1,033,644 of CAJVRI010001002.1, forward strand.
TGTTTAATCAATCCAATTTTAACTGGAGTGGATGAAGAACAATTATCTCCCCAAATTTCACCAAGAACAGCAAAGATAATTGAGTATGTCTATTATGTCCATGACAATCACATGTTAATATGAGAATCTGAAATGTGTCATGTTTGGATATTGTCTGAGTTGAGTGGTTCTCAGTTTGACTCCACTTATTGATACACTCCAGTGTTTTCCTCCTGTTCAACAGTTTTGTTTTTCCTCTGACTTTATTTCTATGCCACTCGTTGATAGCGAAACCAGCTAGCTTTACGTCTTCATCTCCCAATCAGCAACAGCATCCGCTTTGAAGAGCGTGGCCGTCATCCCTCCGCTTGGTCGCGCTCACGGACGGTGCGTTCACTGACCGGACATTAAAAAAAATTAAAAAATAAAAAATAAAACGTTGCCTTTTCTGGTTGCAGTGACTGTAATGGCTAATTTAGATCGAATCTATTCTTTTCTTCTGATTCTTCAACTTTAAGTTACTGCTACACTAAAGGGCTAATTCCCCACACGTTGGACTCTGGGTCAGGTCCAGACTGATCTAAAGACGCTTCAGGTCATTTTTACACTGAGAAAAGATTCTTCGATATGCAGCGTGAGAAAACCGGTAACGCTTTTCTTATGCTTAGAGGCTCCGGAGGGAGTTTTTTTTTTTTTTTTTACCAGAACCACCACTTCTAAGTTGCATCCAGATAAAGCTGAGCGATGTTTCCATAGTGATGAATTGGTAGTGCTTGACTTTAAAGAGAGAGAGCAAGAAAAGAGAGAGAGAGAGAGAAAGAGAGAGAAAAAATGTATAATTTAATCTCTGTAGTGTAAGAATCTTTGCAAATTCCTGCAGCACAATGTCATTTACTTTCCCTGCAGGCTGAAAACATTTGAGAAAACGCCCGATTCTTTAAAAATGTCTGCCCTTTTCTCCTGTATTTCTTTTTCTTTTATTTTCTTTCTTTCTTTCTTTCTTTCTTTCTTTCTTTCTTTCTTTCTTTCTTTCTTTCTTTCTTTCTTTCTTTCTTTCTTTCTTTCTTTCTTTCTTTCTTTCTTTCTTTCTTTCTTTCTTTCTTTCTTTCTTTCTTTCTTTCTGTCTGTCTTGTTTCCTAATTAACATTCAATCTGAAGAACAATACCTTGAGGCCTAATTAACTGATGAGCCAGTCCCACATGATTTGTCCTCTCTCTGCTTTCCTCCCTGCAGAACCCTGGGCGGTCGGAGCGGCTCTGGAAACCTCCACCCTTTTTCCCCTCCAGCTCTCTCCTGCCGCGGCGCCGAGCGGGCGCGCGCGCGCGGGGGACGATGGAGGGACGGGAGGCAGGAGAGACGGTGGAGGGGAGTGACCGCTTGCTCCCGTCTCGACCACGGGTATTCTTGGGTTGATAATACAGATGTCGATGTTATTGCTTGAGAATACGCGTAGCTGAGCGGAAGCCATCGTCCTCGGATGTGTTTTCACCCCGATGCGGGGGGCGTCCTCACCCCAACCCACCCCTCAACCCCCACCCGATCCTCACCCAAACTTGTCTCCCCTCTTCTTCCTTCCCCTCCTCAGTCCTTCCACCTCTCTTTACAGCATCCTCCTCTCAGCCTCTCAGCGGGAAGTAAGCTCCTTCCAAGCGTGCATCACACACCTTTTTAGCTCTGATTGTTCATCCGCTTGACAGATGCCCTTATCAGCGTGCAAGAGAAGAGGGAGAATCCAATAAGTGCACACGGGGTGGCGGCGGAGGGAGGGGACGACAGCGAGACATGACTCTGCACGACAGGACGGAGGGCCCAAACGCAGTCGCACTGGATCCTGTGGCTCGTCGCGTATAAGGTCACAGTCAAAGAGCAAATCCAATATCCAGACAGGCCGGCGGGGGGGAGGGGGACAGGGAGAGGGAGAGGGGTGGTGGGGGGAGGGGGGGCAAACAAGCTGGCGGGCAGGTAGGGGCCACGGGGCGGGAGCGCGTTTAGATGGGAGCAGATAAATCTCAGTCCACTCTCAGCTGTTTTCTCCCAGACTGCCCCGAGGAGACGCAGAGGAGGAGAGACGGGGACGAGGGGGACGGACCGGCAGGCGGAACGTCCGTGAGGATGACGCTCGTCCAGATGTGCCTCCGAGGTTCATTTTTAGCACGTAAACTTTGCCCCACCGACTCAGTTCTATGCCAAAATGAGAAGAGACGTCGACTCAACGGAACGTGAGCCTGACTGACATTGGGGAGTTAAAGGGGCAGGATTGTGTAAAAATCATCTGTTTTGAGCTTTACGTCATGTTACGATGTAATTCCTCGATCAAAAACAAAGCGGGACTGCTGCCTTGATTATTTCGTGCATGTCTGAGAACGAATGTAATCTCCACGGCAACCATTCAGCTGTGAATGGGTGGCCCCAGCCATGCCTTCAAGGAGCTGCAGCGTCCAACCTTCCACTCAGCCCCTTCAGACTAGCCAGCAGCAGTTAGCAAGCACCTTTTCAGCAACGCTGGTAAAAGAGTTGCTCAAGGGTTAATAGAACCACAGAGGAGCGACGTTGCGATGACTTCCTGTTTAGGAGTTTCAGAAATAGCTGTTATAAAAAAAATGTTAGCGCATTTTCATAACAACTTGAAGCAGCTTAGATACGTCATTGCGCTATAAAATGATCAATTAGACAAAGACTGATGATTTTCAGCCAGTGTCTAATGAAAACGTGGCATTTGAAATTGAAACACTAAATAACAACAGAAAAAAAAACACGCACACATTTTTAAAAACAGAAACGTGGGCTTAATGAGCAGCATATGCACTAAAGGTACTTTTAATCTGACAAATGGGACTCGGGATGTTTCACTCCTCCACTCATTACCGGTGAAATATTCAAAGTGCATGGACACTTTGAATATTTCATAAACTCCTGTTTATGAAATCCTCAAGCAGGATCTCTTTCCGATTAAAAGGGGAAATAACCCATTTTGCTGCACGCTTTGCGTTTTCGGAAGCCACGCGGAGACCTTCTGGCTCAGCACTCGCAAGTTTCGGACGCTCGTTTCTTTCAGCTGCTCCTCAAAATCGGGCGGACAAAACAAGAGGCGTGCAGGTCAGCGTACGACTGCGAGAGTCCGGGAAAACACGCTGCACTGCAGCCGCCACGCGTCCACATCAGCAACCCAAACGTTTAAGTCGACTGAACGTGTTGAAAGAGGCTGCAGGCGGACGTTAGAGGACTGCGGCTGACTGGGAGGCTCGGGGTTACCTAGCAACAACTATCACCTTTTCGTGTGTTTTTGTCGAGAGCTGCTTAAACGTGACGCGTGTTTAATTCTGCTGGGGAGGAAAAAGTCGTTTTAGCCACATTAGAGTTATTTTTGCAGTCTTCCAGTGTTTGACTTTGTGGTAAATTGATCAGACTGAATGTTCTGTCTTTGAAGAAAAGCCGTTCCTCATACCTGCATCAAACATTTATCCCCGGAGGAAAACCCGAGTTAAAGTCGCAAAGAGGTTTATTTCTGCTGTTTCACTTAACGGCATCCTGCTGTTATGAGAAATGCTCCTTTTTTTCCCTTCCCCCTTCCTCTCCCTACGTATCACAGACAATTTAACACGTGAATCCAGTGCAACAAGTTGTATTCCTTCAAAAGCTGTTTTCCTTCTTCGATGTTCATGCAGTATTACTGTTGGATGTGTTTGATCTGAATAAATTTGGTGGTATGAAACAGGAAGACGTCTTTCACTTTTTCCAACAAGCACCATGTCGCTGCCAAATAACTCATTTCATTCACTTCCTCCAGTGTGAATGAAATGATTCACACTGGCCATTTTTCAGACTCGTGCCGTGTTTTTACATGACCAACTTTCGGTTTTTGTCTCATTATTATTAGTTAAAAACCTTTTTTTTTTTTTTTTTTTTTTTATCACAGCCTTCGTCGCTCTGGATGAGCTTTTAGTGAGCCTGCGTCTGTTTGTCCGCAGAAAGGAAATGCATATTGGCAAAAGCAGATTCTTCTTTGGCAAAGAATTTGGTTAGATGAGACAAAAGCCAAGCACGGTGGGAGACGTGTGATGCTGCGGGCCCGTTTTCTCCTCCAGCCGCCCTGGGAATCCTGTGACGTCACGTCCGAGCTCGACGTTTCCCTTTGTTTTTCTTCAATCTGTCGGATGTCAACCAGAGGACGGGAAATGAGCCGCACTCGATTCTTTCACCAAGACAGTGATCCAAAAACCAGAATGAACGGGTGAAATCGCGCCGACACAGATTTGGTGATCGCTGTCGTTGTTCTGTTTGTTCTACGATGATCTCATTTGTTTTTTGTTATTTTAAAAGATCGATACCTCTGCCTGCTAGTCTGCAATGCTTGATTTTATGAAGTTAAAAAAAAAAAGAAAAAGAAATCTTTTGACATGGAATTATTTTCCCCTTTTTTCCCCTCTTTCTCTTTTTTGTTTTAGTCTAACGTCACACCGGCTCAGAACTGCAAAATGCTCCTTCACAGACTTGCTTTACAAGTGCAGCTCTGACATTTTCTTAATTTGACATGAACCTCTGAATGACGGTTTTAGTCGCGTGAAAACGTTTCAAAGTGATTTTAATCGCCACGAGTGGGGAAAAACAGAAAGGAACAAAACGATCCTCACATCTTTCCAGTGGTGGTGGCGGTGGGGAGCAGAGGGGGGGCGCGTCCCCGTCTGGCCCGCGAGGCGCTGGATCATATTAGTGTTATTGTAATAGGGTGTAATAAGATTATTCAAATCCCTCTATTTCACAGTGGGCGAACGTGACGCCGGGGCTCATCCGTGTAAAAGCCTCCTCCCCGCCCTCCCACCCTTTTTGAACGGAAACCGTGTCTGTGCTCCGCGCGCTGGAGCCCCCGGGAGATTCCCCACGGCCCTGAGGATTCTCCACGCCGCTCCCCGGAGACTCCGCCGCCGCCGCCGCCGCACCAGCGTCAAGAGCAACGTCCCTGTCGCTTCTTCCACGCGGCAATTAAAGCTGCCATCGATTTCCCTGCCCACACCGATTACCTGCTTCACTGGTCTAGTTTCCCTGCAGTGTCTGATGATGATGATGATGCTGGGAAAGTGACACAAAGACGTCCTCCGCTGTTTCCGGCGCTGAAAGGGCGTGTTGAGAATGACTGTAACTTCTCTGGGCTTGATGTATGGAAATAAATGAGATGTTTAATAATAAAAACTGATCTACTCGTGCTTTTTATGTTGACCTTTTTGAAGTTTTTCATTAATGTAAGTTGCGTATGGTAGATCAGAGTGGGAGGAAAAGTGATATCTGTCCCAAACACACATACACAGCTCTGGAGCACAATGACCAAACCCCACAGCACCGAACCCCACTGGACCGAACCCCACTGCACCGAACCCCACTGGACCGAACCCCACTGCACCGAACCCCACTGCACCGAACCCCACTGCACCGAACCCCCCTACACCGAACCCCCCTGCACCGAACCTCACTGCACCGAACCCCACTGCACCGAACCCCCACTGCACCGAACCCCACTGCCAAACCCCACTGGAACCCAAATATTGACTCCTGATCTCTTCCTGAGTTATTGTTTCTGAGTGAATATGAACTTGTTCTCGTTGCATTATTCGAGGTCTGACAGTGCTGCATATTGTTCTTTATTTTGGCCATTTCTCATTTTACTGCAAATAAATCCCACATTTTTGCTTGGAATTTGAGAGACATGTCAGTAGTTCATAGAATAAAAGAACAAGAAAAACTGATCATTTTAACTGATCTCTTAATTATTTTTCCAGAGCTGCACACATGTTAAAATGTGCTTTAGGAAGGACTTGGAAAGGGCAGTAGCCCAGGGCACCAACTGTTTGGGGGGTGTTTTTTTGTTATTGTTGTTGCCGGGGACGCCAGAGATTTTGGGTGGTTTTGTAATGAATGCATGACTTACAAACATTTTATCTTACATGAAACTCAACGGACCATATTAAGTGTGATGTTTTGCTATAGTCAAAATGTAAAGAATGCTCAAATAATTGAACATTCATGGAGTCATCTCACTGGGGATTGTAAACTGCTGATGTGTCGGCAAACCTTTTAATGCACTGTAATGTGCGTTAGTTAACTTTAGTCTTTGAGTTAACGCAAATGTGTCAGGTACGACCGACAAAATTAAGATTTCTTTCATTTTATGTTGACGATTTTTCAGAACTTTTGTATCGAGCCGACGCTTCAATCCTGCAAACAGATCTCAGTCAGGGGGACAAAACGGATCCACATGAAAACAATCCTCAATAATGTGGAGCTTCACAGGCTGGGCTGAATGGGCTTCATGTCGTTCAGATGCACGCGGTAAACAGCTACGTTACACAAAGTACGCCCACTGACTGAAACAGCTACGCGCGCAGATTTGACTGCGGTTTGATACACATGCAAATCGGCAAAGGAGGCGGCCTAGAAAAGGCACCATGGGGCAGGGGGGATTGGATCGTGAGTCAAGCGGTGGTGTTACTCGCTGTTTCTGGAGCGTCTGACAGCCGGTGAAAATACCGAGATTTCCGAGGCACAGAGGAAGTCGTGGAGTGGCTGATTTACAAGACGCTGGGTTGCTGTTGCAACTGCGGAGAGGAACGGCTGTCAAAAGCGGCCAGATGTTGTTCGGCACTGTGTCACTGGGAGTAAACTCCACATGCCAGACACTGGCACGGTTTGCGGTGCTGGTAGCATCGCTTGTGCTCTCTGCGCGCCGTCTCAGAGAAGAAAGAAGAATGCTGATCCATCAAATTGACTTATAGGGTTATAGATACATGAAAACTGGTTGTTTGTGGAGTATTTTCTGTCCAGTCAGTATGCAGCTCTGGAAGAAACAGACTAAAAAACAGAGCCCTCTGCACTGAAACCCCATTGAAAACCTGTTTGGTTATTCCACCAGATTTTGATTTCAGAGCTTTAACCTGCATTAAAACATCACTATTGTTGTTTCTAAATGAACATGAGCTGCATCTCTTACGTTATTGTGACCGTTTCTCATTTTCTGCACATAAATTCAAACTTTTTGCTGGGAATTTTGGAGACGTTTTGTCAGTGGTTCATGAAAGAGCAGTGTTCATTTTTCACAAACATATACCTATAGAAAGTAAAATCAGAGAAACTGATCATGTTGCTGTGGTCTCTTTAATTTTTTTCTTCCAGAGCTGTAAATGTCAGATTTTGCTCAAGGGTATGAATTACGCAAAATGTGAACTTTACACATGTTTTGAACTTCCATGTGGGTTTTTACTGCTTCCAAAAACACCCCAAACACTTAAAAAAAAAATAAATAAAAAAAAAAAAACTCACATAATTTGGACAATAAGTAATTTTATAACTTTTTCTTTTTTCTTTTTTGGGGGGAATTTGGAAAATGAGCTGTTTCAAAAACCTGCAATGTAAAGTCACAAATCAGATAGCTCTGAGCATCACCTAGCAACGCCAGCGAAGCCAACACGGTCACCTAGCAACTGTTACAGGTTTCAGTTTGCATGTTTAGATTTTTATTTTCTCAAGTTTTAGTTATTTTAATCAGACAGCTTTTTGTTCACACAATGTGTTACGATGGTTTTATTTTTTTTTTAAAGTTCTTGCTTTTACCTGTGCACACACACTCACACTCTCACATTCAGATAAGGTTATGAAAATGACCTCACAGCGGAACGCCCTGCTCTTTAGGGTGTAGCTAAAGTAAGAGTAAAAAGAAACTGGACAGGATTTCTGTGTTGTCCAGTGATGATTTGTGGCTCTGGTCCAGCTCTGTAATGTTGAACTATTTCTCTGTTGTCTCCATTCATTGCTATGACATATTTTTGCTTTGCTAAACTGGATGGTTGAATTTAACTCTGCTTTCTTGGTTATCTGAGACGATCCTTCGTGAAACAGAGTTGGGGTCCAACACAACCCAACCAGAGGTGCAGTAGTTTTGGTAAGCTGCTTTTACAGCTGTACAATGGCTGCTGGAAAAGACAAGTGTTTTTTTTTTGTTGTTGTTGACATACCACCCTGAGACCACTTGATGCATTCTTGCTGGTTGCACAGGAGGCTCCACTTCTGCTTTTCAAAGACGTACGACGGTGTAATTGCGCCTCTGCTTGCAGCCATTTTCACGTGTGAGTGTTGAGATGAGGGGGCGTGGCCAGCAGCAACTTATTTGAATTTGAAATATACCTACATTTATTCAAGACGTCCAAGGTGTGCCTGTAAACAAATATCACACTTGTACTTCTTTTCACGAGCACCCGACCCCCAAAAGGTCTGTGCACACCACTTGGCACAAAACAAGCAATAGCTGAAACATCCTGGATGTTCTGTGATGCTTGTTTCTGTCCCAAAGGTTTAGTGCGAGCATTTATACATGTACAGTAGCTGGGTGAATACTGCAGGGATGCTAGTGTCAGTGAGACCAGTAAGGTGCTATGCACTGGCCACTGCTAGCTTCTTGAAAACTGAATCTTTCAGGAAAAGTTTTCCCTCTGCCACAAACGCTTCATACAATCATTTGGCATATTTGGGCGTTGCAGAAAACTCCTGAAGTTGCTCTATGAATAATAACTGGAATATTTTGGTTGTTGTTCTTTCTCTCAAATCAAATAGTCGCAAGATTCCAGTCGGGGCGCTCAAACAGCTCGCCGCACCTCATGCTGACTTCTTTCTGCTGCTTCCTTCATGCCACCCTCGGCGGAGATGTAGCAACCTACACTCCAAAAATGGCAACTTTTCGTGAAGACTTTCATCACGCGTTCCTGCAGCGAAGATCTCCATTGGCAACCAACGGCGCCTGCAAAAGAACCTTCTCAGCGCATTAGTCCGTGGAGACGGAGCTGCCAAACGGTCGGAAAGCTCCGCCGCTGCAAATCCATAAATTGATTGCTGCAAAAAGGTGTAACATTCCCGCTCTAAATCGGGATCTCATTGGGTTTTTAACCCTGCTTCCACTCACACAGATCCTGTTTTGAGCGAACAGCCTACACTGTGTATGTAAAGTGCTGTATGATCAGTGAGACTGCCTACACGCCCAACACTCACATCAATCTTACTTCTTTGTTTTTTTCTTCCTTCCTATAGGGCTGATGGTGGTTGAGAGTGATTAATCTACTGCTTCGGTGCTCTAGAAGTTATCAAAAAGGCAGTGAAACGGCCAACGGCGTGTTTCCTGCACGTGTGAGCTGACATCATCGTGGCCCCGGTCATGATGGCGATGCCACATTTTGTCCTATTACAACCACGACCTCGCAGATATCTCATTAGGATTGTATGTGATGGACAACAAGAAAATAAAGCATAAAGATGAAGTGGAAAGAAAAGGTTGCATATTTTTCGGAATACTTTCGAATGCAAATATCTTGGTACGCTTGGAAAAAGACAAAACTAATTTAGAAATAACGTTTCAGCTCCTTGCTGGATGAAAATGTACTAGTTATGAGAGAGATAACCTGCAGCAAAAGGAAGTTTTTTTTTCCAGAGTTGAAGTGCCTACAATTTGCATCATCATCATCATCATCATCATCATCATCATAACATTGAATCCATTCATCATTTGCCTTCCACCTCACATCTTTGCGCTACTTTGTGCTGGTCTGTCACACGAAGCCGCGGTAAGTTCCCACGGCGTCTGAATACTTTTGCGAGGCTCTGCCTCCATGTTTCCCCCCCACATGCCAAATTCTCCACCAACCGCAGCAGCAAAAGCAAGAGAGAGAGAGACAATGGAGTCTGAATGAACAAGAGCGTTTCTGAATGCAGTGATAGCGGTAATTTCGTCCCCGATGGGTCACTCCATTACAATTACCTTGTAGTATTTATCCAGACAAACAAAGAGTCCTGGTTCGTGCAATTAGTTGTAGTTGGGGGGGAAAGTTCAGGCCGCGGTTGGGGGGAGGGGTAGTGTTAGGGGACCAGGGTAGTGGGGTAGGGGTGGAAGGGGGGAGGGCCACTGACGGATAGATGGAAGGAGACAGAGGAGATATTGTGGATAAATTAGGATGGGAGGGAGAGCAGGGGACCGAGGGACAGAGGGAGGAAATCACAGTGCAATAAGAGCCCTCTCATTAGGGCCTGTCTTTATCACCGCGCGGCTCCTATGAGATGTGGCAGATGAGAGGAGGGAACAGAAGGCCAGGAGGAGAGCACGGCTCAGATTAGGATCCTTATTGCTATGATAATCACTGTTTGTCATCCGCCGCGCACATTTCACACCTGTGGTAAATGCAGATGGTCTACTTAGTTAGCGCCCAGGTCGTGTCAGACGTGTGTGTGCGCGCGTGTGTGAGCATAAAACGGTAACTGTATGAGGGAGTGCGTGCATGTGTGTGTGTGTGTGTGTGTGTGTGTGTGTGTGTGTGTGTGTGTGAAGCGGTGATAACTGAGCGCACGCTTGCAGATGTGTGTGCGAGGGAGCGTGCGCGCGCGCGTGTGTTTGTGTGTGTGTGTGTGTGTTTGGAGTGCGCACGTGAAGGCAAGGCACGGACGCATTTAGAATGAACAAATAGATAAAGATAGAATTAAATAAATAAAGTAACAATCACATGCATTGCTCTGGGTGCCTGGCAACCGGATCTCTCCGTTGCCTTGGAAACAGTTGCTACAGAATGTGAGGTGATTGGCAACCGTGACAACGAGGAGGGAATAACATTTGACCCCGCTCGCTGACTACGGGGAGGCGTGTTGAAGGGGTTGGGGATGAGGGGTGGGGGCAGCGACTTGGGGTGCGGGGTAGAAGTGGTGGTGGGGGGGTGGAGAATACATGGAGGTTGGGATCAGACAGGAGCGCACTGAAGCTGCCTAACTCTTACTCCTTAAAACACACACACACACACACACACACACACACACACACACACACACACACACACACACACACACACACACACACACACACATTAAACCTCTTCCCCCTGGCTCACAAACACACGCTCACTGACAAAGTAACACCATAGATTCGTACACACACACACACACACACACATACACTTTGTGCCAACCCTAAACTCACACTCTGCCACCCACCATCATAGCACACAGTTGTCTCCAGGACTCAACACATTACACTTTAAATCTCCACTTCCCCCTGTCACATGTAGAGCCTGAACAAGGGCGCGCTGGACTTGGCACGACTGGCGTTTGCAAAGCCCAGCCGACACCTTCCATACATCCCGAGCGCAAAATAAAAGCCCTCCCACATGAAACAGTTCAGACACGTACTGGACTTTGTTTTTGCTCCTGGAGCTCACACAGACGGCAGTGTGAAGCCACGTCGCCAAGAGGAGACCCTTCTCTCTCCTCCCTGTTCTCTGCCTTCCACTTTTCTCCCTCCTCCTCCTCCTGCTTCCATTCCATTGCGCTTTCCATCTTTCCATCCCGCTCTTTGCCTGGCTAAACTAATAAGGGTGTGATTAATGGTCTGCTAATTGCTGTAATCTCACTTAATTAGAGTGGAGATTCTTCAGCGGTGGAGTGCTCCGGGAGAGATGCATGTTGCGCTGATCTAGAGGTTTCGGAACTGGCAGCACTCCACGGCTCAGACAAAGGGACGCAGTCGCAGGCTCAGAAAACACTGTAGTACTACTGCACTCCACAGGCTTTTTACTCATTGAGGCATGCGAACCAGTGATGGATTTTGAAGCGGATAACATCAGAGATAAAGGTGTTGCGCATAAATAAACAACGCCGCTCAATGCGCCGCTTGTGTTTGAGCGACAAATCCCCAGACAAAGACTTTCCCCACAACAAGTGCTGTGAACTGAGAGTATGCTTTGCAGATATTAAAAGCGGCATTCCTAAAGATGTGAGGGATGGATGGCTTTCAAACAACAGCACAGGTTGAAGAAGATGGAGTTGGAACGAATACCAAGGTATTCTCTGAAGCAGATGAAGACTTAATACTTTCTGATGAAGACGTGGGAACAGCCGTGTTGCTGAAACGTTTTATACAAATTAACTGGACTCGAAGGGACTATGGTAGGAGTTCGTCCTGCAATCAGTGGATTGCGGGGTTGATTCCCATTTCATCTGCCTCTATCTTTGTGTCCTTGGGCAAGACGCTTCTACTGCCTTTCATGCTGTTTGACCAACTGCTGGTGGTCAAAGGCCCCACAGGGCTACAATACAGTAGCTTGCCACCACCAGCATGTGAATGGGTGAATGACTGAATATAGTGTGAAGCACTTTGAGGTCCTAAGGACTTGATAAAGTGCTACACAGGTAGAGCGTACCGTGCATGCCGTGGCAGATCGTCACACTATGCCACTTGGGCACCTTCTCCTGCAGTTGAGGCAATGCTCAATCCAGCTGCTGCGCTTCCTTAAGACCGTTTTTGCGCTGACTGTCAACCTGATCAGCTCAGCGTTGCGTACCAAACACTTTAGACACGAACGCCGCTCCCCACTGAGCAGTTTGCTGTGTGACGCCGCGCGTGTGGTCGTATGAATTTACCTTTGCATGTCTGGGAGATGTTTGCTTTGAGTCCGCATCGAGTCTGACTCGCGTTGGCCGTTCTGACTCGCATAAATTATAAAACTTGTCACTTTGCCAGTCTCTCATCAGAACAAATGCCAACAAATATGATGCCAGGTCTCTTTGTTTAAAGAGACCTGGACGATCCTTTTACTCTGATTCTGTTGGACGAATGTCAGCCGCTCTTGTCAGAATCGAGAGCCGAATTTGAATTTCGCAACACAACCGCATGGTAAAAAAAAAGTGGATTGATTTACCAGTTTTTGTCTCAATTGAGACACAGAAGTCTGGCGTATCTCAGCTGGTCAGAGGTGCATCATTGTGTCCGTCTCTCCCCCATCTCTTCTTTATATCTACTGACTCAGCTCTCGCCCGGACACAGAAGGCAGACGGTGATTTTGACGCGTCTGCACTGGCTCAAATGTTATCATGTCAAGGCCAGAGAGAAATCATCATTCTTCCATAGATGTTTGTCTTCACTTTTCAGACGGAGAGGCTCAGAAACCTGCGTTCTAATGTCTTTCTGGGTGGAGAAGCACTAGTATAGCGCTTCATAAACCCAGAGGACCTCAAAGCGCTTCAGTCATTCAAGCATTCATGCAAAAATAAGAACCAGTTTGGACATTGAAACAGATGGTGAGTTGAGTTCCAGACTGACTCTACTGTAGTCACACTCGAGTTGAGATTTGACTTAGACGGATATTCTGAAAACATTCTTCAGGTGACTGAATGATCAGCCAGTTTTTCAAGTGGGGCATAAATGATTCTTTATAGTTTGCTTATATTTGCTTCAGCTTCGTGAAAAACGACCTAACATTGAACGCTGTCTCAAACAAGTGCTCCTGCACTTTACCTGAGGCCAGACAGTCGATGCGCGGTGACATGATGGAGGGACATCCGTGTTCACACACGCACCTTTCAGACGCGGTACAAAACACCCGGGGACATCCCTCCGGATTCGGCATACGTCACAGCGGGGGTTCACGCCCTGTCTCCGCGTCCTCCGTTTTGCTTTAACAAAACAGTCACAGGGAGAACGCCACGTCTTCCTGCAGACAGTCTCCTCCATGGACAATGATTTTTGCGATTTCCATTCAGGAGTACATTTTTTGTCCATTTGCCAGTCTTTGTAGGTAATTTGCGAAGAATCTTCTCATTGACAAATCGTCCTCTGAAGTATTCATGTCGCCTACAAGTACCGGATACTGGATGTGGACTAGTTGAAGTGAAATATCAACATTTCTGCAAAAAAACCACACGTTCAAACTTCAACAACACACCACACAGAGATCTGTGTGAAATAGTTCAACCGAGGCCTGGTGATGAGACGGGAAGGCGGACGCCTCCCTGTAAACGTGACTGTAGTGTCCACCCAGGGAACCAAGCAGGCCAGAACCGCCGCTGGTGACTGCAGCGTCCCTCCAAACCGTACAATCTGGTCGAGGTGGGCCAGATGAATACGAATGTATTTCACTTCTTATTTGTAAAAAAAAACAACTTTACGTTCCACTTCACAGTTATGCAATGCTTCTTGCAAGCTCAGAAAAAAAAGTTCCATGAAATAAACTGAAACTTGAGGTTTCGACGGGAAAAAGATGTGAAAGATATGAGCAGTTTTCAGCAGACATTTAAAGCCAACCAAAGGAAAAAATGCTTTAATATAACTGCTTGACACCTCAAACTGTCTGTATGTAATCATATGTTGTTTTTTTTTTTGGATAAAGCAGTCTGAAATATGTTGTTCAGGTTTGCTGTATTTCAACAGGGTCATCTTTAAAGTGCGCCCTCTTGAAGAAGAGTCTTTGACCTGCATAAAATCCCCAGCTTGCAGAGGCCGGTGTGTCTTTCCGGGTGTTTTCAACTAAAAGGTGTGAAGACTGGAGCCTCTGGCCCCCAAGGACACACATGTGCCCAGTGTCACACGTGCACACCGCTGCCGACACTCGGGTTCTCACTTCGCACGCAGACGCGAAAGCGCGTCCACACTTTGGTTCCGAGACCCGGGGCTCGCGCACACCCACCGCGGGTAAAAGCGGCCACGCGGCGCACTGTGCAGCCGGCGTCTCGCCTCTCATCGTGAGGTGGGCTTTCAGGTAAGCCGGAGTGACAGGCTAGGTGTCGGCACGACGCTGTCCAGACGTGTGAGGGGGGAGCCCGGACGGCTCGAGCGCCTCCCAGATGTGGCAGGGGGGCCTTCAAATCGTCATAGGAACACACACACACACACACACGCACACACACACACACACACACACGTACACACACACACACACACACACACACGTATAAACACGCGCTCATACACCAGATGTGGCAGCCGGAGTCATAACACAGAAGGACCCAGCTGTTCACATGTCAAGAAGAAGGAGGACCAGCTCTTCTGGGCTGATGGCGTTCGTGAAACTTCCGGGGACGGTATTTGTGAGGGGAGGAGATGGGACGAGGGGGGGGGGGGCAAGTGGGGTTAACGCATCCTGACAACAGCTGCCAGTGGAAGTAAGGAATGACAGGTGAAGCTGAGCGTGTGCGCGGGTGTGTGCGCGCGACTGCCTTTCCGAACATCTTGTTTAATCTTAAGAAGCCTTTCTCTGCATTTTTCTCCCGTCTTGCAGTAGTTAGTTTCATTGTGTGGGTGTGGAGCGGAATGAATTGCACATGGCACCACACTAACTTATGGCACCCTTCTCCCCCCCCACCCCCTCCAGTTTCTGACGCCTCCGCACACACACCCACGCGCGCACATGCACACGCACACACCCATACTGGGACCTGGCACAGGCTGTTCAGCCTCGTTCCAGGCCAAACGCTTTACATTAGTATCATGAAGATTACACAGTGTGCCTCAAAGCTTCCTGCGGGAGGCGGCTCCTCTTCCGCAGGATTCAAAGTTTTCTGATTCCATTGTCGTTTAATAAATGCTTGGCTTTATGCTCGGAGCACCGCCGTGATGTAACGGCCACCGGCTGGGAAAGAAAGCTCCCTCGCTCTGGGCCCTCTCGCTTGAAGATTGCGTCTTGTCCGCCATCTTGTGTTCGTTATTAGCATAACAAAACGTTGCAGCAGCTCCAGCTCGGAGTTATTTATTTCATTTAGGGCCTCTTCTGCTGGCACGTTCAGAACCCAACACGTCACTACGAACTCATGAAACATTTCCACTCCGTTTCAGTTTGTTTGGAGTGATTTTAGTGGGTCTTGTGAACTTATTTTGGTACAAACCAACAGGAGGTTTGGCAACGAAGGTGCTTGGACAACGTGCTTTCAAAAGTATTCACACCCCTTCCAACATGAGACCCACAGGATATTCATATTTTATGTCTTAGACAAAAACAGGGGAGTTATTCATAATGTAATGACAATCAGGGTTTTTTTTTTTTTTTTTTGATAAATATTCTGCATTTGTATTCCGCCCCCCCTGGAGTCAGTGCCTCATAGCAACACCTTCTGCTGCAATTAGAAAAGCAATAAATCAACCAAATAAAATCACAGGAGAAGAACTTTATGTATTCGTTTGTTTCTGATTTATGGTTGCCCTGTTTGCGGGTTCATTTTATCCTTTGCTCCGTTTTTTGGTTGTTGGAAACAACATTACACAGGTGAGACCTCTTCCATTGTGCTGCTGCAGGTTGCATGATGATGATTTATCATACCAAGATGTGATAATGTGATAAAAACTGTAGGTCTGTAGTTTTTATTCCTGTCAAGACCTTGTAGAGTTTCTGTTTTGGTTCTTTTCTGTGCACATTAAGTTCATTCCTTATTTTTTTAGATTTCTTAGATTTAAAAAAAAACTTTTTTTGCATACTCATATTACCTAAATTTGTATAGTGTGTTTTTTCTCCCTTTTGTTTTCTTGTATCTTACTGCAAGCTTTTTATGCTCATATTGTTTTCATGCTCATATGCCACTGTTCCCCACCTGCTTCTGTTTTGTTTTTTGTTTTTTTTGTTGTTTTTTTCCCTCTGCTCATCAGCTTCATTGTCTCCGCCTGTGTCTGGCCTGATTGTCTTCGCTTGTTTTGCCGTATTTAAGCCTGTCGCTTTCCACCGTCTTCTCCCTGGACTCCACTGCTTTGCTTTCACGTTCTGCGCCCGCTTGTTTCAATCCCGTGTTTCCACGCGCAAGTTTTAATGAACCTCGCGATGCACCTCAGAGGTGACTGCCTGCTCTCCCGCGCCGCAAAGCCTGCCATGACACCGCATCCTGAAATCCCACCGAAATGCATCTGACGCCTGTGACTGATGGGTGGCGGGATTCTGAAAAGCTTAAGAGATGTGCACCTTTTATCAAGATGCAGCATATTTAGAAACGTATGGTTATTAAAAATCTTTAAAAAAAAGAAAAAAGAAGATGGTTTTGCTTCTGCTTATCTGCGGAGGTAACCGTTTCAGGAGGGAAGCCCTTTCCATGACACCATCCAGCTCCTCATGGGGATCCCAAAGTGTTTCCATGTCGGAAAGGATTAGTCTCTCCGCTGGGTTCTTGGTCCTGGGTTCTTGGTCCTTAGGGAAGCATCCTAACTCGGAGGCCCACAGCTAAAACTGTTTTTATGTAGAGGACCGGCGGAGCTCTTCAAGATACTTTTGAAGCAGACCCAATAGCTGCATATGAGCAGAACAGCAAAGTGTTGTTTTTGATCTGTTATTCGGCCGTCAAATTGGTGTGAAATTCAAAAGTACCCATTCGGCTTCCAAGTGTTTCAGGAAGCCCTGGAAATTCATGGAACTTGTTTAGAAATGTGGACCGCGGGCTTTAGCTCATGAGACATTATTCTTGTATTATTTTGACTTTATTTTCATAATATTACAACTTAATTTTTTCTTTTCTTAGTTTGCCTCAAGTACTCCGTCGTACTTCTCAGATCTTTTCCATTGTGGGCAGATTTGTGGAACAACTTTTCTCGCACGACTTGTAATATTGCGACTAATAGTTTGCAAAGCTAGTAGCCTCCTGCCAACAGATTTTCCCCACATGAGCTGACAGTCTCTGCAGCTCCTCCAGAGTCATCACAGAGCTGCTTCTCTGAATAACGCTCTTCTTGCCCGTTCTAGCAGTGCAGATAAATCCCCATGGCGTCGTAGGTTTCCCGCTGTGGAAAAACATTTCTAGCGTGTATTCATTTTGTGGATGCAGCTTGACAAAATATGAGGAACTATTTTCATGTCTTTGTGTTTTAATGCCATTAAAAATGTTTTTTTTTTTTTTTTTAAATCTTGTGTGGGGTTCCTCACATCCTTGGAGCTCTTTGGACTGCTCGTCCACGCCGACCCGCCCGCGCGGCTGAAACCGAGTAATTAAACTAAAGACTCGGTTAAACTGCACGTTTGTTTGTTTGAATAATAGCCGCTCTCGACTCCCTACCTGCAACAAAGTAATAATTAGCCTCCTCCTGGGATAATTAAATATTTCGGGGCTTGGTGAGTTCAAACATTGCTCAGAGAGCTCAAGGGAGGCTCGCAATTATTGCAACCAATTGAAGACGGCGGCGCGATGATTTATTCTGCCAAGTGTTTTCTTGGGATTACAACTAATTTCTGCCTCGTAATTGTTTTCTGAAACTCTCCTCCCGAAACGCAAACCGTAGAGAAAGAGCTCATTAATATTCTGTGAACAACCAACTGTGGCGTGTTGCGGGCTACGGCTTTGTCCACACATTCAACATTAGAGCTCACGTGTGTACATATATACATATGGGTAATGGATGCACATGTACCATGCTCGTTCTGCTGTGGACACGCTGGGCCCTTTCTGGTAATTCAGCAGGAAGCCAGACGGCTTCTTCATCTGTTCTGCTGCGTTTTCATGAATGTCAGTGAGATCCCGTTGACCTTCGTCGCCTCCCGTCTTTCCTCGGCTGGCTGTTTACGCGCGCACTCATGTAATCGTCCCTGGGTTTTTTTTTATAGAGAGACTTGGGGGAAGATCCAATCAAAGCGGCCTGTTTCCCCCGACCTCAGGGCAAAGGCGCTGACGTTTCCTGCGAGTCTGGAGCTGCGTCTCATGACTGGGACTGCTTGAGTGGGAAAAGGGTGATATTTGTTCTGCTTTTCTGTCTAAAAACATAAGTTTCGGCTTCGCGACGCAATAGAATCGTAGAAGCAAAACTATTGCTATGTAAAGCACTCAGAATCGCCTTGTTGATGCAAAGTGCTACACAAATAAACTTCATTTATTGATTGTAAAGAATCAGTCAATGATACTTAGACTTAAACCAAATGTTTGGATACGTTGCTGCCGTCTCACTTTTCACATTAAATTTGACTTAACGCTTCCGGTTTTTGGCTCGTTAACAGAGCCCAAATTAATTTTTGCTGAATGTGCAAATATGTTAAGGCTGCAGCTAGCGATTATTTTGATAATCTGATTTTAAAAATTAGCGCACCCTGCAGATTTTTTTATTTAACCATGCGAGCTTATTAAAAATGTATTTTAAAAAATCCAAGTAACTAATTTAATTCCATTTGTAAGTAAGTAAAACATTAGCGTTGGGGATGTCTTAGCTGCTGCTATTCGTAGCATTCCTTTAGCGCACGCTTGATCGTTTGGAGCAAATACTGCGTCTACAGCTAAAAAAAAATATATATATTATAACATCAGCATGTGAAAAGCTGCCACGCAATGTTCGGTTCCGGTTTGACTACAATTGGCTCCTCAACACTTCGTAAGGATAAAGTTTCCATCCTGCTCCAGTTTTATGAGAGGAGCCAGACCAGGCCAGCCAAAACTTTATGGGTACGCAGCCAGAAAAGAAAAAAGAAATCCATTAGGTTTTACATTTATGTCTTCATTGAAGAATATGACTTTGTATGCCTTTCTCTGACAAGGACGTGATTCTCTGAGGAGCTGATCGGGGGAGCCAGGATGTTTCTAGGCTTTTTCAAGAAGGGGCCACGGCCCCACCCTAACCACCTCTTAGGAGCGCCGCTGTGCAGTTCTTCATCTCTCCTGCTCTGTGCCAAAGAACAGGAGCAAAGGTTTGTCCCACCTTAGGCAAAGATCCGAACGACGGCTTCACCTGCCCTGCCCTCCTTAAGGTGTACAGTTCACACTCTTCCCCTCCTCCTACTATTTAACATTCACCTTCAGGTCAACTCCTTTCATTCTCCCAGATTGGATCAAATTGGCCAGGCTTGCTTTCATCATGCCTTGCATTCACAAGCTCCGGCCGCAGAAGTCGGCGATAAATCTCGCCTGCCCTGCTGTCACCGCGCCTCCGTCCCGTCTTTAATCTCGGCGAGGGAAGCGGTCCGCCCTGCTGTGAGCTGGATAATCGCTCATAATGTGATAAACCATGTCACTTTCATTCTCATTATTACCGTTTTACAGGTCACTTAGAGGAATTCATCAGGGGACGGGAAATTTCCCAGCCGGACCTTGTAAATAAAGGATTAGCTTAGCAAGACCGGTGTTAATTAATTACATCTATTAGGGAGCAAAACCTCAACAGGGCTCTTTGGGGTTGGGGATGGAGCTCTGATGAGACATGTGATTCATAAAACGCTGATGAGAACCCTGTTAGCCTCGTAGGCGGACACATAAAAACAACAGTTTGGGCTTTCGGCGCAGACAAATAAGCGTTTAACATAAATCCTTAAAATCTACTGCAATAATAAACATCTGACCTCTTATAGTCAGCGCTAGGCTAGCTTTTTACAACCGTTTTATACAACTGTTTGCACTCTCATACACCGACTGCTCACCAATCCCTTCAAGCAAGACCTGGCAGGTTTTATTGCAGCGCCACAGTCGGATTTACTCCTTTATTAAACCCGGTTGTTGTTTTTTTTGTTTTTTGTTGTTGTTGTTGTAGACGCACGCAAAGCAACGACGAGCGTCGCAAAAGAAAAAGCAGAATTTGATCTCCATCAAGTTCGCCAACGACACGGGAGAGCAACAATTTAGCGGTTTGTAGTAGTTCGGACGAGGCCAGGCGTTTGCATGCACATTCAAGGTCGCATGAGGTGCATTCCAGATCATTTCCTTCAAATTTTGTTATTTTTTTTGGAAACGCGAGTCACAGGTTTGCACACAATTGAGACATAAAAGGAAAATAACAACTTTGCTTTGTTTTGTTTTACATAAATATAACTGTTGTGCTTTGTCACAGCAGCTACCTCCATCAACACCTTCAGACTGATTAAAGTATTTTTCCAGAGCCATTTCCGCACTCTCTCTCTCCAGCTACATAAAACTTGTTTAGAACCCCAGATGTTAAGTAAACATTTTTAAAAAATAGACAACTTTTTTGGTAGGAAATTTGTTGTTATTTTTTAACAATGGCGATCGTTTTAACATAGTTATGTCATCAGAAAGTGTTATTTTACATTATATGAACGTTTTAGTTTTAGGTCGATTCATCACTGTTTTTCTGTGTTGGATCAATATCTGCCAATACAAAAACCACAGATATCTGTATCGGTACCAGAAGTTAAAAAAAAAAAAAAAGATGACTAACGTGACGCATTAAAAATCAAATCAGATAAACATTCATTATGTTTATCTGACTGAAGTTCATTTGTGTGCGGGGGGAAAAAAAATCTTTGTTTTTCAGAAAAGTCTGAAATGAATGGATTATAATAACATATTCATCCCCAGAATCACTAATCAACAGTTAGTAATCACACTAGTATAATGTTCAATTAACTAACAAGACATAAATTAGTGTCAAATATAACGGCTGCTCTAAGAGCCAGAGGAATGAAGTTGGGTGAACCGATCGCAGTTTTCCCGGTCGGTCGCTGATATTTAAAAAGTCTCGTCCGCCTATTCTGATTTTGGCCAGTACCAATTTTTTTTTAATCGTATTTTCATAACTGACACCGTCAGGTCACAGTTCAACTTCAATGTCCCTGTCATATTGCACTGAAAACGCTGAACAACAGCAACTTTTTAACTGAACATTATGCTTTCAAATATGACCAGCAGAGCAAGAATGGGGACACGTTCGCATGTATGTCTCATCTCCTCTCTTTCTCCATTTATTGTGCAGATAAAATCTGACTTGCCTACAACCATTTTGTCACAATCATTGATGTGCAACGATTACTCATACATTTAGTTGAGTAACTTTTCGTAAGAAATGCACTTTTAGGAGTAATGTTACTGCTATGGGTTTTTTTAAAATTATATTTTACTTTTACTTGAGTTGTATTATTATGAGGCGTCACAACTCTTGCTTGAGTAAAATGTCCGTGTCCTGTAGACATTGTCACTAGAAGTGCCTTATCCTTTTCTACATTACCTACTGTAAGGATTTATAAGTCTTTTGTGGCTGTAACACGAATAGATGTGCAAAGAATTGGCGACCAATCCCGCTCGTGTGTTGCCTTCCTCATCCAAAACAAATGAAAATATTTCTTCTCTCATTGGGGATCTCATTGGGGAATTCATGTGAACGAGAAAAGTATTTAATTTCAGCTAATTATATCTAGAAATGCCCCTCCTCGCACACGGCCTCTGTCCTCTGCAGGGCTGCTCCCTCGAGTGGCGTCTGATCTGGTCTGGCTGGCAGTTGGGTGTCAGATTAGATTGATCTCTAATCTCGTCTCGACTCACCCTTCCAGTAGACACGGAAATCTTTCTTGCGCCTCTTGTGCTCGCATTTCCATGCTCTCACTGAGCCAGGCATTCACTGTGCCCCTTTATTTGCTCTCAAAAACGACCACTGAAAATGATTCACGCCATAACAAACTGCCTTTACATTTAGATTGAAACACAAGCGAGAGTGATATTTTTCCGGTCGCAGGTATACACTGCAATCAAGTCTCCGAATTGCTGAGATTCCGCCTTCGGAGAGCTCTAGGAGACGGTTGCTAGTGGTTGTTGTTGATTCTTCCAGTCTGACTCTGAGTTCCTTTATCACAAGAAGGAAAGCGACATAAAAACAAAAAAGCCAAGAAACGTTTTGAAAATGTATTCAGGGGCAAATATGTACATTTTTTAAATGTATTAATTTTTTGCTGATGTGAACGGCAAGTACACAAGCATGATTGACAGCACTAAGACCCTCCTCCTGGCTCTGATTGGTTGTTTCTGACTGAGGTAGAGGAGCTCTATTTTTTTTTTCTTTTCTTTTTTTTCCCCCCCACACGTAATCTGTTTCATCAAATGTCAAGACGTTTAATAAATATGCAAAGAAACATTTTGGATGAAAACATTTTCAGAAAACAAGTTTTCACAAAGAATAGTTAGTGCAGTAAATGTATTCTTATGTAGCTCTCTGCCAGCCGGTCCAGCAAAAATATTGGGCATTGTTTGAGTGTGCTGAAGCTCTCCAAATGAGGGCATTACGTTATCAGCGGAAGGCCGTTGACAGTTCAGACTTCCAAGGCTGGGGCTTGTTTTTGATTAGAGCTGGGGATAGATAAGAGGTGGCGTTAAGATGAGGACGGTAGGAGTTGGCAGGAAGCGACGGCATCATACTGGGGGAGAGGTTATTCTAGAGATAAGTGTCTCCGCTGTCGCTATATTCACGTGAAGTCGACAACGCAAAGGAAAGAATTGTCCTTTTGTCCAGGAATGAAATGACTCCATGCAATCTGCTGCGTTCCTTAAGAAACCTTTTAATTTGACAAAAGGAAAGATCTTGATGTACTGCTTGCTAGCTAGGATCAATGCAACCATAACCATAATGCAGGTCTGCATTATGGTTATGGTTCTTTTTTGCGTGTGTAAAGTGCCTTCAGATGACATGCAACGAATTTATGAATAATGTATAAACAGAAATGAACCGAAACGAAATGACTGGCAGGTTCAGAAACAAAGCAGTACCAGACTGGCAGGTTCAGAAACAAAGCAGTCAAACCGTAAAGTGAAGCCTTTCTACCGAACAGGTCGGACGGTTCTGCTTTGAAAAGAACCAACAGACTGCGAAATATTAAGCATCTTTAATTATAAAACTGGGACATTCGTTTCGCTACCTTTTTAATGAACCTATGTGACAAGAATGAACTGAACGCTCTCCCAAAGGAAGTGCATACCTGAGGAAGAGTTTCCTCAAACGCTTCCTCTCACAAATGAAGCTTGAGCCTAGCTAATGCTTACTGTGCAGTACAATACACTGAAAAACAATTGTAGCAATTGATCAATGAAATTTTAATTTAAATTATTAGTTTTTTTTATTCCTGTACCTTCTGCAGACTTTCTTACATTTGCTGTTGAATAAAAAATATATATATATATTGGATGACATTTATATGCTGATTAACCAGAAAGGCGGAAGGACAGCGATTTCTGTTCAAAGCGTTGAGCAACTAAAAATCTGAAAAGTGTGGCAGGTAGTTATATGAATCAACGCAAATAAATATTCAATCCAAATGTAGCTGTTCTGTGAAGGGTCATTTTAGTGTGAAATACGGTGGAATATGTGGGTGATTAACAGGCTTCTGCACCATTTGATGGTGATGCAATCATTTGAATCAGCTATTCTGGAACAGATGTGCACCTAAAACATGCAGAGCAGGGGGGGCCGGGCTGACGACTGGAATTGAGACGCGCTGGTCCAGTCAAAGCCCAAGCCTAAATCCAACTGCAAAGCTGCGCTGAGAGTTGATGCTGTTTTCATTCAAAACATTTGGAGAACACGTGCAATAGTTCCACTCAAACATTTCTTTGCGTTGATTTTTCACATTAAAATTTCAAGATTTAAAAAAAAAATGTTTTTCTAGTTTGGTCATATCTGAACCAAACACCTTCTTCCAAGAACGTGGTGGGCTTACTTCTCTAAATGTTATTTATCAAAATGAATGCCATGCATATTAGTTCTTCTGCTTTCTGCAGACATATCTTGTGAAACAAAACGTATCTATTTAATTAGCAAAGTTGGCAAGAAAATACTTTTTATTTTTTGTTTCATTGTTTCCAATAAATCGGCATTGAAATGCTGTTCGGTAGCGGTGATATTCCTAAAAAGAAGAGGGCCCCCCTCCCCCTAATCAAATTCTGCCCGGGGCCCCAGGCAGCCTGGGGCCGGCCCTGCGCGCTCATCCATAAATCATATTAACGCCTGGGCTTTTGTCTCTCGTGGGTGTTGCCCGCGTCCAGGGGGGCGTGTGCACGCGGAGGCGGGTACGTGTCGACGTCACCGCTCGCTCGCTCGCTCGCTCGCTTTCTGTCAAGAGTCAAAATAAAACGACTCAAAAAAAAAAAAAAAAAACTTTTCTGTCGGGTCCTGTCGTGCGAAAAGCCCCGAAAGCGAGGACATGAGGCGGTGAGAGGAGCCACTGCTCTCCTTGTTCGCGGGACGCGCGGCGCTTGTCTTCGTGGCGGGGGGAAGGAAGGCTGTGGAGCTGCTCCTCCGCTCGTCCTGGGGGCCAGCCGGGCTGCTTTCAGTTGTAGCCGAGCCGCTAGCTAACGTCAAGTTGAAGGAAAGTGGAGAGAAGACGCCCACAACAACACCGGCGCTCGAACCGTGGGGGGCGGGGGGGGCTCTGTCCGCCAACTTGTGCCCTATGCGACGGCTAGCAGGTAAAGCAGACCTCATTCCTCCGCTTCCACCGCTTTGAACCGATGTTTTCTGTCTGCATTTTGCCTCGGACTTTTCTTTTTTTTTTTTTGTCCTCCTTTTTTATTCGTTTGTCGCCAGCTCGCGCTTAACTCTGCGCACCTGGTAACGGGGGTCTGCTTGTTACAACTCGCTCTCCACCTGTCTGGGTTCGCGTTCAAGACGGAGGGAGGGAGGGAACAACTAAAATGAAGAAATAAATAAATAAATAAACGAAGCTAAGTGTCTTGTTGCCGCCGCGTTCCTCGCCAAATCTCGCCATTTTCTTGGCTGCCTGCAACGCTTTTTGTTGTTCGTTTGCATCCAAAGACGCTGAGCGTCTGCAGATACTCTCGCCTCTCTCTGCTGCACGTCCCCGGACAGCGCGAGCCGCTCCACGGTGCGTGCAGGTCCCTCCACACCGTGGAGGAGGGAGGTGGAGGTATTGTTATAGGGTCTTGAGTGCGGGATGCGCCGATCAGCCGTGATGCATCAGTATTCATGTCAGGATCCAGCATGCTGGAGGAGAACGGTGCGATCAGGCTTCTGCGGGGAGAGAGAGAGGAGGAGGGAGAGCAGAAGGAGGTGGTGGTGGTGGTGGTGGTGTTGGTGTTGGGGGGGTATTGTGCAAGTCCAAGCCCAGAGGTTTGGTGTAGCAATGCGGTAGACTGGGGGTCGGTTTGGATTTCCACGCGAACAGAGTCGTGGGGGTAGAAGTGATGGTGGTGGTGGGAGGGAAATTGAAGCGCTATTATTTATGTTTGGTCGATACGTCCGTGTGGGGGGGGCTAGCTGGGGGGTTAGAGGGGGTGTCACGGTTTGCTGACAGCAGCAGGATGGTCCTGCGGAAGAAGGTCAGGAGTGGATGACAGAGCGGGCTCTCCTGTTCCGGGGGGCCGCGAGCCGCAGTGAGGAAGGCTCCGCGGGCCGCCTCCTCTCTTCCCACTGGGCGGGATATGAACCAGCCTGCCAGGTGAAGGATGCTGAATTATTCAGGCGCGAGCTGCATATATGATCGGCGCAGGCATGTGGGGAGGAACGGGCTCACTGGGTGTTGTGGAGCTTTTCCTCTGCTTCGCTGCTGAACCTGATAGTTTTTTTTTAATAATGATGATTTGCACTGCTTAAAAAGCCTTTGATCAGTGTGTTTAGTCCTGGTTACTTCAAATATGAGCGGGCGATACGGACTTAAGAGATTTATCACGATATTTTGTGGTACTATTGTGATGACGATAAAAGCGACTATAAGAACTACTTACTTTTCTTTAAGCAACTTTAGGTATGGCTGTGACTGACTGGCACAATAATCATTACTCCACAAACAAATACTGCTCTTGAAAAACAATCGTGTTTGTAATATGCTTCTTTAGGACAAACAGAACTGTGATTTATGTCACTAAAATGCACAGAGTAATTGCATTTAGTCATCTTTTCAAATGTATTGATAGTTATTGAACAAACAGTGGAGAAAATGGCAGAACTAACCAACATCAGTAATTGGAATTTATCGTGGCAACAATAACTTATCGTGATGAGACACTTATCGCGATAAACAATACAATAAATGTCCATTAAGTAAAAAAAATAGTCACCTGGAACTACGTAGAACAAGATCGAAACTCCTGATTTTTGGAGTGTAACTTCGACTAGCCATATTTAAAAAAATGTATCCTTATCAAGTAAGGACAGTTTGAGAGTTTCAGTACCTTATTTTTTTTTTTTTAAAACAATAAATAAATAAACAAACCCAAAGACTATCACCTTTAGTGCATTGTTTCACCAGAACTACTCTTGAGAACCACAGGCCTGGTTCAAGTTGAATTTGAAGTTGTCCAGAAGAAAAGTCTGTAGGAATCCTGTGTGTGGTAGACCAACACAGGATACATCTTAAATGCCAAATGAAAGGAACATAATTTTTTATTTATTTCTTTTTTGCAAACTGACATGAAAAGTGTGGCATGTATTTTTGTTCTCCCCCTTTACCAGTACCTAAATAAATAAAAATCTTAAAGAACCCATCCTCACAAATAAGGTTTAAAAACAACGGGATAAACATTCTTCACCAGACTCAGACTATTGCTAAGACCGACTGGATTACTGTTTAAATAATACAAGTTCTGAAACCCCATATAAGTAATTAGTACACGAGCTAAAATCTGAGAATATTTGAGACAAAGTGTGCTTCTAACTGCCTATTTTAATAGTTCAAACACTAAATAAACCTTAATAGGCTTTAATGCGCACAGTGCTAACTGTCTTAGCACTACCACAGAAGCTAACATCTACAGTCTTCTTTATTTCCGGTCTTGGTGTACAATCAACCGGTGCCAAGAAAAATAAATGGAGCTCTTGGATCGGCTACTTTTGCAAACGCCGCGAAAGTCTGGTCTAATATTTTCCATGAGCCAAATGTAGGAGACAGCAAACATGTTGAAAAAGTTGCTACGGTCAGACGAGGCCTAATAGAACCTTTTGGCCAGTCTGGACTACTTTGTGTTGGTCTATCACATAAAATCCCAGTAAAATATAAGGATGTCTTTGGCTTTGTGAACTGTTCTCCAAATCACTGTAGATGTGTGTACATTACATACTCAAGGTGTCATGTGGGGCTTGGTGCTTAACCCACTTAGATTGCTGTGCAAACAGAATAATTCCACATATCGGTACCGTATGAGATTCCCACTGCTTTCTGACAACTCTCAGTAACCTTTGTCTTGCACAACGTAATCTCGCCAGCAGTAATTAGCGTTTGCATAACTCACATAATTCTCTGGATTTAATCAGAAGTTCAGGGTATAGAGCAGGTGACGGTCCAGAACGGCGCTGACGCAGGAACTCGCAACAGATAATAACACCGGACGCAGGCGAAAGCTCATAATTAGCCTTTACCTGTAGTAACCTGTACTTTCCTACTAACTTTACAGCCTCTTCTGCTTCCTGCCTTGTTTTTGATTCAGTTGGGAGTTTTACTTTACAACAAACCCAAGAACAGAAAGCAGAAAAAAAATTAAAAATTACCATTCAGATGATGAGGCTTTTGTTCAATAAATAAATGTCAAAATGAAAAAAAAGTTTCCAGCGGTGTCCATGTATTCATTGGTTAACACAAGTTAAGGACTTGTGTGTTTTTGGGAAGCAGAGCTGAGAGGAAGTCGACTTGACGCGCCTGGCGAATCAATAGTTTTGTTCTTGAACATAAGCAGCTGTAGAAAACTGATGAGAGCACGGTGTCAGTGTTAGGGAGCAGAGGATCAATAACCTCCACCACTATCCTTCCAAAAACATCAAAGTTCACAAGAACAAGCGCTCTCCTCTCAGTGCGTCTTTTGGTGTTTGTCTTAATTTTGCAAAGACAAACAAACAGTTTGTTGACCTCAGTGAAGGGAAGCAGATTTCCCCAAAGGAGTCGGCGTGCTGATGAGCAAAAACTCTGTGGTGTGCAGTTCATGTGGAGACAATTCACTGGCGGAGTGATCAAAATCAAATTAGCTCATCGCAGAGAGAGCTTTTTTTTTTTTTTCTTTCTGTTTATCCCAAACAGTTTACTTTACGACAAAAAAAATGTATTGAGCCCAGTAGAAGTCGCTTTTCATCCGAGCTGTTCACCGATCGCTACAAAAGAAGGATAGAAGTGCTTTAAATGACCTTTGAACTGTTGCACTAAAGAAGTTTTCTTTAAAAAAAAAAAAAAAAGTTTTGTTTATTAGTTTTATCCAGAAGTCTGTGTTATGTTGCGATCTGATCGAGCGCCACCGATTTTCTTCATTTTGAGTGAGCAGCCGATGATTACGTCAAATGATCACTATTAGAGCCACACAATTTATCAAATCGCAATATATACAATATCATAATGGCAAAATGGCTCACATGGAATATTTGTCGGGATGCTTTAATGAAGGCGCCTTACATTCACACTCTGCATGTGAACAATGTACTTGGCCTGTTGGATGATCTCCAACTGTTCTTGATGTCAACACCTCATGTATATTTATAGTGGCCGGGTCACTAAAGCTGATGGTCAGCAGTCTGGACACAGAATAAGAAAAGTGTGGTTTGACACAGTAGTATCACTTGTCCATATGTGTTTTAAAATTTGTATGCCGTAATAATTCAATTTAAAAAAAAAAATCTTATATTTAGCCCCAAGGGACATTAAATGTCATAACATTCAAGTGTCTCCAAAGAGTTGTCCTACGATGAGCATCCATAGTAAAAAGTCTGGGACGACACCGTCAGTTGCAAGCTAGCACTGCTTATCCACCTAATTTGCTTTTGCTTCTCCCTCTTATTTCTCTGTCTGGCCGTATTGAGATGCTAATCGGCGTCTCTCAGTTGTAAAAATTAGATCTTGTTGCCATGATTGTACATCATAACTTTTATAAGTAAATAAATAAAAGCAACAATTCCAACAGCTGCACAACATACAAAACCAGAGGGAATAAATGTCCCAAAATGCAATGCTCCAACCAAAAAAAAAAAAGAAAAAAGGCGACAAAAAATCTATAAAAATAGTAAATTAAAGCTAATGTATCAGAGATACTGAAACATGTATTCTAAAATAATTGTTCAATAAGCAAAGCTAACCATTGCAACAGTCTTTTAGTTGAACATAATTTTCTTTTATGGCTGCAAAAACTGACTTGGCGCAATGGGAATGTTTTGATGGGAGCCAAACACAGTCAAAGTCTCAGCTTCAATGTAAAAGCGTGACCTACCTGCACCATTTCAACCCAAATCTGCAGTAAATCTAACATTTGGAGAAAGCGCTTGTGGGAAAACCCGCACGATTAGATACCGTTGCGGTTGTCTAAATGCTAACAGAGCTAGCACAGGCTACAAACGGCGCTATCGACACACAAGATGGGAATTTGGTCCGTTTTTCAACCACAACCCATCAAACTCGATGGTAATTCCAGCAACCTTTGATGTATTTATTGTTCATAGATGTGTACTCTCAGTGTTTTTGCCTTTTGTAACTCAACTCTTTACATGCATTAGAGCCGAGATAAAGCATGCCGACTAGGCAGTGTTTCACAACAAATGATACACAAGAAGTATATATGAGTACCATGGTTTTTGGGTGTTTTTTTTTTTCTTTTTTTCTTTCTTTGGAGGTTTGGGGTGATGTGAATGGCTTGAAGCTGTTCCAGCTGTACACATTTAATTTAGGGTTTTATTGGTGTTGATACTCCATTTTGAAAGAAATTTGCTGACAAATAGCCACCAAAGGTGGCAAAACATGTACACTGCTTCGTAAAAGTCTTCATACCTCTTGACGTTTTTCACATTTTGTGCAAATTACAGACACAAATTTGGATGTTTGTGGTCGCATGGCATCCTAAAGTAGGATGTGCAAGTGCATTTAGAATCATCTTTTGTTGCAAGCTGCAGGAGTAGACCTAAACCGACTCAGTATAAGCAGAGACGCAAATATCGACCCATTCTTCTTTGCAAAATTTTAGCAAATTTTATTTTAAATGAGCTGTTCTACTCCCAATTGCGCCAAATGAGCCAATTTAAAGTTGTGTTGTTTTTCACTCGTTTTGACCAAGCCTGCAAAGCTACCAGGGCATGTAAGAGTTCTGTACTGGGGCAGAGTTATCAGATAAATTTGTAATGATGTTCGTGTTTTAGAATAGGAAA
The DNA here is from genome assembly GCA_911649635.1 of Poeciliopsis gracilis. Classification (NCBI taxonomy): domain Eukaryota; kingdom Metazoa; phylum Chordata; class Actinopteri; order Cyprinodontiformes; family Poeciliidae; genus Poeciliopsis; species Poeciliopsis gracilis. The sequence goes on from CAJVRI010001002.1 coordinate 1,064,198, forward strand.
CGTTTGAAGTCAATTCAGCGTGTTTCTCTGTATTGGATCGGTATCGGCCGATGTTGGACATCAGATATCTGCATCAGTATCGGGTACAGTGGATCGGTGCATCCCTACTCTGACAGATGCATTTCATACTTTACTCCTCAGAGTACGAGTGCAGTACAAGCCAAATCTTTCTGGAGGCTTAATTGTGAAAAAGTTTCTCTATTCTCCTCCTGACTGTGTCCTAAAAGCCTTTTTAATTGTAATGTGGCTCAATGCCTGAGCCATATGAACACTGTTTAGCAAGGCGCTGTAATGCCCAGCTGATTTAAATAAAAAAAATACGCTGTAGGAATAATGAGCAGCATTGTTGAAGTAAACTCTTGTTTTGCGAACTGCTTGTGCCTCATAAGCTTCATCACCCGTTGCTTCATTTAAAAAAACAAAATCCTCTTTTCTTTGCATGCAGAGTCTTTGTTTTCTTCTCAGGGATTGTTTTTTGGCGGGTTCCCGGTAATCCGCTTGCAGAATTCGCATAATGGGGACCTTTTATTCCAAATTCAGCTCCTGTGCTGCCTACTGTATTCAGACTCATTTTCCTATAGATTCTGTCAGTCTTTTCCTTCTGCTTCCCTTTACTCTGCCGTTTGTTTCGTCTGTAAAGCGAGGCTCAGCTAAAGCTCGCCTGTCACTTGCATTAGACGGCGTTTGTTCTCGGTTTATCTATTTTCCCCTCTGTCTCTCTCCTCTTCCTGTTCGGTTTGGTGGACTTGATGAACACGCAGCCTCCCACCGCCACTGTCACATCGGTTTCCTCCGTCGCCGCCGCCGCCGTCCAGGATGACTGACAGTGATCGACCCAACCTGTCCGTGTGGATCACTCACTCCATGTCCCTGTCCCTTCCTGTCCCCCCTCCCTGTCGTGTTTAGGTGAGTGATGGAGACGAGAGAGTTGAGCGTAGTGGCTGGCAGCTTCGTGGGCTTCCAGTTTCTCTTCTCGGTGGCCAGTCCGCGGCTCTCGCTGGCCGTCGCTACGGGTTACAAACAGCTACCTCCCACCAAGCTCACCGAATGGAACTCCAGGTGCGTGGGAACGAAAACCTTACACCGTGAACACATTTATCTTTTGCCTTCCATTCATGTCTGTCCACTTTGGCGTAATAATAAATAATGCCACGCCAATTAATCACATGATGAATTAAAGCGAGCTCAGTAATTTCCATCTGCTTGATCTTCCTCTTTTCGCTCTTTCTACCAAAACACTGGATAATAACAGGCTTCAGTCTCAACTAGTTTTTGAAGGATAATTTTGTTTACAGAGACTTCATAATTAATTTAAGTCGTTGTTTCTGTTGTTTTGTTTTATTTATTTTAGAAAATTAAAATGTCTTCCAGTTCCTGTTTCAAATGTTCATTATAATTTAAAGTTACTTGATCTTTGAGAATGTGTTCTTGCGTTATTATTCCATCACCATTATATAACTTTAAAATAATCTCAAAACAACACTATTATCGTTTATTGCAATCATTTCTGAGATAATTTATTCTCCAACAAAATTTGTTATCGTGACAGACCGAATTGCAGTCGTGAAATACAATAGAAATAAGGTGTCGATTTTTTTGATTAGATTTTTTTTATTTTTATTTTTGAGTTTCATGGAATCTTAAGCAAGAACCTGTTATAAAGTAAAAAATATACTTTTTTTTCCCTTTTATTTTTTTAACCACTTCCTGCTTAAGGTCATTTAGTATTGCCAAAGTTTCTTCTATTTTCTAAATCCCAGAATCAACTATTTGCCTGATTAATTGATGCAGACTATTCACAGTAAAATTACAATAGTAAAAAAAAAAATAATTTTTTTAAAATCTGAAAAGCACACTCATTGATGTTTTTGCACGTGTTTAAATAAATGAACGTAATGTGTTCGGGCCTCTGCAAGTTGTACACAAGGCTGAATCAGATTTTTGATGAGCCACAATCCAAACTTCCTGATATGTTTGGATCTCCCTGTGATGTCACACAAGGAAGCGGCATGTTTGTTGACACAAGTCTCACATCCGTCCTGAATTGTACAATGGCTAGTCACTCCCATGCTGCTCATGCCTTTTTACATAGTTGTTTGAACAGATGGACACTGTATTTTCAGCCATCTGGAAAGTGAACTACAGTTCTACAGCACACTTTTTTTTTTTGGAATGACATACCAGGAAGCAGCGTGTTTAAGGTGCAGCTTTTGAATTCGCCCACGGCGGTTCCTCGTCAACCTGAATTACAAAACCATGACATCATCATCTGGGCTTTCCCAAATGGTTTAAAGGCACAAACTAAGGAATAACAAAACAGGAAACATTTAATCTAACAAAAGGCCAGACGATAAAGGGAATTTAAGTCTATTTGTCTTTTTGTAGTCTAAAATAATCTAAACCACATGAGGGTATATGATCATTTGGTTCAGCAATAATGCAGTTATAGATACTACAACTTAGTAGAGTTATAACTTTGAGTGAAAATATCTGTGATCTGCTTTCTAGATATGTCACTTGTAGGTTCCGTATCGTCGTTTTTAGTTTCCACTTTGTAGAAGTCTGTGCTGGTTGACGGTCTGGACACTGCAGCCAACAAATGCAACTCAAATCCAATTTTCTTTGTGCCGATATTCAACTTTTTCATGGCAGTCTGACCGGCTCAATTACATTTTTTTTTTCCACCCCAAAAATTGGATTTGTGCCACTTCCATATGCGGTACTAAGTGAAATGAATACACGACAGTTTATAATTACGAAATTATGAAAGACGTTTGTGTCAGTGAAGTGCATCACATCACAGTCCCACCACTCTGGGCTCTGACTACACCAGACGAACTTCTCTACCGAAGTCGCAGTCAATGCTCCCCAAAAGGCCGTTACTGGCAGTTGTGGTTTTCTTAGCTTCCTTCATCTCGTTATGATCTTGTGATGTTACTGTCAGCTCCCTTTGCTGAATAAACATTAAAATTGATCCGCAGACTGCGGCTATTTTTACTTCCATAAACCGTGCGACTCTGTGTAACATCTACGTTCTTCTTCTGCGCTTGTTTTGGGGTCAGAAACCGTTCACAGAGAAGTTGGATCTCAGCAAAGAGTATCTTTACTCTTTTCAAACGATAGCTCTCTCAAAATACCTTGAAGGCTTCGACAGTCCGCTAATGTTTCCGGTCGACCAATCAAACTGCTGCTTCAGCTTTTCTAGCTTCCTCCCAACAAAGAGTTTACATACAGCGGTCGCGAGGGGCAAACATTTATGCCAAGTCCTCGCTGTATAGCGTTACAGTGAAAGGACATCCTCACCAAACTGACCCCTGAGCGTTGCTGATATTGACGCCGTCATGAGCCGGGTCCCGTCGGGATTGAAGCAAACTCATCGTCCTGCACACGTGCGCCGCAGTGGGAGGCTTAATGTTTCAAGTGGAAACCCCATGGTTTATGGTTCAGAGGGCAACTGTCTGTTGTGCAACATTTTTTTTTTTTTTTTTTTTTCCCCCGCGCTGACCCCGATGCGTGCGTCCTCTCGGCCCGTTTGTTTGCCGTCGGCCCGGCTCCCTTTCATTTGCCCGGCCGTGGCTGGCATCAGTTTTGTTTGACCCCAGGAGAAAGAACGGAGTGCCTCGGCCAAGTAGACCCAAACAAGTTGGAGGCAAAGCATCTACTAATGGGTTCGCTTCAGAGTGCTTCGCCGTTGCATAAGACCCAGCTCCGAGTGTGTCAGTGTTGGTTGCGTAAGAGTGACTTAAGTGCAAGGAGACAAGTGTGAAAGTATCTCCGAAGAGGAAGAACAGAATGTTTTTTTAGTAAAGTTAAGAAAAGTACAGAGTTTTCGATCAACAAAAGGATTCACGCGTCTTCCTGTTTTCACATTTTCTGACGATGGGGATTTTATGACAGTCCAGTGCTTATTTGTGTTTAGCACTTCACAAAGAGATGAGCAACAACATAAAAGTAAACTGCTGTATAGAATCCCTTAATATAATGGTTTAAATTAAGGCTGTGAACAATTATATTAGTAAGAGAGTAATCTACTGTTTACTTTGATTTGTGATTGAATATGAAAATGTTCTCCTTCTGCAGTAGATACTTAAGCTAATAAAAAACAATATGAGAGAGAGCGCTTGGAAATAAACAATTCAGTTCCTTTTTTTTTTTAAATAAGAAAACATGTTATCACTTAAAATACAATTTGAACAAACATCACTTTGTCTGAAATTTGTTCTTAAATGACAAAAGCAAATTTCTTCTGTGTCATATTTGATTTATACAGCATTTTTATAACAACTGAAGGCAACGTAGTTTCTTGATCGTACTATGAAATGGCACTATGTGCCTGGAAAAAGCATAATGCTGCCCCTGTAGATGAAGAATCTACAGAATGCGGCAATTTTGGTTTGATTAATTGTCAGAATAATCTGTAGCGTTATGAATCACTAAAATAATTAGTTGCAGACCTGCTCCAACTATAACACTTGTAGTTGACGATTTTAAAACGTGTTTGAAAGGCACCACAAGCCGCTGCTGTGCGGTCAGCGCTCTCAGAAGCTGCATGGTTAGCTGACTGTAGAGTCAGCTTGGGCCAACATCTGCAGCCTGTGGACCGTCCCAAAGACTGAACGGTGATAGTGCAAGAATTGTGATCCTGGTAACAGGGAGATAAGAGCTGCTGGCTCTCTGGAGTTCTTCTTCTGTGACCCAGATAACCACTCCAAAGGTCAGAGGAGAGGCTCTCTCAGGCCTAATTTAACACACACGCGTAATTTAAATGTCCCCGTAGGCACAAATGGCTATTTATCAAGACAAACTAAAGCTTCCTCATTATGTGGACAAAACTCGTGGTCATCTTGTGTGTGTGTGTGTGTGTGTGTGTGTGTGTGTGTGTGTGTGTGTGTGTACTGTCAATCCCCAGGTTGGTGTCCACTGTGCACGCCTTGATCGTGGGGCTGTTCTGTTTGTACATCCTGTGGTTCGACGACGCCGTCAACGCCAACCCCGTCTGGTAAGAAAGACTTCTGGAAATTCCTCTGCCTCGTTATTTTAAAATGCTGCTGAAGCACAAACCCTATCAGGGCGGGATGGGGAAAGGAAGGGGAACGGTTCCTTTCGTTTTCAAGTATCAGACTGGCAGGGGATCAAGAATTTGAAGCTGAAAAATGGTGGAGGATAGACTGAGTTGAAATGTAATACCTTCTGGGCTGACAAAGATGGCGTTCGCTTCTTTTAGACAGGCAGAGAGAGAAGAGGAGAGAGCAGATCTAACATGTCAGAGGAGTCTCCAGTGGGTTGTAGATTCACTGGATTTGGCCTTTTATTCTCCTGTCTGTTACTTCCCCTCTCTCCACTGCAATTTTTTTTCCCCCACTTGCACAAATTGTTACCCTCCCAGCTCCTCTTTAATTATTATTATTATTATTATTATTATTATTATATCTGTCTTCAAGATATTTTTTTCTTGAGTTTTTGATGTTTCTTGTCTTAGCATTCCTACAGCACTCCTTCCTTCCTTTTTCTGATTTCTAGAGTCTGTTTCACTTCCTCCAGCTGTCCTTTAGACATAAACCCAACCACAACGATTCCTTTTCATAGCTGTGGAACGGCAGCCTGCCTCATCCAGCCCCGATCAGAGTCCTCCTGCTTTCAGCTGCCCGTTGTTCCCCACGTCTCTGGCTGAAGGCATCCCTCTCTTGTGTTCATTGTCTCCTTTGGTGATGGAGCAGGGAAGTGGAAGTGGGGATCTGGTTGAAGTGGGGGACTTTGAGTTATGAGTAAAGAGAAAAGTTGGTGGCACGGCTCGCCTCTGTTCTCCTTGTTGCAGAGTTTCTGTTCAGGTTCTCGGTGGTTCGCCCCACTAATGGACTGTTCTGTTGCACAATTCCCTTTACTTTGTTTCCACAACCTGCTTTGTCCTTTTTGTTTCTTCCACTGCCTTGCAAATGTATTCACCCGCTGTAAAAAAGGAAACATTTCGTCACATGACCTTAAACTTAAATGTGTTTTTTTTTAGCTACTTTTGAAGGCAGTTATGCATGAGGGATTAACACGTTTTTGGTCCTTTTTTTATTTTTTGCGAAAAAAAAACAAACAAAAAAAAAACGGTCAAATTGGAGTGAGAGCCTCAAGATGGCTTTACAGTTCACATCTGAACTTTGTCCCTTTCTAACATATGCTTGTACTTTCATCTAAACCAGGAATGCACCGATTGCAGTTATCTGACTAATCTCTAAAAAGCCTGACTTGCCAATTCCGGTTGATACAAAAAAATATTTTTGTCTGAAAAGTTGCTAAGTATAGTGACAAAGTTTTTAAGTTGGCAACAGTGGGGTGATTATTGCTAACCGCTGTTGCAGTCATAAGCTGGTGGATGGTTCTCTGTCAAACCTGTCTTACAAAAGGAAACAGACGTAGTGAAGATCAGTGGATAAGAGCTTTTTCTCATAGACGTATCGACTGATCGCCCAAAATTTGTCCCGATTTATCAGTACACTCCTAACCAGCATATTGACTATTTAGTTCAGAGGTCAGAAGGGCTTGTTACCATCACCCTAATCTTTAGCTCCCTCCACAAATTTTCTCTATTAAAGTGAAGAATTTCTTCTCCCAGCCACTAATGTTCCTTTCACGCCGAAGAAACACATTTGTGAAAATAAAAGTCGCTTTAAAGCTCGATCTCTCAGGTGTGTAAGTGACGTGGAGCACAACTGAAAATACTTCCACAAGGCACTGTGAATATATTTGATTTTTTCCTTCGCTCCTCTTTTCTCAGTTCATCCTGTCCACCCTCTAGAACTAACCTGATCCACCGCATGATCCTAATGGGTTTAAGGCTAACCTCCTGGCCGCACCGCTCTTCTGCATGCATGAACTCTCCCAGTCGGTCCGATTGTGTCGCGACTTTAAGACGCGTCAAGCTGCAGCGCCGTCCTCTGCTGGCTTCAGAGGCCCGAGCCAAACTGTTAGACGCCCACATTGTTTTGTAGCCGGCTCAGCCTCTTATCATAATTCGTCAAGTAAACACACTGCAACTCTGAAGGCCTCGCCCGGGCTGCCTATCTTGAATGGACGTGAACTCAGTAGGCGTGTGCAGCGCGTTGTAGACATGGTGAGGCTTCAGGGTTAAAGATGTCGGGCCACATATAAGCTTTCAGAAGTTATGGAGACTCAGCTGTTGGAACCTCACCAAAGAAATTTCTAGGAATTGAATTGAGATGTTGTGTGTGTTGCTTAGCAGCAGTGAAGCTGATGGCATTGCCAACAATCCGCAGCAGCTACCAAAATAGTTGAACGCGACCAGTAGATTATTGAAACCCAATGCTGCATCCAAGTTCCCACTGTCTGCAGACACAGTCTCCACATGTTCCGATGGTGTTGGAATCCAGAATATGTTTCTGCAGCCAGATGTTGGTGGCACGTATGTTACCTTGAGTTACTTTTTTTTTTTAAGCCAATCCCTGACGAAAGTTAAGTTTACACAGCAGGCAAATGCAACCCAAATCCATTTTTTTTGTCTGCCTTTCTGCCCAAATCCAACCCATATCCAACTTTTTCATGACAGCCTGAATGACTCAATTCAGATCATTTGACCCCCAAAATATCCAGTCTGCTCCACGTCCATATACAATCGAATGTTTATCCAACAGTCTGAACGGTCATGTCTCATTTCATTCAGCTTTCATGTTTGGATTTATGCCCCAAGGTAAATAATGGCTGAAAATTAAAACTATAATTTGCTATGTCTCACACTTTTCCAAGTGAGATAGTTAATCAGTCGCACTTTTTCAGTTTCACTCTAAAACCACACTTCCAATCTTGTCCCTCCATATTGTGCCGCTGATAAATTTGCGATTATGTTTGTACCACCAACCTGAGTGTCCAATGAGACTGAGCCCTGGCTCAACCAGAGAGGTGGGGTGTGGAGGCATCCTGCGGGAGTTCAGAGCAGAGCTGCTGCTCCTCTGGATCAGGAGTTAGTTGATTCTGGCTTCTGATCGGATTGATTAGGACGTTTTTTTTGTACCACAAGGAGAAGACTCCTGGGAAGAGATCGTATAAATCCGGAGAGTACAACAGGCTGCTATGATCTTTTCTGACATATAGTCTGATACACTGATTGAGTTTTGTAGAACACTAATCAATATTTAAAAACAACAACACATCTGTTTACAAGATGGTTCTCTACACTTTGGTTTACTTCCGGAACTGTTTCCTGTCTAGGATACACATTCACTCTACTCATGCATAACTGCCTGCAAAAGTAGCTCAAACTTTCCAGTATGGACATCTGGAATTGTCAGAAATATGTCCGATTGTAGATCACACGCACAGTACGAACACAGCTAACGTAAGGTTCTTTGGGGCGATGCCGTCATGACCCGCCGAACATAAAAGGTATCCATGTCTGCTGTATTCCAGTCAGTTATTCATCTATTGAATTAGAAACGCAGGTTTACTGTACATTTGATTAACTGCAGCTGAATCACATTGATGGGATTATGGAAAAGACTTTGGACTCTGTGGCGGCAGCAGCCTGCAGGACCCCTGATTGTTTCACCACCGTTCAGGTTGGGTTCTGGTCAACCTGATCTTTGTTCAGTGTGTCTAAGTGCAAGTGCAGTAAGGCGATACAGCAGATTGGTTAACAGGAGGAGCTCAGGGCTGAAATGGCCGTTAATGGAATGTGAGGAAAAGAGAGAATGCTGAATGATTCAATATCTGCGACCAAAATGTGATAAAACTGCATATTATTTTGCGGGGAAAGTAACCGTTCATGCTTTGTGCCTACTGTAGTGGGCAGCTATCCAAAACATTAAGACAGGGGTATCAACATCCAGTCCTCGAGGGCCGCTGTCCTGCAGTTTTTAGATGTGCCTCTGCTGCGCCACACCTGAATAGAATAATTAGGTCATTAGCAGAGCTCTGGAGAACTGATCTACACAAGGAGGAGGTAATTAAGCCATTTCATTCCTGTGTTTTGTAGTGTGACACATCAAAAAACTGCAGGACAGTGGCCCTCGAGGACTGGAGTTTGACACCCCAGCATGATTGTAAGTACGCAGTGCACTGCCACCTTCTGGCCAACTAGTGTAAACACATAAACATCTTAAAACCCACATGGTTGGTACTAGTGCTGCGCAACGTAATGAATCAATGATCAATCTGCAATCACCGCAATATCAGTGTGAGCAGAAAAGCTGCAAAGGACGGATTTTATGTTGTAATGGCATCATGTTTGTTTTAAGTCTAATGCATTCACATTTTGAAAATCAATGATTTTGAGAAAGTTGGATGGATTCTAATTGCTCGTAATGGACCACTCGATGTATATTTTTCAAAAGTTTGTGGAGACTGATGGGGACATTGTGTAATGGTAAAGAAAAACCAGTGAGAATGAGAGTTAATCGCAGCTGTTATTCCAAATTGTAGCGAGACCGAAATTTGCAAAACATTGTCCTCATCGTTTACAGTCGTAGTTAGCAGTCAGTTTAAGGTCCGTGCACAGGAAGACGACGGCGGTAAATCTTTGTAAACTGTTGAAATGAGCACTGAAAGCTCTGTAGTAGGCATGCCGGGCCAATCGGTGGCGCTGTGACACTGCCACAGAATGACACAAAAAACAAACACCGGATGTGGGATCGAGAGAGAGAGAAGGAGAGAAGGAGAGGTGGAACTTTGTCATCTTTTAATAATAACAATTAAAAAAAAAGACAGAAAACAACTTGGTGTAAACGTGACACATTCATTTAAAAACGTATCCACTCTGGGACCTCGTTTTAAAAATGATCATTTCTGGTCTCCCAAAAAGGAGTCAAGGCGACAAAAAAATCATTGCAGAAAGACCTTTGTGTGAACGGAACATAAAATATCAGAGACCTAGAAAACAATATTGTATTAGTCCTTCTTTAGTATGGTCCTTAATTGATAGTTGTTGCTCCCAATATTTTTGCCTAGTAGTGTTTAGAAGTTTCACATTTATGTTGGGAAGAATAAGCAATTCCATTACAGTGGAGGTCATCTGTCAATTACATTTTATACATTACATTTTTTTCTTAATTGTCCAGTCCAGCCAATCTGAGCCAACAGTATAGTTACCGCCCACAACTGATTAATTTGCCCACTAAACAGAGTTCACGCTCAATTTTCTAGCTAATGCGCTCTCAATTAATGAATATGATTTCTTAATAAGCTCTGGGCTTATGGCCGGAACATGACTCCCAGTATTAATGCAGCTACTTGTACTAACATGCTATAAATACGTTTGTGGCGACTGATTACAATTATACCTCCGAGTTTTTTTATTTCTGAGCAGTACCAGTCACCAGGGAGCGTATGAAGAGTATAGAACAAGAACTGAATAAGTGATTATTCACTTATTTCACCCAACTAATGAACGGGTGAAAGATGACAGGAAAATCATGGCTGACCTCATCATGATCCATGATGGTGGACGCTCAGCTGTGTTTAGGTTAAGGTCTATACTGAGTTGTGGAGTCATTGCTATGTCCCTACATGACAACTGAATAGGGTTTCCCCCAGAAAACCTGCTAAGTTTGATGGTAGGGGGCGCTAGCACAGCCCACAAGCGGCCCACCGTGTTTTTGTGGTGAAAAACGATAAAAGTTACAAAAACCTGGAGGCGCATGAGCAGACATTAGAATTTGGAAATAATGGCGTGTGAGGCCAACTGGCAGAGATGGCGCAAATTAATGCATCAGCTATAAATCTATTAATTAATCTTTTCTGTCACTGTTACTGGTGTATAAAAAAAAAAACTTGATTTAAAATAAACGACACTCAGCCTGGTGGAAGGGGTGGGGAGGCTCGTAAAGCCTGCCAGGCCTATAATAAACTGGAGGAGACCCTGACTGAGCATATGTGTTTCTGAGTGTTGGCCCCTTGCAGTGCCAATGTTCTTTTTTTACAGTACACGTGCAGTAATGTGAGGTCCTATTACAGGAACCGTCAGGCAGCCGTGTGTCACACGATACCTGCGTCTGATACCACCATCACATGTAAACTGAAGCAAAGGCATGTCCTCCATTGTTGCTGTGACTCGGCGTTATTCACAGACTCTTAAAATCCTCCAGAGCCGGATCATAGCGAGGACGTCTCTCCTCATCCCAGACGTGCTGGTCTTCACGGTTATCCCACCAACATGTTGCTTTTAACTAACATAGCTACACACGGATAAGACGCGATCTTGGAATGACCACCAAGCATGAATGATGATGATTCTGTTCCAGCTCGTCTGTTAGTTAGTCTTCAGACACATGCTGTGCATTTTTGATCCGAGCGCTAAGCTGCCCTACGAGTCAGCAGATCCCCCTCCTGGTTTGCTGACATTGATTGTAGTTATGTCCCAGTTGTACTGCAAGCACCTTTAAACTTTGTTTGCTGTTCCACAGGGGTGACCCTAATCTGGTCAAACTAAATGTAGCCATAACCTGTGGCTACCTCCTCTACGGTAAGCGCCTTCCCCGACTTCTGTTGATCATTTACCTTTTGCGCCCGACCTAACAGGACGTGGCAGTCATCATTTTGTTAGTTTCCTTATCAATACTTTTGCAACTTACCCTCTTCTAGCCTGCGTGGCTATCCTTTGAACCTTTTGTCATGTTACAACCAGATAGGTGCCACATTTTTCTTATTTCTATTTATTTAAAGATTTTAAGAAAAACCAAACTCACTTTAGACACACTTTTTTTTTCTTTTTTTTTAACTGCTCAGCAATAAATTTAACAAGCAGTATTTTAATAAAACCGAGTCAGATTTGTATTTTATTCACTTATTTTGTTGGTTGAAAAAGAAGACTGAAAATGTCTAGGAGACTTTCAGCCTAAAAATCCTATCCATCTGTATCACCTCCATAACCGTCAACATTCATCCATAGATGCAATAGAATGGTCAAGTTATAATCCTGTGTTTGAAAGGCCTAGTCAAAGTCAAAACTAGATTAAAGCTCCAGTTCTTTTGAAAATGAAAGTAAGCAAAAAATTACATCTCTAACAGAACAAAGCAGGTTAAGAAATACCTCAAACAGTAGTAGTGTTATGTTTCGCTTCAAAGGACCAAATATAAAATACATGATTTTAATTATTTTATTTGCAACAAATTAAATAAACACACCAAAATAATTTCCAGCTTTTGGCTGTAATGTGACAAAATGTATGTTTGTTGCCTTTGTTATACCCAGAGAAATGATTACTGCTCATTGTATGCCTGTTAACAACCCAAACATCTGTTAAACTACTTACAATTTAATATTAAGTCATTTTTCAACCTCAAAATGTCCTTTTGATCATAACCTCAGTAGTTCTTCCACCTTCACCTCTCGTCCCCAGATCTTTTCCTGCTAGCATGTAACTGGAGCACAATGGGGGACAGCTTTTTCGTCTGCCACCACTTGGCGGCGCTGTATGCCTATGGATACGTGTTGGTGAGTATGGGCTCCCCAGCAGGAGAAAACCAGATTAAACTCTTTCCGTGTTTCTCTGACTAATGCGTCCATCTGGCTTTTGCAGACACGTGGGGTGCTTCCTTATTTCGCCAATTTCCGTCTCATTTCAGAGCTGTCCACGCCGTTCGTGAACCAAAGGTGAGAGAGACGGCGCGTCAGGCAAATCCCTTCAAATTTACTTACAAAATCTTGGAACTTTTCCAAATTTGTGATTAAGTTTGGAGTCAAATTGAAACCACAAACTTCAGTGCTTTATATTAGCGGTCCTACAGAAGCGTATTACACCTTTGTTTTTCAAGAGCAGTGAAGTTTATGTGGTGTTATGATTCGTAACTTACCAATCATAGTACGTTACAAACATACATAAAGGCTCCTGCAATAGAAGTACCAAATAATTCTTATTGTCACTTTTATCTTTATCACAATAGCACCACAAAATATTACGATGAAACTTACCTACCCTAATCTGCGACGCAACAGTGTTCAAGACGTGAACCCCTTTGCCTCCTCTGTCCCTCAGGTGGTTCTACGAGGTGTTGAAGTATCCCCGTTCACACCGGTTGGTGGTGCTGAACGGCGTCGCCATGGCGGTGGTGTTCTTCGTCGTCCGCATCGCCGTCATGCCGTCCTACTGGGCGAGCGTCTTCGCCACGTTCGGCACGGCCGAGTTCGAGCGGCTGGGCCTGGGAGCGCAGGTGGCCTGGATCACGTCGTGCATCGCCCTGGACGTCCTCAACACCATCTGGATGTACAAGATCGCCCGCGGCTGCTACAAAGTCCTGACGGGGAGAGGCGGGCGGAAGGTCAAGGCCGACACGGACGAGAAGCACGCAACCAACCACACGGACTAGCGCGGGGACAAAGAACCCTCGACCGCATGATGGACGCGGGGAGCGGAGGCGTTCCCAACCCGCCCGCCCCTCGGTCTCGGAGTCCTCAGGTTTCCGACGAGGAGAGCACTCTTTGACTCACGCAAGCACCAGCGATCCCAACCTCACTGGTTTTTTTGTTTTGTTTTTGTTTGTTTTTTTTGTCGCCCCTTTCTCCCCCAGTGAGCGTGATTACTCTACTGCTGGGAGGTAGCTTTCTTCGGTTGCAGACAACAAATTAGAGTTCACAAGCACACTTTTAGCACCATCTGTCACTCCCATCTCTCGCCGTTTCATCCCCAGCCTCCTCTTCAGCGCTCAACTTCAGCCAAAGCCTAATCCTCTGAAGTGCCTGTGGAAAAACAGGAAAGCAATAATAGTGGAGGTATAACAAAGTTGAGGTTTCTTTCCCCCGCCGCATCCCTTCTACGTCCCATCATCACCACCTCCACCCCTCCCTTCAATGAACCGCTGGGAGCTCATGTCCCGTCCACGGCGGAAGAGATGTGGTCAACCTACAGGGCTCTTGTCTTAAATCCATCAAACCTCAGAACAAGAGACAGAAAAAAAACAAAACACCAGGATGCCTCTCCCAGTTTTTACCTGCTGTGGCCTCCTTATAATAAGTAGCGCCTCTCTGCGTCACCAGCCATGCTTCTCCATCCAAATCTCATTTAAGAACTCGGCACTCTCCAGGATTTTTATTTCGTTTCGTTTTTTTGCTGCTACGCCAGTATCATTAGCTGTGACGGTACAACATCCATTACAACCCTCTGCCTCAGCTGGAATGTTTTTGTTCTACCTCTCCCCCCTGCCTTACAGACTTTGTAAATAATCATGATTTACTCAGAAGCGTAGTTTTTTTTTTTTTTTTTTTTAACTAAGGAGAGAGTTTCATCGATCGTGACATCGGAATCTCCGAGGGACTTCCCGTTTCTTCCGGTTTCGGAGGTCACCCCGGTCCATCCACCGAAACGCAGCGCCGTCGCTCCGTGTTCTCAGAACGAATCATCAGTGCCTCTCTGAAGTTTTCCCACCCCCATTTTTAGCTTCATTTTGTCGCGCTTCAACTATGAACCTCAATGTGTTTAATTGGGATTTTATGCGCTAGATCGACGTTAAAAAAAAAGCGAGTAAAAATTCAGTCGGGTAGGGCAAAATAAACTAGGAATTTCACATTTTCTCACGTATAAACACCTAAAAAGTGTGATGTGCATGTCGTGTCATTGCAGTTCCAACTGCAAGTCTTTGGAAATGATCTATAAATCTATTCCAGATCTCTAGTGGAATTTTGTCTAAGCCGTTCAAACACATTTGTTTCCCCGCAACAATATTTAATTGAAGTATTTTTGAAATGAAGGAATTCGCTACCAGTTCCCAAGAATTTATTTAAGGTAATCTGAACACAAAGCCCTTCATATCATCTCTCCACATTTACGAGCCACTACGTGTTGGCCTTTCATTAAACAAAGTCATTCTGCAGTTGCGAGAGTCTTTCGGAAGAGGGGCGTGAAGACTTTTGCGGAGCATTTTGCAGGCTAATCCTGAGATCCGGTACCTTCCTGAAAGCATCACTGATTATTTGACAGAATGTCAGCAGTAGAGTTGCTTGAAATCTCTCTCTCTCTCTCTCTCTCTCTCTCTCTCTCTCTCTCTCTCTCTCTCTCTCTCTCTCTCTCTCTCTCTCTCTCTCTCTCTCTATCGTTTTTTTATTTTTATTTTTTTTCCCCTCCCTCTCACTCTCTGTCCATGACTCAGATTGATTTGGAAAACGCCGTGCTGCTGGAAGCGGCCCGGCAGCCTGCATGCCCAGTTTTTCCCGTGGTATAAACTGTAGATCTTCATTGTAGAGCATGGTAAGACTGACATATTTCTGTGACGCCTTAGTGAACTGTCAAGGTAGATGAACACCATCGAATCGTGGGCTGGGCGGGAGTGGGGCAGGGGGGGAAGGGGTTGTCTTCCAAAATGTGCCCCCCTCCCCACCCTTCTCCACCTCCTTCAACACAGAGCATAGTCAAAGCATGAACTTCTTGTACTTTTGATGATTTCTCCTCGCTGTGCATGTTACAGTATTTACACGTTTCAGCATCTATGCAGGTGCCTTCTCTGCATAGCGCTAAACTCTCTTTAATTGTTAACACATCTTCTATATGCCAGTTGCCAGTACTTGTATTTTTGTTTTTATTTTAGTTTTTTTTACAGATACAGAGAGATTTCTTTGTAAGAGGTTTGCTAATAACCACAACCTGGCAGACAGAAACATGGGATCTCTCCGATTTAGTTTCACAAGAAGACGACGACAGGGATCGACATCATCACTCTTGGTCCGAGCCAAGGCTTTCCTGTATAAGCACAAACATGAACCAAACGCATCCCGGAAGCAGAACGACTGAATGTTTCTAACTCGCATTACTGTGGTAGAGCAGTTCGTGAAGTGAACACAAGAGGGAGCAGCGAGATCGTCAAATCCAGCGTGTGTGAGATGAGATCTGTTACTCCTGTTGTTCCGAAGTCTTTTTCACAAGTTCCATCACATGATCTGAACTTACTTTTTTTTTTTTTTTTACGTTTGCTTTTATGTTTTAAAATAAACATGAAGTCAGAATTAAGAGGGTGACCTCAAAATCCAATATGGTTCCCTTCCATGTAAAACTTAGGGATGGTTGAAGTAAAAGAAAAGATATTCATTAGAACTTTTTAGTTTTTATCAAGTTAGTTTCTCTCTCTCACACACACAGGTAGTGATATACAAGAGCCTTTTTGTGAGGACATTATTGGAAAGTTCAAAATACGGAGAAATGTAGTATTAGGCACACAACATGATTGTTTTATTTTTTTCTTTTCAACTTTTCTGATTTTTCAACTCACATTTTTGGTAAATTCAAAATTTGCCTGTCCTAACAATAGAGTGAATGTCCAATAACAAAAGACATTTTCTTCTAAATAAAGCCAAAATGAAAGAAAACAAAAAAGAACTATTCTCCAGGTTATGGTAGATTATATAGTTCACACTGTTTTCTTTTATTTGCTTTTTCTTTCTCTTGCACCACTGTCAGCTGTTCATGTTAGAACTAGAGGCTCCGTCTCGTTCTAAATAGACGGAGCCTCCACAACTAAACGGGATTTTTATTATTTAAAAACTATCGAATGATAACAGGGTCCCAGGGTTAAACTGTCTTTAGCCTCTTATATTCACAGTAGCATTAGCAGCCTCTGTGCGTATTATTAGACCTTTACCTTAACTGTGAAAGTTCCCAAAAATGGCCGTTGTTTTTTTTTTTGTTTGTTTTGTTTTTTTTAGTCCAACACAATCGATGCAACTGGACCATTTAAAGGAATAAAAAGCACTTTCTGCTGTAATGCACTCAGCTTCCAGACGTCCGACTCAGTCGACAGCCAGCCCCAATAAAAAAATAGTTTCCCTTCTTATGTGTGTAAAAGAGAAAACGTTTCTCTCGCCAGCTTCTTTGGATCTCTGATTGTTATTAGCTTGTAAAGCTGATAGCATTCGGAACGGTCGCCGTGAATCATCAACGCGTTAACACTCTGGCACCGGGGCACAGTGGAGTCGAGTTTGATATCATTTCCAGATCCGAGAGGCAGCAACATGTAGCCAGCAGCTCTCGCTTCAGCCTCACTACTGTTTTTTTTTATTTATTTTATTTTTTTTGTTTTTCTTCTCTATTGCATTTCATTTCCCTTCCTTCAACTCCACTTTGCCAATAGTGATGCCGAACTCTGCTCTGGGCAAAAGGCAACCCGGGTAGCGCTTGAGCATTAGGCTCACGTTTTCGTCAGTCATTTTCAAACCTAGCTTGACTTTCTTTGACCCTGAAACAAGAATTGATGTGACCTGTTCGGCTCATTCAAACATTCACAGCACCACTCGACTCCACACATTGCAAAAGTCGCCCGTGTAAACGTGGATGTATGGGCAGTTTTGGCCGTCTGGGACGGTCTGGTTGTATTTTTCACTGTGGAAATCTAAAGCACACTCCCTATCTCTGGGATGTCCCTTATTTCTGTCTGCCACTTACAGAGGAGGGGCTACAGTCTCGTGTGCCTTTTTTTACACAAACAGTGGATGTTGCAGTCGGATTCGGATAAGCATGATTATGTCCTGGTGTACATGCCGCGTGTATATTTTTCTAAACCTGCCTGCACAACGATTATCTAGTCGAGTATCCTAACCCAAAGCTGATCCCTCATAGGGAAACCCCGCTTTTTATTTTTTCTTTCTTTTCTTTTTTTTTTTTGTGATGGTTTATCTGCGGGGCTTAACAATGTGAATGCTGGGATGTGTTATTTAGTGGCATTAAGGCGATTTCAGATGATAATGGCAATCAGAATATTCCGGCGTGTAGGGATTTACGGAACAACTTCCGACTCATTTCTTTGGCCTGTTAAGGGAGAAGAAAAAAAAAATCTAAGAAAAATCATAGATTTTCTGAGAGTGGCTAAGCTGAGATGAATGATCCGAGAATTTTTCCTGGATCTCCTTTAGTTTAGACAGAGGCTGCTCTCTGACGCAGCACTCATCACACAAGGCGAGAAGGAAACCGCCTAGTCATCTGCATACAGGAGGACTTTGACAATTGATTCAAATGGGATCTCAGTTTGGCCTCTCGCACAGGGCTTTGTACAAAAAACTGAATGTGACAGTGAATTAATGTGGCGTCTGACTATGATTTGTAATCAGCACCGTCGGGTTGGAACAACCACGATGGCCTCGGATGAGCCAGGAGAGAGCTGCTCGTTGACGAATGAATTACAGTATTTAAACACAAACATATAACTGAAAATGTATATGAATCATGTAAAACCTTGAACTGATCAAAATGATTGACCGCTTCGGTGCAACTTATAACAAAGTCATTACTTTGAAGCGACTATTAGTTTTGTTTTCTTTTCATTCTCTGATGTCAAATGTGATGAACTGTACACAATGAAAGCTAATTAATTGAACATCTCAAGGATGGCGGCGTTTGTTCGATAGTGGAAACTGAATGTAAAAAGTAATAATAATAATAATAATCAAATGTCTTGCCTGGAATTTATTTTCTTTCTTTCCCAGTGAATAAGTTTGTCAGTGTGGCTTTCCTTCCTCTTCGTTTCATCTTTTAATGCGATGCAATCGGTACGACCTTCTTACTTTTCTCGATTTTAATGTGAATCGGCCTACACTACGAAAAGGCCCACTGGGTCTCTGAGTTTTACCACGTGACTCAGACTTTTGTTCTCTACAATGACCACTACTAATTATCTTGTAATTGTAGTGATAAAACGCTGAGAATTACTTGAAAGTGTTGTTCTTCAATAAAGATGAACACGAAAAGTTGACGGAAGACTCATCTTTCCTTCAGTTTCAAGACCAGGAAAAGATTTATTGGCGGCTTTGGTCGGTCTTGTAAATGGGTGTGTGTTTTTTTTTAAGGAGGCAACGGCAGGAAGTAGTTGGACGATCACGGTGCAGCTTGATGGACGCATCTAAGGACACTAGGCCTCAAGGACGAGTTTAAGAGCAAAGCATCTGCATCTGTTAGGATGACCTAGTCAAAGTCAGATTTTCGCCATGTTTTTCTTACATTTGTAAATGTCAGTTTCAGACTAAACATAATTCGCAAGCTAAGTATTTAGGTTTCAAATTACATATTTATTTGGCAAACTACATATTTAGATCCAAATTAAGTATTTCTTCACTAAATATTTAATTCCAAAGTAAACAAATATTGTGGAACTAAATGTATAGCTCGCCAAATTTAGTAGTTTGGAAAATAAATGTGTGGAAATTACTAATCATTTCTTTTCTAAGGGTAAATAAAAATATTGCCTTTTTAATGTCTAATTTTACACACCGCATCTCATAAACTGCTTGTTTGTTAGTTTTAACGAAACGTGGGGGGAAAAACTACTTGTAGAGCAGATTGTGTCCACCTGACTGAAAAAGCAGCTTCAGTGTGGTCCGGAGATGCGTCTTGTTGATAAAAATGCATTATGAAACAAAAACAGAAAGAGTGGGGGCTGGAGGGACAAAACTTAAAGCCAAATCCCTCCTCGGCATTCTGAAGGGACCCAGTCATTCGTCAACCTCTGGCCAAAGTCTGAAAACGAGTGCAGTGAAGGATGCAGTAGGGATGGGGGTAAGATAAGTTTCTTTTTTGAGCGAGAGTAGGCCTTTGATTGAAACCATCTCCTGCGTGAGCGAGCGAGCGAGCAAGCAAGCAGCACTCGGTCAAGGGGGCTTGCTCGGAGCCCCGCTCCTGAGCAGCTTTTACCAAACATGGTCACATAGCAGAGACTCCATGAAGGTTTCCTCCAGCTACTGCAGCAGCACAGCAGGAGCTCCACGTCATCACCTGCATGTTCAGCAGGGCCGAGGGAGGGGTGGGGGGTTACGCCCGTACGTCACGGTAAATACCGTCCATCGTCACTCGCATCGGCGCCACACACACACACACACACACACGGTACACAATACCGCGCGCTCGCGCGCCGCACACTTCGTGTTTACTTTGTGACACGAATTCGCGAGCGCTAACGTCAGATCTCCTCTTTAAGAGGCCTAATGCTTCAGGCTAATCACGAGTCTGTGAGTGCGGTGCAACAAAAATAAATAAATACAATAAGCAGATTGTAGAAATATGTCTATTTCTGGGAGGAATTCATCCACAAGACTTTCCCCAGACTTAGAAAGAAACACAAATAGATGTGAGAGGGAGGAAAGGAGCCCGCATTCCAGGCTCTGCGGGAGCTTCGAGCCGGTGTCCGTTCAACAAGGCAGCAGCTAGTAATGGCTTTATAGAGCTAGCTCGTTAGCTTAATGTCGCCCGATACCCGAGCCGAGCCCGTGGGGGCACAACTCGACGGTGTGAGTCAGCACTTTCGACCCAAACTGAACCGTAAACAGTTTCGCGTCCAGTTGCGACAGTAAATAGAAGCAACGAGGCAACTTTCTATGTGAACTCTCGTTTCATCCAGTGGCGGACCCAGAAAGGTTTTGTAAGGCCACTAAAAGGAGGGAGCAACTTTAAAAAAATAAATAAAAAATAATGTAATTTTATGTGTACATATAATCTGTACTTTTATATGTATTTATTTTTGCATTTACATAACCGTACGTCTCTCTATGCCACGAACATGATTGTCATGTCATTTTTTTTTTCAGGGCTGTTTTTGGGAGGCAACTGATTTCGTCAGGTTTTCATGTTCGTGGAACAGCGAGAAGTCTCTCACCGAGAAGGTCCTGGGTTTGAATCCCAGCTTGGAGTTTGCATGGGGGTCTCTCCAGGAAGTCCAGCTTCCCCCCACAGTCTAAAAACATGACTGTTGGGTTAATTGGCCTCTCAAAACTGAACTACTTTGCCTTTCTCGTCGCTCTGCACTAGATGAACTATCGTCCAGCCACCTGAATAGACTCAGGTGTCTGGGTCTATTCCGCTATAGTTGCCCTGGCAACCGACTGCTTTGCAGATTAGGGTTGGTTATTTACCTCTTAAGTCACAACTGAAGGCAGCTGTTTGTATTGGAGTTTAAGTTGGGGTCTCAACGTAAAGGGGTCTAACCCGCCACAGAACCCTTTTAAACACCTTCGCAGTCACATCCTACTTTGTGTTTGTCTCTCACATGAATAAACGCCCTGAAATGTGTGGCTGGAGCGCAGCTGAACTGACCAAACCCAGGCTTGTTTGAAGCTTCCCGTCGTTCTGCAGCTACGAGTTGGAGCGATGATGCCATGAACTCAGAACTCTGCTGAGTTGCTCCGGGCTGAGAGGCCTCCTACCATAAATAGCCAGAGTCGGGGTAGAGAGGGAAGACTGGCTCTCAGCAGAAATGCACCTCAGCGTTCCTCAGAGCGAACCGTTCCCCTTCCCCTCCTCATCCATCTCATTTTCCATCCTTTAAGCCCACAAACGAGCCCTCCTGCTGTAAGAACAGATCTCTGTACTCAATCTAAATCTAAGATAGTAATTTCATATAAGGATAGATATACAAAGATCTGATCTGGGAAGAGCTTATGATCTTTCAAGCGCTTATAATAGTGCTTTACAAAAGTAATTTTATGACTTCCACTTTTTCTAATTGCCTTACAACCACTAACTTTTGTGAATTCTACTCGCGTGTCACACAATACACCAACGTAAAGCGGTGAATGATGGAGAAGTGTGAAGAAAAAGCCCCTCGACGCTTTTAACACATCAAAATCTGAAAAGTGTGGAGCAGATTTGTAGTCAGCCTTTTTTTCTTTTTGAATAAGGTTGACCCGGTCGGTACCTGACTTGGACTCCTTGGTCGACGTGCAGGACTGACCAGTCTCGACACCCGAAATTCCCGCGATGGAGAAACCGGCGGTGGCAGTATCATGCTGTGGGGATTCTTCTCGTCAATGAAGATAGAAACAGGAGGCTCCTGTAAGGAGAGCTGTTGGGAGGTTTCAAAATGGCTACGTTGTCATGGTTTAGATGAAAGCGTATGCCATTTGAATGGCCTAGTCAAAGCCCAAACATTAGATTTTTATGACAATATGTGTGTATAGCCTACATATAGTTTTTGTTTTTATTGTATTCCTCATTTTTATGTATAAAAAAATAGTTGTTTTCAAATAAATAATATCAATGCGATTTTACAAGAACGCGCTGCATCATGGGACGTCGCAGGACTACGGGTGGAAGTTGGCTTTCCGTCAAATCTCGTATATCCGCAACAACGTTACGTTCCCATCCATCCATTTTCCGTCACCCTTCTCCCTAACGGGGTCGGGAGTTGCTGGTGCCTATCTCCAGCTGCGTTCCGGGCGAGAGGCGGGGTTACACCCTGCGCAGGGCAACACAAAGACAAACAGGACAAACAACCACGCACACACACACTCACACCTAGGGAGAATCTGGGAAGGCCAATCAACCTCACAGTCATGTTTTTGGACTGTGGGAGGAAGCCGGAGAACCCGGAGAGAACCCACGCACGCACAGGGAGAACATGCGAACTCCGTGCAGAAAGACCCTTGGCCGGGAATCGAACCCAGGACCTTCTTGCTGCAAGGCAACAGCGCTACCCACTGCGCCACTGTGCAGCCCCGTTACGTTCCCATTTCATTCAAATAAATCGATCGAGGAACAACGCGCTCCTTCCCTTCCGCCTCGCTTCCCGACTGCGTCCCGATCGCTCCGGGTGTCGGATGACGCGGAACCGGCGTGTCTGCCTGACCGCGTGTCTGTTATTTTATTTTTTATTTTTTTGCTGTGAGGGATTCCTGTTTCGCGGTTAGCCGAGCCCGCTCCATTCCCCTGTAATGCCCAAATAAAGTGTCCAAATTCCATGTGTGTGTGCCGCTTCCCTCTGCGAGATGTTTACAAGACCCTCGCTTGGGCTGCGCGTGTGAGCGAGAGAGAGAGAGAATGTGAAGCAGCGGAAATGAGCTTTATGTTATTTTCTGTGCTGTGTAATAACTTTGCTAGCAATGTAATAAGTGAACGGGGGACAGTAGCTCCGTCCGAGACACACAGGAGAGCTGAGCACAGAAGCAGGCGGCCAGGAGTCATAATAATGGTGGCAATAAAAGCTGCTGGCGGTCCAGTCCAGAAGAGAGAAGAAAACCCAGAAGAAGAAAACGCAGAAAGGGCCCCGGGCCCCGGAGCCAGTCAGTACTGGACCACAGTGAGGGAGTGAATGGGAGTACTTTCTATGAAAAGTGACACACACACACACACACACACACACACACACAAAGAAAGAAAGAAAGGAAGTCCTCACAGTCAAAGCTAGCAATGATGCCAACAGTGATTCTGAACAACAAGCTCGTCATGGTTCAGTAAATCTGAGCTCTCTGCTCAACACAAGAAGCACAAGACCAGGCGTACTTTCTACAGGAAGCGCCAGTGAACCCTCCTGCTTCTTTTTTTTTAAATGTCTTTCCTGACCGCTTACTGCATCAGTCCGTGCCGGGCTGCCCGTTTGACACCAAGGTGAAAACACAAAACGCATTCCAAGTTTCAGGATTCGCTCCGCCACGGCGGCGAGAACAACGGCTCACTTGTCCGTCGCCGACCTGCTGGTCCCACCAGGCTGGGTGCAGTGCAGCTCGCAGATTGTGTGGGGGCACATTTATTTACTTCCTCATCAAGCCACCAGTCATCTACCGGGCTTCAGTTTATTATTAGCCTGATTCCTAAAGCTTGAAGGTTTTCCTGAGCGTTAAAGCTTCCAGCCACTGTTGGCTTTAGCGGATGAGACCAAATGGTCAGAGTTCAATGTTGTGCATCTTTCTTTATATCCCACCAGCTCTAAAACATGTCACATTTAAAGGTAATTAGTCCAAGTCTTTGGACTGTGTTTAATCGCAATGAGGAAACTCAAAACTTCAGAGATTTAATGAGGAATCGCAGCTTCTAGCAAAATGCTGAACTTTTTATCATCTCCTAACTGAGACATTTTTCTGTTTTAGGTCTCTGAGCACTCAAAGTGTGGCGAGGGGGCCTTCAGAGGACCTCTGAGTGATTTTGTGCGGCCTCTATGTTTTTTTCTTTAAAGATCCTCGATCGATCAAAAAACTGCAGTTGCTGCACACCGACTGAAACCTGAAACATTGTATTAAATACAAAATGAAGGCTGGTAAATTTAAACCTAAAAACTCCGAAATTTGAAGATTAATCTCAGAAATTTTCTATAAAAACACTCGATCTCAAAATTTCTGGGATTTTTTGGAAACTCAGAAATATCTGCGATTTGTTTTCTGGAAAGTTTCTGAAATTCACCTCAAAATTTCAGCGTTTTGACTTTTCAAACTCAATAAATGCCCGTGATTTTGTAGATGTTTTTTATTTTTTAACTTATTTCAAAATATCTTTTTTTTTTTCAACTTCACTTCTACAAAAAAATTGCAGTTTTTTTTGGGAGAAATTCAGTATAGATGATTTTCTCTCTATATGTCATCATAGAAAACAAACGAGTGTCTCAACTTTCAGTGTTTCTTCTTTTAATTTTGAAAAGCTGCTTATTTTTCATCCAGTCTGTCCGGCAGAATCCAACCCACAATTAGAAAAAAAAAAAAAAAAAAAATGAACGTCAAATTTTGCTTGAGAGAATTTGAGAATTATCTCATGAATCTTTTGCAGAAAAAGCGTTCCAGCATCTGGTTCGACCGTCGCCTTTACGTTTTCCCTCTGCTCCAGTGCTTGAAATGTGTCACGAAAGTGGAAACGTTTCCACCGTTCTGGCCGGTCAGAGTCGATCAGGCACCAGCTTTTTTCAGCTGTGTGTGTGCAAATGAACAAAACCGTCTGTCTTGCTGCAGAATATATCCAGCCATTCATAGGAAATGCACCTGCAGTACAGTGGACGCAGAAATGACTCCCTTTTCTCCCATCCAGGAGGTTTTCAGTCTGCTCCTCTCCAGGCCTGACAATAAGCCCAACATGGCCGTCACACGCAGGCTGGAGCCACAGAAAGGTCAGTGGATGAATCATGCTGCCTGTGGAGCAGCGTCCCCGGCTCCCCGGGATCCCGCCGCATTCCTCTGCCCGTCCTGGTCCGTGGAGGGGACGGGGCTGGTGGTGATGGGGTGAGGGGACGCAGTGGGATAAAAGAAGAGAACTACCTCATTGTTCCCAGCGTGACGTCAGGCATTCTGCAGTGGCTTTCACGCACAGTCGAGCACATGCAGGACACGCTGCCACCGGCCCCACAGCGCCGGGGACACACACCGCTGTGTGTCTCTGGATTCAACTGAGAGTTCATCTACGAAACGGCATCCATCTTCAAAATGCCTAGAAACTCGTTGATTTGTCAAGACTCAGAAGAGTTAAAAATAGTTCTTTGAGGGCCAAATGGAAGACCTCATGGAAGGGGACAAGAGCCAGTGAAAAAAAAAAAAATAAACTCACTTATTCTCACTCAGAGTTCTGAGAAAAAAAGGCACTGATGGAAAGAGTTCCAAGTCCAAAATCATTGTTATTTATTTAAAAAAAAAAAAAAAACCTTCAAATTTGCCTGAACATTTTCTGATGATTTCCTGCCAGGTGTATAATTTCATACAAAAAAGTTTCAAAACAACAACAAAAAAAGATTAATAATAATAATAATAATAATAAAATACTGTGCAGTTATTAGTCTAGAAATATCGTAATCGTCATCGTCATACATGTACAATTGATGAGTTTTCTTAGAATGGACGTAGTGTGCGTGTGTCTTTAACAGACTATACAATACAGTTGGCTATATCAGCGTAGAAAAAAAAACAGATGTTCAATAACAGCAAAAATGTTTTTTTTTTTTTTTAAATGTAATTAAAGACACCTGCCAATCCGATTTATTGGCCGGCCGATTTACCGGTATCGCTGCGCCCCGAGTTACTGGATTGACGGGGAAATGACTTTTCAAACCGGTTCGGTTCGTGGTTGTTCCGATAGCTGTTTTTTCCTCCCTCCAATCAACAAAATGGTTCTAAAAGAGATGTCCACGTTTCGGTTTTATAAACTCCGACGTCTAATGTTTCTAAAATAACACAGACTAAAGTGTTTTTGAGCTCTGAGTGATAACAGAACATTCCATCCGAACACCCGAGCAGAACTCAGCCCCGCCTGGGCTGAAGGTGGAAAATGTGACACTGATTCAAACAAAAAAAAAAGAAAAAAGAAAAGTAGTAGAAGAAGAAGAAGAAGAAACAAAAAAAAAAAAAAACAATATCCGAGCGATGACATCACTCCCCCTTTGACGGAAGAGGTTCCGTCCGGATTGGACAGCGGCTGCAGCCAATCAGAGAGCACGCACATGGGAAGCGTTTAAAAAGATTCCGAAAAGAGTTGGAAGATTGTCAGAAAGCCTCAGCAGCTGGTCGGTACCGCGGCTAATTAACACGCAGCCCGTTTACGCTCTCTCTCTCTCTCTCTCTCTCACACACACACACACACACACACACACAGAGCTCCTCCGGGTTCCCTGAGGACTTCCGTGCTGCGTGTCCCCGCACTCGGACAGAGCACCGCAACCTGTTTGCTCCATTTCCCCCTCAGCACCCCCTTTTTTTCTTCTTCTTCTTCTTCATCTTCTTCCCTCGGCTCCATCTGCTGACAGACACGAACTGCAGGATGACAACACATTTCAGGAGCGGTCCGGCTTTTGGACTTTCCGCCGAGGTCAAGAGTAAGGTATGTGGTCGTGTGTGATGCGTTCGCAGGACGGACTGGACCCCCAGGTGGGGTCAGACGGGTCCACGCTCAATATGTGGGGAGCAGAGTCCACGCGCACTGTGGGCTCGTGCTCCCATGGTTTCTGTCATGATGCGTTCAAGCCTTTGGCAAAGAAGGAAAACTTGACATTGTGTAAAAGGGTTGGCTTGTTTAGGAATTAAAAAACTAAACAAAAACCGGGAAGACTGGGCTTCTCTGTTCAATTTATGTAAAAACCAAAAAGATGTCTCTTTTATTTCTTGTTTAATACGAGCATGTCACGTGTTGATTTAGACAAAAAAGTTTCGAATGAAAGTTGGAAGACAAAAAAAAAAAATTCAGTTCTGTCAATCAAAGGTCAGCAAGCTGCAAGCAACTAGTGCCAATCAGCCATAGGAGACATTTTAAAATACAAAACAGGCAACATAAGAAAAATAATGACAAAATATATTTGTAATGATGCAGCCCTTCATTGAGTCATTATACTTCATTATACTTTGATAGAATATTGTATTATTTTCTCTGAAAAGTGAAAAAAAACAAAAATCAAATCTACTCTCTCTGGTTTCTTTAGACTATTCCATAAGAGAAATGCAATGTTCCATTTGTGTAGTTCTCACTTTGGGATTAAATATGTAGTTCTGATCCTCATAAACTGAAAGCTATCTCTTGTAATCTTTTTTTTTTTTTTAACCAAATAAGGGGAGAAAAAAAAAATGAGCAGGAACCTGTTTTTTTGTTTTGCACAAACTACACTACACTCTTACGTTTGCTCTCCTAAAGGCTTCTGGTGTTTACTTGTCGTCAAGGTGATGCTGAGAAACGAACTCCCCTCTTTTAAGTCCAGCTTTGTGCCACCTGAATGTTCACCAAGCCCCTTATGAACTGATGCTGCTGCCGCCGCCATCTTTCACAGTAGGCACGGCGTTCTTTTCCTTAATGCTGCGTTTGTGCTTCTGTTTTCATCAGCCCATAATTCTCCCTCAGGATTTTGAGGTATTTCTAGATGGCTCTGGATGCTTTATCTAGAAGGAAGACTTCAGTCTCTAAAATCTGTTCCTTAGCCTCTACATATGGAGGAGAAAGCAGATTGTTGCGTATAGCACAAAGCTGCTCTTCTAGATGCCTGCGGCTTGTTGCGTTGCTGTCAGCGTCCCTGACCAGATTCCATCTTGTCTGTTTCGTTTTCCTACTGATTGATTGATTTATGTCACGCTGTGCTTTGATATTGCTGTAATGATGTGGGGAGTTGAGGCCAAATTTTACAGCTTGCAGGCTTAAATTGACTGTTAGGTGGCTTCTATTAATTCTGGTAAATTGAGTTCATCAGAACTTGGACAGAAGAAGAAAACCTCGGTTTAATAACTAGTTAAAGTGATGTTCCTGAGACAAAACTTTGTAAATATCCTACATGATTTACTGGGTCTGAACCCCTGAAGAATAGAGATGGTAGTATGTGTGTGTGGCAGCAATTAATTTTGATTATTTTTGTTTTTCCCTGAATGGGACTCATTCAAAATGCTTTAATCGAGTTAATGGCAGAGACTGTAACTATTCCCATTTTAATCAAAACCCATATATTGATATAATCAACTTTTTCAATTCTAAAACTCTTTTGCTGATGTTTGAACAGACATGAGCTCAATAGCAAATATATCTTTTTGTCTTTTGATCTGATATTCAACCATCAGATTGGTGCACAGCGCTGTCATTGCTATACATTTTTTTTTTTTGAAGCCCTGACCATTCATGTAACATCTTTGAAAACATGCTGCTTTAGAACTTGAACTGTGGGTGCTGAAATGAACAATTCATTATGTGTTTGGCATGCTGCGGTGCTAAGCCAGTTGGTCATTTGGGACGGTGCTCATCTTTGGTGGGGAAAGTTGTCATCTTGGAAATTCTGATCAGGCGTTTTGATTCCTGCTGTTGGTGCAGGTCACTTTACTCCTTTGTCATTTCATAGAATTCTTTTGTCTGTTATTATTTCCCTTTTTGTATTGCTAATCAAGTCATTTTATACCGTTTTTGAAAATCATTGCATATCTACCTTAATAATCAAGTCTTTTTCTGATTTGTTGCTATAAATGCTCTTGAAGATGTCTAATGCCTCTTTAGTTGGAATAAACTGACTTCTTAGGGTGATTTCTAATAGGAAGATGAATCTATTGAGTGTTTATATATAAATGGTGGTTGCTTTTTTTCCTCTTTGAATAGTTTTGTAAAGTTACTTTTTTTTTTTTTTGGTAGTAATGCTAACTTTTTATATAAACGTAACAATTTGGGGGCTTGTCCGGGATTGAAAAGCCAAAGACAGAAATGACGTAAAAAAAATGGATCTCTGCTTGTAATACGCTGTAGTATTGGCCTGCATTTAGGATCGTAGAGAAAGCCAGCTTATAGCTGTTCCAACATGCAGATCATCATCATTGTCGTCACTGCCATTGTTCTGCCCTCCCAACAGCTCCGTCACTCAACGCTGGCTTAATTTCTCTCTGCTGTCGCACGTTAAGCTCAGATTCCTTCCAGTGCATCCACTCGGCACCAAACCATCTGTTATTTTAAAATCTGCCTGCGTCCCATTCTGTAGCATGAGTTGTAATTGAGAATTAAAATGGAATCAGCAATTTGGTTTGGAGTTAATGGGCTCTGAGAGTGATGCTTACGTTCCTGTGGGATGACATGAAGATTAGAGATGCAATTGAAAAGAGTGATGGGTACATCACAACCATCTGATGGCCTTTTAAGGAGTGGCCAGGCTCTGGCTGGGAATTTGAGAAACTGTCCCTCTCTAAACAGTTTACATCAGAGTCAAGGATGACAAAACAGTGTTCTGACAGAACACAGGAGGTAAGAAAAGCCGAGCCAGCGGAGGGTCGTCTTGGCGAAGCACAGGCAAATCTGCAAAATGGTGTCAGTGGATGTACAGTGGCGTCCTACATTATCCACTTCCATTCAATAAATATACATTTCAATGTGTCTCATTAGGATATATTATAATGAACCAAAACAAAGCGGTGCATAATTATAATTATTGTATAGTGGCAATGATGTACATGGGGATCAGGCGGTTTTTATGGATGAAAATACAAAAAGCTTGGTTGGCGTTTGTATTCAGAAATCCCTGAGTCAGTCATTTGTAAGGTCATTTTATTTCTATGGCGTATTTTGCAGCAACAAGGAAGTTCAAAGTGCTTTCCATGAGTTGGAGGAAAGACGACCATCTAGTGGAACATCTTACAAGCTTCACATTGAATTGCTTTTTACAAAATGCAAAAACTTTAGCAAGAGCATCTCTTACTTTCTTTTAAGTCCATACAATTTTAACTTGTGCTTGGACTTTGGCTGGATCTATCCTACATACCAATGCGACTAAAGTTTAGGCCAGTGGTGTCCAAAGCGCGGCCCTGGAGCCAATTGCGGCCCTGTGAATCATTTTACGTGGCCTCCCCTTGACTGCAGTTCGAGACTGGCACAAGTTTGTCTCTAATAACAAAGTTGTCTTCTCAAATGGAAAATGTTAGGTATAAATCTGTATTTTTCTTTCATGATGTGTTTTGATTCCATTTTAACATACTCAGGATTCTAAACATCCAGTGATTTGTTTTTTTTTTTGTACTGAAATACAAACTTAAACTCAGTGGAAAATATCGCAAGGACATTTAATAGAAAGTTCACATCTTTGTTGCTGACAATAGGTTAATATTCAAACTATAAAATCTGGAACCCTTGATTGACTCTACAAGAATTAATTTTCTACTTTAATTCAAATATTCTGTACTTAATGTATTCCTGAGCCGGTGAATGGAAAAGGACGGCCACGTCCCGGTAGGTTTGCAGGTGCGCCCCAGTCTTTCTATTTTTGGCTGAGTTATTTTATTTCCCTCCAATAAAATAGTTTGTGTGTATGTGCAGCGATCGCCACACGGCAGATAAAACGGCTTGTGAAAGACTCGCTGTCTGGATGTCCTCCATCCAAGAGTCTGACTTGTTTTGGTGGCGGCTGATAGAGAGAGAGAGACATCAGAGAGATTCTAATAAACTAACCTTTTTTTTTTTTTTTGAGTAATGGCCTGTAGCAAATGCCACACTGGATCCAGAATGTGGAGGGGGAAATATCTCCACTGCTGAATCACTTTTTGCTCTGGGTTCAGAGTGATATTTACCTTACTTGGTGTGGCATAACGATGTGCTACACATTCTGATCTTCATGGGCGGTTATGATGAGGCGTTTCAGAACGGCCTGCTGTTGTGACGATATTTGAGCGAAGGCTTGGTCATGCGTTCTGGAGTGGCGAATCTCGTTCAGTTTTACTCTGACAACTATGAGTTAAAAATAAGATGTTCATCTATGATGTGTATAATATAGATTCTTAATGACCATAAAGGCCTGAGTACAAGTGGCCTTGGAGAATTTAAGCCAGGAGTCCGGTGAGCGATGTGGACTATTTTTAATCGCTAAATTTTGTGGTAATATTGTAAAAAAACAATTTTTTTTTTGGTAATTGTATGGCTGCGACTGCAAACAAATATTGTTGGAAAAACATTCGGATTTGAACAGAGCTTCTTCATTTTCAATTTTTTTTTTTAATTCAGCTTAAAAGATTGTCCATTTTGTCACAAGCCTTGACATTTTTTATTGTGATTTTTATCTGATGAACTAAAACAAATGAGTACATGACCAGAAAAGCAGCTTTTAGAATATAAATGTTACAATTAAGTCTTAAACTACTTTCCAGTTTTGATGGAAACAGGCATAGTTTGTAGCAAAGCAGCAGATGTTTGGTGTGTTGGTGCTTAAGAACAGACTATCTGGTTGATGAAAATATTTACCCATCACAGGTAACTTGGAACAGTTTTGTCTGACCAAACCTTCAACAGGAAGTCATTGAACGTCCCTTAGAGGGATGGAGGGAAGGTGTTCACTTCCTGTTATCAGCAGAAGCCAACTTTTGCACTACCAAAGAGAACGCCGTTCTCAGCAGTTACATAATTGCCGATGAAGCGACTTCATGTTGAGCATTTTTTTTTTTTGTTGAAAAGGCTTTGAGTCATTTATAAGTTGAGTAGAAAACTCTTTGGAGTCTTAATTTCACATAAACCCAAATTTGGACCTGAACACTGATTTTAAGCTTTTTTTTTTTTTTTTGCTGAATTTGTAATTTAATTTTTATATTGCCTTACTTTTCTGTTGGGTAGTTACTCTGAATGAAAACACTTCATACGTTCCACTCAGGAAAATCACCTACCGTGACTTCCTGTTCAAATTACGATCAGTGTATTATAATGTGACCGCAGTTCAAATTAGGTCATTTATTTAGTTTTTCTTCGTTTAGCTGGTCTGAGGGCGAAATTGCAATCGTATCTTTCGATTTGTAGCCCTCCGATTATTTCCTTGCGTTGGAACTTTCAGGGGAGGGAGCGGCTTGCACGCCAGAGAACGTTCCAACTGTATCTGCCGAGCTCTGCTATGAAAAGATGCAACAACTCTTTAATTAAAAGTCGGAGTTAAACCGTCTCCTGGAAGCAGAACCTGCCCGGCGCGGCCTGCGCGCCTCAGATGTGGGCAGCCTGGCTGGTCGCTTCACTGTAAAAGGGCACATTCTGGAAAATCCACAGAGGGAAGGGGAGGAGGAGGAGGAGAAGGCATGTGTGAGACGAAGAAATACGGGAACCAAGAAAGGAGGGGAGTGTTTAGCAGCAGAGCTGTTTCTCCCAAGTTTGGTGTGATGGACTGGAAGCTCGGCTATCCCTGCTGCTTTGAAATACTTGTTTGTGTTGGCTGCATGGCCGGCACTGAGAAGACTTATCTGCAGAACATTCAGGAAACGTGTGCAGTTTGGTGTGTGTGTGTAAGTGCGCGCACGGGGGAGAGATCGGAGGGGGTACGGCCCTAAATCCAAATACCAGAATTCAAAGTATTAGGGCTGCAGCAGTTTTTGTGCCAGGATGGAAATACATGGAGAGGCTGAGAGGTTCTGGATGCAGGAATGTCCACAGGCCTTTTTCATTTGCACTCAACTTCCTGCTCTGGTCATGCCCCTCACCTTGCTTTTAAAGCGCTTATTACGCCGCAAGACTTCCAGTAACGCTGGACGTCTGCTGTCTGTTAGGAGGAGAGGAATGAGCGAACGAACGAACGTAGAGTTATTTTAGGAACCGAACCCTGGAAACGGGAGTGGAGGGAGCCAACGCGGATTACAAGGGAAAAACTTGTATTTTATTTCTGAATTTATGCAGGGTAAATAAGGCTGAATTTCGATAGCGATTTAATATTTTCCCTCCACTTTGCAGTTTTGTGTGTGTGTGTTGATCTAACACAAAAAAAAAAAAAAAAAACCAAGTAGGTTTGGGGAAAAAAAGTTCCCTTTTAAAAAAAAAAAAAAAAACTGTGTGGAAAATGCCTCATTTGTTGGACTTAAAAACTTGCTGTATTTTGCAGCACAACAGCAGCGATTCCTCAGTCAGAACCTTTTTTGGAATCGCTGCAACTCAAACCACTGCAGAGGAAGGTTCCTGCTCGCAACCGTCCCCAGTTGTTTTGGGTGGTGAAGCTGTTGCAGTCAGTGTTGCAGCAAGCCTTTGGATGCCTCTGACTGAAGGCTGTTGCAACGCGACAGTCTCATGCAAAAGAGGATATTCCACAGAAACATGTCCTGGTTGAGACCATCAGCTGTTAGCAAATACTGCTAATCCTCCTCCTTTGCTGCTGCTGCTCTTTAAATCTCTGATTGGCTGTAAATTTAGATATGCTTTTATTTTGGAATATGATTCTTACCTGCTATGATCCATAAAGGAAGATGGTTTGATGTCCTCCTTCCATTTGGGGTCATAGTTCAGGTATTGGTTGAGGTTTTTCAGACATTAATCGGCTGCTCCTAGTTGTAAAAGCAATACACTGTTGCCACGGTTACGTGTTGTAACAATTACATTTTCAAAATGGGAAGAACAAAAATCCCCGCAGCAGCACAGTGTCCAAAATGTAATTTTATTTTGGAATAAATGTTTTTCAATGGGACTGGAATTGGGTCAAGTTTTAGATTTAACCTTATTGATGTGGCAGAGTGGCCCAGTCAAAGTCCAGATGTGAATCTGTGAACGGCTTTGAAAATTTTCATTTTTGACTCCATTTTCAGTCACCAGTGAAATGAAATGGAAAAACAAAGAGCAGCAAACAGCTGATGAATGCTTGGTGGGGAAAAAATGTTTTTCTTTTTAAGGAAATGCAAAAAGGTAGAAACTGTTGGTTCAAACACAACTTCCTGAATTTAAATGGTTAGTAACTTTGAGTAATTAATGGCTATAGTGATAAATCGGCACCAGTTTACTTCATTTTGGGCCGAGATTTAAATGTGAAACTGATCTTAACTGCCTCCGCAAATGTCTGAAAATCAGCTACTTTGGCTGCATTTCTTCACTATATTTAATGACTTTTAGACCGAAACAAATTTGACTAAAATCAGAATCCGCAGATCTCAGTTTTTAAATGTCAATGATCGGCCAGAAAACTGCAAAAAACTGTTTGTTTTCCCTTCAATCACGTAGAATCCAAACCAACAAAATGAATTGGTGATTTGAAAAAAGATTTAAAAATCTCTAATGGCATAAAATGTTTTTTTTGGGGTTTTTTTTTTTTTCCCACTACTCTACAGTCTGCTCACAGGAGCAGCATGAAACAGAAACATTTCTACTGCTCTGGTCAGTGAGAGTTGTAGTCAAACCACCATTGCTAACTTGGCGAATTTGACACAACTTTTCAAAATAAAAAAATTGGCAGGTCTGACTTTTTAAATATTGGTAATTGGCCAGAAAACTACAATCGGTGCATCCCCTAAATTTAATGCATTTCAACACAAAACCAATAAGTTATCTCAAAAAGTAGCATGATTAGAGATTGATTCCATCACAGTGAACCTTCAGTCTCGTACTGATTTTTTTCACGGCTTTCTCTCCATCAGCTGGCTGGGAAGTACGACCCACACAAGGAGGAGGAGCTGAGGCTGTGGATCCAGGACGTGACCGGCAAACGAATCGGAGAGAACTTCATGGAGAGTCTGAAGGACGGAATCTTGTTGTGCGAGTGAGGCGGCGCCGGCTTCGGAGGCACAAAACTCTCCTCGCGTACTGGGAAACGTCCTCCTCCTAACTCAAGTTTCTTTTTTTTCTTCCCCCCTACCCCCCCCCCTCTGTATTTGTAGACTTATTAATGTTCTACAGCCAGGTTCAGTGAGGAAGATCAACCACTCCAGTCAGAACTGGCACCAGCTGGAAAACATTGGGAATTTCGTCCGCGCCATCACCGAGTACGGCCTGAAGCCGCACGACATCTTCGAGGCCAACGATCTGTTTGAGAACGTCAACCACACGCAGGTTCAGAGCTCCCTCATCGCCCTGGCCGGAATGGTGAGACGCTGCTTTAATGTCAGTAAATTAGAATGTCGCAATAAAAAATGGTTTATTTTAATCCGGCTGAAAAAAGGTTTAAATAAAGTGTTAAATGGAGACCAAACGGCCGCAATTCAGCGTGTTGTGGTCATGTCGGCCACGAGTAATCCCCGAAAAAGCTGCGGCCAGGCATTTTAATGGAAAGTTTAGTGGAAGGAAAAAGTGCTGTAAAAATGGTGCACAAGATTACAATTTTCCAGTTGGTAGTCATTGAAGCCTTCCACAAGGAAGCAGAAGGTCATCACTGCTTAAAGACAAATGGCTGTTTAGAAAGCTAAATTCTTATATTTTAATAGAAAGTTAAGTGGAGGGAGAAAAGGTGCCCAACATCACAATTGTCCAGATGTAAGCCATCCACAAAGAGGGTACACCACAGCTCATCGCTAAAGCTGCCTGTTCAGAGAGCTCCAGCCATGTATTTTAATGGGAAGTTAAGTGGAAGGAAAAAGTGTGGTTGAAAAATGTGCACAACTAACAGGAAATGAGAGTAATACTGAAACAAAGCCTCTTTTTATTGGGCTTATGAAATATTCTAATGTGTTGAGAAAGTCCATCTTAAGTTTTTATTAATTTTGAGCAATAATCCTCAAAATTATTGGATGAACAGAAATAAATGCTTGAGATACATCACTTTATGTTATGGATTCAAGCATTTTGATGGGAAGTTAATTTAACTTTTTGAAATAAATTACATTTCTGATTTTTATTTTTTGGATGCACTTGTACGTCTACATGTTGACTCCGCCCCTTACAGACAATGTGTGACTTTTTGAGACATTTAAGTTTCCTCTGCGTTTCTTGTCTCTCTTGTTGTCAGGCCAAATCCAAAGGTTTCCACTCAAAGTACGATCTGGGCGTCAAGTACGCCGAGAAGCAGCAGCGGTACTTTGCTCCCGAGAAGCTCAGGGAAGGACGGAACATCATAGGCCTGCAGGTCAGGAAGGACGGCGCCGTTCTGCCGACGTCCTGCACGCGTCACGGTTTGACCTCACGGCCAACGCCTCCGTGCTTCTGTGTTTTCAGATGGGCACCAACAAGCTCGCTAGCCAAAAGGGCATGACCTCCTACGGTACACGGCGCCATCTTTACGATGCCAAGATCGCCATGGATACCCCAGTGGACCAGTCCACCATCAGCCTACAAATGGGCACCAACAAGGGAGCCAGTCAGGTGAGGGGAGGAAACTCCTTATTGTACTATTTCTTGTTTTTCCTTCGTTACAAAAAACTCATTTTAATAGCTGATTATTCTCACTATTGAACTGATGAAGACAATTTTCACTTTCTGCAGATTTTTTTTTTAACCACGTTTTTTTTTCCAACAATAATAGAAATGCATTCAAATTGCTAATAACTTAATAAGCTTATATTAAATAATAGAAATGCATTAAAAATGCTAACAAATTAGCATTTTTAAAGCTGAGATGCATCTTTATTTGTAGATGCATCTGCAACTAAAAAAAAAAGTTTGATTTTGATGACATATTCTGACGAAATGTTTCAGCCTTATCTTTGTAACTTTAAGGCTTCTTTTCAAACCCCTTCATTTAACTCTCTCCAGGCCGGCATGATGGCGCCAGGAACCAGGCGGCACATCTTCGACAAGAAGCTGCAGCTGGAGAAATGCGACACGTCCACCATCTCCCTGCAGATGGGCACCAACAAGGTGGCCTCCCAGCAGGGCATGACCACCTACGGCCTGCCGCGCCAGGTCTACGACACCAAATACTGCGCCAACGCCGTGGACACCTACAACAACGGCAGCGAGGTCGAGTTCGACGGCTACAACCAGTACTCTGACTAAAGAAGCCACGCCCCCTGCCCCGCGGCAGCCCCTCCCCTTTGCTTTAACGCCAGACAACCCTCCACAGCTGTCTCCGTGACGAGCAAAGCCTCCAGACTCTGAATGACGTCGTGGCGTCATTAGTTTCCCCCGATCGTTTTTTTTTTTTTCTTTTCCCCAAACATGTTTTTACGGCGAAGGATTTTATATTTTTGCTTTTCCATGAGCACGAGATGAAATAAAATGTTGTTTACACTGGCCTTGCATCGCAAAACAAAGAAAGGTCATGCTGTGGCTGACTTCTGTTGCCGTGGTTACTATTTGTAGAAAATGCCCACAACGCACAAAGAAGTTGAGATGTATTGATCTTTGCTATTTATAGTTTTTTTTTTTTTTTTTTCCCCCTTTTCATTTTACCGCTTTGTTTTATTCACAGATTTTAACTCTTGACTTCTCGCTGTTGCCTTCCCAAACATGTTTGAACACTGATGGGAGTAGAATCAGGAAGTCGGTGCTATTGAACTTTGACCCGGCCACATTAAAAGTTCCGCAGGTTGGAAGGAAAGTTTGGAAAGTGAAAGTCGGCGCCACGGATCGAGCAGCAAAACGACAGACGCTGATCCAGCAACGTTGGCCATCAGATGGCGCTGGACCTGTGCGCTTTGTCAGCGGCTTCCGGGGAAGCGTTGGGAATGCTTTTCAGTCACAACTGTTCACCACTTTCACAAAGCAACACGCGTATGTGTAATGTCATGTAGTCAGAGGTGTGGAGAACGTATTTATCAGTAGTTTCTTGTATTGCACGCAAGTCCACTTAAGTCACCCTTTGTGCTTTTATCAGAAGTTTCCTTTTTGTAGTTTAGCCGTTGGTGTTGTTGCTTCACTTGCACTTGAGGTTTTGCGCGGAAAATGGCGGCGGAATGTCACGAGCTACAATTGTTCAGAAATGACCAATGATTCAGTATCACTACAGTGGCGACCCGGTAAAAGCAATTAAAGAACCACAACCGTTAGCATTTTATTGAAACCTGCGAATAACTGAGGCTCCTCTCAAAGGTTTATCACCAAGGGCGCACCGATTGCAATATTTTGGCCGGTCATTGACCATTAAGGAACCTGGCAACTTTTTTTTTTTTACCCCTCTAAATGTAGCTACAAAGTTACTAAGTTAGCAACAGTAAGTGCTGATGTGACAGAGTGGGCGAATTTCCGTCGGCACTCTCCCTGCAGAGAAATGGGGAAAGGGGCTGATTTTTAGACTTTTGCGGATATAAATAAAACCCAAACCTATCTACCGATTATTCAAAATTCTGAAAATCGGTTGGCTTTATCAGTGCACCCCAATTTAACTGCCTTTTTTAATAGTTCAAAAACCAAATATAACTTATTATTCTGAATTTCTCAGATGTGCTCTCCAAAGAAGTCAGCAAGTAGCCGATTAATTTGGTTGTCTCCTGAAAACAGAAATCTGTGTGATGGGTGGATCTGTGAATACCGGTCCTCGATTAGGCCGGGGCGCCACGCTACATACGTCGGCGATATCCAAAGACGTAAAAATAGTTTCTCCTGTCTAATGAATAATTATGAAGCATCATTTTCCTTGAGACGTAGGAGATCAATCATCTTGGTGCTGATTGGTGCCAATCAGCTGTAACTAAGAATGTTTGCAGTTCAGATTAATTGGCAGTATGACTAATGGAAGTGCGCCATCTAGTGTCGCTTGTGTGACATCAATCCACCACTTTTATAATTTTCTTTAATATTTTGTATTTACTGATTTCAATTTAGTTTTTGGACTGTGCGTTAAACTGACTGTTTTCATCCAGTCGCCACAACAGCACTGATGTGGGCTTTGTTGTAAATAAACGGTTTCACCGTAAAATTCTGTTCCAAGATCGCTGTGCGCCTTTCACTGAAAATAAAAATGAAAAATCTAAAAAATTCAAACTTTTGTGCAATAAAAAAAAAAAAAAAAACACTTGAAAAAGGCAACTGTGATTTCATTGCTTTAATCACCGGTGTGGAATGCATCACAGTGACGCGAAAACACAAAGACGATTGTGAAACCGCCGGGATAAAAAAGTTGGCAAATTTTTTTTTTTTTTTTAAGTGCATCACTGACACGGGTCCTACAGAAACAAAACTAAAATAAAAACAGTAAAACACAATTATTAAACTTTAGAAAATCTAAATTCAAAAGAAGTACATGGCAGATTATTTAAATGGGGGTGAAATAATACTTTTAACAGTGGAAAATCTCCAAGATGGTTTGGTCCATCAACAGGAAAAATAAAACATTACCCCAAACAAGCGGAGGCTACGTACAGACGTGAAACATGTTTCTATTTACAATGGGAAGTCACTCCGACCCGACCAGAGGAATGGGACTCAGTCAACAAAAGTGGAACTAAAAAGAATTCGACGGAGGTGTGAGTTGTGTCGGCGTGACTACTGATTGGCCGCTTCGCAGGCGTCGATCCAGTCGCTGTAAACGTCCACGGGTTCAGAAAGATCTGCAGAGGAGCCGCTGAGGAAGAACATCCTGCTTGTGCTGAGTTTTCTAAGATAACTTGTGTTTCCCATTCAAAACCTGACATCCTGGTTGGTATTTTTCCACTTGTGTTTTTACATATGCTAGCAGCACAGGAGCACCGCAGGGCACTGTACTCTCACCATTTCTTTTCACTCTGCATACTTTAACACCAAAGTGTTTTTGAATTTCAATTCTATTAAAGCAACAACAAAATATCAATTCACTATGAAATATAATAAAATATTGCATCTGAACAGTTGGTGGCACTGTTGCCCTGCAGCGAGAAGGCTCTGGTTTGGAATCACTGTCTGCATGGAGTCTCCATGTTCTCCCCAGA
Source organism: Poeciliopsis gracilis (assembly GCA_911649635.1). Classification (NCBI taxonomy): domain Eukaryota; kingdom Metazoa; phylum Chordata; class Actinopteri; order Cyprinodontiformes; family Poeciliidae; genus Poeciliopsis; species Poeciliopsis gracilis. The sequence goes on from CAJVRI010001002.1 coordinate 1,103,778, forward strand.
AATTGATTATTACTACAAATACCTCACTGTAAAGTTGACCGGTCACTCCGTGATGTTTGTGTCCAGTGTGAGTGTCCAATGACTATCCAACTGGCTAAATATTACTAAGATGTGAAATGCAAGTTCATAAAACTTGGAATCTATGAGAAAACAGTTACTGTGCCCCAAGATGTCCTTTGTGATATTAATATTCTCGCACACTGACATTGTGATGTTGATGTATTTGCAATAGAGTTTTTGTCTGAAATTAGGAAAAAACTATTTGAAAAACTAACATCTGCTTTAAGTAGGAAGCTCCTCCAATATTCTGTTGTTTCGTCATGAACTTTAGTCTTCCAGAAGAACTCTGCTGCACTTTTATGTTCTGCGCAGTGCACCTGCGATTGCCCCGTTTCATTCAGTAAGATATGTTCAACTGAAATATCGGTGTGCAGATTCACCACCGTTCATCATTCGAAAAGGATACATGTTATAGGAGTCTGAAACTCCTCCAAGCACACGCTGCACGATATGATTCCCGTGTTCCGAGTTCTCTCCCTGAAACACAAAATATGGTAAACAACCTTTTTCTTTTGTTTACAATCGGCGTCATTTCAAAAGCAAAGTCAGCTCCATCGCGACCCTCACATCTTGACGTCGCAGGACTTCTCGTGGTTACAGAACGGACACGTGAACTGGGTGTCCAGGTTGCCCGTCATCTTCTTTTTGGGTGGTGGCTTTCTCTTGGACTTCCTACGTCCCATCGCGTCCCTGCAGGGGAGACAAACACCACCAGGTCAGTGATCTCATCAGTTGGACATAGTGGTAACTGCTTCCACAGCATTTTATTTACTGAAATTACAATTACAGGCACGCCGCACTTTGAAGATTTGATTTCAAAAACCTGAGAATCTTCACACGGAATCAGATTATCCCTGTAATGTTTTTGTTTTGTTTTTTCAGACTAAAATCAATTCAAACAATATCAATACTTTTGCAAATACATTCCTAAAACCTTTGTTTATTTCAGAACTACTGGATATATTTTCTACTTAAGTTTATGACACGTTTCTTTACACCAACATAAAGCTAATGAGGCATTTGAAATGTTTGCAAACGCTTCATTTATTGACCGAAGTGAAGAACGACTGAGACGGAAACAACGGCACAGAGATGCTGCAAAGATGTAGCTAGCAGCTGCTAGCATGTATATGCTAACAGAGAACTGACGTTTGCCTGGAGCGCTTATCAAGCGGACTCAAGTCCGGCTTTAAACGCGCCGAACCTTTATCTCCGTGCTCTAGCTTTCCACCATTTGACTAATATCGTTACCGTTATCGCACCAAAAATGATGACAGCAGCGGAGGATGCTCAGGAGTTCGTTTACCAACCCGTTGCGTAGCCAACATCTGTTAGGACGTCGTCCATTGGTCAGACGAGGCATTACGCGGGTTCTGGTTCCAAATTGTCCAATAGTGACAGCCCCTTCTCTAACAACCCGCCTCCTACCGGAACATAGAATATAGAATATATAATATAATTGATTTGGATATTTCTGTGTAGAGAAATACATGAAATGATACAAGAAATGTCTAGATTTTTGATGAAGCATTTCTCTATTTAATATAAGGTGAAGGTTACGTTTTAGTTTAAGCTACGTGTGATTTAAATTGCTTCGTTTACTCTGAAAGAACGATGTTTTATATTCAGCAAAAATAAATAAAATATCACAAATAAAATATTGTGGTGAAGTTTGTCATTTAAAAAAGAGGTGGTTGCTGTGCTGGTCAGCGCTTCACACACGTGCTGAAGTAAATAAAACACCTGCGTGAGATGCGGAGAAGCTGTGACAATATATGTCGAAAATGAACCAATTGAAAACAGTGTCACGACAAAACGGTCGCTTAGCCAAGAATGTGATTGGTCTGTTTCCATGAAAGAGGCGGGGCTATTGGGTCCAGCAATTTGACAGAGGAAGTTGCTGTCCCTATGAACTTTGGTTAACACCCTCGTCGATAAACGGTGGTTGTCTTTCCTAAAAGCTCTCTGGTCTAAGGTAGGCATTGTTTTTTTGGGGTCATGCTGAACTTCTTCCCGCTGTAATTATTCAAAGTAAGTCGTGAATAAAGCCAGTGCAGCTGCGGTGGTTGTACTTGTGTAACTGTGCTAGCTGAGTGGCTAACAGCTTTCCTTGTTGTTCTTTGCAGTTTAGGTTGTTTCCACACCTTCCTCCTCTCCTCCTCCTCAGTATATTGTATTTGCTGTGCTTGCATATCATTTTACCGTGAATAAAGCGTGGAGTGACTTTACTGTTCTGCCTCCTTCTTCTTATCTCAACCTGGGCTGCTTATCTCGTCTGCTGCATGGGCGAAGTTGAAGCGTCAGTGACGCCCAAATAATTTTTTTTTTTATCTTTGAGACCATTAGTTTTGCTCAAACGTCTTGTTTGGGAAAATAAAAATAAAACAATTTCCTTTGCAACCGATTACAAAGTTTTGTTTTTAAAGTGGGAGCAGCTGATTTATCATTTCAAAAGCTGAAATGATACCTGAACTCTGACCCCAGCTCCCAGAGGAGTTGACCAGGAGGCTTCCATCCCTTGGCAATTGGCAGGAGGAAAATAAATTGATTGTTGGATTTTATTCTGACTTAGAAACTAGAAGGTAAAAAGTGTTGTTTGCGTTTACTTCAGCACCCATAACTGAATGGCTTGTCAAACACCGTACAAATAAATAAATGGCTCATTGGCAGTTTACTCTTGACACAGTAGCTGAAAATAATCAGTAGTCCTATTTTAGGATGTTAAATAGTTTTGTACAAAATCTTAACAAAAATACCTGAACTCCAGTTCTGTTCTGCGAATTGGTAAGATTAACAAAGTGGGACCTGAAAACAAATGTTGGCGATGAAACACTGAATCCATGTCACGTTTTCGAGTTTTGGGACGTAAAAGTCAGGCCATGCACACCTGACCCTTTTAGAACAGCGCCCCCCAATGGCTGGAGGAACGATCGGGTTATGGGCCTGATGAAGTTGCTTAAATGTGCATCTTTCCTCAGGCTGCGAGAACCACATTTTTCACTGTCCGTCTTGTGTCCGTAGCGATGCCATGGCGACGGAGGGGGAGCCGACCGACGCGATCAAAGTGCTGCACCTGCTGCTGCTCGCCTTCACCTGGGGCATGCAGGTGTGGGTCTCCTTCATCGGGGGTAAGCGTGGCTCAAACCGGCAGAGGAGGCGAGGCGCGCCAGAAGCGTTTCCGGCGGTGACGCCGTCTGCTTTCCCCCGTGTCCGCAGGTTTCGCTCTGGTGAAGCAGGTGTCGCTGCATACCTTCGGTTTGGTCCAGAGCAAACTGTTTCCTGTCTACTTCTACTGCCTGCTGGGAAGCAACTTCACCAGCCTGGCCTTGTACGCCGTGTACCACCCCAGAGAGCTGCTGGACTGGCACGAAGGCGTGCAGGTGAGCATCAATAACTCCCTCTTTGACGGTAAAAAAAACAAAACAAAAACTGTCGGTTTTCTCTTCCTCTTGTCGCCCAGATGCTGATGTTCTTCGTGGCGCTGATGACAGCAGGCCTGAACGCCCAGTGGTTCGGCCCAGCGGCCACCGAGGTCATGTTCCAGATGAGGGCGGTGGAGGAGGAGCACGGTCTGGGGAACCAGGTGGGGCTGGGCAGCCAGAGGGAGGACTACGCCAAGCTGAAGGAGCAGGACCCAAAGTACCAGGCCCACAGGAAGACGTTTGGACGGTACCACGGCCTGTCCAGCCTCTGCAACCTCGTCGGCTTCCTCTGCATCACAACTAACCTGGTCTACACCGCTCTCAAGCTGTCCACCATTTAAACACCGGTCATGTCAGGTCCGCAGGTATTCATGCGGTATTCACAGTTTTCCGCTTTTTATTATATAAAGAAAAAAAAGTCTTACTGGGGATGTTAGTGCGACAAACACACATAAAAAAGTACTAAAAAGGGAAATGGTATTTCAAATCTACGGGGGACATAATGCAAACATCAACTAACTATATAGTACAAAAACAAACAAGCGAGACGCTCGGATGTTTAAGAATAAAATACAGTACTTAATAAAACGAACCCACCGTTGGAAATATTCAACAAAAAGGGAGAAAACTATTCTGTAAACTGAAAAGTTCCACTAATGTATAAACTCAAGTGGTTTAGTTGGGGTTGAATTGAAAGAACTTGCATGTTTAAACAAAATCTCCAATAAGAAGTTATTTATAACTTCTGGAGCAAGTGAATTTTTATAGTAAAGTCAACATCAAAACTTCTTATAAAGCCCCAAATAACCTTGTAAGTGTAATTTCAGGAATATAAGTATTTTTAAACTGCATCACCCTGAACACACCATCAGCCACCAATATGGTGTTTGTAGCATCACGTTATAAAAAGTGTTTTATTATTGTTATTCCTTTTCATTCTGTAGAGACAGAGGAAGATGCAGAAATGTTTTGAAGTCTGTGGAACATTTGCATTTGTTTCTTTTTCTTGTCACTTCTCAATCACACCACGTTGCGTCTGCACGCCGCATAAAAGTCGGCCACATTTGTGGTTGTGTCATGAAGCGAATGTGAAAGTGTTCAGGGTATAAATAAAATTGTCTGAGACAATACTCGGATGTAGACTAGTTTATGTCATAAGTGATCCAGAGTTTGAAATGTAGTTTTGCACTCGCAGCACAGGCGGGTGGAGATGCGCTGACGGCGCGATGTCGATCTGAGCAGAGATTATGGAACAAACATGCTCCTGTTGCCGACGTTTACTGAGGAAATTATGAATCCGTTATTTTTCTTGTAAATGATGCATTGATATTTTTGCTTTAATTACACATACCTTGTTTGCTGAACATTCTGTTTCAACACTGGAACAAATTAGAGAATCTTTTCGCAGTTGCTTTGTTTACCCAGCAGATGGAGACACTCAGCCATAATTTCCTAATCCGTATCAATGTCGATGCTGCATTTCAGTTGTGTTGCTGCATTATGTAAGAAGTTTTTCAGCTTGAAATTAACACTGTGAATAATGGAATAAATAGATTTATGGATTATTTCCCTGTGTACTTGCAGAATCTGTTAAACAACGATGCTGTCCTTGTATTTTTTTTTTTTTTGCTTTATTTTCACACTGGATTCCCATTTTGATGAAATTATTGTGATGCACATCGGGTTATGAGAGTACTTTACAGGCTTGCCACAGGGAACCACTGTTCCTATTGCACTATTGGCACTAATGGAGTCTGATGGAGTCCCTCTTAATATTGAAAGGTTGAACTTGTAGGAAAGTTGCACAAATGTGAATTAATTCCAGCTTGGCGTCACAAATTGTTTTCTAGTAAATATATAATCTCCCTGATAATCCATCCATTGTGTTTTTGTCAACGCTACATACCAGAGTAACATGTTACATAGGTAGGTTTGGTTCTGGGAAGCAGTTTGACCTCGCATCCTGTGTCTTCTGGGAAGCGTTCCCTAGTCTGTCGCAAGTGCCATCAGGAAGTAAACTTTGTTTGGCCAGAGAACAAGTTTATCCCCTCCTCTCAGATGGAACGGAGGAGAGATTTCAGATGAAATGTTTCCATCTTCAGTGCAGATCAAAGGCGAAGGAAACCATTTTGATAAAACTTCCAAAAATGTGTATGTCGGAAGGACCATGAAACATTTTAGGACAGTTCATGAACCTGTCTTAAAAAGTCTTATGTGGCACCAGAAGGTAGTTTGTTGGGAAAAAATTTGTCTAAGACAAATTTGTCTAATTTGTCTGAGGAGGAAACGGTAAAACCAGCAGGCATTAAATTCACCGTTCCAACAGACTGCTGAGGGTGCACTTCACAGTTTAAAGTGGATTTTTCGCCATCGTGAAAAATCAGACGCTCTGTTTTAACCCTCCCATGGCGTTGGCAGGACGCTCAGGAGGAGCCCTTAAAGCGTGTTGGCGTGACTACTGACGGTGTTATCCCGTCAGACGGTCAGTTCCTAAAACAACACACAAAAAAAAAAACTTGAAAAAAGGAGAAAAAAAAGGGGGTTCAAATGACCCCATTTTTAAGACTACAGGGGTAATTTTGGCTCAATTTTTGATTGCTTATCAGAACTGGTTTCTAAACCCTGGTTTGAAACATTGTCCATTCCAGGTGTTCCAACAAGTGTAAATCATCTGACCGATATGCAGAAGCTTATTTTTTAAATTGACAATGTCCAATTCTGGTCACATACCATCTGGTCACAAGTTAAATTCAGTTTACCTTAACTTTAGGTTAACTTTAGGTCAAGGTAAACTGAACTTAAAGTTCTCAGTTGGACTTCTTATGACGTGTAGGCTATATGCTCTTCCACTTTTAAGTGCTTTTAAATCACAAATAAAATACTTCGAGCTGTCACTGTCGCTCGAAGGCGGAGATACTAAATGTTGTCGAAGTTGCGCGCGTGCTGCTCTCTACAGCGCGCGCGCGCGTCCAGCCCTCCTCTCCTCTGCTCCTCTCGCCCTCGCGCTGCAGCTCGTGCGACTCATCCTCTCAGTCGAGGACCAACATCCAGAGACGGCGGGCGGCGGCTCCGGGTCAACAACACAGGGACGATAAAAAAGAAGAAGAAAAAAAAAAGAAATAAAGAAAGAAAGAGGGTTCTGTGAAAGGAAGCGCGTCGGCTGCTGTCGCTCCTGTCAGTGGAGCAGGAAGAGGGTTTCTAGCAGCACTTTACCGGCGAGCTAACCACACCGGTACCTCCCGGGCCAGGCAGAACAGAGCAGAACCGAACAGCCGAAAGGGGGAACCAAGTTGGGCGGTTCTTTAAACTCAAGAGGTAAGCGTCTCGTACCGGGCGGCGGCTGCTTGCTACACTCTTCCTTTTTTTTTCTTTCTTTCGCCTCATCGTGTTGCATGACTCTCACCGTTTACTTGCAACAACACTTCATATTCTTTTGTATTTTCCCCTGTTTCGTCATTTATTGGAGTCTGTTCCCCTTGTCAAATTAAAACAAAAAACAAAACCCCATCACCTTCTCTCCTTGTTTGAACCCTCCTCCTAATCAAGGAACAGATGTGGCAGCTGGCTGAAAGTCAACAGTGTCCGTTTCCTGCTGGTTGGGTGTGCAGACGGTGCCAGCTGAGGGTCCTGGCTGCACCGTCATCAGCACCGGCCTGAAATACAGTAACGAGGCATAGAGTTAGCTTCCCTGCATGGAGGGAGGTCACTGTTATGATATGACAGCTGGTGTGGGACTCCTTACCGAACATCCCTTTGCACCGCAGTGGGGCCTGATCGACCAGGCGATCTGTCAGGTCCATGTCTTCCTCCAGGGTTATATATTTCCTAAAAGTAGATCACTTCAACCTGTCCACTTCTACCTTCAAGTACATGCAGATTCCTCTATGGGTTCTCCGGCTTTAACATTGCTTGTGGACCTTTATGTTGAATTCGATTTTTAGTCGATTTTAATCTTGTATTAGTTTTTGTTTTTTTTAAAGTAAAACATTCACATTCAACTTTATTGATTGAATTGAATTTGAAGTAAACGGTGAACGGTGAGCTCTTTAGAGAAACGTAAGCCTGATGTTGACATGTAAAGTTTTTGGAATGAAATATTGTATGAACTGAGTGAAAGTCATGAGGTGCCATACAAACTGACGTTTGTATCAACATTTAACTAGTTCAGAGACGGCGCTGTCGAACTTGCAACACCATGAAAACTAATACATGTGAGGTTATTGAATATTACCTATTAACACCAGTTATTCTCGTTAGTCGTGCGGCGTGTCCAGCGCATCTCAGCACAGTTAAAAGTTTAAAAATTCTCATGAAACTTGAGATTGTTAAAAGTTTCTGCTTTTACAGAATTGAAGTTTAACTTGTCTTGGCTTACAATTGTTTTTAAAAGTGTTACTAAAGTCTTCATCACAAAGACAGCTCTTACATTTTTTAACACATTGAACATACTATAAATGAAGATGAAATAATTTCTCCATCATTTTACAAAGTTTACTTTTATCTTCTGTTTCATTTATTTCAGTGTGTTTTAGCTGAAGTAAACACGTTTTGTTTAATTTTGAAATTGCATGCCTGTTACATTCATTTTACTGGTTGAGTTGTGAAAGCCTGTTACATTCATTTTACTGGTTGAGTTGTGACAGTGACGTTTTTTTTTTTTAGCAGCACAATACCTAGAAAACTTTTCTCAGGGGGGAAAAAAACGACTGTGCTTGTAGAAAACATGGGCCTGGCTTCCTTTTTAAATAATGAGCAAAAGTTGTGAAAGAGTCATTTTTACTACAAGCAGCAGCGTTTCGCCATCAAGCAGCACACAGGACGCCACAAGTCTGTGGGCGCGTTAAACAAGAAGCAGAAGATGTTTGAAAGACAAACAGCTGCAAAATGTGGACAATATTTCTGATAATGAACAAACAACCTTTGTCTTCCTGCTGCGTCACTTTCAGATATGCAAGACATTTTTAAGCTAAATCATTGAAAAACTTGTTTGCATTTCAATAGAAAGTTACATGAGCTTAAATTGACTCATGATGCTTGTGTGGAAGGGACTCGACCTCTCATGACCTGCGCTTACTTTGCAACTACTTACGTTGAGAGACCTGCCGAATTGTGCAGTCGTGTCGTTGTTGTTTTGTTTTTTTGTTTTTATCTCTTTGCCGTCATAATGCCACCAGATCGTATCTCTGTATCTCCACCTCGTGTCGAAAACCTCCATTCAGCCACTTAAAAGTCAAACGAACTGACCGCTAATGGGGCTTGCACGCGGCCGAGTCGTGCTCTGGTCTCCACGGAGACGGGGTCTCGGTAGGCCAGCGCGGCGATGCGGCGCCTGATCAGCCTTGTGCTGGAAAGCGTGGAGACGGCCAGCCCACTGCTCTCCACTTAATACCCAAAAGCCGAGCAGCTGCTCTACCTCCTCCCTCTGTTTGGTCAACTGACAGTGAAAGGGCCTGATGGCAGGTAATCTCATCTCGGCCCTCTGGAGAGATGGCACAGATTAACACTTTAAGTAAAGCAGGTGGCAGGGCTTTGTTTATTCAGCACTCTCAAACCTTTACATGTCGCCTTTTACACATATTCATGTGTCTCGTATTTGATCCACTATTGATTTCGTATGTTTTTCCTTCTATAAATAACATTTTACTGTGTGGTAAGAGACTGTGTATAATCCACTCCTCCTTCTGAAAACACAACGTGAAGCAGGAAAACAGACTCAAATTTGCCAAACTTGGATCGATTACATGTGGCCCTTTTATCACAGTTCAAAAGTAGCCCAAGTTTGGTTTGCCAGTTCAGTTGACGTTGCAATAAATTAATTAATCTCATGATGAAATAAACAAGTTTGATAAGTTCCATTTGCGTGATTCATCGTTTTTCTCTCTTTCTACCAAAAACTGCATGACAAAAGTCTTCAGACTGGTTCATTGCTCTCAGATACCAGTTTTTTTTTTTTTTTTGGAAGGGCAATTTTGTTTAAAAACGAATTATGACGCCTCTGCATTGTTGTGTTTGTTCATTTACTGTGGATATTAAAAATGTCTTCCAGTTCAAATGCTAAATGTTCAGCAAAATTCAACCTGAATTGATCTCAATGATGTTTTCTTGCCTTATCGTGCCATTAGCATTACATTATTTTATTACTTGATAATAATCTCAAAACAAAAATATTATCGCTTAACTCAATAAGTTATTGTCCAGAAAAACATGTGTCATCATTGACAGGGCTAGATGCAGATCTACATTTAAAAACAAAGTTAAGGTAAATTTAAAAAAAACACAAAAAAAAACAAAAAAAAAAAACAATATTAAAAATAAAACAGTTGCAAGGTGCAACATAAAGCATTCATCCAGGTTTTTGTCTTGAACTTAATTTATCCGTAATGGGGACCAAAAACATCCAGTGGCTGTTACTGAAATGCAGACTTGGACATGCCCATTTAATACACTTGGCAAAGTAAAGCAAGAGTGAGTCACATCCTGTTCTTGTTACTGACAAGATGCAAAGAAAAGTATTGAAAAATGTAGGACAAGTTTGCTGTTTCTTTCTTGTTAAATCTGCCTTACCCTCCAGGTTGTGTTGTTTTTTTGCTTTGTTTTAAATCTACAATGATTTATGCATCGCTTGACTACAGAAATCTTACTGCTTTGCTTATTTCATTAAAATATTGAGTTTATTTAGCAGGTAAGAATCAAAATGCAGTTATAGTTCTGTGGTCCTGGTGTCAATTTCAGCATGACATTTGGGTTTGGACGCCACAGGTTTAAAGGGCCTCCATGGTGGCTTTAGTGACGTCTGTTGGCAACTTGTAGATTGCAACAACCTAAATATTACTGACAATGTTTGTCACTCAGAAACTTTTAAAAGCTGATCAAACTATCTTAGTTAGTGTGACATTTTTGTATCGTGCTGTAGCGAGGATGAGAGTCTCATGGTACGTTGACCTAAGAATACAACAAAAAAGTTGTATGAAAATATTCTTACTGCTAAACTAATCTAACTTATTGATGATTTGAATTTGGATAATGTCATCCAGGACATTTATTTATTGTTGTTTTACTTTTCATAAATTAACCAGTCTGTCCCGTTTTTTTTTTTGTTGTTGTTGTTTTTTTTTCAATTTATAAATTAAGCCTTCAGATCAACATCAAAACCCTGCGACATTTGATAATACACAAGCAGTTCTGGTTAATTGACTCTTTTCTGCATCTATGTATATATTTTGGAAGATGTTTAATCAGGAAAAATGTTACAAAATTTCTCACAAATATTTCTAAAGTAGAACCAGGGAGATTGATTCATCTATAAGAAAAATATCATCAATTCTACCTGGATTAAGAATCGGTTCCCAGATGTTCTGGACTCCAGTCTCATGAACAGTTAAATATTGTTCCAGATGGCGTCTACCGACTCACGGCTCCATCAGCCTCCCTCGCAGAAAGACGCGGCCGACCAAAACTTCGACGACACGTTCAAGGTGCTGATCATCGGGAACAGCAGCGTCGGAAAGACCTCCTTCCTGTTCCGCTACGCCAACGACTCCTTCACGCCCGCCTTCGTCAGCACCGTGGGCATCGACTTCAAGGTCAAAACCGTCCTCCACAACGACAGGCGGCTCAAGTTGCAGATTTGGGTGAGTGGGTGAAGCCGGGACTGAGAGGTTATGCCACACCAACTCTAGGATGAACAGCTAGCACAAAGCAGCAATTTGAATGTCTGTAATAGGCGGTGATGGCATCGTTACTTTGAAAAAGTAACTTTAATCGGATTACTGACTACCTGATTTGCAAATGTATTTCCACTCATATGGTTGAACTGACGGGGAGAATGTTTAATGGTCACAACAGTAGAAAAAGAAAAACATTAGTAGTTTGTGTGCGTTTGTGTGGTCCACTGTCGTCCGGAAAACTCTTAAGAAGGATCTTAAAGCCCCCACCCCTCATTTCCAAGGCCAAATTAGTAACCAAGAAGGCGCACCACGCAACTCGTTAAATTTGCAAGCGACTTTAAAAAAATGAAAAATAAAAACAAGCCCAAAGCCGCTTATAATAACTTGGCAACAGAAAATCAAAATAGTTCCTGTTTTTCCACCGACAAAATGCACATCTCCCTCCTCCCTCCATTGCTTACATTTTGTCGCTGCTGATACTGTCGCATAAAAACGCCGAGCACTCGACAAGACGCGTAGAGGAAATGCAATTCAATTCCAAAAGAAGATATTGACGCAAATAAGTAACTGTAGTCTGACTACTGGGTGTGAAATAACAACGCGTCAGATTACTCGTTACTGAAGAAAGTGGCCCGACGTCAGTAACGCATTACTTTGTGACACGTTACTGACACCACTGGTAACAGGGATTACTAGAGGTGGAAACCTTTGGGTGCTCGTGTTTGTCTCTGTGGGTTTGGCCCTGGAGCAAGTTTTTCTCGTCAGTCGTGCAAATGCAGATGAGTGACTTCCTCAAGTTTTCACATTCTTACTTCCGACTCTTACCTGGCATCTGCTGAGAGTTCCTGGTTGACGCTCGGGGAGATGGTTGTGCTGATTAAGGAGGTGTGGCTCTATTTCAGGTTTCCAGAGTTGCGCTTCATGTGACAAAGCTCAGCTTAAGCCCAGGTTAAAAAGAGTCAGAAGACTTGGCAGGTTTTCATTTGGTTTATTTGAAATCAATCGTTTTTGAGGTCGCATTTGAACACGACTTTACAAAGACTAAAGACAATGACGCTTTCAATTTTTTGATTCGGATTCAGGTATTTCATTGCCATACCAGCTCATGTTTGCATATTTGTGGTGGGAAATTCAGACTCGGCATAAATCCAGATATAAATCCAGACCTACAGGAGCTCTGGAGTCTCAGAATGTCACAGCACTTTATGCAAACACTTTATGAGTTTATAAACCTTTACGACATTGTCACATTTGCGTTGGGGTGGTTATTTATACAGAAGCTATCAGTCATTTACAGGAGGAATGGAGGCAGGAGACGGTCTGACACCAATCATCTTCCTGTGAAAAAGCTTAAAAGAAACAAAGGGATTGTAAAAATCTACTTAAAAGTATTTATTTTCAACACTTTTTACATATATTATTGTTTGTTTGTTTTTCTTTCACCACCTAATGCAAATGTAAAGCTGAAATTTAATTCCTAAAGGTCTTAAAATGTTTTAAATTTGAGTTGATGAATTTGGGAGAAACCCTGAAAATGAAGGACGTTGGTGCCGGTTTATGGGGCGTGTTTCTACTTTTCATGGACGTCGGAGCAGAATACTCACATCACAGCCATCACAGACTATTGCAGTGTCCTTTAAACGAAAAACACCATACAAATCAAAGAATCGGTAGCAAAAGAATCTTTTCTCTGAACCTTTTGTGTTCACATTTCTGTTTTTCTCTAATTTTCCATCTTTCCCCTCCAGTACTAGTCTCAGGTAATGTCTGCTCCGCCCACCTGTCTGCTCCTTACAGGAACCAACTAATCCTATTGCCAAGTCCAGCAGATGATTCATTTGAACTAACAATCTGTGAGCCACTGTATGGTACACAAATAGTGCGCAACATTAATCAGCAGCAGCACACCAAAACACACATCCAGTCGCCTGCCTGACCAAACATTTGGCTCTCGTACTCTGTGTGCCATGTTAGTGTGCTATCTAGAACCGAGCGTCTGCTGGAGTAAAGCCCTTGAACATGTCGACCACAATCAGAAGACCTGAGTGGTCTGGAAAGCTTCTTCCGACGACAACAGGTCTTTAATGTGTTTTGGTGCAATGCCCTGTTAGGTATATAAGGAGCTTTCTTTTACCAAAGTCATCATAAAACTGTGTGTGGCTGCCTGGTCTTGGTGGAGTCACTAGCTGTGCTGCTAAAAGACAAAGAAACCTGGTATTTCCTGAGCCCAGGAAGCAGAGGAAGTAGCCAATCAGCATCTGACCGGGACACAATGGAGATTCATTGCAGTGCCAGTGCAGCAGCGTGTTTAAGGGCTGCGGAAGCAGCAGGCATGTTTTTACTTTGGGGTCCTCATGCGCAGTCAATCATCAGCTCTGTAAAAATGTCCTCACCGTTAATCATTTCAACTCGCAAAGATTTCACTGCGTCCCTCAGAACAGGAGAAGCGTTTTTCTCTTTTCGTCAAACGTGTCACTGATCTTACAGTAAACACAGACACACCTTTCATACACACTTTGCATAAGCACACCCAGACATATGGTGAGTGTGTAGTGAGTGTGTGTCCTCCCAGAGGACGTGCTTTGCTGCGTCTTTGTCCCTAGCAAATCTAAACACAGGTGACGCATGTTTGAGGAGCAGGGTCCCAGTGACGTCCGACTACCCGGCTGTGCAGGGGCCTAATTTAAACTGCTTGTCTCACACACACACGCACACACACACACACACACACACACACACACACACACACACACACACACACACACACACACGCACACACACACACACACACACACACACACGCACATTGGGAGGCAGGTCCTGTCCGCTGTTGTGGTTTGTTTTGTAGCAACCCTCAATACACTCTGTTTGGTTAGCCGTCACATCTTGCTCGCTAATATTTGATTCTTTCTGCATGGCTGAGATGGCGAGGGAGCGAAAGTGACTCTTGTTTCACTCAAGCCAGATCCTGGAGGGATAAAGGGAGAATTCAAAGGTTTCCATACGAGGCGCTGCTCTGTCCTATGCATTATGTAGAGAGATGAGATGTGAGGCCGCCACCTGGTGATGGAACATTCATAACCCTTTCTCAGCTTCTGGTTACCTTCACAACCTGCGAGGGAAACTGCAGACAAACGCTGAACACACACCAGAGCCACCAGAGCCCTGATGCACACCCAGGAGTCTGGAATGTTACTGGGGCTGAAACGATTAATCAGCATTAATCGTGACAATAAGATTAATTGTGATTGATGATGATTAAAAGTGATTCATCAGAATAATTCTGGTTAACTAGAGTAATCGTGATTAATCGATTTTTGAGATAATCACCTAAATAGTAATAGATTGATGCCGTTCATTCGGCAAATTGACTTGCCGAATGAACGACATAATCAGAAAAGTAATTAAGCCAAAACTTTTCAAAAATACATTTTACATCTCGGAATAGAAAAAAAAAATACAAAAATGTGTTTGTAAATCTGCTGTAGTCAAAAACTCAAGTGTTATTTGTGACACATTGAAAGTTTGTGGTTGTAACATGACAAGCTGTAAAAACGGGTTGTTGTTTTTTGTTGAACTGTTTTGTTTCCATCATGTGAAGCACATTCAGCTGCCTTCATGCTGAATCTGCAGATAAACTCGACTCAACTTGAAGGTTTTGCCGACTGAGAAAAGCTTTAGTTCAGTTTTTATAGAAAGATCAAAGGCTTCTCTGAAGAAAGGTGCATGAAGATGAAGGGTTGTGTAAAAGATTGTTTTGTTTTTTGTTGGGGGTTTTTTCTCATTTCCAGGAAAGAAAAAATAGTACAAATATAGTTGTATACTTCCACAATACTTATAAAAAATAGTGTTTTGGAAAGTTTCTCAGAAATGGTCATTTCAAGTTTTAAATAGTTAGACTCACACTGAAATGCACCAGCATTTCCAATGGCAGATTGCTATTGGAAACAAAAGGCAACTATAACGTTGACCACACTGCCCCCTTGTGGTTCAACATGATACATAGTAGATCACACATGAAAAGATTGGTTCTCCTGATTGGTTGACCAGAATCAGAGTTAAACAGGAACTAGTTACATTTACCTTCTGGAAAAAAAATGTACATTTTGACTCTGCTATAGTATTTACTTTTAATTGAGTAACTTTATTTTGAAGAATCGCTACGGTTACCCACTCTGAGTAACTTCACAGAGTGAAGAACAAGATTGTTTCAGCCCAAAATTCACCAGACACGGACACACACCAGCAGTTTCTGTTAGTTTCATGAGTTTTATTTTTGAAAGAAGCTGCTTTGGACATTTTTTTTTTCTTCTGCCACATTTTTTGTTGTTGCTTATGAATCGTTGTCATTTAAATATCCTGAACATGCCAATATTTCCACTTAATATTTTGGTAACTTTTAAATATTAAATGACTGATAATTTAATATTATCAGTCATATTAAATTATAAGGTGGCAAAACGTGAGTCACCTTTTTTGCAAAACACTTTTATCACTCTTACTTGAGTCATTTCTTGTTTGGCTCCTTTTTACTTGGACATGTTGAGGTTGTGCTACTCTTTCTTGAGTAGAACTTTTGGGTGCCGTTTTCCCCTCAAACCAGAATAAACTTCGAAGATTGAACGTTCCTGACGGTGTTTCTGTGTGCATGTCCCCGCAGGACACAGCGGGACAGGAGCGCTACCGTACCATCACTACAGCGTACTACAGAGGAGCCATGGGCTTCCTGCTCATGTATGACGTCTCTAACCAGGACTCCTTCGGTGCAGTGCAGGACTGGTGAGTGAACAAGTTTAATCTTTGCCTTTTTGTTCTACGTTCTCAAAAGTGAATGACTAGTACCTGTTGTAAATGTAAACTCCCAGTCCTTTATCTTGGATTTATCTGTTCCTCGTGTTTCTTTAATATCTCCCGCATTTGCTGAAATGTCCTTCAGCTAAATGTTCTTCCTCTTTTCTTATTTGCATCTGAAATCCTCCGGTGGCTGTTGACTAGTGGGATCTTGTCTTCCAGGGCGACACAGATCAAGACGTACTCATGGGAGGACACTCAGGTCATCCTGGTTGGTAACAAGTGTGACCTGGAGGATGAAAGGGTCATAGCCACAGAGGACGGCCAGCGGCTGGCCGAGGAGCTCGGTAATTGCTGCAGTAGCGCATTGTTACGCCCCCCAGGTCTAGGAGCCCGGAGGCGGAAACATAAAAATGTGTCCAGAGAAAATAAGTGGAATGTAAAATTATTTATTGCATAAAAGATGGTTTCACAAAACCAAAACACAGTACAACTGAACAAAAAAAGTTCTAACCTACTGAAGAATGTTTAGTGCATATTAGTTTACAAAATGTTCAAACAAGTCTGAGGTAAACTTAAAAAAGGGAAAGGAGGAAAAAACACACACAAAGGGTTCCAAACACGAGGTTCCAGCTTGTGAAATCAAACTACTCCAAAGTCAAACTGTTTAGCGGAACAAGCAAGAACAGAAATGTCTCAAAATTGCCCAAAGCAGTGAAAAACAAAACCTCTTCCTACAAGCTGCCCCGCTGGAGGAATGGTTTCAGGAGCCTTTTATACGGTGCATGTGGGCCTCATCAGCGTCTGATTGGCTTGACTATCCTCTGCTGGTGCTTTCCAGACATGAGCAGCAACATGTTGACAACATAAACACATGGAATGTGAAAAACTTAGTATGGGTAGCATCTGTTTTTTTAAAGGCACTTCTGCCGCTTGCTTCCAGGCTTCCTTTTCTTCGAGGCCAGCGCCAAGGACAACATCAACGTCAAGCAGGTGTTCGAGTGTCTAGTCGGCGTCATCTGCGACAAGATGAAGAAGACCCCGGGGGAAGAGAACAACTCCAAATCCATCCACATAGACAAAGACACTTCAAATAGCGGCGGCGCCTGCGCCTGCTAAGCAACGGGCCTTTCTAGAACGTCTCCAAACACACACACACACACACACACACACACACACTGATGTGAAGAACAACTTCCACTCTGTGCCTGGACTGTGGAAAGTGCTAGAGGGCCAGTTAGCTAAGCGGCTAACAGGCTAAGTGGCTACCTGAGACGATCTTGGTTTGGCCTCTCCAACAGGGCTGTCGTTTCCCGTAAAATGAAGCGTTTCTTTCTAACTCTGTTCTTTTTCTTTTCTTTTTTTTTTTTTTTGTTTGTTTGTTTGGTGTTATAACTTATAACTGAGTTCTGAAGCTTCTCCAAGTTTCAGCATCCTGGGCTAACCAGCATTTAATACTGCCAGTGCCTGCTTTGTGGATTTGGTTTTCTAGCCATCGGGAAACCACCGCACACCGATCCATCCAATGATTGACACGTCCAACAACACTTGTGCCACATTGAGATATTTGCTATACATTTTTATTTAATATGTATTTTATAGGAAAAAAAAAATGTAAACCTCATCATGTACCAAAGTCACTTTACCTTGTGGATTTTAACATCTGCCAATATATATAAGATTTGCAATGATTCTGTGAACTTTTTTTTGTCTGTTTTTTTTTTTTTTACAGAAGTGTGGAGAAAATACAATAACTGTACAAATGTAGATAAATCTGTTGGCACCTATGGTAAAGCTGAGTATGAAAAATTAAATGAAATAATCTTTTATTGCAGCAAAAATCGAACCTCCTCTTTAAGAAAATGTTTTCAGTGTGGGAAGACAAACACGTTGGGAAATGATTAGTTTTGAGAAAAGCACTGGTTGTAGGAATCGCCTCCCAAACTTAATCTTTAAAACAAATAAGTGGAAAATGATTTCAAATTCAAACCTGCATTTTTAAGTTTGCTCTTAAATCGTAGGAACTTCCAGTTGGTGACTTTAGGACTTCTTGTCTCACTGGGGTGCGAATCAGACGCAGAGCCAGTTCTGGACTGGAACCGTATATTCTTCCACACACGGCGACGACGAGTGAAAACTGCTGCCCTAGAAAGAGTTGAGGAAAACAAGTGTGTGTTTGCATTAACGGAGAACCAATGTGGTAAATGATCTCATTATCTTTACTGTTAGAACTTCATTTATGTTTGAAGAAAATTAAACTAGCCACAGTCATTCCATGTGTTTACCACGATAAAAAAAAAAAATCCTTTGCAGCATTAATGATTTTTTTCCCCTCTTTCTGAATCATTTTTTATACATATATAAAAAAACGGTTTTCCTTTGCCTGGATCATTTCAGGTCAGTAGTTGCAACGTGGTACCATGTGACTAAACTGTTATCACCGTCTTATGTTCTGGCCACTAACTGTCACTATGAAGCAGATGTGTGATGATAAGCCCTGGTTTGAGCGGGTTCTTCCCCTCAAGCAGAGGTCAGTCCACATGCTGCTGTTAACATGAGCCTGGAACCGAATGTGATATAACGGCCAGACCATATAGCGCAGAGGTAACGCCAAAAATGTTACCTGTTCACTGAGCTTTGGTGCAACATGTATGCAAAAATAACATCTGAAACGCCACATCATGCATGGAAATAGATCATCAGCAGTTTCCAGCCCGTTTTCTACAAGTGGCTCCTGCACTAAACTCGAGGCGGCGGCAAATCCAATGTGATTTATGACCACAGATTTTTTTGTTGTTTAGCTCTCTGTCCACAGCGTGAAGTCCCCGTTTTCATATTTCTCTTTTTTTTTTATCTGAAACGGCAGAGAAAACCACAGTAATTCAGGTCCCCTCTTCCTGTCAGCACAGAAACGACCAGGCTTTCCTACACACAGCCGGGGACTCGAGTCATTTTCAACCAATTCCAACAAAGAACTGCTCCAAAACGTCAACCTAAATTTCACGTAAAATGTGGCCTTGAGCATTAAGTGCAAAGTGGACGTCTCCAATAGCTTCAGCTTTTTGTTTACATCAGGTGATGTAAAGATGCCCTGCATTCGATGGGGATGGGCTGCAGCGCCTCCACCCATCCCACACACACACGGACACACGCGCACACACACACACACACACACAGAGGCACACGCATACACACGCACACACATCAAAACCACCAATCACAAGTGCAGAAACGTGGCTCTCTGCAGCTCTGATAATGCTGCGCAGACGATGAAAACATGCAGGTGCAGAGAGGAGATAAGGAACCGTTTAAGAGTTCCTCTTCTGGGACTGAGAACACGCTGCGATTTCCCCTCCATGAAGCTGCAGAGGGTATGCTAATATCTATCTATCTATCTATCTATCTATCTATCTATCTATCTATCTATCTATCTATCTATCTATCTATCTATCTATCTATCATCTATCTATCTATCATCTATCTATGTAAAACCAAACTTCTATGTATTTCATTTGGTTTTCATGTGACAGATTTCAGACAAAAGTCATTGTGAAGTGAAAGATTTTCAAATGATATCAAAAAATAAAATAATAATAATAATAATAGTAATAATCGGTGCCTGTATTGATTCAGTCATTACACAGATCGGTGCAATAACAGCTGCAAACCGCCTGGTGTTTATTTATTTATCTTGGCAATCGAGACAAGATGAAAAATAATAATAATCACATGTCTTTATTTTTGTGACAAATAAGGACAAATAAATAGATCCTGCTTGATTCCATGATCACTTTGCATGTCGAGTAAAAATCTCATTCTAAATGAAACCCTAAAGACTAGCGGTAGTTTCCATCCATCCATCGGTTCCGCGGCTGAGTTTGGATCTCGGCCACAGACTCGTAAACATCAATGACATCCCGCCTACAAAATAGGGGAGTGAAAAAAAAAACCTGAATCAAGCTGCTCTCTTACGGTTTTGTTTGTCGCTCCACCTTCTGGCCCCCCGGACTGCGGGACGTAAACATGCCCCCCCCCCCTCCTTACCCTCCACCCCCAGGGCGCCGCGTCTTATCGCTGCGCAGCAGGCGCGCAGCCGCGTTGCGCCATCGCGGGTCATATCTGAAGAAAAAGTAGGAAAAGAAGAAGAAGAAAAAAAAAAACACGCAAGCCTCTCTGCTGGCTGCCGCCTGTTTTCTGACAGTTGCTTTGTCCGGGGGATGCAGGTCGGACGGCGGACGGTCCGAGTCCCTCAGACTGCAGGATGACGTGCGAGCGGCTCGTGCGGCTGCTGGCTCTTTACCTGACGCTCTGCGCCGCCGCGGCCGCTGGAGACGGCCGGGGCTTCAAACGGAAAGGTGGGTCCGGCTTTTCCTGCGGTCAGCCGCTGTGTGCTCGGCGCGCGCTGAATACATTCTGGATCCTTGTCTTTGCAGCTTCCATTCTTCTGAAAGAGGAACCGAAGGACCCGAAATGCTTCGCGGAGAGCAAAAAGGACTTTGTGTGTTTCTGGGAGGAAGACGAGGAGCGGGCCGGTTCCGTGGATCAGTACTCCTTCACATATGCCTACCAGTAAGTCGGTGTCAAATAAAATGAAATAATAATAATAATGATAATAATAACAATAATAACGCTCCACCGGCATCCAGTGTCTGGTTTCTGGCCTCTCATCACTTTTTTTTTTTTTTTTCTGTTCCCTTAGAAACGAGAACAGCAGCACGTGCGCGCTGCAGGTCCTGCGCGCAGCAGGTGGGAAGCGGCTGTTCGTGTGCCGCTTGGACCGGGTCCAGATGTTCGTCCAGCTGGACGTGCAGGTTTACCGGGACGGGATCCAGATCCACAACCGCAGCCTGCTGGTGGAGCTGCTGTGTGAGTGAGACGCGATTGTTGCTTTTCTATTGATCAATGTGTGTTTATATATCATTCAAAGTCCAGCATCTGATGAGCTGGATCGAATTTTTTTTTTTTTTTTATAAATGAAAACAAAATTTATGTATTTGAAATTTGATGAAGTTATAGTTGATTTCAATATTGAGCCGTTTGCCAGGCGACATATTGAGCCATGCATCAGTTCATCCTGATGTATAGCTGCTGTAATTTGCATCAGTGGAAACATGTTCCTCCAGAGGTTAGGGGACCCAAACTGTCAGCAGCCCAGGGGCCCACGTCCTTGTAATTCCGGCCCTGGAAACAAAGACGGAGCAAAAACATACAACACCATGCCGGAAGAGAAAAACAGCAGAGGACTTGAGACTGGGACAAAAGTTCTCCTTTTGAGCAGGAGAGCAGCTCTGAGCGTGGATCACGTGACCCGGTCCAAACCCAGACTGCAAAATCCAACAGAGAAGCTGTTACAAAACTTGAAAAGTGGTGACGTCTCCATGACATCTGACTGACCTGTGTGAAGAGTGAAGCTCCGAAGTCTAAATCTACTGTCTCACAAGGAGACACAACACCGAGCTGCAGGTGGCAGATGTAGAGCAAATGTGCAAAGAGAGGGAGGAGGGGAGGCAGCGTTCGCTTCGTAAGGGGAACAGAACTAAAGGAAAACATTTTCTTTTTTTTTTTTTTAAAAAAGAAAAATATTCAACTTTTCAATGGTTGAATATTCAACTACTATATTAAACTATAATAGTTAAATATTACAGTTCAACTATTATAGTTGAATAAAATTTAATATGCAAATTTTTTGCATATTAAGCAAAAAATTTGCTTAATATGCAAACTTTTCGCATATTAAGCGAGCCACAGACCACAGAGCTGCGTGCCGATCCGGAGGTGCAGATGATAAACGTGATCCCGTCTCGGCTAAAACTGACAGCTTCATTTTGAATCCACTGTTGAAAGTAAAACTGTGAAGGTAAAAAAAAAAAAAAAGAATAACAGAATCGCTCCAGTGGAACGGTTAGCTGCAGCTTCTATGCCACGTTGCTATCAGAAATCGACTTAGTATCATCACTTGAGGCGCTGACCCCTGCTGACCCCTGCTGACGCCCCGTCTAGAACCGTCCATGCGGGTGTAAGTGTCGACTCGGCACAGCGCTCTTTAGATTCATGGAGCGAGTGAATGCGATTGCAAAGGCTCTCTGTGTGCAACAAAGCAGTGAACAATTGTCCGGTTGAAACAGTTTTGACTTTTTATTGAATCATTGATTTTTTTTTTTCTGGCAGTTCTGCTCGACCCGCCTAAGAATGTGACAGTGAGCAGCACAGGCCATCCGGGCCAGCTGAACGTCAGCTGGGTGGCGCCGACTCT
Organism: Poeciliopsis gracilis; assembly: GCA_911649635.1. Classification (NCBI taxonomy): domain Eukaryota; kingdom Metazoa; phylum Chordata; class Actinopteri; order Cyprinodontiformes; family Poeciliidae; genus Poeciliopsis; species Poeciliopsis gracilis. Next base: position 1,125,971 of record CAJVRI010001002.1, read on the forward strand.
GAAGTACATGGACGACAGCATGATCTACGAGGTTCTCTACGCTCCGGCAGACAGTCGCGTCGGTCAGGTATGACGGCTATTTAGTGACCCACACCAGTGGTGGAAACATTGCAGGATTGTCACTGCGTGACTCGGCTTCGTACTGAATTGTGTTTGCTGCAGGTGGAGGCAATACAAGCCTGCTCCGAGATGATCCTGAGGGGCCTGGAGGCGGGTACAAAGTACAGGGTTCAGGTCCGGGTCAACCTGGACGGCATCACCTACGACGGGTACTGGAGCGCCTGGAGCGACCCAGTGTTCATAGAGACTTTGCCTGCAGGTGAATGATCTACATGTGTTTATAATACGTTTTGTACATCTTTAGGATATTTAGGAATATCCTAAAAAAGATCACGATGGATGCAGTTCCTCATCTTTCCAACTTTCAGAAGTTGTCCAAAGTGCGTTCTGGGGGCCTCTGTGGCCCCTGGATGGGATTTGTTTTGGGTCATTTTGAAAAACTACCAATTCGGAGACTTTTTGTGAATAATTAATCAGTTGTAATTGTCTTGGATGAGCCCAGGTTTGCTTTCATTTATTGAACTTGGTTAAATGAAGTGTTTCAGTGGAAAGTAACCCTCATCAGGGTTACTTTCAGGTTCTTGTTTTTCTTAAGAGCCAAAACTTGTCTGCCAAAACTTTCCAAATTGGATGCCTTTCAATGAAGAAGCCAAAAATGTGCAGAATCCTTCTGTTTTGTATCTAAGATGATTTAAAAATAACTTACATACAAGAATCTAACAATGCTATTGTTCTCATTAAAATATTGTATTCTTGGTTTATTGATGAAAAAAAGGAGGAATCCAATCATTTTATGATCTGACAATCCGCCGGTTACAGGAAGAACTCCTGCCATCGTCGCCCACAAATCAACCTGATCTCGCTTTGTGCCCCACAGAACTTGACCCACTTATTGTGTCCCTGACCTTCATCATCTCCTTCATCCTTGTTCTGCTTTGTCTCACCACGCTTCTGTCCCATCACAGGTCGGTGCTCTGGGAAAACACAATCATGTGGCTCATTTATGTCGCTTGCTCTTAAAAATCTGGACAGCTATCAGATGAAACAATAGTGAGCTCTGTATTACATCTTGTTTTTTTAGGTTCCTCATCAAGAAAATTTGGCCAGCTATTCCAACTCCTGACAGCAAGTTCCAAGATCTTTTCACAGTTTATGGTGGGGACTTCAAGGTAAGAACAAGACTAAAGTTCTCAGAGTTCTGTGACCTTTTTAGGTATTTAGCATTGTGCTTACCATGACCATGGTCTCTAATTTCGCTGCTGTTTTTCATAGGAGTGGTTAGGACAGACCAGTGGAAGCTTATGGCTGACTTCCCCTTTCATCCTCTCTGAAGAATGCCCTTCTCCATTGGAAGTACTCTCTGAACTCAACCTTTGTCCTCCGCTGTCCTCCCCACCTCTGCCACCGAAGGCCTCAAAAGCTTTGACTCTTGTCCGAAATGAGGACAGCGTTTTGAGCAAAGGTCTTCTTGACAGAGAGTCAGTGGACAGGGTCGACGCCCTTCAAACAAACGGATGGAGGACCCCACTGCACGACCACTGGCTGTTGGATCGTCTGAGGGAGTTCCAACAACACCCCATCCCCAGGTCCCAGTGTTCCCTACTGGAATCTCAAGACACTTACATCACCCTCAGCGGCAACAAACGCGCCGAAGAAGAGCACACTCTGGAGGAAGCCTTACCCCTTGGGGTGCTTTTTGCCTCCAGAAAGCCGACCCAGAGTGAATCTCACTCTGACCTGGGCTCTGTGCAGCAAAGCTCTGGTTCTGGGAACCTTTCGTCTCAATCCAGCTTTGAGTATCCAAACAACGTCTGGATAGCCAAAGATCCTGGATACACCTACATGGCAGTTGCAGACTCTGGGGTCTCCATGGATTACAGCCCAATGAGTAGAGCCGACGACATTGGCAGAGTGGTCATCTATGCCAACGACTACAAAAATGAGATTCCCCCTCATAGAAGACCTTTCCTGGTGAGGCAGTGCCCTGTCCATGATGACGGCTGAGCGGATACCAACTTCAATTGGAGGGCTGGAGAACCGCATATGGACATTCACCGCAGGCTAATGATGGCCTCTCGTCAACTGTTGGGAAAATATTCGTGGTGTCTAACAGACTGTTGGAGTCTGCTAGACACCAGCTAACAGACTCAAAGACAATGACACTTTGGATATTCTGTAAAGGACACGACACTTCCATATGAAGCAATATCACCTGTGATTCATAGCAAATATGAATACTCAACACTATCCACCAAACCTTCCGGATTCGATTGGAAAAAAGTGTTTCCAGCGTTTTATATTTGAAATAATTGGTTTTTTTGTTTATCCTTCAGTGACAGGATTGCTACAACACCTCAGGCATGGTGAAAAGAAAGTGTTTCTCTGGAATTACTTAATTGTGAACAAATTAATTAAGAAAAGCATAATTAAGCTATTATTACCTCAGTTTTATTCTGTCTATAGTAGCCTAACCTAAATCTGTAGCTCTATCTGGGTGCAGGCATCATTCTCTGGCCCCCCAAGTCTTTTTCTACTTGTTTAACTGACTTTTGGGCCTTAAAGTGGTTATGAGAGTCTGTATCTGTGTACTTTTATAAATATTTTTTATACACTTGCGTTTTATTAGGAATTAAAAAGCTTGCATTAAATGCTAGCAGCAGTTCCACTTAGCTACTACGCTTATGCCGCCGACAATGCTAAAGTTTGATAGATTATGACGTACCTTACATACAGTGTTTATCCAATGTGTTAGCATGCTAACATTTTGTCATTAGCACAGAACACCAACTCAGGTTAAGTATGAAATTCAGATTTTTGTTTGTTTTTTTACCTTTTCATGTTCAAAAGAACAACGTTGTCATCAGCATCCGACCCTTGGAAAGTTGCTGCTGCATAAGAAGGTGGTCGAAATATTCATGAATTATAGACGTCCACAATTAACATTAGCAAGGCAACACAAAAATGGTCGTTTAAGCTGAAATGTAGTAGGCCTACATCACCACTTGAGAGTTTGTATATTTTTGTACATTTTCCTCTCATTTTGTTCAATCAGAAGGTTGTAGGTTCGATTCCAGCTTGTGAGCAAGTTGATAAGTTGCTTGCCAAACTGGTATCGGTGTAAAAAAAAAAAAAAAGACTTTGTGAGCCCAAATGGATTAACGTGGCTGTAGCGTAAAGCACTTAGAGTCGTGAGGATGATTGGAAAAACACTGTAGAAGTTCAGTTCATTTACCATCACGCTGATTTACCGACTACACCAAAACTATATAATATTAATAGTGCTCATTGCCGGGTCATTTCTAAATTTTTAATCTAGAATATTTGTGTGAAATATTAAATAATCACACTGTTGTTTCAGATACAGATAGTATTTTTTGAAATCGTTTATCGAAAACAGAATTTTAAAGTATATTTCAGTGAAATTCTTATTACTGTAGGCTATGCAGCATTGCTTTAAGATAATTATATTTAGGCAACTGTACTTGTTTTTAATAATTCCTTCTGTTGTACATCTTTGGCCCCTGAAGAGCAGAACCTGGCAGACTACAATTTTCCAGTTGACTGCAGATCTGATTAATATTTTAATAAGCTCATTTGCTTGCTGTGAAGGATAAACTTGTTGCAGCTGAAATTGAAAATTGAATTGTATTACTGAACCATTATTGTTTTTGTAAAAAGCGTGCCTGAAGCAACAGATTTGTAGGGGGGGGGGGATCTGCAACCGTTTGCCTTTCAATCGATCGCATTTAAATCACGACTGACTTGAACATTCAAATTTGTATTTCCTCAAACTTGGACACATCTTGTAAGCCTAAAAGCTTTTATTATTATTATTATTTTCACAAAAAATGTTTGTGCTATATTTGCTTTAAAAATAAGTTCTGAATATATTTTGATTAAAAAAACAAAACAAATCAACCTAAAACTCGTCTGTGAAGTCTGTCGCATAAAACAATTGAAACTCTGAACAATCCGCAGAAACCTTTACAAAGCGTAACATTTATTTTTGATATAAACAAGAAGATCTGGAGAACAGAAAGGATCACTTCATAGTGCTACTTAGTTGAAAACACATCGCTTTGCGCCACTATTTAATCTTTTTTTTTTATTTAATTTAATTTTTAATTATAATCCTATGCTTTTCTTGCATGAAAACATTTAAAAAAAATAAAATTTTTTATAAAAATGAAGTGTTTTAACATCGGGAGCCTTTCAAACTAACTTAAACTCCATTAAACCCTCAGGGAAAACGTAGAGTTTCCACTCCTGGGCCCAAGCGGGCCCATCCTCACGGTCATCCGGGATTTTCGTTCCAGACAGGTAGACGTGCCAGGCCTCCTGTGCTGCTGCGGCGGCAGCTTCGTAGCTTCTGTCCTGGTCCAAAGTGCAGCGAGCTTGGAAGTAGCGGTCAAGAACGTCCAGAATGGGATCCGTGGCTGAGCCGTCCCGGCTGTCCTGCGCTCTGTCCGCGTCCGAGAGGAAGGAGGCGATGGCGCGGCAGGGGGCCGAGCTGGAGCCCCTCTTTTCCAGGACTTCGGTGAGAAAGGCGGCGTTGTCGCAAAGCAGCGCCGCCAGATGGGCAGCGCGAGACTCGTCTCCTGAGTGAAAGCCAACGTGGCTGCCGGCGACGGCGCCCCGCAGGAAGCCGTCCAGTCTGTCGATGATGATGAGGGAGGGCGGGCAGGGGGACTCGTGAAGGCTGGCGACCTGCTGCAGGAGCTCCTCCAGGGTCCGGGGGTAGCTGAATGTGATTTTCTTCAAGTGACAGAGATAATAATAGTTACAAATGAGGTGAGAGTGAAACGTCACCCAGTAGCTGAGACTGTAACTCAGATAATCCTGACATGCTGTAATGAATAAGTTGCTAATAATCTCTTGATTTTAGGTTTGCAAACATATACAATCCCACAACAAATTACAACTAAAGACGCACCAATCCGATATTGATATCTATATCGCTCCCATATTGAAAAAAAAAAATTCTAGATCAGGTATCGTTAATAATGTGGCCAGTCCGTCAGGGTAGATCTATTTAGTCTAATTCTATGTTTTGTACTATGAGCGACATCATGATTTATTATTTATTTTACATTAGCTGTTCTATTCCTAATTGCACTGACTGAACAAGTTAAAGTTGTGTTGATTTTACACGTTTGACTCGTGAAGCTACATTTTTCTCAGTGGCTTTAGTGTGCCACGCTGTTGCAGAGTTATCAGATACATTTGTACTTCAGTGTGAAATATGTCAATGTTTTCTTTTTCTTTTTTAAAGAAAAGTTGAAGTCAACTGAGCACTGTTTTTCTGCATCGGATCGGCAACAGCCGATTCTAAACCTATATCGATATCGGTATCGAAAGTAAAAAAACAACAACAAACAAACAGGGGATCGGTGTATTCTTACTTCAAACCTCGTCGATTGCTCCAATGTGCTTGCCTCGTTGGCTCAAAATGTTCTCAGGTATTTTACTGATTTAATCTAGATTCAATCAAATTAAAACCACAACTTTCTGTGCTTCCATTTGTTCCTGAAGGATGCTATGAGCTGAGGTGTCCTCCAGGTGTCGCTGTTTTTAATTAGACTGAAGTCTTGTTCTTTTTGGCACCTTGTTTTTACTGTGTGCTGCCTTCAGGAACTGCTTTAAAGTGAGATTATACTACACACAGGCCGGTTTCGTTTATTAAACAGGGACTTTTGGGTGCAATTCATTGAACTATAGTTTTTTTAGGGGTGCGTGATATTTTTTTAAAGTCAGTATAGCTTCCAAGCAGTACATTGTGTCGGTGTGTCACATAAATATTCCAATAAAACACACATTGGTTTTCTCGCCGTAACGTGACAAAGGTTGTAAACAGACAGCGACTGTCATTGTGGTTTTCCGGGGTAGTCTGGTTTACCTTCAGCCCCTCGGGGTTCTGGGTCGCGCTGCATCTCTGCAGACACTCCGGGAGGCTCTGAATCTGAGTCCGGGCGAAGAAAGCCACCCTGACGCCGAGCTCCGAGGCGGCGGTGACGGCCGCCAGCAGCAGCAGAGAGCGGCTGAGGCGGTGCTCTCCCACCAGCAGGGTGCTGGAGCGGGCCGCAGGGGAAGGAGGACCGGCACCGGGGTCCTTGTTCTGACCCGTCTGTGACGACAAGGTCCTGAACACCAACGTCAGGATGTCTGTCATCGGAAACCGAACAGAATCCACTTGACACTCGAAGTTTCCCGCGGCTGTTTACGGGTGGCACACCGGTGTTACAGCGAAAACGGTCCGGATAGAAAACAAGCAACTGTCACCATATAAATAATTTTGTTTCTGGTATCTATGGATTATATTCACATGAGCGCTTGCGTATGTATGTATATATATATTTAGCACTGATTCTGTTCAATTATAAGATTAACATAAACTAAAATACCGTGCTTCCCGTGAGGCTTAAAGCAACTTCCGGTAATCACAGAATCAGCTGTCGGCGTTAAATACCAAGATGGCGCACTGTCCGGCGGACCGTCCTTCTGAGGCCGACCGAGCCGGGGACCGAGGTGTTCCGAGGCGGTGTCGGGGCCGGCCGAGGCTCACGGACTCAGACCGAGCTCAGAGGCGGCTGGAGTCCCGAAAGAAGTACGACGTGAGGAGGGTGTACCTCGGAGAGTCGCACAAGCTGTGGAGCGAGCTCCGCAGGAGGACCAGCCTGAGTGATGCTGGGCTGGCCGAGTACCTCATCCTGCTCAACTCCACTTATGGAGACAAGTACCGGCAGGAGTCCTGCGGGTAGGAGCGGGGACCCGGAGCACATACAGCGGGCTGCTTTTAAATCCCTCATGAAAGTAATGGTTGTTGTGTTTCAGAAAGAAGACCACAGCAGGGATGACTGGGAAACAGAAAGGAGGTGTGTGTCTCTGTGTGTGTCTGTCTGTGTCTATGTGTGTATTGTCTTTGCTTATCTGTGAATATTTTCAGGTTAGTTTCACGTTTCTATTTTTGGGATTGTGGTGCCTCCCTACCTTCCACTATTTTGTCCTATTCCAAGCACAGACTGTACCTGATTGGAATGTATGTAGGAGTACAGGAACACATTGGTGCACTTTTTCTTATTTATTTATTTTTTTTAAAGATCTGCTACTTTTATCTAAAAACTTATCTTTTCCACCGAACTCATCCACCTCTGCAAGGTCTGAAATCAGCCACTTAACTCTTTTGTTCTGCCATGAGACAGGGCTGACTCACCTGCACTGTTCCCAGCTTTGCAAATTTGTTGCTGTTTTCGCAACTCTTCAGACCAAATATCTGGTATCTGCCGAGTCGAAATGTGGAACAGGCTTTTAGTGGATCAGCCATGGACCAGAAAACTGGAAACTAAATTTATTGGACTCAAAAGCGTTGCATAAAATTTTAGTGAAAAGACGGAAATCCGTTGCTTTCCTCTCTAAATATGAAAAAGAAAAAAAAAAAATTTCAATTGTGCTTTGCCTTATGTATTTATGAAAGTTTGAAATGAAATCTTTATTTTGGAAAAATGTCTGAGAGAAAAGAATAATAATGATAAAATGACTAAGAAAATAGAAACGTGTTTTAATTAGGCCTGACGCAATAAGAAATGTTGCTGGACGATACATCGTCCCAGAAAGGATCGTGATAAACGATCCAATATTCAATTTATACAATACTAATAATAGTGGCATATTTATTAATGCAAATATATCCGGTCAAAAATGATAAAAACGCTAATTTTTGGGGAAAAAAATAAATAAATTGTAAATCTCCAAAATAAAAAGCAAACAACAATACGTCAACTAGATTGTGAAGTCTCTTTAACTGAAATTGCATTCAAAAATATTAGTCATTCATCCTTGGCAGGGAAAACAAATTTATCATGCGATTAATTGACTTATTGCTTATTTTAACCGACCTACCGTAGTCAATAATAATAAAACAAGAACATAAAAGTTCAGTTGCAATTTGAAAAGGAGTAGGAAGAAGTCGAAGCATTTTATCCCGATAAGAAAATCTCGTAACTTTTTTTTTTTTTTTTTTTTTGGTGTGAGAAATGTGGTTATCTTTTGCTGCTGCCTCTCAGGTAGGAAGCAGCGCGTCTCCAGCCTCCAGGCTCTGGTGAGTTGGTACCGGGAGCACTCGGCCTCCTGCCCCCACGAGCCGCAGCTCAGAGCCCTGGAGCCGAAGGCGAACCTCGCCACCGCCGCCGTGTGGCGCTGCGAGTCGGACCACTCCTTCGTGCAGCACCTCCACTCCCCGCCGAAGGAGCTCAGCGACTCGGAGAGTGACGAGAGGGGGAACGGCGACAGCGACGGAGAGGCGGCAAACAAAACGGAGGAGCCGCCGTCGGCTAAAGGCAGACAGAGAAGAAAGGAAGGCCATAAAAAATGTAAAGGTGCATCGACTGTACTCTGCCTCACTGGCTTGGCTTCCATTACAAATGTGCGCAAGTATCCGTCTGTATTCTCCTAATGTCGTATTTAATGTCCTCATTAAGTACGGCTTTAAAAATGACGGCAGCGACGGATGTAAGCAATTAGTTGAGACGTTTTTTTTTCATATTTCAGCCAATAGCAAAACCGATTCAACGCTTTCGGATGACGCGCGACTTTTTATGAACCGTGAGATCTCTATCTCCTTCCACTTCCTGTCATCGACCTCGGTGGTTTCGCCAGTAGCGGCAACATCCGGCTGTTGATCATGCGACTCTCTAAAGAAGCGTTTCTATCTCAGTTTTGCGAAATACATTATTTCCATGCAGCGAAAAACCACTTCATTATAGCGCAGACACTATAATGCCATGTTTGCATTTAGCAAATTTATTTTGGTGCTTTAAATTTGCTCAATTTTATCATTGGTGGAAATGCTGTTGATGATGATTGATGTGTTTTTTTTGTTGTTTAGATGAGCTTATTGATGCCACGAACCAGACAGAAGAAGATGGAGGCCAAACCCAGCAGCCAACGACGGAGGCTTCATCTGCGCCGACGGGTCAGCCTGCCTGGGACGCGGCGTCTTTACACTCCGCCTCTGCTGAGGAAGAGGAGGGAGCAGCGCTGGAGGATGTGGACGGAGGTACAGAGCAAGAACGCGAGGGGGGGAAGCTGAGGACTTTGGCGCCTGATTACGCCTGCAGCGCAGCAGCAGAAGCGTCTTTACCCGATGAAACGGTCGAGGCCGGTCGGCGCTCAAGCGGATCCGTCCCTCTGAGTTCTCGTCCGGGGATGTCCGACCCGCCGCCTGCGCAGGCCCAGGATCAGACCCAGCGGTTCCAGCCTCAGCCTCTGCAGACGGCGGCGGCCGGCTGCGAACTTCCCAACCAGCGGCCGGCGTTGGAAGGCTCCCAGGTGAGGCTGCACCTCATGTCACGACCTGCTTGTTACTTAAGGACCATGCAGCGTTTCCCCCGACGTACGATGAGCCTTCTTGCTTTCCTCCTTGTTCACGTTCTTTTTTTTTTTTTTCTTATTTATTTCTCTTCCTCTTCTTCTTTCTTTCTCTCTTGTTTCTCTTGCTTTTCTCGTTTCTCTCATTTGTTTCCTTCTGACTTTTGTTCTTTTTCCGCTGTGAACAAATCCTCCGTCAATCAAAGTGAATTTCAGCATTTGATGTTTTTTCAATAAACACGAAGCACCGATGACTCTGCAAAGCGAAGTCTACAAAAGTGGGATCGTGAAATGCAGGACGTGTAGGTTGGTAGGAGCACCTTTGATTCGTCTTCCTCCCTCCGTTCCCAGCTGATCATCATCACTGGTCCCAGCTATGAGGCCTTGGCGTCAGAAGGAGTCCAGCTCAACATGGGCAGCGGGAACATGGAGGAAGTCACCTGCACTGTGATTGGCGGCGTCGCCTACAACCAGCTGTGTTCGCCTGACTTCAAAGTCCGAGACGCGCCGGAGGAAGATTCCCTGACAGGTGGCAGAGAAAATAAAATGGAGCGTTTGCTGGAAATGTTCTTTTATTTTAAGGGAAACATTACGGAGTTTTAAGCCTGGATTATTACTCTTGAGAAAGTAATAGCTTCTGTGTTTCTGTTTCCCCAAAAAGACCTTAGAAAATCCATTGTTTTATCTAGATTTTTACATTTTGTTGACTGAGGACTCATTGTGTACTAATCAGCACTTCCCTCCCGACATCTAGTAAATCAGTTACCTCAGCTTCTAATTAAGACTGTGTCCACAAAAACGAAACGCCACTCTCCAGGTTTGATCAGGGGAACGACGTCCAAACGGTTTCAGTTCTTTCCCATTAACCAGCGCTTTTTGGTTAAAAATTATCTGTGTGGATTTTTCCCCGCCGTGTTTTCCGGGAGCAGTTTTGGCTCTTTGGAGTAGCCAGCCGGAACCAGTCGGAACCAGTCGGAACCAGCCGGTCAGATTGCGGCGGGTCGCCTTTCATGGTGGGTCCAGAACGCTGGATGCAGATTATGCCGTCCTGGTCGTTACAATCTGGGCTCCTTAAAAACCGTTGAGGAACCGTTGTTTTTTTTTTTTCTGAGCCATTGATTTAGTTACTTGTTTTGCGCAATACAACGTCAACGAAAGTGCAGCTCGATGTGTTAAGGGAATAAATAAATGAATCCTATTTTGATATGAGACATTGTTTCAGTTGATAAACGAATCAAGAATGACGCGGAACTCTTTGTGTTTTAATGGAGGGTCAAGCAGAGAAAAAAAAAGAAAGACCATTGAGACTCCCAGCAGAATCCGGGAGAGAAGAAGAGAAGAAAGTACAACGCTTTTAATATCCACCAGTTCTCTAACAAAGACGGGAGGAAAAGGGAGTATCCACCAGTTTCAGTTTACTTCACAACTTTGGTATTTGTACGGTTCAAACCGAGCTCAGAAATACCCTTTATTGTGCGTTTCCAACGAGCTGAATCCAACACAAAGGGCGCTTTATAGATCGAATTGATTGATTACTTGATTGACTGAAGTAAAACAAAGTTTTGCCATAATGTACGTTGGCAATATTCAGTTTTTAAAACTACCTTTCAATGTTTTTTTTTCTGATCAATAAACGCATCTTATCTAATCATGGTAACAACCATCAGTGTGGATGGCATTACTGAGCAAAGAAGAGCCAGCTAGCCGTCTTTAGCTCATCTGCGTAGTTACCAAATGGGGTCAGAAACCTCAGATGTGAGAAGCTGTTTTAAAAGAAGCATTTTATTTTTTGAACTGTCCAGGTTGTTGGACATCAACACCTTCGACAGCTAACAGGAAGGCTGAACCAATCACAGCAGATTTTCCGTTTGAGCCGTCGGCCACCGTCTGTCACGAAACACGACGGATTTAAGCCTCTCGGAAATCTCCTGCCCCTTTCACATCGTGACTCCACTACAAATGCAAAAACGTAAACCACCATTACGTCACTTCAGTCAGTGTAGTCAAATCACGGCTCTGTGAGCTTTCAGGTCTTGCAGGTGGGATGACAGAAATAAGGGGCGTAACCTACAAATTGCTGTTTTCACATCAGCAACATGCGAATAGCAGCATGCTATTATGCTTTAAAGACAAGCAAAGCTTTTTGGGGTGTTTTCAGTTTGAAGCAAGATGATATCAGAAAGAGGTTCTAGAATATTATATGCACAGTTCTTTACGTTATAAAAACACAAAAACCACTCATGCAACATAGAATCAACAATCGAAACATTACATTTAGTCAAGCGCCTTTGTTAAATTCTTCATCGATTGTGCTTCACAGCTGGGTTTTCAGTGGAGATTTAAAGGAACTCAGTGTTTCAGCAGTTTTCTGAATAGATCCCCTTGCTAACTAGCTGTTTTGCTCCCATCTGGAGTCCAGTGTGAATAAGTGTACATTTATTGGCAATTTGCTGGCTGACGTTCATCTTCACCTCTTACTCACTTCTGTTATCAGCCCATACGATTCTACATTCATTGTTTTCAAAAGCACAGCACTACTACATAAAATATCAGCTTTTCTTTTATACGTTTCTGCTGCGATGCAGGTCTTAATTTTCTCATCCCTCCGATTCTCCGCAGGTTTGAGTGAAGCGCAGCTGGTCCAGAACTCCGATCACCTGGAGCTGAGCAGCAGCAGGGAGCTGCAGCGGAGTCTCGGCCGGTACGTGGCGGTCAAACCGCTGACTTTCTGTGGCGTTGGCGGATCCTGCAGTCCAGCTCATTGCCTGTAGTTTTTTTTTTTGTTTGTTTGTTTATTTGTCTGTTTCAGGTCAAAGAGGAACCGGCGCGGGCCGGTCATCGAAGCCGACGGCATGCTCAAGATGTTCCACTGTCCCTACGAAGGCTGCAGTCAAGTTTACGTGGCCATCAGCAGTTTTCAGGTAAAACGCCACAACCCGTTGTTGTCTTTACCTGGAGTTCCCTGGGGAGATTAAAAGTAACCGTTTGTTGTCTAGAATCACGTGAATCTAGTTCACAGGAAAGGAAGGACCAAGGTCTGCCCTCACCCCGGCTGCGGGAAGAAGTTCTACCTGTCCAACCACCTGCACCGTCACATGATCATCCACTCAGGTGGGCTGTGAACACGTCAGAGACGCGTCCTGATGAACTGCTTCCTGAAAGTGTGTGTGCGTGTGTGTGTGTCTGCAGGGGTCAGAGATTTCATCTGTGAGACATGTGGGAAGTCATTTAAGCGGAAGAATCATCTGGAGGTCCACAGGCGGACACACACAGGAGAAACGCCGCTCCAGTGAGTTACCGACGTCACATCCTGCTGTTGCAACACCTGGGTGGCTAATGTGAATCACTCGCATGCAGACGCAGGCTGGTCAGTCAGGGACCTTTCACAGCAAAGCAAAAGATTCAGACGTTAGCCGAGGCAGAAGCTATCGGTTTCTGATGTATCGACTGAAATCCGATCTCCGTACAATATATAGAAATGTGACCTCTGAAGCCGTGTTGGATTGTGAACATTTGGAACACATACTTCGAAAAGAGGATGTGATATTTGTTTGGGTTTTTGTTTTTCTGCAAGGTTAGATCCAATATATTCCAATGTTTCCTGTTACACTCATTCAGTTTCTTAATCTGCCTCTCCTACTTTATCCAGACCAAAAACGATTCAACAGGGACATTTCTCAGAGCTTAATGTTTCTATTATTACATTCTGTGTGTCGACCCATCACATAAAATGCATGGATGTTTACCGTTGTAGCATGTCAGAATGTTGAAGCGGCGTGACAGAACGTCAAAGGAAAAGATGAAGGGGTTGAATACTTTTCTGAAGCACCTCCGATTCCACCGACATGATCATAAGTCCTGTCTTTCTTTTCCCCCCCGCCTCCCTGCGTGAAGATGTGAAATCTGCGGCTACCAGTGCCGCCAGCGCGCGTCCTTGAACTGGCACATGAAGAAGCACACACCCGAGGCGCTTTACAACTTCACCTGCGAGTTCTGCGACAAGAGGTTCGAGAAGCTGGACAGCGTCAAGTTCCACAAACTGAAGAGCCACCCGGAAAAGCAGGCCACCTGAGATCGTGGGTTGTGTGTGTGGGGGGGGTTGGCAACTCGCCGGCAAACGGAGGCTCTCTCCTCGGATCCGCGCGGCTAACGCCCGGCTAGCGGGAGCATCTCGTCGCTGGGATGAAGCCGAAATGAGGCGGACCAGCAGCGGTGCGGGACACAGGCCGTCGCAGAGCAGAAGGCGCTGTGGGATCGCCGCAGGAAAAAAATGTGAAGGAGGTTCCACATGTTCTCAATAACCACTAACTACCTTATTGACTGCAACAGTAACTATGACGTTCAGGGAGGCGGGGTTCAGATTGTTTGTTTTGAGGCCTTATTGTCAAACATGAAGTGAGGTCTAAGCATTTCTAAAAAAATTTGAGGATTTTTTTTATATTTGTATCGTTTGTGTTTAAGCAGCTAAAACATCATTTCAATATTCTTTAATATCCAACTAGATAAGGTTTTGGCTGGTCAGTAAAGCAGCGTGACGAAGGTCTGGTGGAACAACCAAAGGCTATTTCTGGGCCTGACTGTGACTTCAGCACTGTGACGCTGCATTATGTTTTATGTAGAGGGAAGTGTTGGGTCACATGAACAGCGTCAGTGTGGCTCATAAATTTATGAGCTCAGGAAAACAGCCATAAAATCCATTTTGCTCTTTCTCTGTTTCACCACCTAAATAAATGCACTTTTGCTTCTCGGCATCAATTCGGTACGTTGTGAGTTTTTGTATAAAATGTTTTAACTCTAAATATTTTTCCTTTCCTTTACATGGTGCAGTGCACTTCTGTCTCATCTCATAAATCCTCTGGGAATGTGTGCATCTTGACCTTATAGACACTAAAAACACCATTAAATCTGCTGTGACTCCTAAAATCATGAGACCAGTCGTGGACGTTGGAGCTAAAATGGTTTGCAAGCTCACAACAAAATGGCCAGTGGTGCCAAAACGTATCGATCAAACCAAATGCATTCAAATTGTTAAATTATCGATGAATATCTGTTTTAGCATTCACCACACATTCCTTAAAATTAAATGTCCAACATCTTTTCACACTGATCAGTTCATCCAGGGTTTGTGATTGTTTTTGTGTTTCTCCTACAATCAAAATCACACATTTTGTGTTGCTAATTTAGAAATGTGTGGGATAAATCTTTATGATATTTGCGCTGATATAGATAGATAGATAGATGGTGTCACATGGGACTTTTTGTTAATAGCTGCATCGGTCAATGACTATAACTTCACATCCAGTAAAGCTGAGGCAGCAGTCACTTAAACCCAATGTTTCTGGCTGATTTTGAGGAAAGGATTTCAGTAAAATGAGGGGATCTGTGTTTTTTTTTTTTTTTTTTGGGGGGGTGAATTTTTGTGAAAAACTGGAGGGATTTATTGAAGGAAAATGGATGAAAGTTGATGACAGTGAGCTCTACTCCGTGGCCCTCATCAGCTAAAGAGAAACGACTGAACGTAAGATGCTGGACCAGGAGTACCTTCCGAAGTAAAAAAAAAAAAAAAAGCTTATTCTGTCACTAGCTGTTTCTAAATACGCCTTAAATTGGGGGAAGTGTGAAAACGGAAGCGCTGGGCCAGCTGCACTGCCCACTGAAAGAGGAGTCATTATTCTGAGTGACGCGCTCCAGGTTTTGACTGTTTGGCTTCATCACATGATGAGGAAATATGGATGTAAAACTTAAGGGTTTTTTTTTTTGTTGTTTTTTTTATATTTTTTTCCACTTAGTTTAATGGTCATGTTTATGGAGTTCAATGGTGTTTGTGAGTTGGAAAAAGTTAAAATATAACAGTAAGGTTGAAGTCCAGGAGGCTAAAGTTGTTTTAAAAAAGCCTGATTTATTTATTTATTTATTTTTTTTTTTCACTAAGTCAAACCGGATGGGTCACTTCAAAATATGAAACCAGACACAAACATTGTCTACCATTAAATCTTTTTCTATTGTAGGACTCACAAAATAAGTTTGTAAATGACTGACTGTGTTGCTTCCTTCAAATTCAGGCGTTTTCACACGGCTGCGACTTTAAGCTGTGTGACTTGGGAGTTGCCTGATGTGTTTAAGACGGCACATCTGAAACGCTGCTTCCTGGTGTGACATCGTGACATCATGGAACAAAAGAAAGTCTGAAGAAATCAGACAAAGAGCTCCATGAGAGCGGTTCAGATGCACGTCCATTTCACTTTCATCAGTACCGACAATCGCATCCAATCACCAAAACCAAGAGGCATCCAGTGACCAAACTGTCCCAAGAAATAGACGGGTTCTTTGTTCTGCACATGAACATGTTTCGGTAAATTCAAAACAAAGGATTGAAGAGCTGAAGAAGTCATTACATTAAAAATAAGAATGATAAAAAATAAAAATAAAAAAAAAAAGCCAGGTCACAGATAACAAAAATCTTAGTTTTTGCAAACATGTTTCATCGTCTGATGAATCCAGAGTTTCAGTGTTTGGCTGTAATGACGCTTTGGAGAAAATCAACCCAGAAACAGAGTACAGCAGCGGCAGTGTCATTGCTGACTGGCTGCAAATGTTTTCCTCATAATTGGCATCAAAGTGTCAACAAAGTCAATGTCACAAAACTCTTAACCTCGTCCTTCGAAGAAATCGACAGGCCGAACTCAGCTACACATCAGCCAGGAGGAACGGACTAAAGTTCCAGTAAATCACTGAAGGATCCCCAAAACAAACAAAACCTCTCTCTCTCTCTCTCTCTCTCTCTCTCTCTCTCTCTCTCTCTCTCTCTCTCTCTCTCTCTCTCTCTCACTGTTTTGGCATTTTGCAAATTGAAATCATTCTGAAAGCATTGAGTCTGATTTACAATTAGACTGAAGCAAAGAGCAGAACTCTTCATGGCGTGGATAATAACATCAAACAGCGTTTTTCCTGCCCTGAGGTACTATCAAATCTCCAGAACGTCATCAAGGCAAACAGTTTCTTTGTTTCTTTCTGTTTCTTTCTTTCCCCTCCCTTCCTCACTGTGAAAAGACAAACCCATCCCAGCTTGTGTTTGCTAATTTAACCTGTTTGGCCAGTTTCTTCTGTTCGGTTGTGGATACAGACAATGATGATGTTGTATTTGTTGCAACACATGATGTTGAATTCATAGTAATATTTATATAGCAGTAGCTCAAAACCAAAGCAATTTTCACTTTTGAGGACAGTAAGTTTAATTCTCAGTTCAAATTCTATTCAAATCAATTTGATTGGGATTAAAAAAAAAAAAAAAAAATCAAAAGCAGGGAAAAGAAACCCAAACCCAAGTAAATCTAAATATCATCAAATTATTTAAAGTTGGTGTAAAGTTGTTTAAGGAAGCCGACCTGATTGCATTAAGCCACCGTTTCCACTGTGATCTCACATGCTGAATAAGAATTTGATCGATTATCATTTATCGCGATACATTTCTTGTTGTGACGAGACTCCGATTGATGATTTTTAAACCCCTCCAAAACTTATCCGTATGTCAGGATTGTTGGCTTTACTATTTTGTCTATCATATCAAATATCAATAAATTTGAAAATATGTGATACAAAACACACTTCTTGAAGTGACTGGTGTCCTAAAGAAGAGCGTTACTTATGGGCATGTTTTCCCAAGAGCTGTAGAAAGAAAGACCAGGGAAAGAAAATAGCCCTTACTTTCCCAACCAATTCAACCACGGTAATGGCAGTGGACTTAACTATTTTTGAGAGAGCTGAACAAAAAAAAAGATAAGAGACGGAGGACAGAGGGTACGTTCAATAGTAATAAAAAAAACCCACAAACAACTTGCTCTCCAATCCAATATCCGTCATGACGCCATTACTTCAACAACCAGTGGAGATGGAATTGAGCACCACTCCTCTTTTCTTTTCGTTGTGCATTCAAAATCAAAAATTTCCAAAAAACGTCCGTCTGAAACTAAAGCTGTGTTTCATGAAACCCGCGGGAAAGCAGACAGATATGTTTTCATGGTTTGCATGCCCTCGCACACCCTTTGGGCATTTCCCTGCCTGCTACAGGTGACGTTGTGTGGCGGCGCACAGGTGAGTTTTCCCTTCCTCCTTCACTCCCTCCCTCAGGAGTTAAAAAGGTCCAGCTCCATGGTGATGTGTTATTACTCAGCCGCTTTGGTCACACCCACTGCACCCACCCTCCCCTTCCTGGTAGCTATAACCAGTCAGTAGCCTCAAAATAACATGATACTGCTTAGAAAGTACTCCTGAAGCTCTTTTGTGCGCAACAGAGTGACAAAGGCAGAGGGAAACTAAGGAGACAGTGTACATATTCTGGGTCATTTATGTAAGACAGAGCGATCTTGTGTTCCTGTGACCTCACTGTGTTCTCCCACAGCAACAGCCAACCAGCCTCAGTAGTGAAGGTAGAGACTGAAGCAAACCACAGAGCTTCTCACCGGACATCTACTGCAGCAGGTGAGTCACTCAGTCACCCAACTTTGAGACTTTAGGCTGGTGGAAGGAAGGGGTTCATGCGGTTGGTGGGTTTTGCAGTCTCGGTATGGTGGCTTGGTGAGGGATCCATCCAACAATGATCCTTTGTCTCCAGGGACCTGCCTGCCTCTGAATGAAGCCCTTTGAGATTTATCCATCTTTGTTTTTGATGGAAGTCAGAGACGGTTCGGTTTTCCGAGCAATTGCAAGCTATGCTTTATTCTTGGTACGCCGTTTGAAGGCGTTCGACCACAAGCGGCTCCAGTTTTGCATCTCCAGTGTGTGTGTGTGTGTGTGTGTGTGTGTGTGTGTGTGTGTGTGTGTGTGTGTGTGTGTGTGTGTGTGTGTGGGGAGGGGGGTTCTGCTTGTGGGTCATTTTCCAGACTGTGCTGAGGTACTCTGAGGGACTTCCATGAGACTTTAACTTGTTAATACATCACTTAGCTATTTCCTTTGTGTCAGAGTTCAAGTGCTGACCACGGGGAAGCAGGAAAGGTTCCTGAGCAGGGAAAACATTGCTGGAGTTTCATACGTCCACCCGGCCGGTGGACGTATGATTAACTCGGACCACCCGGCCGGTGGACGTATGATTAACTCGGGGCTTTCCGCTGAAAGACCAAACAACAAACTCCTGTTTTCCTTAAGGTACACATTTTGTAGGAAAGGTACATAAGCAACAATCTAGGTGGTAAGCGGTCACAGGAGACTGTTGTTCTTAAAAAGAAAACTTGTTGCTATAAACAACAGGGATCTGCCCTGTCATTGACTTTGGGAACACAATTTATCTGTTATGTTGCATCACACAAAGAGCACTGTCTCCCCGTCTTGGAGGTCCAAAGACGTGAAAGCTTTCAGAGGAGGCGATCTTAAAGCGACGCTGGACGAGTAGCTGGTGTGAGATGGAAGGCCAGTGTTTCTACGTATGCTGATAACAAAGCGCTCAAGTGTTTCTGTGTCACCATGAAATATTTTAACACTGAAAAATGCAGGTACTAAACAAATACACATAATGAAGCTGCTCTCAGAGCCGTATTTGTTTTACGTTCAGGTCGATGTCATTTTTGGATCAGTTTTCTTCCCCATTTGGTACTCACTCCCTACTTCCTACTTCTATTTTGTACCTGTAAAATAAATGTTTCATAATCTTGATCAGTAGCCATTGCATATTAATTGGGGTGATTTTTCCTTTCACCTCCTTTTCATTTCATACTTCATTGGTTTTGTTTGCTTTGAACCTAATGGTTTTTTTTCCATATACAGAACTAAAACTTGATCTATTTCCACTTGTTTCCTGCCAATGTGTCAATTTCTACCCTTCAGTGGGACGTTTGGACCCTGCTTTCATAACCTATTGCTTAAAGTATTCTTTTTCAATACAATACTAATAGTCTACTGTGATAAATGTGGTTTTATGACTCCAAAGGAAAAGACCCTCAGGATTAGTCAGCTGGGCAAAAGAGTTTAAACTGAATTGTGTTGTAATGCAAAGTTCAAACTGAGTTTATTTTATGGCCACTTAGTGTCATGTTTGACAAAATTACCAAACTACACACAAAAACAAACTGATGTGCCACGGTCTAGGTGTGTGAGGCGGCTGGGTGACGCTTGTGAAATAAGAGCACGAACTGGCGAAGGGTCAGACTGACGTTTAACCGTTTTCAAACGGATAGAGCTTAAAAATGCAGAAGTGCAATAAATACAAGCAAATACACATGCTTCCTGCTTCCATTTTATATCATTTTACATCGATCCTGGCAGTTCTTATTTCTGCATCAGTCGAATCCGTTGGATGTTGAGAGATTTCTGATTAAACAAAATCAGGAATGAGTGACCTCCTGCCTTTAGGTTTTATTTATCCTCCATCACCACAACTCTCCCCACTGCCTGCTGTGAAATCCTAACAATGGACAACAGGAAAATTATGACTCAATGATTAAAACTAGCTTTAGTCATTGATTCATCAACAGCTTTCTTAACTTATGACCCTGTACTTTTTTTTTTTTACTATAATGTCATCAGGTTATTAATAGAAAGTCTGGTTGTATTAGGAAGAGGTTGTTATTTCTAACTTAACTGGCTTAAAAAGAGCAAAACTTAGATAACTATAAAGAGGATGGTGTTACAAACATTTACTATCCTGTTGACTAAAAAAACCCTGTAAAACTAAAATGTCTTTCTTCTGAAGGATCTTGTTTAAAAAAAATGTGAGAAAAACAGAGAAGCGTACTTCCTGTATCGTCATCCTTCCTCCCTCACACATGTAAGGGAGGGTAATAAACGCTACAGAAAGGACTAAAGTTCTCGAAATTGTTATGAAGCTCACAAACAAGGTATAAAAAGCAGAATTATGACATCATTTCCTATCCCTGCTCTGTTTCTCCCACCTGACAGCATAAAGGGCCTCTCCCAAAGTCTAAAGTGTTCAACAATGTAGCACACAGATGAGACGATTCATACTGAAATTCACACATTCTGTCGTCATGTGATGAGAACACTGACAAGTCTATGAATAAAACTGAGTTATGTCAAAACATCTTTTATTTCTGCCATTATAGGAACCAATCAGCTGGAAAAATGGGGTGTTTCGGATTCCTCAAAGCCATGATGATTGCTTTCAATGGCATCATCTTCGTAAGTAGCTTCCACTTATCGTACTAAAACTCAGGTCTGTGTATATGCGTGTGTGTGTGAATAGAAATCAATGGAAAGTCCCCATGTGTGAGACCGCCATGTGGTGCGACACAAAGCCACAATTTGTTACAATAAAATTTATACAAATACAGAGAGAGGACATATACATTTGACACGCATTCATCAATAGCTCCCTGTGAAAGACACCCAGGAGGATTTGAATAGGACATTGCAGGACCTGAAAGGGTTACTGAGTTTTAACCAAACATTTAAGTTGAGTCAGCCAGATACAGTGTCTACAGTCCGAATCCTCTGAGGTTTCCGTCTGGCAAATACTAATATCTAGTGGCCATGTTGAAGAATGCATGAATCTCATATTCTATCCATTAAAAGAATCTAAAACTGTAAGGAAAATTACCCAATGTAGAAAGAAAATAGTGTTGTGGCAGAAAAGTTTAGTTTTTAATCAGAATATTATTTCTGTGGCAAAAAGGATTTTGTTTATGTCTTAATTCTTGGGATTTGTTTCTTGATTTGTTTTTTCTTTGTTCGTTTAGCAGTATGTTTTCAACTAATTAGAATATTATTGAAAATCCCATTTATTTGGGGAACTTTATCACAAATTCAAACACATTATGCAGATTAACTGCAGACAGATGGATGTTTGAAAACTTTTATTCCTCTTAAATCTGATGATTTCCCACTAACAGCTAATAACAACATGACATTTTAAATTAGAATATTACACCAGACCAATAACAAAATATTTTAAAAACCATAGCTGTTGGCTAAATGAAAAGTATATTTAATATCTGACTGAAGGTCGTTATTTTCAAAAGAGACTTTTGATCTGTTAATCGAGACTCGTCCAGACGTATTTTCTGATTTAATGAATTTAACTGTGTATAACTTTGATGTCATAGTTCAACCAGAATGATTTTCAAACAACATGAAGAGTTCAATCTAAAATTCTAAGTTTAACGATGCAGACAATTACAGTAAGAAACTTTAATTTCCCTTATGTTTTTACAGCCAAAATGAAATGGCAGTAGGCATTCAGTAGTGTTCCAGTATTCAAATAATTTTGCATGTTTTTTTTTTTTGTTTTTTTTTCTGCGCCCTCGTTATCTCAGGCGGTCTAAGTTTTCCTCTGACACTCCATCTTCTTTCCCGTTCAGCTGGCCGGCATCGCCATCCTGGGCGTGGGGATCTGGGTGAAGGTTGACAGCGGCTCCATTTTCAACTTCCTCGGAAAAATCGAAAACGTCCCACCGGAGATTAATCAGGTGCTCAACGTGGGATACCTGCTGATCGCCATCGGTGCCCTCCTGGTCGTCATCGGCTTCCTGGGATGCTGCGGGGCCATCAGGGAGAGCAAGTGCATGCTGCTGCTGGTAGGCGTCTGTCAAATTTCACTACTTCACAAATGGTGACGTTTCAAAAACATCTAAAGATCAAAAGTCCCATTTGTCAAATTTCACCATTGGAAAAGTGGTAAAAATTTGTCAAATTTGAGGAAATTTGATAAATGTAATGACACAAGTGCAATGAGATAAACTAGTACATCGTCAAAAAGTTGTTTTTACAGTAGCACAATTTAAAAAGTGACACGTTTGTGTTTGTCTTTGAGATATTGGTGTATCAGCTGACAATGCCCTGAAGTTCTGCTTCTTAAAATATCTTAATGTTTCTTTACACAAATAAAAAATGGAATATTTATATAGAAAAGTTATATTAATATAATCATGAGTAACGTAGGTAACAGCTGTCTAGCAAACAGCCACTGATGGCCTCCATAAGAACAACAAGTTAGAAAAGATCAGTTGTAACAAAGCTTGATTTTCACACAATTTTTTGTCTAACAATATTAATGGAAGGTTTAGTGGAAGGAAAAAGTGCGGTCACAAAGTGTTCAAACCACAAAAATAACCACAGTTTTGCTTAGGACAGATTCAAACTATATTTCATAAAACTCTTGAGTAAAGTTTACCTCATGATGCCTCAGATATACTTTCCTGTTCATTTCTTGACAGTCTAACAAAGAACGATAGTTAATAATTAGCCTATGCTAAACAGGGGAAAGTTAACCCCTATATATGTAGAGGGTGAAATGAAATCAAATTACAAATACCTGCTTACCCAGGCCCATCACCTGACGGGAAAGGTCAATAGGTCCATCCAGATCAGCAAAGTCGAGCATTGGACGCGCAAACACACACGTGTGCACGCACACAAACACACATTCCTAAGCACAATTAAGAGAGACAAATACTTTTGGCATGTATGTATTTGGACTGTAACAGGAAGCAAAGAGAATTGGATAGACTTTTAAGAATTGGACCTTCTGGCTAAGAGGCATCAGTGCTGACCGCTTCTCCGCCGTGTAGCCTTCATGGTGTAATACACATTTTGTTGGCTTGTTGTTACAGAATTAAGATGCAATTTTCATAAACTTTAGAGGAGAGATGTCCTTCACAAGAAATTTCCTCATCCGATTTATTTTATGTGGTGGATTGCTATATGCAATAGCCACTTGTTTCCAGTAGATGGCGATATAATGGCACGCATAAGTTTAAAACCAACTTTAAAACGGACATGAAGGCACAAAACACAGGTGCCTTAATAATTGCTAAATAATTACTGGATTTTTAAAAAACAACAAATATTTAGTTACAGAGATTATTTCTAAACCACCTGCTCTCCACATCCACTTTCTTGCATTTTATTTTATTTATTTATTTATTTATTTATTTTTTGCATTCTCAAATTTCTATTTAACTAAGTTAGAGCCACCTGTTCAATGAATCTCTGTATTGTCTGTAAAAACACGTATGAAGTTCAGGGAAATAAGGCAAACACATAATTAACATAATGAATTTAAGATTCAAATATTCATTTTCTCAGGTTAAGGCAGCAGTGATCGTTACTAGAGCTCCCGTATCTTCACCGTACCAAATCTGCACCACCAAACTGCTCACAGCTGCCTACCAGAACCAGAATTGACAATCAATTATAGGTTTTTAATTTTGTAATTGTAACAAAGCACAGGCAAATTAATGATGGAGTGCTTAATGAGAATTTAGATTGAGTTTTACTTGAGTTGTACAACCAGAGTTGTAATGAATACAGAAAAGGCAAGTCATCGGTGCTGCTTAGGTTCTTGAAAACACCACCAAACTCCATCCTAATGGCATCATCTTTCTAAGTAGCTTCATCCTAAGCCAGCAATGCTAATAGTGATTAGCATCACAGCAATTAGCAAATCCTACAATATTTTAGACTCGCAACTGGAAGAAACTCAACTGGAATGTTGTCATTGCAACATCTGAGGCAATTACAGCCCAGCGTGGGCATTTTATTTCAAAAAGTCAATTAATCAGCATAAAAGTATCTGTTCCAAGCAGGTTTGAACTTATAGGTATGACTATATTTTTCAATAAACTGCCATGGTTTATGTCTTTTAATCTGATCTTCTCCCCAGTTTTTCATGATCGTCTTGCTGGTTTTCATCGCCGAGGTGGCGGGGGCGGTGGTCATTCTGGTTTTCAGACCTGTGGTAAGTGACTGACGGAGTTCAGACAAGTCGGCCTTCAGAACGAGATAACGTGGACGGGAGGTAACATCTAATATTGCGTGTCTTTGTTAGGCAGAGGAACTGCTTGGGAAGGTTGGCACAGCAGCAGTTAAGAACATCCAGAAAGACTATGGCGGAAATCCTGACATTACGGGACTGTGGAATACCACCATGGACGCGGTACACGAGACGTCTGAACCCACGATGAGTTCCCCCTCGCGGCGTTTCCGATCAGCTCGTCTAATCCGCTCTCTGTCTCTCTCTGCAGTTAAAATGTTGTGGATTTTACAACTACACAGACTTTACGGGTTCGCCGTATTATACGGCGCACAACAATACCTATCCACCACACTGCTGCGTGGACAACGCCCCATGTAACGCAACTGCGGCTGATACTAAAGTAATGCTTTTGAGTCCAGGAGACAATATCACATTTAGTTATTTGGTTACTATTTATTAATGTCTGCTGTAAATTAAACCTTCTGTGTTGTACTTTCAAAAGAAAGCAGATGGCTGCTTCATAAAGATCAAGATGTTGATTGATAACAACACAGTGGTGATTGTGGGCGTTGCTCTCGGGATCGCTGCTCTGGAGGTAAAACCAGTTATAGGCGATAACTTCACTGTCATACAACAGAGAGAAGGGCCATGCTAATCAAAAATAATTTAAAGAAAAGAAATTATGAGAACAAAGTCATAGTATTGTAGAATTTTGACGAGAAAGATAATATTAATAGAACAAATAAAATTGTTGCAATATTGCGAGAATAAAGCTATAAAAATATATATAACTTTACATTTTTTTAATATTATTTCCTTAGTGTGGTCCTTGTACAGTGTTGTATCTATTCAGTATTCATTAATTTTATCCCCTCAGTAGTATAAGAAAGAATAACATTAAAATTACAAGAATAAATTCATAATATTACAAGAACAAGGTTGTAATACTGAAACTTTATTCTCATATTATTTCAGCTTTATTGTCGAAATAAAACCTTCTGACTTCATTCTCGTAATTTCAATTGTGTATTTTTTTTTTACATTTTCTTAGCTTGACTCTAATTCTCTAATATTGTATCCATTTAGCGTTCGTGAACTCACATCGTTATGTCCGCTCTCCTCAGATTTGTGCCATGATCGTCTCCATGGTGCTCTACTGCAGAGTAAAGTCCACCAGGGCCTGACGAAGAGCAGGAAGTCCTTCTACTTCCTGCCTCATCTGGGAAAAACGCCGAGCGCAACGTCCGGTCTTGTGCAATCGAGGACAGCTGAATGATAAACATTTTTTTTTTTTTTTTTTTTTTACCACATCTCGATTTATGAAGTAGATTTAATTTATGGATCCAAAATATAAAATTTCTGAGAAATCATCAAGAAGTCCCACTTTCTATTGTGTACATATGAAAGAGAGCGAAAGCCTTTAACGCATATCCAGCTGTTGGGGAATTACATGATGCATTTACTGTAATAATGAAGCAAAAGCTGGTTGTTGTGTTTTAGAGGCAAATGATGTGTGCGAGCTTCTTGTTTGATAAATATAGTCCAGCAATAGTTTGTTTGTTTATTGTAAATTGATTCGTATTTTGCAATAAAATCATATATTTACGTGTAAAGGGCGCGGATTGTTTTGCTGCTGTTGAGTTTGTTTAAAGGAGAAATGTCACATCAGTGCTGGATAAAACTAAAAGTCTTGGAAGCTAAAAAAAAAAAAAAAATAAATCTAAATAAATCACAGTCCATTATCTTTGAAAGTAGATCAGTAAATTTCAAACCCTTCACAAAAGAATAAAAATGTTTCAAGTAAAACATCCGTAATGCAGGAAGGAACCAGTATACCTGGATGATGATGTCACATTATGTAACACCTGTTACTGTCGTGAACAGAAGACAAATCTGGTTTTTTGAGAACGCTGAGCGTTCTAGCGTGATGAGAAGGCGTGAGAGTATTTATTGGACTGAGTGAGCACTCTTGACTTCCCCAAAGATTTTCTCTGCAGGAGACGTGGGTGAGCGCCATGGCAACGGAGAGTTGAAGAGGTCAGATTTATTAGATTTTTTGACCAGGTGATGTCACATTACTTTTGACAATTCTGTAATTTAAAGCGTAGCTAAAATAATAAGAAAAACAAGAAAAAAAAACATTGACTTGTCTACATAAAGATGAATGTTGAAGATCAGGAGTGAAAATTATGGTCAACGAATGGAAAGAAGTGTATGCATAGATGCCTACGTGGTGAAAAGTAAATGACCACTAAAAGTAGTGTGACAATTTGTGTTGTCATAAATCCATGAATTGGCCAACATTCGCAAAAATACAACATCTCCAATTTCTAACAGCAGTGAGACGCCATTAGAAGCTTTTTGAGCACGAGCAGCCTGAAACGTCCATGCTGTAAAGATTTGCTCTCCATTCTTGACCAACACAGCAGATGTAGGAATAGTAGAACTTCCATGTCCATGTATGTGGAACTCAAAGTGATAAACTCCTCTCACTGGTGCAGTGAACAGCCCTGAGAAGAATCATGATCAGAATTACAAACATTTTTCTAACTTTACTTTGATATCAAATTTACCACATTTTAGTTATGATTGCAGTAAATAGCAGCACCTGTATTTGGGTTGTAGGCATTTCCAATATTAGTAACAACATTTCTGAAGATCAGAGTTATGTCTGTGTTGAACGGTCCAGTGTGTCCGTGACCAGATGTCACCAAAGAGGCTGAGAAAACCAGTCGTTTGGCTGAGAGACAGACAGACAGACAGACAGACAGACAGACAGACAGACAGACAGACAGACAGACAGACATGGGACATCAAATGCAGTTATAAAGGAAGGAAAAGTTTTAAACATTGGAACATTTTCCACAGTTCATATTGTTTACATGAACCAACAATGTGCCGTTCTTCTCAGTCACTGATTCATTTCTCTGAACAGAACTGAAATGAACAGAACTACTAGTTCAATCTTACAGTTTATGGAATATGGTAATTTCTCCTTTTTTTCTATGTTGTCCTTTGCTTTTGTCTTCTCATTCAATATGTGTTTTACCATTTTCAGTTGAATTATCTCCACCACAACATTTAAGCAAAATGTCATCTTATATATTAACAGGCAACATGTTTGAACATGTTATGATAACATGTCAACACATTTTTTTAAACATTTCCATGTGATAGTTTTTCTGAATTTGTAAATTGCTCCCAGGTGAATCCTGAGTTTCTCCAACATAGTTAAATATGTGAAACATTTTAACCAACGATAAACCAGCTTTCTGAAATACATTGAAAGTGCATTTCAAGAGTTTGTCTTATGTTCACATAAGAAAGCTGGATAGAAGTTAAAGTTAGAAGTTTCATGTTTACTTGTTTAAACTCAAGTGTGTTGCAATCACAAGTTTCCTTCAGATTTCACAAACCTTCTCCTTCTCTCTTCAGAGCCTCCACTTGGTTTCCAGTCATGTTGGCTTTGACTTTAACAGCAGCCAGTTCTGCTGCCTGCGCTGAAATGAAAAAGTTACCAAAGAATTTATATTAAATTAAACATTATGCCTCTGCAGTAATTACTCTGAGGTTTTGCTTTGTTTCTTTACTGATGTCTTCTCGTGTCTTAAATGCATTGTCTGGGTTTAACAAAGTGTTTGTTATAAAAATGAATGTTCTAAAAGAATCTGAGGAACCAAGCCCAGCTAATGAAAAACAACCCCACACCATGATCCCCCCTCCACCAAACTTTATGCACAATACAGTCAGGCAAGTACGGTCGTCCTGGCAACCGCCAAACCCAGACTGGTCCATCAGATTGATTCGTCACTCCTGAGAAGGCGGATCCGGTGCTGTAGAGTCCACTTTCATACCACTGCATCCAACACTTTGCATTTCACTTGGTGATGAATGGCTTGGATGCAGCTGGTCACCATGGAAACCCATTCAATGACTCTCTCTGCACACTGTTGTGGAGCTAATCTGAAGGCCACAAGAAGTTTGGAGGTCTGTAGTGATTGACTCTGAATCACCTCTTCAGCATCCACTGACCAGATCCATCAGTTTCCATGACCTACCACTAGGGGGCGGAGGTGCTGTTGTACCCAAACTCTTTCATTTTCTCATAAATGGCTGACAGTTGACTGTGGAAAATTTAGGAGTGAGAAAGTTTCACCACTGGATTTGTTGCACATCCTATCACAGTTCCACGCTGGAATTCACTGAACTCCTGAGAGAGAAACGTTCTTTTACAAATGTTTATAAAAACTGTCTTCATGCTGAGATGCTTCATTTTATAACCTGACTCCATGGAAGTGATTGCAGCTCCTGATTCTGATCAGTTTCAGATTCTGGTGATCTGGTGCAACTTTACAAACCCAAACAGACAGAACATGACATTCCTTATCTTTTGGACCAGCCCTTGTCTCATGACAGGAAATGAATTTAACATTTTCACATAGCAGTCATGAGTTAACTTCCACTTCAACAACTTATTCTGAAACCTGATTCTTGATATATAATAATGATAATAACAAACCTTCTCCTTCTCTCTTCAGAGCCTCCACTTGGTTTTTAGCAGTGACTTTAACAGCAGCCAGTTCTGCTGCCTGAGCTGAAAAGAAAAGATGACGAAAGATGGAATCAGTTCAAATATTTTTCTTTACAGGAATTAATCTGAGGTTTTTCTTAGTCAAATAAAAACCTGAATTTGTTTGGAGCAGAAATGTCTTCTTGAATCTAAAACTGTTTTTAACCACAGATATTTCCCATGATTTTATTTGGGCCAGAAAATCCAACATGATCGACAAAATGATGATTTAATATTTGATCCTGAATAAATGTTCCTTTTATTGACAATGAATGTTAGTTTGACTTAGTTTATCAAGTAAAATATCAAAATAACATTAAAATTTGTGATTGTATTGTAACATAATAAGTAAAGGTTATGGGATATAAAAATTATTGCAAAGCTCTGTAGAAAATATTTGTAGTAAAAATAAACTACATACCTTGATTCTGATCCTGCAGATTTTTTACCTGAGTTTCTTGTACTAAAGAAAAGTAAACACAAAAATAATGTTTTAGTTTATTATCTTAATTTATGAAATTAATTTTTATTTAGAACTTTTGGTCTAATACAATCAGTACCTTGGTACCGTTGGTTCAGGGATTGCAGCTCCGTCGTCTTCACTGATAATCATAATAAATAATGAAAACTCTGAACCGTATCGATCATTTGATCAATCAGGATCAGTTGATTCAAACTCTGTAACTCTCTGTGAACATACCTTCATTGTCTCTCTGCAGGTGCTGCACCTCCACCTTCAGTGCAGCCACCCAGGCGCTCATCTCTCTGAGAACAGCATTGATGTCCTGTGTGCAGGTCTGCTGCTCAGTCAGACTCTCTGCTTCTCCCACTTGGCCCTCAGTTTGCCTTACATGTGACAGGATGTCATTGTCAGACTGAGCTTGCAGCTCAGCTGTAGAGACGGAGCAGACGAGCAGCAGCAACAATGGAAAAAACATTTTCATTTCCATCCTCAGTGAGTCTGGAGGTCCACTCTGCAGTTTGACACTTAAATAGGAATAGAGTTTATTATTACTGATTAATTATTACCATACTGTTATCAGAAACAATATGATAAGACTTGGTACATTAAACTTGACCTGGAAAAATTATAATCTAGGATCATAAAGGATATTATAACCTGTTTGTAGGAACGTGATTCTCAATGTTTATTTCAAAAGTTCATATGGTGAAAAAACAAAACTTATTAAAGTTCAAAGGTTTTAATTTCTTGGTTCAACTTGCATAAAAATAAATATTAGATCTAATAATTCAAAGGAAGCTGAAGAAAAGCAATAGAAAACAATGTATAAATAATTATAGGTCTTATTAAACTCACATATTAAGCATGTAGATGAAATAATTTTAATATTGCAAATTTCAGTAATTTATGATAAATGGTTAAGAAGAGGTTTTGCTAAAATATCAAAGATTTTTCTGTATCTATGGTTACAATAAGGTCATTAATTATAAGTTGTTTACTTGATTCAGATGAAACTTTATAGTTTCTCTGTTGAGGTTTAAATATTTTCAGAATAAACCTGCGATTGAAATTCAGTCCAAAACCCACAAACCTATTTGAAAAAAACTTGAAACTCTAAAGATTAGAACTAAAATCAATATTGAAATTATATTTTCATTCTAGAAAATGTCTTGTGGGTTGAACTGAAGGTGTGTAAATTGAATTGTTTTCAGTTTATGGGATGGAAACAGGAAACTAAACCTGAATTATGATAATCTGTTACTGATAGCGCCACCTACTGGTATGGTTGTTTTTTGACATAATTAGTTTGTAATCAGTCCACTGGACTGAACTCCAGAGGGCCTTACATAGAAATGTTGTTCATGTCCAGAAAATGAGAAGCTCAAAATTTTACACACAATTCAATGTATAAAAATGAACAAAGAGTGAAAGTTACTCAAACCTTCTACATGCAATGAAAATGTCCAGAAAAAAAACAAAACTCTTTTTTTTGTGGAGAAAAATAAACAGTAAAAACTCAATGAAGCACTAAAAATCTGACTTTACTCAGATTTTAACCCTCAGAGCATCAAACCCAATGTTTGTCAAGATTTACATTTTTAATTGTTTCAACGTAAAAGGTGAAACTCAGACACACTTATTGTCATTCAGGTGCCACACACACACACACACACACACACACACACACACACACACACACACACACACACACACACACACACACACAATGTAATGTAATCTTTTAAACCATTTAAGATGTTTATTACACAGTTAATGTAATAGACTAGAATTGTCCACACATTTGACAGAAACCATTTATTATTGTTTCCACTTTTCTTTTAATTTGGAAAATAAAGAAACAATGTGGTTCAAATAGACATTTTGCTCATAAAAGTTGTAAATGTCACTTTAATTCAGACGATCTGGTTCAGTGTTGAAGTTGTGATTTATAATTAGACTACAGCAACAATAACAACAAATCTCAAGCACAGATTTGTTACTTATGGTTGCTATAGAAACCAGCAGGCTGGATGAACAAAACTGTAATAAACTTTATTTTACAAATGAATCATTTTCATAATTAATCTTTGCTGTAGATGAGGTTTATTGTGCTACAGTCACATATTGTAATAAAATAAAATAATTTAGATGGTGAAAAGTAAATGACCACTGAATGTTGTGTGACGATCTGTATTGTCATGAATCCTTGCATTGGCCCACATGCGCAAAAATACAACATCTCCAATTTCTAACAGCAGTGAGACGCCATTAGAAGCTTTTTGACCACCAGCAGGCTGATTCGTATATGATGAACAGATTTGCTCTCCATTCTTGACCAACACAGCAGATGTAGGATTATAGAACTTCCATGTCCATATATGTGGAACTCAAAGTGATAAACTCCTCTCACTGGTGCAGTGAACAGCCCTGAGAAGAATCATGATCAGAATTAGAAACATTTTTCTAACTTTACTTTCATAACAAATTTACCACATTTTAGTTATGATTGCAGTAAATAGCAGCACCTGTATTTGGGTTGTAGGCATTTCCAATATTAGTAACAACATTTCTGAAGATCAGAGTTATGTCGGTGTTGAACGGTCCACTATATCCGCCACCCGATGCCAAAGAGGCAGAGAAAACCAGTCGTTTGGCTGAGAGAGACAGACAGACAGACAGACAGACAGACAGACAGACAGACAGACAGACAGACAGACAGACAGACAGACAGACAGACATGGGACATCAAATGCAGTTATAAAGGAAGGAAAAGTTTTAAAACATTGGAACATTTTCCACAGTTCATATTGTTTAAATGTTTCTACTGACTGATAAATCCAAGTGATTCACATGAACCAACAATGTGCCGTTCTTCTCAGTCACTGATTCATTTCTCTGAAAGAACTGAACTGAACAGAACTACTAGTTCAATCTTCAAATTAATGTGTCATTTCTGCACATCAAAAAAACTGTTTCTCAGAAAGGTGCAAATGTTTTAATACATGCAAAGGATCATGGACATTTCTCTGCTTTCCTACATTGTCATTTGCTTTTGATGAACAATTCTGAAACTTGATTTTCAGTCAATGGCAAAGAATAATCATAATCACAAACATTTTCCCAACAGTGTGATTGTTATGAAAATCACTGATATGGATGTTAATGTTGCCATTAAAGTTCATTTCAGATTTCACAAACCTTCTCCTTCTCTCTTCAGAGCCTCCACTTGGTTTCCAGTCATGTTGGCTTTGACTTTAACAGCAGCCAGTTCTGCTGCCTGAGCTGAAATAAGATGAATATTAAACAGATTAAATCAATTCAAAGATTTTCTTTGCAGTAATTAATAAACTTGTTTGAAACAAAAATGTCTTCTTATTTCTTAAACTGGTAAACAGTATTGGTTCAGTGGCTTGACAGTAATTCAATTTTTCTTTATTTTGTCACATCTCAATATGTGGGAGCAGTTTTATGTTTTGCCACCAAAGTTAATTATTGCTTAATAATAGAGAAAAGAGTGGAGTCAAAATTAAATTGAGTCCAGCAGATAAAAAGTTAATTGTGAATATAAGAGGAAATGTCATGTAACCAGGTTGGAAGCATTTTGGATATTAAAATAAAACTAAATAAATATTTAATATACTGAATCAATTAGTGTTCATTTATAAAATAATACCTAAAAAAATAATTTGTTTTAGAGTTTGTGGCTGTAATGTAACAAAATATGTAAAGGTTCATGGAATGTAAACACATTGTAAAAAATAGTGTGAATGATTTACAGTAAATTGCCTGCAACTAAGGTTGCCAGAATTTTACTGCAATAAATATGACCGTAGTGTACAAGACTTGATGGTAAATATTTTGGCAACAATCACTTTAAAAGATCAAAATTGCAAAATTTACTTAAAATT
Organism: Poeciliopsis gracilis; assembly: GCA_911649635.1. Lineage (NCBI taxonomy): Eukaryota > Metazoa > Chordata > Actinopteri > Cyprinodontiformes > Poeciliidae > Poeciliopsis > Poeciliopsis gracilis. The sequence continues at coordinate 1,159,036 of CAJVRI010001002.1, forward strand.
ATGCTTCCTTGAGTTTTAGTAATCTTATGTGTTTATGTAATATTAAGTTTTTGGATTTTTATGGTTTGTAACTTTGGGTATTTCTCAATTTTTGTACCACAAATGTTGCTGATTTTTTCTTTGCAGTTTACTTCTGCAAAGGAAGAGAATCAATTCAAAGATTTCTGTAGTAAATGTTTCTACTAAAATAAAATACATACCTTGGTTCAGTTCCTGCAGTTCCTTTACTTGAGTTTCACGCACTAAAGAAAAGTGACACAAAAATAATGTCTTAGTTTCCAATATAACAGTAAATTTTGGGGGTTGAAGGTTGAGAAAGCTGGTTAGAGGTTAAAGCTAAGAGTTTCATGTTTACTTGTTTAACCTCAAGTGTGTTGCAATCACAAGTTTCCTTCAGATTTCACAAACCTTCTCCTTCTCTCTTCAGAGCCTCCACTTGGTTTTCAGTCATGTTGGCTTTGACTTTAACAGCAGCCAGTTCTGCTGCCTGAGCTGAAATGAAAAAGTTACCAAAGAATTTATATTAAATTAAACATTATGCCTCTGCAGTAATTACTCTGAGGTTTTGCTTTTCCTTAGTGATGTCTTCTCGTGTCTAAAATGTATTGTCTGGATTTAAACAAAGCATTTGTTGTGAAAATGAATTTTCTAAAAGTATCACCAAGACGTCATGAGTTGCTAATGGAGAGAAAGCGTTGATTCACTGAACTCTGGAGAGCAAAACGTTCTTTCACAAATGTTCATAAAAACAGTCTTCATGCTGAGATGCTTCATTTTATACACATGTCTCCATGGAAGTGATTGCAGCTCCTGATTCTGATCAGTTTCAATGGGTGAGAAAATACTTTTGGTAATATTGTGCATGTGTGGAGGGTTACCCAACTTTACAACCTCAAACAGACAGAACATGACATTCCTTATCTTTTGGACCAGCCCTTGTCTCATGACAGGAAATGAATTTAACTTTTTCACATACCTGTCATGAGTTAACTTCCACTTCAACAATTAATAGTCACATTTATTCTGAAACCTGATTCTTAGATTAGAATGATGATAATAACAAACCTTCTCCTTCTCTCTTCAGAGCCTCCACTTGGTTTTCAGCAGTGACTTTAACAGCAGCCAGTTCTGCTGCCTGAGCTGAAAAGAATCAAATCAAAGATTTTCTTTACAGTAATTAATCTGAGGTTTTGCTTACTAGAATAAAACCTACATTTTTTTGAATAACAAAACTCTTCTTGCTTCTAAAACTGTTATAATTCAGGTAAATGTAATTTCATTATCTGTTATCAGCTTCATTTAATACAACCATTAACGGGTTTTTGGTTCGGTGGCTTTACAATAACTGAGTTTTTTCCACGTTTGTTCAAATTATAACCACAAATATGTTCCATAGGTTTATGTGGGATTTTATTAGTTGATTCAACACAAAGTAAAGTATAACAGTAATGTATTGATGCATGACAGTTAAAACCAAAAAAAGTAATAAATCCTGAGTTAATATCCTTTTTATCTCACAGTGACTTGTTAGTTTGTGTTAGTTCATCAAGTACAATCTAAAAGAAAATATGAACATTTGTAAATACTTTTGCAAATCTCTGCATCCAACTTTTGTTGTAACATAAATGAGATACCTTGATTCTCATCCCGCAGTTCTTTGATCTGAGTTTCTTGCGCTGAAGGAAAAAAAACCACAAAAATAATGTTTTTAGTTGAAGATTCAAAATGATCCATGTAAAATGTCTGGCATATTTTCCTGTCATTTGTAACATCAATGGGGGAACGTTTCTCAACAATTTGCCTTTGAGAAATATTTACAGCAAGTCATTTTTAAATTCAATCATTTCTGCTGGTGGAAAAAAGCTTTTTCAGAGCTTGTCGATGGAGCTGCAGTGTCTGGCGCTTGCATGGTTTAAACCAGCGGGTGGCGAACATGTAACGCTCATAAAACTTCATCACGTTTGAGTCCTTTGCTGAAAGCGTCAAACCGCTTTGGCTAAAACCTTTTCTTTGCCTCATTTGTCTGGCTTAAGACCAAAAATAAAACCAAATTGACAACTTTGTATTTTTTGGCGACAACTCGTCCGTTTTTTGGACGCATTGTGCTCTAAATTGGAAATTCATTGTTTACATGGTTCTGCCTACGAAGAACTTCTTTGATCAGACAAACATTGACTGGGAAAACATTGTATTTGACCCAGCATTACTGAAAAACTGTTTGTCCTCACAATTTACAAAGAAGATCCCATATAAAGGGTTTAAAATGCTGACTTATAATTATTATTATTACTATTATTATTATTGTTATTATTATTATTGTTATTATTTTTGGTCAGGTCATAATGAATAAAAAGTAAATGATTAATGTCATTTCATTGGGTTCAATTTATAAGATAAAAATTCAGATTTTTACTTATCCACGATAATTAGAATTATCTTCTAATATTTGCACTTTAAGTTCTAAGAATGTCTTCTACATCCAAGTAAAAATTGTGACAGCATGTTATCTATAACTGAATTCAGAATCAATTTGAATCGTGAATTGAATCGATGTTGGAAATCCAAATCAGTATTGATGTATGCGAAGGGATTGCAGCTCCATCGTCTTCACTGATAATCATAATAAATAATGAAAACTCTGAACCGTATCGATCATTTGATCAATCAGGATCAGTTGATTCAAACTCTGTAACTCTCTGTGAACATACCTTCATTGTCTCTCTGCAGGTGCTGCACCTCCACCTTCAGTGCAGCCACCCAGGCGCTCATCTCTCTGAGAACAGCATTGATGTCCTGTGTGCAGGTCTGCTGCTCAGTCAGACTCTCTGCTTCTCCCACTTGGCCCCTCAGTTTGCCTTACATGTGACAGGATGTCATTGTCAGACTGAGCTTGCAGCTCAGCTGTAGAGACGGAGCAGACGAGCAGCAGCAACAATGGAAAAAAACATTTTCATTTCCATCCTCAGTGAGTCTGGAGGTCCACTCTGCAGTTTGACACTTAAATAGGAATAGAGTTTATTATTACTGATTAATTATTACCATACTGTTATCAGAAACAATATGATAAGACTTGGTACATTAAACTTGACCTGGAAAATTTTTAATCTAGGATCATAAAGGATATTATAACCTGTTTGTAGGAACATGATTCTGAATGTTTATTTCAAAAGTTCATATGGTGGGAAAAAAATTACTTGTTAAGGTTCAAATATTTTCATTCATTGTTTCAACTTGCATGAAAATAAATATTAGATCTAATAATTCAAAGGAAGCTGAAGAAAAACAAAAGAAAACAATGTATAAATAATTATAGGTCTTATTAAACTCACATATTAGCATGTAAATGAAATGCTTTTAATATTACAAATGTCAGTAATTTATGATAAATGGTCTAGAAGAGGTTTTGCTACAATAATAAAGATTTTTCTGTATCTATGGTTACAATAAGGTCATTAATCATAAGTTGTTCACTTGATCCAGATGAAACTATAGTTTCTCTGTTGAGGTATAAACTTTTATAGAACTAAATAAAAAAGCTCATCAATATTCAAATCATATTTTCATTCTAGAAAATGTCTTGTGGGTTGAACTGAAGGTGTGTAAATTGAATTGTTTTCAGTTTATGGGATGGAAACAGGAAACTAAACCTGAATTATGATAATCTGTTACTGATAGCGCCACCTACTGGTATGTTTGTTTTTTGACCTAATTAGTTTGTAATCAGTCCACTGGACTGAACTCCAGGGGCCTTACATAGAAATGTTGTTCATGTCCAGAAAATGAGAAGCCAATATTTTACACACAATTCAATGTATAAAAATGAACAAAGAGTGAAAGTTACTCAAATCTTCTACATGTAATGAAAATGTCCAGAAAAAAAAACCTCTTTTTTTTGTGGAGAAAAATAAACAGTAAAATTCACTGAAGCACAAAAATCTGACTTTACTCAGATTTTTAACCCTCAGAGCATCAAACCCAATGTTTGTCAAGATTTACATTTTTAATTGTTTCAACTTAAAAGGTGAAACTGAGACACTTATTGTCATTCAGGTAACACACACACACACACACACACACACACACACACACACACACACACACACACACACACACACACACACACACACACACACACACACACACACACACACACACACAAAGTAATGTAATCTTTTAAACCATTTAAGATGTTTATTACACAGTTAATGTAATAGACTAGAATTTCACACATTTGACAGAAACCATTTATTACTGTTTCCACTTTTCTTTTAATTTGGAAAATAAAGAAACAATGTGGTTCAAATAGACATTTTGCTCATAAAAGTTGTAAATGTCACTTTAATTCAGACGATCTGGTTCAGTGTTGAAGTTGTGATTTATAATTAGACTACAGCAACAATAACAACAAATCTCAAGCACAGATTTGTTACTTATGGTTGCTATAGAAACCAGCAGGCTGGATGAACAAAACTGTAATAAACTTTATTTTACAAATGAATCATTTTCATAATTAATCTTTGCTGTAGATGAGGTTTATTGTGCTACAGTCACATATTGTAATAAAATAAATTAATTTAGATGGTGAAAAGTAAATGACCACTGAATGTTGTGTGACGATCTGTATTGTCATGAATCCTTGCATTGGCCCACATTCGCAAATATACAACATCTCCAATTTCTAACAGCAGTGAGACGCCATTAGAAGCTTTTTGAGCACCAGCAGGTTGATGGGTCCATGATAAACAGATTTGCTTTCCATTCCTAAACAACACAGCAGATGTTGGAATAGTAGAACTTCCATGTCCTAATATGTGGAACTCAAAGTGATAAACTCCTCTCACTGGTGCAGTGAACAGCCCTGAGAAGAATCATGATCAGAATTAGAAACATTTTTCTAACTTTACTTTCATAACAAATTTACCACATTTTAGTTATGATTGCAGTAAATAGCAGCACCTGTATTTGGGTTGTAGGCATTTCCAATATTAGTAACAACATTTCTGAAGATCAGAGTTATGTCTGTGTTGAACGGTCCAACGGTTTCGGCACCCGATGCAAACAAAGAGGCAGAGAAAACCAGTCGTTTGGCTGAGAGACAGACAGACAGACAGACAGACAGACATGAGAGATCAAATGAAGTTATAAAGGAAGGAAAAGTTTAAAACATTGGAACATTTTCCACAGTTCATATTGTTTAAATATTTCTACTGACTGATAAATCCAAGTGATTCACATGAACCAACAATGTGCTGTTCTTCTCAGTCACTGATTCATTTCTCTGAAAGAACTGAACTGAACAGAACTACTAGTTCAATCTTCAAATTAATGTGTCATTTCTGCACATCAAAAAAACTGTTTCTCAGAAAGGTGCAAATGTTTTAATACATGCAAAGGATCATGGACATTTCTCTGCTTTTCCTACATTGTCATTTGCTTTTGATGAACAATTCTGAAACTTGATTTTCAGTCAATGGCAAAGAATAATCATAATCACAAACATTTTCCCAACAGTGTGATTGTTATGAAAATCACTGATATGGATGTTAATGCTGCCATTAAAGTTCATTTCAGATTTCACAAACCTTCTCCTTCTCTCTTCAGAGCCTCCACTTGGTTTCCAGTCATGTTGGCTTTGACTTTAACAGCAGCCAGTTCTGCTGCCTGAGCTGAAATGAAAAAGTTACCAAAGAATTTATATTAAATTAAACATTATTCCTCTGCAGTAATTACTGTGAGGTTTTGCTTCGTTTCCTTAGTGATGTCTTCTCGTGTCTTAAATGTATTGTCTGGATTTAAACAAAGCATTTGTTGTGAAAATGAATTTTCTAAAAGTATCACCAAGACGTCATGAGTTGCTAATGGAGAGAAAGCGTTGATTCACTGAACTCTGGAGAGCAAAACGTTCTTTTACAAATGTTCATAAAAACAGTCTTCATGCTGAGATGCTTCATTTTATACACATGTCTCCATGGAAGTGATTGTAGCTCCTGATTCTGATCAGTTTCAATGGATGAGAAAATACTTTTGAGTTTGTAAAGTTACCCAACTTTACAAACTCAAACAGACAGAACATGACATTCCTTATCTTTTGGACCAGCCCTTGTCTCATGACAGGAAATGAATTTAACCTTTTCACATACCTGTCATGAGTTAACTTCCACTTCACCAATTAATAGTCACATTTATTCTGAAACCAGATTCTTAGATTAGAATGATGATAATAACAAACCTTCTCCTTCTCTCTTCAGAGCCTCCACTTGGTTTTCAGCAGTGACTTTAACAGCAGCCAGTTCTGCTGCCTGAGCTGAAAAGAATCAATTCAAAGATTTTCTTTACAGTAATTAATCTGAGGTTTTGCTTAGTGGAATAAAACCTACATTTTTTTTTCTTTTTGAAAAACAAAACTCTTCTTGCTTCTAAAACTTATAATTCAGGTAAATGTAATTTCATTATCTGTTATCAGCTTCATTTAATACAACCATTAACGGGTTTTGGTTCGGTGGCTTTACAATAACTGAGTTTTTACACGTTTGTTCAAATTATAACCACAAATATGTTCCATAGGTTTATGTGGGATTTTATTAGTTGATTCAACACAAAGTAAAGTATAACAGTAATGTATTGATGCATGACAGTTAAAACCAAAAAAGTAATAAATCCTGAGTTAATATCCTTTTATCTCACAGTGACTTGTTAGTTTGTGTTAGTTCATCAAGTACAATCTAAAAGAAAATATGAACATTTGTAAATACTTTTGCAAATCTCTGCATCCAACTTTTGTTGTAACATAAATGAGATACCTTGATTCTCATCCCGCAGTTCTTTGATCTGAGTTTCTTGTGCTGAAGGAAAAAAACCCACAAAAATAATGTTTTAGTTGAAGATTCAAAATGATCCATGTAAAATGTCTGGCATATTTTCCTGTCATTTGTAACATCAATGGGGAACGTTTCTCAACAATTTGCCTTTGAGAAATATTTACAGCAAGTCATTTTAAATTCAACCATTTCTGCTGGTGGAAAAAGCTTTTTCAGAGCTTGTCGATGGAGCTGCAGTGTCTGGCGCTTGCATGGTTTAAACCAGCGGGTGGCGAACATGTAACGCTCATAAAACTTCATCACGTTTGAGTCCTTTGCTGAAAGCGTCAAACTGCTTTGGCTAAAACCTTTGCTTTGCCTCATTTGTCTGGCTTAAGACCAAAATAAAACCAAACTGACAACTTTATATTTTTTTGGCGACAACTTCGTCCGTTTTTGGACGCATTGTGCTCTAAATTGGAAATTCATTGTTTACATGGTTCTGCCTACGAAGAACTTCTTTGATCAGACAAACATTGACTGGGAAAACATTGTATTTGACCCAGCATTACTGAAAAACTGTTTGTCCTCACAATTTACAAATAAGATCCCATATAAAGGGTTTAAAATGCTGACATATAATTATTATTATTACTATTATTATTATTATTGTTATTATTATCATTGTTATTATTTTTGGTCAGGTCATAATGAATAAAAAGTAAATGATTAATGTCATTTCATTGGGTTCAATTTATAAGATAAAAATTCAGATTTTTACTTATCCACGATAATTAGAATTATCTTCTAATATTTGCACTTTAAGTTCTAAGAATGTCTTCTACATCCAAGTAAAATTGTGACAGCATGTTATCTATAACTGAATTCAGAATCAATTTGAATCGTGAATTGAATCGATGTTGGAAATCCAAATCAATATTGATGTATGCGAAGGGATTGCAGCTCCATCGTCTTCACTGATAATCATAATAAATAATGAAAACTCTGAACCGTATCGATCATTTGATCAATCAGGATCAGTTGATTCAAACTCTGTAACTCTCTGTGAACATACCTTCATTGTCTCTCTGCAGGTGCTGCACCTCCACCTTCAGTGCAGCCACCCAGGCGCTCATCTCTCTGAGAACAGCATTGATGTCCTGTGTGCAGGTCTGCTGCTCAGTCAGACTCTCTGCTTCTCCCACTTGGCCCTCAGTTTGCCTTACATGTGACAGGATGTCATTGTCAGACTGAGCTTGCAGCTCAGCTGTAGAGACGGAGCAGACGAGCAGCAGCAACAATGGAAAAAACATTTTCATTTCCATCCTCAGTGAGTCTGGAGGTCCACTCTGCTGTTTGACACTTAAATAGGAATAGAGTTTATTATTACTGATTAATTATTACCATACTGTTATCAGAAACAATATGATAAGACTTGGTACATTAAACTTGACCTGGAAAAATTATAATCTAGGATCATAAAGGATATTATAACCTGTTTGTAGGAACGTGATTCTCAATGTTTATTTCAAAAGTTCATATGGTGAAAAAACAAAACTTGTTAAAGTTCAAAGGTTTTAAATTATTGGTTCAACATGCATGAAAAAAAATATTAGATCTAATAATTCAAAGGAAGCTGAAGAAAAGCAATAGAAAACAATGTATAAATAATTATAGGTCTTATTAAACTCACATATTAAGCATGTAGATGAAATGCTTTTAATATTACAAATGTCAGTAATTTATGATAAGTGGTTTAGAAGAGATTTTACTAAAAGATCAAAGATTTCTGTCTCAAAAGTGATAGAATTAGTATGTTTCTTATCATTCTTACATTAGTCTGTTTACTACTTTGTTTTTCATTGAAAGGTTTTGTGAATTTATTAAACCGTGTGAAAGACAAAACTGGCTTTTTCTTAACCTTGCAGCTTTTTTCCTATCTACTCCTTACCTGGGAAACTACCTGTGTGAAGGATGTTCTGTATCTATGGTTACAATAAGGTCATTAATTATAAGTTGTTTACTTGATTCAGATGAAACTTTATAGTTTCTCTGTTGAGGTTTAAATATTTTCAGAATAAACCTGCGATTGAAATTCAGTCCAAAACCCACAAACTTATTTGAAAAAAAAACTTGAAACTCTAAAGATCAGAACTAAAAAAAAAAATTTAATCAATATTCAAATCATATTTTCATTCTAGAAAATGTCTTGTGGGTTGAACTGAAGGTGTGTAAATTGAATTGTTTTCAGTTTATGGGATGGAAACAGGAAACTAAACCTGAATTATGATAATCTGTTACTGATAGCGCCACCTACTGGTATGTTTGTTTTTTGACCTAATTAGTTTGTAATCAGTCCACTGGACTGAACTCCAGGGGCCTTACATAGAAATGTTGTTCATGTCCAGAAAATGAGAAGCTCAATATTTTACACACAATTTAATGTATAAAAATGAACAAAGAGTGAAAGTTACTCAAACCTTCTACATGCAATGAAAATGTCCAGAAAAAAAAACCTCTTTTTTTTGTGGAGAAAAATAAACAGTAAAAGTCACTGAAGCACAAAAATCTGACTTTACTCAGATTTTTAACCCTCAGAGCATCAAACCCAATGTTTGTCAAGATTTACATTTTTAATTGTTTCAACTTAAAAGGTGAAACTGAGACACACTTATTGTCATTCAGGTAACACACACACATACACACACACACACACACACACACACACACAAAGTAATGTAATCTTTTAAACCATTTAAGACGTTTATTACACAGTTAATGTAATAGACTAGAATTTCACACATTTGACAGAAACCATTTATTGCTGTTTCCACTTTTCTTTTAATTTGGAAAATAAAGAAACAATGTGGTTCAAATAGACAGTTTGCTCATAAAAGTTGTAAATGTCACTTTAATTCAGACGATCTGGTTCAGTTTTGAAGTTGTGATTTATAATTAGACTACAGCAACAATAACAACAAATCTCAAGCACAGATTTGTTACTTATGGTTGCTATAGAAACCAGCAGGCTGGATGAACAAAACTGTATTAAACTTTATTTTACAAGTGAATCGTTTTCATAATTAATCTTTGCTGTAGATGAGGTTTATTGTGCTACAGTAACATATTGTAATAAAATAAATTAATTTAGATGGTGAAAAGTAAATGACCACTGAATGTAGTGTGACGATATGTAGTATCATGAATCCATGAATTGGCATACATTCGCAAATATACAACATCTCCAATTTCTAACAGCAGTGAACAACCCAGCAGATGTAGTTGACCAGCAGTAGGCTGATGCGTAAAGGACACACAGATGTGCTCTCCATTTTTGTGCAACGCAGCAGATGTAGGATGAGTAGAACTTCCATGTCCAAATATGTGGAACTCAAAGTGATAAACTCCTCTCACTGGTGCAGTGAACAGCCCTGAGAAGAATCATGATCAGAATTAGAAACATTTTTCTAACTTTACTTTCATAACAAATTTACCACATTTTAGTTATGATTGCAGTAAATTGCAGCACCTGTATTTGGGTTGTAGGCATTTCCAATATTAGTAACAACATTTCTGAAGATCAGAATTATGTGGGTGTTGAACGGTCCGGTATTTCCGCTACCCGATGTCACCAAAGAGGCAGAGAAAACCAGTCGTTTGGCTGAGAGACAGACAGACAGACAGACAGACAGACAGACATGGGACATCATATGAAGTTATAAAGGAAGGAAAAGTTTTAAACATTGGAACATTTTCCACAGTTCATATTGTTTAAATGTTTCTACTGACTGATAAATCCAAGTGATTCACATGAACCAACAATGTGCTGTTCTTCTCAGTCACTGATTCATTTTTATGAACAGAACTGAAATGAACAGAACTACTAGTTCAATCTTACAGTTTATGGATTATGGACATTTCTCTATTTTTTCCTATGTTGTCCTTTGCTTTTGTCTTCTCATTCAATATGTGTTTTACCATTTTCAGTTGAATTATCTCCACCACAACATTTAAGCAAAATGTCATCTTATATATTAACAGGCAACATGTTTGAACATGTTATGATAACATGTCAACACATTTTTTTAAACATTTCCATGTAATAGTTTTTCTGAATTTGTAAATTGCTCCCAGGTGAATCCTGAGTTTCTCCAACATAGTTAAATATGTGAAACATTTTAACCAACGATCAACCAGCTTTCTGAAATACATTGAAAGTGCATTTCAAGAGTTTGTCTTATGTTCACATAAGAAAGCTGGATAGAAGTTAAAGTTAAGAGTTTCATGTTTTCTTGTTTAACCTCAAGTGTGTTGCAATCACAAGTTTCCTTCAGATTTCACAAACCTTCTCCTTCTCTCTTCAGAGCCTCCACTTGGTTTCCAGTCATGTTGGCTTTGACTTTAACAGCAGCCAGTTCTGCTGCCTGAGCTGAAATAAGACGATTATTAAACAGATTAAATCTTTTCAAAGATTTTATTTACAGAAATTCATCAACTTGTTTGAAACAAGAATGTCTTCTTATTTCTTAAACTGGTAAACAGTATTGGTTCAGTGGCTTGACAGTAATTCAATTTTTCCATATTTTGTCACTTTTTCACCACAAACATGTTCCATAGGATTATAAGGAATTTTATGACAGATCAACAATGAAGTATAATTGTCAAGCGGAACAATATCAGTCATGGATTTTATATGTTTTGACAAATTGAAATATTAGTGTTACCGACTTCTCTTAACTTTCATTTGCTTTAATAAGCATCGTTAGATAAAGAGTAAATAGAGTTCATCTGTGTGTAATCTCAGTATCAATGATTCTGTGATGAGCTTCCAAGTTTGTTAGATGAGACCAAAGTAAAACATTTTGAGTTACATGTAAAATGTGATGTTTTGTTGGAGACCATCTTTGTCCAGCTGAACTCAATCCCACCTAAATGAAACATGGTGGTGGCAGCATCATCCTGTGTCCTTCTTTTCTAGTAATAAAGCTCCAGCACACATTGAGTCATATTTTACAAAATGTAAACATCTGAATATGTGGGAGCAGTTTTATGTTTTGCCACAAAAGTTAATAATTGCTTAATAATAAAGAAAAAAGTGGATTGAAAATTAAATTGAGTCCAGCAGAGAAAAAGTTAATTGTGAATATAAGAGGAAATGTCATGTAACCAGGCTGGAAGCATTTTGGATATTAAAATAAAAGTAAATAAATATTTAATATACTGAATCAATTAGTGTTCATTTATAAAATAATACCTAAAAAAATAATTTGTTTTAGAGTTTGTGGCTGTATTGTAACAAAATATGTAAAGGTTCATGGAATGTAAACACATTGTAAAAATAGTGTGAATAATTTACAGTAAATTGCCTGCAACTAAGGTTGCCAGAATTTTACTGAATAAATATGACCGTAGTGTACAAGACTTGATGGTAAATATTTTGGCAACATCACTTTACTAGTTCAAAATTGTAAAATTTACTTAAAAGTATGCTTCCTTGAGTTTTGTAATCTTAAGTGTTTATGTAATATTAAGTTTTGGATTTTATGGTTTGTAACTTTGGGTATTTCTCAATTTTGTACCACAAATGTTGCTGATTTTTTCTTTGCAGTTTACTTCTGCAAAGGAAGAGAATCAATTCAAAGATTTCTGTAGTAAATGTTTCTACTAAAATTAAAATACATACCTTGGTTCAGTTCCTGCAGTTCCTTTACTTGAGTTTCACGCACTAAAGAAAAGTGACACAAAAATAATGTCTTAGTTTCCAATATAACAGTAAATTTTGGGGGTTGAAGGTTGAGAAAGCTAGTTAGAGGTTAAAGTTAAGAGTTTCATGTTTACTTGTTTAAACTCAAGTGTGTTGCAATCACAAGTTTCCTTCAGATTTCACAAACCTTCTCCTTCTCTCTTCAGAGCCTCCACTTGGTTTTCAGTCATGTTGGCTTTGACTTTAACAGCAGCCAGTTCTGCTGCCTGAGCTGAAAACAAAAGATTACTAAAGAGATGGAATCAGTTGAAAGATTTTCTTTACAGTAATTAATCTGAGGTTTTCCTTAGTAGAATAAAAACCTGAATTTGTTTTGGAACAGAAATGTCTTTTTGATTCTCAAACTGTTTATAACCACAAATATTTTCATGATTATTTGGGTTATTAAAACAACACATGAAAATATTAAAATCCCAAATAAATGTTCCTTTAATAAACAATGAATGTTAGTCTGAGTTAGTTCATCAAGTAAAACCTTAAAAGACATTAAAATTTGTGATTGTATTGTAACATAATAAGTAAAGGTTATGGGATATAAAAACTATTGCAAAGCTCTGTAGAAAATATTTGTAGTAAAAATAAACTACATACCTTGATTCTGATCCTGCAGCTTTTTTACCTCAGTTTCTTGTACTAAAAAGTTAGTAGTTTTAGTAAATTATCTGTCATACATTAAAAATAAACTTTATTTAGAAATTTGGAATGTAAAAAACACTTGAAATTTCTGTTTTGGTAATTTAGTACATTTTCTATGGTAATGTAGTGTTTTGGATTTTGCAGCCTGTAACTGTTGGCATTTTTTTTTTTCTATCGTAAATTTCCATAATAGAGATTTTCTTTTACGTGTACTTTTACAAAACTCTGTAGAAAATATTTGTCTTAAAAATAAACTACATACCTTGGTTCTGATCCTGCAGATTTTTTACCTCAATTTCTTGTACTAAAGGAAAGTAGACACAAAAATAATGTTTTAGTTTATTATCTTAATTTATGAAATTAATCTTCATTTAGAACTTTTGGTCTAATCCAATCAGTACCTTGGTACCGTTGGTTCAGGGATTGCAGCTCCATCGTCTTCACTGATAATCATAATAAATAATGAAAACTCTGAACCGTATCGATCATTTGATCAATCAGGATCAGTTGATTCAAACTCTGTAACTCTCTGTGAACATACCTTCATTGTCTCTCTGCAGGTGCTGCACCTCCACCTTCAGTGCAGCCACCCAGGCGCTCATCTCTCTGAGAACAGCATTGATGTCCTGTGTGCAGGTCTGCTGCTCAGTCAGACTCTCTGCTTCTCCCACTTGGCCCTCAGTTTGCCTTACATGTGACAGGATGTCATTGTCAGACTGAGCTTGCAGCTCAGCTGTAGAGACGGAGCAGACGAGCAGCAGCAACAATGGAAAAAACATTTTCATTTCCATCCTCAGTGAGTCTGGAGGTCCACTCTGCTGTTTGACACTTAAATAGGAGCCCAGACCTTTTATTGCTAAGCATTGTCAGACTCTTATCAGAAATGACATAAGACTTGGTACTTTAGACTCGACATATAAAAAATTTACAATCTAGGATCATAAAGGATATTATAACCTGTTTGTAGTAAAGGTGATTCTCAATGTTTATCTCAAAAGTTCATATAGTAAAAAAAAACTTATGTTCAAAGGTTTTAATTTATTGTTTCAACTTGCAGATAAATCAAACATTAGATATAATATTTCATAGGAAGCTGAAGAGAAACCACAGAAAAACAATGTATAAATAATTATAGGTCTTATTAAACTCACATATTAAGCATGTAGATGAAACACTTTTAATTTAGTAATTGACCATAAATGGCTTCGATGAAATTTTACTAAAAGATCACAGATTTCTGTATAAAAGGTCAGAATCAGGTCACTTATCAAACGTTGTTTACTTGATTATGATGAAATATTATAGTTTGTTCGTTGAGGCATAAATATTATTAGAATAAATCCGGGACTGAAATGCAATACAAAACTCTTAAATACATAAATAATAATAATAACAATGATGATGCGTTTAAATGAATTACAAACATAAACACTAAGCATTGTGAGGATCGATTTCTGTTTGTTGTGTGCTTTGTGTAAGACGTTTGTAGGAGGCGATGACTGTGCCAAATTGGGGACAGATTTCCTGACCTCAAGAAGGAAGGTCAAGGGTCATTAGTTTATGACCCAGGAGCACAAGAACTGAGCTGAAGACCTTAACAGGGATCTTCTTTGCATTGGAATAGACTTGTGACCAGTGTTGTATAGTAACAAAGTAAAAATACTTCACTACTTTACTTAAGTATATTTTGGAGTACTTCATACTTTCCTGGAGTAAGAAAATTTTTGATAACTTTCACTTTTACTTCACTACATTTCCGAACTGAATTGCATACTTTTACTCCGATACATTTTTAATGTTTAGTTACTCGTTACTGTGACGGAGGAGCGTCACGAGTTACGACCTAATTAAAGAGTCGCGTTAACACACAAACACACACAATCATACACAAACATACACAAACATACACAAACATACACAAACACACACAATCGCTAACTTACGTTTTGTTGCAGTTTAAACTGGCGCGGTTCATCGTGGGTCACACGTGGTGTTCCCGCTTCACTTCACATTAATCCTTATCTGTCATTTTCAAACATTTTCCCGGCTTTATTTTCAATTAGCTTTATTGTTTCCGGATCGTGACGCACCGAGAGAGAGTTGCGCAATGTGGTGACGTCATCAGAACGTACTGAGTGTTGGCTGTTTCATGGATTATTGTATTTTTTGGATTACAAGTTTATTTATTTTTTCCTTTTATTAATTATTTAAACCTTGTGGTTTAGGTAAAGCTCCTAATTTTCTTAACTAAATGATGCTGCAGGTTTATCTATTAGCAGGTTTCATTTTGCCTGCACTTGGTTGTGTACATTATTTTAAGTGTATTTAACAAGTTTACCAAAATATCAAAAACGTCATTCAAACTGCATTTGCCTTATTTTACTTTTTACTTGTACTTTTCATTACATTACTTGAGTTCATCCATTTTTACAGTACTTTCCATACAGTACAAGACATTTCAGATACTTTAAGACTTTAACTCAAGTAACATTTCAATCAGTGACTTTTACTTTTACCAAAGTCATATTTTGGAGCGGTACCTATACTTTTACTTGACTCCGAAATTTCAGTACTTTATACAACACTGTTTGTGACTTTGTGTTTGGCAGCTGGGTTTCTGTTTAGTCCCGCCCCTGATTAACAGCTGTCAATCTATGTAACTAGAGATCATCCTAAATTAAATAAAAGACACTACGAGAGAGCATGCTTTTGAATGTGGACAAAGTCTGAGACGGATATGTCTTTGGCCTCTCTCTCTGCTTGAGTGAAAAATCTAATCTCGATTGTCTTTGTCCTG
The DNA here is from genome assembly GCA_911649635.1 of Poeciliopsis gracilis. Lineage (NCBI taxonomy): Eukaryota > Metazoa > Chordata > Actinopteri > Cyprinodontiformes > Poeciliidae > Poeciliopsis > Poeciliopsis gracilis. The sequence goes on from CAJVRI010001002.1 coordinate 1,175,030, forward strand.
CTTTTCAATGTCCAGAGAGAATGTTTAATTGAACGAACCGGACAAATAATCCCTGAATGGACGGAAAATCTCTTGCATGTTAAACTGAAGGTGTAAATTTAATTACTTAGAGTTTATGGGATGGAAAAAGGAAACAAACTCATCTGAATTATCACATTATCTGTTACTGATACGGCCACCGACTCACTGTGCAGCTGCAGGAGGAAGTGAAGTTTTCAGTCACAGACCGACTGATTCTCCATCCCTCTGACCTCCTGCCCTCACTCTCTGCTGCTCCCTTGGTGCAAGAACACAAAGTCATGCAACATAGAATCAGCAATCAAAAACTACATTAAGTCGAATCCCGTAACAATGCAAATAAAACATTTTTAATATTTAACCTTCAAAGCTCAGTGAAATGTAATATTTAACCTTCAAAGCTCAGTGAAATGTAATATTTAACCTGCAAAACTCAGTTAAATGTTATGGTTAACTCACAAAACTCAGCTAATGGACATTGACCTACTGAGCCCTTCAAAAACTCTGTTAATAAACATTAACCTACTGTATGCAGACAACGCCGTCAGTATAAGACATATTTGCAGCACTTTCAGTCAATAATCATTAAATTTGTATTTGATTACGTTTGAAATGCGACTCTAAACAGGTGCATTTTTAGTGGAGATTTAAAGGAAGTCAGTGTTTCAGCTGTTTTACAGTTTTCTGGAAGTTTGTTCCAAATTCGTGGTGCGTTGCACATAAACTCTTCCTACTGCAGGGAGTTCAGCATGAACCCAGATCAGAGGAGGACAGAATGAACACAGACACTGAGAGAGAGCAGCTGGTTAATGTGAACTGAACACCGACCACTGGGGAAACACACAATACCGAAATCCAATTTTAAGTCGTTTGATAAACTGTTCAGGTATAAGAATGAACATTTATTTGTTCTTTTCTGTCATAAAAGGTGACGCACGTCTCCTTCTTGAGTAGTTCAGGTATTTCAGGTGTAGATTTCTGCAGCTTGGTGCAGCAGCACAGCTCTGCACTGCAGTGGCACAAGAAGTCAAAACTTTTCTGTTTGATGTTTCTACAGTGATTATTACAATTCAATAATGAGGAGAAAATGCTTTTTGCACATATCAGACTCTTTAATTGATCCAGCCACTATTATCTCTTTCAAAATCTCGACTGGTCTCATTTTCAATCTTTCTATTGCAGATTCACTGCTGTGTGTTTCTTTAAAATCACCCAATTTCATGTACACAAACAAAACAAAAGCCACCATTTCAACTTCTTAACATGCAACACAGTTAATGTAATAGTTTGCACACACGTTTGTTACTGTTTCTACGATATTTTTTTAAGTAGAAAACAAAGAACTAATGTGGTTCAAATAGATTCATCCAGCTTTCATAAAGGTTATAAATGACACTTTATTTCAGATGATCTGGGTCAATTTTTATGTTCTGATTAGTCATTGATTACAGCAACAACGAAAATCTGTAATACAAATTTACCATAGCTGCTGTAGAAACCGAACAGCTGGACAAGCAAAACTGAAATCAACTTTGTTATTTTAAAAATTAAACATTTTTATCATTAACTCTTTGATGCAGATGTTTTTATTGTACTCCTGTCACAGATCATAGAACTCAAAGTGATAAACTCCTCTCACTGGTGCAGTGAACAGCCCTGAGAAGAATCATGATCAGAATTAGAAACATTTTTCTCACTTTTCTTTCATTACAAATTTGCCACATTTTAGTTATGATTGTAAACATATAAATAAAAATACAAGGAGTAAGTGGCAGCACCTGTATTTGGGTTGTAGGCATTTCCAATATTAGTAACAACGTGTTTGAAGACCAGAGTTATATCGGTGTTGAACGGTCCAGTGTATCCTTGACCTGATCCCAGCAAAGAGGCAGAGAAAGCCAGTTGTTTGGCTGAGAGACAGACAGACATGGGACATCAGACAAGTGCCAAATTCAGCAGGAAAAAGTATTTAACATTGTAACGTTTGCCACAGTAAATGTTTAAAGAATCCCACTGACTAATAAATCAACATATTCTCACTCCTGACTCGTCATATAGTGACGCTTTTGCAGGTTCCCTTTGTGTCAATAATTGACGAGAAGGGTTCTGTCATTGAATAATATACCTAACCCTTACCCAAACCCTAATCCTAAAATCGCGGCTTCAGAGAACCGGAGGATCTATTGGTACATTTAACTACATTGTTAAAAACGTACAAATAAATCAGCTATGCACGCATCTTATTTGTTTCTAGATCGTCGGTTTTGGACGCTTAGGGAGCGGTACAGTATTCAATGGGAGGACCCTTCTCGCCAATTATTGAATTCGCTGAAAATGATTTCAGCGATGACAAAAGCAAAATTGCAAGTAGAAGTGTCTTGTGCCACCTCTGATTAGGTGAAATCCTGGTTGGTTGTCCATGTCACCGATGTCAGAAATTACATACATGTATTGAATACAGTAAAAGGATCATTTTGTTTGGAACAGAAATGTCTTCTTGCTTCTAAAACTGTTTTTAACCACAGATATTTCCCATGATTTTATTTGGGCCAGAAGGTCAAACATGATCGACAAAATGATGATGATTTAATATTTGATCTTGAATAAATGTTCCTTTAATTTACAATGAATGTTAGTTTGACTTAGTTTATCAAGTAAAATCTGAAAATAACATTAACATTTGTGATTGTACTGTAACAAAATAAATAAAAGTCATGGGATAAAAACATATCTGAAAAGCTCTGTAGAAAATACAGATACTGTATACTGGATGTCCTACCCTCACATTTCTTGAATAAAGTCCTGCCGGTAGGATGGTCATAAAGAAACGCAGCATGCTCATAGAGCTCACACCGAGTCCTGATCTGATTTCAAACATCAGTATTCTGCTCCTTCAATACTGACCACAAGAGAAACATCTGCGAAATAAAATGATAAACTTTTTAATAAACTGCTCTGGTGGAAGAATTAACCTTCATTTGTTCTCTTCTTCCATAAAAGGCGACATGCGTCTCCTTCCTGTTGCAGTTCAGGTGTTGCAGTTGAGGTGTGGCAGGTTTAGACGAACTACGGCAGCCAATCGATTGCACTACCGTGGAGCAATCTGATTGGCTGTGGAAGCAGCCGCTGTGCCTGAGGCTCCTCTCCACCACTGTCTGGTACCGTCACACTAGGCGGTACCAAGGCGGTTCCAAATACTCTGATGACAGGGCGATAACCAATACGCGAGTCGAAAATGAAGTCGAAAAAGGCAAACTCCTCCTATAGAGGAGGAGCATCAGGTATAAATATTTCAGCCCCACACTTCTCCCCACACTTTCCCAGTGTGGGGTGAACAAAATACTTGTTGCTCCTTGGAATCGTCAACTTGCTATGCACAGAAACAGAGAAATGGTCTCTGTTTCTCTGTTTGAACGGCTCCACTATGAGCTGAACATCTCCAGATTCTTCTTTGGCTTTTCGTTCAGACTTCGTTTCAGCTTGGACCGAGTCGACGGCCTTGTCTTCACCTTACAGGTTTCCCGTGTCGTACGGAGTAGAAGCGGCCAGAGGCTCTCTGGGATGTTTCAACTGATGATACGGTCAGACCCAGGTCAGACCAGGAGAGAGTGAACACCTCCTTCAGAGAAAGCGCAGATTGATTCTGCGAATTGGCAGAGTTTAATATCGATGTACAACGATCAACACTTCATCAGTTCAAATGAATTGATGATGAAACTCCAGAACAGAAAAGTTCTCCGAGCCCAGACTTGTGATTGCATGCTGCTGGAGTCGGACGGCTCCTTGTCGTTGAACCCTCTTCAGAACCGATGATAACCAAAGTCGCCTGGTCTGTCAGAGGTCTGTGAGTTCAGCTGCAGACACGAGCTATCGATTTGTTCAGACAAAGACCGAAACACGCGTGTTGATCAAAGAAACGCAGCATGCTCATAGAGCTCACACCGAGTCCTGATCTGATTTGAAACATCGGTATTTTGCTCTGTCAATACTGACCACAAGAGAAACATCTGCGAAATAAAATGATAAACTTTTTAATAAACTGCTCTGGTGGGAGAATTAACATTCATTTGTTCTCTTCTTCCATAAAAGGCGACATGCGTCTCCTTCCTGTTGCAGTTCAGGTGTTGCAGTTGAGGTGTGGCAGGTTTAGACGAACTACGGCAGCCAATCGATTGCACTACCGTGGAGCAATCTGATTGGCTGTGGAAGCAGCCGCTGTGCCTGAGGCTCCTCTCCACCACTACTGTAGAGCTTGATCACACAGATCTCTTTTACTCATAGAGTTGAGAGTCTTAGTGAACCCACTGTCGCAGCACAATACACATTAATAATAATAACAGATGTATTAATGAGAAACCTTCTTTGCAGATATTATAAGTAAAAAGCTTTATTGTCACTGTTGAAAAGCTCACAAACTCTCCAATGAAGCCTGAATTTCAGTCCATTGCAGCCCTGCCACCAATGTGCCAGCTTTGTTGAAGAGAAAATAAAGAGAATCAAAAGCTTAATCTGCACATCCACACTGCTATACCCAAACATAACAAATGCAGAAAAACATGACCCAATTTCAACTACTTAATTATAAAACCTTAGAATTATAGGTCAATAAAGCTCAAGTTCCTGCTGTCTGGATGTCCTACCCACACATTTCTTGAATAAAGTCCTGGCGATGAGTTACTATTTGATCTGATCCAAATAGTAACTCATCGTTCTCTTCAGGCGTTTTCCCCCAGACTTTGAAAACAGCAGTTATCAAACCACTGATAAAAATGAACAATCTGGACATTTACTACTGCAGAAACACAGGCTGACCTCTGACCTCCCATTCATCAGCAAAGTTATTGAAAAAACTGTTTGAACTGTGAAATAGCTTCCCAGCTAAAACCAAGTGCTTTGACTCCTTCCAGTTTGGTTTCCGGTCTCACCACAGCACAGAGACTGGCCTAGTCAAAGTGTTCAATGATATCCACATAAACAGAGATTGTGGAAGAACCACAGTGCTGGTTCTGTTGGACCTCACTGTTGATCATGATGTATTACTGGATCGTGGACTGGAGAGTTGGGTTGGCCTCTCTGGCCCAGTGCTCAACTGGTTCAAATCTTACAAAACAGGAATTTCTTTGTTTCAATAGGAAACTTTACATCGAAGCGGATAGAAGTCACATGTGAGGTACCGCAAGGCTAATGGCAGTTACAAAATCGGCCTTCTATCACCTGAAGAATATCTCCAGGATGAAGGGACCAATGTCTCAGAAAAATCTAGAGAAACGCATCCATGCAGTTACATTCAGTAATATTCAGCATCTTCACAATTCTGACTCAAATAAAAACAAAACAAAACAATAAAAATGTTTCCATTGCGGCTTTGCATTACACACCCGTTTTGATATGGTAAAAAATAAATCACATCATCCAGGGGCGTGCAGAGACCTTTAGAGGGGCAGGGGCTCAAAGTTGAAAAAGGGCACCATTGAAGAAGATTTTAAAACACCGAACAACAACAAAGCAACAATAAATATTAATCAAGAATCTAAAAGAATCACTATATCATTGCTATCACGTAGGGAAATGCAAAGCAAATGTAGTATATTTTCCCCAACAGGTGTAAAGTTCCTGTTTCTGCTGCTGACAAAGCTGGAGGGTTGAGTTGATTTGAGACTGTAACTGTTAAACAGACCACAGGAGAGAAGGTCAAAGGTTATGAAGTTATGAAATAAGTTAATTTTCTGCCATTTTACTAATTATAAATAAATAATATCGATTCCCATAACCCATGGCTGCGCACTGCTTTATAGATCAAAAATAACTCAAAAAATGTAACTTTATATAACTTTTGATGTTAGCACCTCAGAGATCTAGAATTGTAAGACTGTGTGAAATGCACAGTTCAGAGACTGAGGTCCAGACAAAAGTCAGGGAGCAAAAGCAATCTTTAATACATCTGCATTAAGCAAAAATCATTCTGCTCAAACGAAGTCAGAGTTGCATAGTTGCTTTATTCACCTCTCTCTGCTAACAGAGGCGGAGACTCAATCTTCTAAGACCAAACAAATGAAACAAAGGAAAACAGATGGAACAGTTCAACCTTATATGCTCAATCACTATCATGTCTACGGGATGCGAAAACTAAACACTCTATCTCCATGCAGGGAAGGCCCCGGGAAAAACAGCAAGTTCCCCGATAAGCCGTCTGGGAAATTTCAACATCTTGCTCAATTAGTTTGTACACCCTATGAAGCTGCACAAAAAAACATCTTGACTATGCTACACTGCATGATGCAAATAAAAGATTTTCTCTTTAAAGAAAAATCTACTTCACGACTGAGCTGTCAAGGCAAAGAAAACTCATTAGCTACTGATAGGGGCCTCCAGACATTGAGGGGCCCCTGAAATGGTTTAATTGTAACACAGACCATAGATCTAAACCTGTAGCATCATTTATAGAGAATGACAATGTTGTTACATTTTATTTAATGCATTCAGCTGAGAAAAAAATTACATTAAGGATTTAATTAGGAAGTTTACTTTGTAAAAGTTTAAAGAATCATCTTCGTAGTTTGATTGTTGTGTTACCATGGCTACCATATGGTGTAATCTTTGTGTTTAAATTGTTTTTGTTCACAAATATATCACAGCAAATACCGATAATCAGTGATTGATTTTAAACTCGGCCAATAAACCTGGTCTTCCTCTCACAGATTCACCTTATTTAGATTTAAACATGTTAGTGATGCTGAGCTACTTAGTAGAGGTACTTTTCTAAGGCCCCATATTACCTTGGGCCGGCCCTGCATGAAGAGCCGCTGCGATGTGCATCTCTGGAATCTACCTGGAATCACTCCAGTGCCAGTCCCTCGATGCTTTGGGGACATTTTGATTCATTTAATTGTGGCATGTTTGGCTTTATGCTGCAGTTCTAATTATTGCTCCAGTATTTTCTCTGATGTTTATTTAGTGACCTCTAAATGCTCTGGGCCGAATCTTCTTTTAACGCTTGAGGTTCTGCAGTAACTTCTATTTACAGCTACGAACCTCCAGCCCAGATCTCGTCAGCAGCAGCTTCAACCCGCCTGGTAGAAACGTTAAGGAGAAGAAGAGTGAACAGTGAGCAGGTGGTACCAGGTGGTACCAGGTGGTACCGGGTGGTACCGGGTGGTACCGGGTGGTACAGTTTGGAGTACAACTGGAATAGTGTGACATTGTATTAACACACTCTGTCCTTGATTAAATATAATATTTTTCACATTTCCTCTAAAGTTGTTTTATTGTGCTGATTTTCATAAGCATGTTGTCTGTAAACTTTGAATGTACTGATAATTTGTACAATTCTGTTATAGTATATTGGCAATGTAGCCTACTCTTGAAAAATGCGACTATATTGAATACACAGGGTAATTTTTTTTTCATCTGGAAAGTGTGTTGTAATGGATCCTTCTGTGTTCTGATCGCTGATATGTTTGCAGTACTGCAGTGTGTATGAAGCACGTAATGTGTAAATAAATTATTGTTTTGATAATTTACGAAATACCGAGTCAATCAGAGAAATGCGCATTTGTCTTTTAGATAAAGACGAAAAGATAAAGTTATTCCAAAAAGCATGTTTCAGTAAACTTGGTAGGCTTTAAATTAGGATTAGGATTACGGATCATTTAATTCCATCTGGTTTTGAAAGCTAAAATGAAAAGCACCGACTGACTCAGTTTGCAGCGCTTCACCGGGCCTCGTCGCTCATCGCATCGATATGACAACATCGCCCTCAAGTGGTTGCAGTTCGAAATTACATGTGAACCGGTGAGCGCCTCCTTGTTTATTCGGGCGTCAGAAGCCGCGTCAGCTTAATGCGTGACATGAACTATTATAACTTCACTTCAACCAGTGAAATGATCCCAACAGGAATGAAAGTAAAATTAGTTTAATACAAGAAACATAATGACATTTATTTTTGCACAGTTGATTCTAATATTAAAGAATGAATTCCATGTTTTTTTTGGGGGGGGGGGGTTGTTAAAATGATCTCATTAGTTTGGATAAAACTAATGTGTATGTGCGCGCGCGCGCGCGCGCGTGTGTGACGGTAGGTGGAGGAGGAGGAGTCGGCTCGCCTCTAACGCGCACGCTCCACCTGTGTTGAGATCCGCACAGATGAGCGCGTGCCTTCACCTCTGCACGCGCTGCCAGAGTTTGGTCGGGAGGAAACCTGTTCCCATGTCACCCTCGGGGCTCCGCGTCTGGTCGGATCGGCGCAGCTCTTCCTGAACGCGGACCGGATCTGCTGCAGGTGTTGGCGGCGCGCAGAGGGATCATGTCCAATGGGAAAGACCCAAACGCTGCGCCAAAGTAAGTTCAGACTTCACTGGAGAAGGAAAGAAAAACCTATTTTTTGGAGGGCGGGGGGTGAGTTTTTGACGTTTCCTGCTCTCTCTTCTCCGACAGCTTGTCTTGTGTCCAAGCTTTGGGAGAGACCCTCATTTTTGACGACATGCAGGGGCAATATTTACTGGCATCTGTGCCAGGGAACTACGGGAACGCGTCATAGCGATTCATTAAACTGCTAGAAACAAGACAGAAAGCGGAGCTGCTGTTCCAGGAAGCAAGAACTGGTTGTGCGCCTTCAGTTAGTGGAGCAGAAAGTGTTTACGAAAAGGAACAAGACAGGAGAATCAAGTTGGAGAGAATTGATGATGGATGTGTTTTAAAACGTGATTCGTTTATTGGCACGCGACCCTGCAGTTTTGTTGTCATGCGATACTTCAATGCACCGCGCGACTTCGGTTCAGTTTTATTCGATGTGATCGATCAAAAGGTGCAGCTAAAGGCTCCCAAGGCTAAAGTGGCTCAAAAGTCTGACATTTGACCCTGAATGTGGATGTAAAAGCTAAAGGTGACAGGATATTTTAAAAGCTATTTTTAAATTGTCTCCAAAGATTTCAGAAATTGTACAATGACACAGAGGGAATCTTTTTTACAATTTACAATTGTCATAATTATTTCATTCTTGGTGGGTCGATATCAATGCTTTTGATGTGAAACATAGTTCTGAACCTTTTGAATCTTTCCTGACAAAGTGTCCTGGCGACCGTTTCCCTGACGACCAAAGCAAAGACGTTCATACAAGGAAATTAGGAGGAAACCACCGCGCCTTCAGTCAGAGGCTTCTTCAGATTCTCTGTAACACTGACTGCTGCAGCAGCTCCTCCCTGCCCACATCCATCAGCATCGGCAACATCAACTCTTTGAGGAAAACGATCAAATATGAACTTCAAAAACATAAAAATTTTCCTCCAGAATCAATATTTTTTTAATTGAAGTGACTGAAAGGCTAAGCTAACAGTATAACGTTTTTCAACGGTTTTGACAATTGTTGTAAAAAAAAAAATAAAATAAATAATAATTATTGCTCTCGATTTAATTGATCATGCGAGGGATTTATTTATTGCATATTGTGACAGCGCTGAATCATGTGACAGCATCCTGCATCATGACTGCATACGCTGCTCCACCCCCCTCCACTTCCCCCGTCTCACTTCACTCATATCTCTCTTGTTCATCTTTGCACCTCGTTTGTGCTGCAGTTCCTCCGAGATGACCCTGAAAGCGTGTCTGGATGAGTGCATGGAGGCCCTGGACCTCTTCCTTAACAACCACTTCAACGAGAGCCTGGAGAGGCTGCGGCCAAGGTAACGCTAATCAGTCAGGTCCCACCGTTAAAAAATAAATGAAAAAAAGCCTCGTCTAAGCTCTGTGGTGGTGGTGTTCACAGCATGATGTCAGCAAGTATTCAGCTTCTGTTGCCGTCTTTGTTTTTCTTTCTTTGCGGCGTGAGCCTGTCACACTCAGGGGCCCGGCCGACGGGCTTCAGGTCTCCAGGATATCGAGTGTTTGCTGAAGCTGACGCCCAAGGCCCGCCTGACTCAACAAGGCTGCGGAGCGTCAGCCGTGCAATGCAAACACGTTGCACAAGACGGAGCGGGTGGAGAGGATCAACCACCTGGCCTCTTATCAGGCCTCGGCAGGAAAATGCAGCGTCCGAGCCGAGCCGAGCCGAGCCGCTGATCCTTTCGGTCCTGTGCTGCTCCCGTTTCTTCAGGGTCCAGGAGAGCATGTACCACGCTCTGATCTACGCCACGGTGCTGGAGATGCAGGCCATGATGACCTTTCAGCACGACGACATCACCAACGCCGGGAACACCATGAAGAGCGCCCAGGAGGTCTGTCAGAGGTCAGCCTGGGTCACTCGTCTCACATGCGCGCCGTTACAGTGCTTCTTTTATGTTTCTGCATTTGGTCAAAGCTGCAATGTAGCGCAGAGGTGCAATTACATTTATTGCTTTGCTGTGACCGTGCATGCAAACTTGTATTTGCATTCGTGCTTATCCCTGTTGAGATAAGCGTAAATTGTTGGATATTCGGTCTGTTAGAAAAAGTAAGAAGTCACTAGCATAAAAATAAAATAAAGTACAGAGGAGCAGAGGTAAATGTTGGATCTATTCATAGAACTGTATTTAAACTGAAACATCATCAGTAGTTTGTCCAGTGAGGACAGAGAAATGCCTCACAGCTCTGAACCTGAACCTGCATTCAGGCTGTCGTTCTCATTTTTGCTCCTCTTCAGACCAGCATTCTTACCTTGAGGCACAATGTCGCCTGCACTCCCATTTCTTTACAGCTGTATTTATTTTATACTTTTATTAAAAAAAATATATTCCCCGAAATTTTTTTCTGAGCTCCTATGTCTTCTGCCAATCAGAGCCAGGAGGAGGGGCTCATCGCTGTCAATCCCTCTCCGTGTAGCGTTGTTCATCCCTTCTCCTTTTTTCTCTGCTATGCTGCAGCTAGCATAGCATGTTGTGAATGCTCAGGCTAATTAGCGTGGCCCCAAATGACTGCTTCTCTGCTATCAGGCACATTGAGCAGCACGTAGACAAAGTGGATTGACAGCGCTAAGCCCCTCCTCCCTGCTCTGATTGGTTGTTTTTGACCAGGAGCCTTTCTTCAGATGGCAACAGCAGCTGAGGGAGTGAAGGTGGAAAAGATTGAAGTTTTCACAGATTATCTCATGTTGTCACAAGTTTAACAAATACGTAAAAAAAAAACTGTTTTTTTTATACAAGTTATGCTGTACCTTTAAATTTCTACACTTGCTGAAGCAAGTGTAATTGTTTAAACCAATTTAAATTGCAAGTTTAAATCGGTTTAAATTTATAGCTTGTTGACAAACAAATGACGCCACTTTAGATAGGAGGACAAAAAACGCCATTAATCCCAACCTGACCCTGATTTTAATGATCGAGGGAGAATATTTAAGCTCATTTTTGCTTTGAATCCTTCATGATGTAACATTGCTGCACGCTGAATGTTCGCTCTTTTTTTGTGTGTATGTCTTTTTAACGACATCACAGGTTTCGACGGAAATCCCAGGGTTTGGCAAACAAGTCGGTCGGAGATTCTCTTTCTGAAGGTGAGAGATGCAGGAACTCCCAGCTGCTTCACATTACGGGGGAAGACTTGTTCACCGTGTCACGCTCACTGACGCGTTTTTAGCGCGGTTTGAATATTTCAAGTCGTCAGAGGAGAAAATGACTCGTCCGGTTTTTGGGAGCGCAGCTTGACGGGGGACGGTGGGAGAGCAGTTGTTTCACACTATGCCGGGTGTGTGTGCCGGTGTGTGTTTTTTGCAGTGCAGCTCCATGCAGAGGTGTGTTACGCAGAGTGCCAACTCCAAAGAGCTGCTCTCACGTTCCTCCAGGTAAACTGAAGGTGCCTCGATTAATAAAACAGACGATAAATACAAACATGGCAGCTGCAGTTAAAGCCAGAAACCAGATTTAATCCATTTAGTTTAATGTAAACGTGTGCACTTATAAAAATGTCTCCTCTTTGTGTTCCCTCAGGATGAGAGCATGGTGAGTTTTATCAAAGGTGGGATCAAAGTAAGAAACAGCTACATGATTTACAAGTAAGTGCTTATTTAAATCAGGGAATGTTTTTACTCTATATGCTTTCTAAAGTTAATTTCTGTTGTTGTTGTTGTTGAAGACAGACGTACTAAACATCTATCTCCCCAGCATGGCTGCCGCATTGCGTTGTGTGAGCACAATGTGGAGCCGTTTTCAGATTTGATCCTTTTACAAGCAAAAGCAGCGATAGATGGACACAAAGAGTGTCATTATAAATTGTGCATAAATCTCTATATTGTTTTTTTACAGGTCAAAATCTAAACACGGTTACGTTGCCTTAAATCTGACCGAGTCTGTTTCAGGATTTAGAGTCACAAGAACAAGATATTTAGCAAACAAATGTAATTTCACTTCCATTTTACAATTCCTCACTCATTTGTGTTGTTTCATCACATAAAGACTGAAAGAATAAAAGTTGAATACTTTTTCCACTATATTGTGTTGATATGTGTCGGTTTATGTTGCATACAAAGGTCAGAGGTCAGCTTTCAGCCACTGTGAGCTCCTCTTCCTCTGCATTGTAGACTGAAGGTTTCAGACAGAGAAGAAGAATTAAGAATTAAACAGCTCGGAAAAAAAATGTGAACAAAAAGCTGCGTTTATTATTCGTTGTTTTTAATGCATTGCTTTTTTTCCTGATTTAAACATGGAGATATGCTTTGTAACATAGATGTGTAACTGATTCATACAGATGTTTGTTGCTAAGCAGTTCTTTCTCCTCTCTGTCACGACCCAGAGACCTGCACAACTTCATCAAATCTTACAGCTGTGTCAAAGGACCGAGCCACATTCACCTGGAGGGAGGCATTTCTTTCGGCGTGGGAGCGTTTAACCTGGTACGGTGCAAAGTAACGATTAGATAATAATTAGTTGATCTAATGATTATTTAATCTAATCATTTAGTAATGAGTCGTTAACGATTTTCCACTTATTAATTCATGATTAGTTAGTCATTCACTAATCATCAACTTGTCACTAACTAATGATTAGATGATCATGAACTAATTGTTGACACTTTGGTGTTTTGACTGTTTGTTGACAGCATTCATTTGCACGTTAACATGCTGAGGCAGAAAAACGTCCACACTGATCTTAGCGCGAGTTCGTCCTGCTGCCCATCAATCTGTGAAGAGTCATGAATCCGTTTCCTCGTTCGTGAGCGTGTTCAGATGAAACAAAGAACGACCCGGCTTTCGAAACTCCACCTCCTCTCAGACAAGCCACATTGTTTGACTAGGGCGCGATCTTCTTCAGACAGTCTAGACTAAATCAAGACATTTGGACATGATTCACAGATGACGCATGCAAATCCTTTCAAAGTCTTTTTTACTTAAAAGCCTACTTGACGTCTATCCATTACACTTGGCTAAATATAAATAGATGGAAACATTGCTGCAAAAACTAATGAAGTGCTTTCCTATCAACTGTGCACGAGATTGTTTCAAATCTAACCCTCCATATAAATGCTTCTGGTGAAATAGAGCTTCACATGTTCACATGTTGTGCTCACATGTTATTTTATCAGTCACATCAAATCAGGGTTTGTTTGTCTGTTTGTTTTTTTTATTCTGCCAACTTGCATCAGTGTAAAAACATGCTAAATATTAGTAAATTGGAAGTACTGATTGAATGCAATGAAAGACATAATAATTGAACAGTTTGTTAACATGTAGTTTTATCAATATATTCTGTAACTGGCCCTTTAAGAATGTGTTTAAGAACACTCCTGTTTTAAAATATATAATGCTGAAAATAATTAATGGCCTATTTATTTTTACAAGGATTTTACATATATATATATATATATATATATATATATATATATATATAAATGTCAATACATTGATTGTGCTCTTATGCTAATCAGATTTCCTTTACTTTCAGACGCTGTCTCTATTTCCTCCTCGTCTTCTTAAAATGTTGGAGTTCGCGGGTTTTTCCGGTGACAAGGTGCGACGTTTGCCGTTTCTGCCGCGGCTCCACTGACTCGGGAGAATCTCACCGATGTTTTCCTGGTGCGTTCTGTGGCAGGAGTACGGCCTCTCTCTGCTCTGCGACGGAGCCACAGGAATGAACCTGCGCTCCATGCTGTGCGCCCTGCTGCTGCTCTGCTACCACACCTTCCTCACGTTTGTCCTCGGTAGGTTTTTCGCCGCCCGGATTCCTGCGACGATTTCATCGAACGTCAACGTTTCCGTTTTGGCGGCATTTTCCTGGTTTTATCTGCTCAGGGACGGGAGAGGGAGAGGTTTCTGAGGCTGAGCGGCTGCTGAAACCTTTCCGGCTCCGATACCCACAGGTGAGAATCGGTGCTAAAGGATTGGCTTCTTTTTAATTGGGTTGATCCATTCACCTTGAAAAGTTGGAACAAAAAATTTGAAATGTTTTCCCTGTTCTCACTGTGATCCAATTGGAAGCTGGAAATCCAGTGGCCAATCGCTAAGCTTGGTGACCAGGCTAACGCTGGATTGGCTCCCACCTCAAGGTCTTTGAAACTGTGTGAGCTTTGCTTACAAGTTGAAAATGATCTCATTTAAGTAACTCCACCACCTCTGACGTCAAAAGCATTCAAATTCCTCATCAGAATTATACCTAATGCGCAGCGGAATGGACTTGTAGCCTGATGCTAATGCTAGCATGCTGAAATGTTCTCACCTCAAACATAAATTCTGGTCATTATGACTAAACAGCTCATCTCTATCACAGGCGACCATGTTAATTTTCTCCAGAGGAAACTTGTTCATGTGAAGAGAAGCAAATTCCTGCTAGAGTCGAAGGCGCTTCTTTTACGGTCAGCACTTTTTCATTCCCCGCTGAGTCTGAGACTCACTTCACTGCTGACTGCAACACAGGTTTTTCCAGCGTCTTCCGTTTTATGAGCGTCTTATATCTTTATGAATCTATTTATTAGCTTTTTCTTCCCACACAAGCATCTTGTGTCAGCTGTTGACAAATTACGGTACTCAGTACTCTTGACGCCAGTCCGTAAAACGGCGACGGCAAAAGTTGGGATGAGACACCAGAGTCAGATGGTTGTACGACAAGAACTGAGTCCATGTTTTGATAATCTTGTCTTCTGTTGAGTATTCGTTATGCAGTCGATATAAACACACCACTTTTTGAATTCTCCACCTAAAACGTAAACTCCTAACCAAACTGAAACCGAGCAACATTTAACTATAAACAACTAGCAAGCGCTGTGAAAACTCATTGAAACGAACTGAACTGAAAAGTCACCATGACGAAAAATCCAAAACCATTACATCTCTCTCTCTCTCTGTCTCTGTCTGTGTCTTGTAAATTCACAAGCTGTGTTTCCCACTCCACCTGCCTGGCAGCCCATCCCACAGAGCAAACTGAACTGTGACGCAGTTAGAGCCGTGACTGAGTGGAAACGTCTTGATCAAACACGGCCAAGAAAGATTGTCGCATCCTTCAGGACCGATGTGACTCCAGCAGTCAAACAAACCGACAAGCTACAGTTGCATCACGTGTCATTAGTTTTTTTTCCCTCTCTTTCTCTGTTCGCAGGGTGCAATATTCCTCTTTTTCGCCGGCAGGACGGAGGAGATCAAAGGAAACATCGATGAGGTTTGTTTCTAACTGCCTGCTCTCTCACATGGTCACACGACGTGTGAACGCAGCCCCTTTCTCGCGGATTCAAACGGTAACTACGGCGACGTCGCTGCTGCCCTCCTGTTCACCGGGCCTCGACGTTAATGTTTGATGAGTTCAGTTGTTTCCCGCTTCCTCATTGTCCTCATCTGTGGCGCCGTCTCGCCGTGCGGCCAGGCGGTGGCGCTGTTCGAGGACGGCTGCAAGGCCCAGCAGACGTGGAAGCAGTTCCACCACATGTGCTACTGGGAGCTGATGTGGTGCTTCACCTTCAAGCGCGCCTGGAAGATGGCCTACTTCTACGCAGACCTGCTGAGCCAGGAGAGCCGCTGGTCCAAGGTGTCTGACTCTGGACCGGGGAAGCTACAAACGTTTGTTGAGAAACACATCATTTTATTCATTTATTCTTTTTTCCATCTGTTTTCCTGTGCTGCTCCTCCAGGCCATGTATGTGTACATGAAAGCTGCTTACCTCAGCATGCTGCCGGAGGAAGAGGAGCGGCCTTTTGGAGAGGACGAGGTGGAGCTCTTCAGGTCGGCAATGCGTTTTTTGTTGTTGTTGTTGGGAAGAGTGAACAGTGAGCGAACAATCAGAGAGCTCTGAGAGACATGGCGTGTACTAAAATGGGCGATAATTTAGGTTTTTAAATAACTACTAACTAATAAATAATTGTTTCTACTTGCGTAAAGTTTCGGTTCATAGGTTTGTGGTGCATTTCTATACTAAAGAAAAGAATATAAAACCTTAGATATTGCACAAGGAGATATTAACATCCATGGAAAAACCTCACAAAAGCCTGACATTACAACAGAAAGTGCTTTGAACCACGAATGGAGCATAACGCAAAAGTTAGGATTTTTCTTTCTGGCGATTATCAGTTTAAATCTCAAAAATTATGACTCTGAATCTCGTCGTCATGACACCGAAAGTCGAAGTTATGACTTCCTGTTGGGTTTTCATTGCTTTTCTGTCATGGCAGGGAAGGCCTACAGATTTATTTTCTTCCGCCCAACATAAAGTAACGCTTCGATTCTCAATCTGTTTCCACCTCCCTCCCTTTTCTGCAGACAAGTTCCGACCCTCAAGCAGAAGATAGCAGGAAAGTCTCCCCCGACTGAAAAGTTTGCCATCCGCAAAGCCCGACGCTACAAGTCTTCCAACCCGGTCAGGCTGCCGGTGCCGGTTCTGGTGAGTCAGAAAGCACGAGAAGGGTCAGAGAAACCCACACGGAGAGTTCTGTTTGGCTCACATCCCGCCTGCGCAACCACAGGAGATGATGTACATGTGGAACGGCTTCAGCATGATCAGCAAGCGGCCGGAGCTGACCGAGGGGATGATGCAGACTCTGGTGGAGGCAGAGCGCACTCTGCTGGAATCTCCCGGTATCGCAGCTCGTCACACAACATCACTGGGGTTTTAGTTTGGGGAGAAACTTGTTGCATTTACTCTGTTACATTTACTTTGGTAACTTCAAAAAATGTATATATATATATTCTTTTATTCTAAAGTACTTTTAGGAGTATTTTTACTACACTCTACTTTTTTACTTTTACTTGAGTTATTTTATAAGTATCTTTACTCTTACTTGAGCAAAATGTATTCAAGTTTTATACTTTTTTTTAATCAATTTGGAAATAATTTTATCTTGCCTAATTTTTTTTTTGTTTGTTTTTTTTCCCCCATTTTAAGAATTCTTGCCATTTTTGTCCTTAAAAAAAACAAACTAAATTTCCACTTAGCCTTAAATTTCGTTCCACCTGTCATGTAATTTTTAAACATTAAACGACTGACAATTTGATTGGCCACTCAGTGCCTGAGTAGACTTTTTGCCACTTTCTAATTTTTTATAGGGCTACTTTTTACTATCACTTGAGCAAAAATGTGTTGAAGACGTGGCACTGTCACTTGAGTTCCGCTTTTGGTTCATTCTGCAGAGAGCGAGTACCTGATGGACGACCGCTGCCTGATCCACATGCTGAAGGGTTTGTGCTTTAAGAACCAGGGCATCCTGCAGGCGGCTGAGGAGTGCTTCAACAAGGTCTGCTCCAGGTGGGCTCAGTTCGGATCCTCACCGTGCGAACAAGAGCAACTTCCTTTGGAAACTTCACAGATTTGATAAGAGAACTCCTAAGAAACGAAAGCAGCTTTTCCCCTGCTTGAATTTTCTCACACTGTAAATATTTGCCCGGTAAATATTAGCCCGGCGTCAACGTCCGACGTGGCTTTCAGAAGCGGCACTGCCTTGCAAAAGCATTTAGATCTCGTGCAAGTTACTAACTTGAATCCATTTTGCTGGGATTTCATGTTGACAAACTTAAAGAAGCTCTTGATTTTTTTTTTTTTTGTCCGAGAAATAAAAATCAGTAAAGTGTGTCTCTATCTTCCTTCACTTCTCCCGTTGATCCTCTGGCATAAATTCAACAGAGCCGATCAGCGAACAGACGAAGTTGTGAACGCCGATGTTGATTTTCTCTGTTTAGCAAACTGAAGTGAAACCGTTCGGCTCGCGTCGAACATTGAATTAGCATGAACAGTCGTCTGGTTCAGCTGTGCGCTTCTCTCTGTTGTTTACAGTGCAGGCTATTTCTGGAAAGGGTCCAGTCAAATCAAATCTTGATTTGACTGGACCCATAATCTCAGGCAGGACTTTGACGTCTCATGTCGTATGTTTAGGGTCATTGTCCTGCTGGAAGGTGACTCTCTGAGTCTTGAGTCTTTTCTCAACCTCTATTATCTTCCTATCAACCAACTTCCTGAGCCCATAAAGCATGGAAACTCTGCTGCCATCATAACATAACATAACCACTGATGTCTTCAATCCCTGCAGCCTAGAGACTCTTGTTTACCAGAGTGTCTGTGCTGCTCTCTTTGTGCTTTTAGTGAGAAGAAGATTAAGTTTGATCACTACCTGGTGCCCAACGCTCTGGTGGAGCTCAGTCTGCTTTACATCGACCAAGGCAGGAGAGACGCGGCTATCAAGATACTCCATAAAGCCAAGTAAGTAAAATAACATGGTTCCATGGTTACTGCAAATATTGGACATAAGAATGACCTCATAAAACAGGTCCGGCTTTTCCTTTACCATTTAAAAAAAAAAAAAAAACATCAAACACTGAAAATATTCGGTTAAACTGTGTCCCTCAGGCACAACTACAAGGACTACTCCATGGAGTCCAGGACTCTGTTCAGGATCCACGCTGCTCTGGCCAAACTCAAGGCCGACCCTGAGGAGGAAGACAGCCAGATGTGACGGAACCGAGCAGACCGCTCGTCACGGGCCGTTTCCACCCGCAGCGCGCTTGCAGCAAACTTGACTTTTCATCAATACGACAAGACAGTCGGGTTCCGCTTGTGAAGGTGAAGGTGTTTTCGAGCCGTCACTGTGACTTAAAGCGGAGCGCAGCAGAGCTGGGGTTTTCACTACCTGCCACAGGCGAACACACACCTGAGTGTACATATATGCAAGTTATTTTATTCAACGGAGGAGGTTTTGCGGTTCAGAATGACAAAGAATCTTCACCGATTGAGCTTATTTTAGAGAAACCAAACGCATTGTAAGATTTATTCTTGGAGAGAAGGGAGGAATCGGCGGGGGAACATCCGCTTCAGTAAACTCTAGTAGGCGCCACTGAAGCGACTGTGTCATTTTTAATAGTGTGATGCATTGTGGGGAAACTGTTGAGTCATCGATACGCCATAATAAAATCCAGTGCAAACATGTGGAAGAAGGTTTTCTCTGCTCAGATGAGAACAAAAACATTTTCATCATTCGTAGAGGTTTCCTATGGAGCTGCTCTACTTGATGGTTCTATTGACTCGAGAGGATGAACACAAATCCACACCACATTTTAGATGTTTTTAAAGGCAAAAAACCCCCCTCCAGCTTCACAATGATGCAAAAATCTGAAGGTTGTTGGAAAATGTGACGAGGCAATAAGAGTTTGAATACTGTCCCAAAACCAGAAAGTTTTAGATTTATTAGAATATTTGACATGTTTCTGTTAATCTTTTTTTTTTTTTTTAAAGTTCAAACAAAGTGGTGTTTTGGAAGAATTATATTTTGTTCGACAGTCTGTACACATGAGAAGATGGTGAAAATACATAGAAACAGAAAGAAAAAGTTATTTTCCAAGGACTGCACTGGATTATAAAGTCCACTTTCCAGCGCAATAAATACAAACATAGCAACATGTCACCAATTTATTATATACATTTGTAAAAACACAATTCCTGCCACGACTGATTAAGCAAGAATTTAGTTTTGTTGTTTCTACCAACAGCTTGTGTTGCTGAAAACTCCAGTTCTAGGACTGGGCAGCAGGGGGCACTGCAGCCTGCTCCTCCTTCTGTCTGCGTTTCAGCAGTTTCCGTTTCTTCTTCTCTTCCTTCTCTATCTCGGCGACCATCTCCAGGAACTTTGGGCTGCGCGGGTCCATGTTGTAACCGAAGCGCTCCCGCGCCTCGGCCAGCAGCTTGGCTTTCCGCTCCTTCTCCTCCTTCAGCTTCTGCTTGGCCTCGCGCTTTTCCCTGCGCCAGTCCTCCACCATCTTGGGCATTTTGGCCATGTTCGCCGCTATGAGCTTCTCCCTGTGGCGGAAACATGACATTAATCAGCCGACGCCGCCCAATAAACACAGCTGGAGCCAACATCAGAGCTAAAGCGGGCTTTTTTTTCTTTCTCTTCCCTTCAAATCTTCCGTCACGCAACACTGACAAAACGTATATTTAAATTATATTTGACTTTTCATTGTTGTCACATCAATGGAAGTTCTACTTTCATCATCACAAATATCTGAAAACTGTGGCACGCATTGGTCAACACCATGATGCTGCCACCACCGTGCTTCCCCAATGGGTAGGTTTGGAGAAGAGCTTTCCAGCTTCCATTTCCAGTTTCGAATGATAAATTAAAAAAAAAAAAATGCACCGAGGGACACCACAGATTAATGTGTCAAGTATATCAAAAGAAACTGATCTGTTTGCATTGGGTTTTCCTACTGTGCAGGGTCTGATTACTAATCCAGAACGAGGGTTACTGGCATTTATTTCATTTAATTGTTGTTTTTACTTATTAACTAATATTTCAAACTTCACACACAGTATCCTGAAATAAAACTAAAAGTTCGGGTTTTATGCATGGTTGTAACACAAAGGATGAAAAGATCCATGAGGTATGAACACTGCAACCTCCTTCACAGAAAAAGCTGCACAAAGTGAAGAATAAACATGAAGGAGAGAAACTGACCAATCAGAGGAGCCGTACTTACTTCGCGAGCCGCTTCCCGGCTTCCTCCTTCTCTTTGGCCTCTATGTTCTTCAGCATAACCTCCAAAGGCGGCTGCCACTCTTTCTCCTCCGCTATGAGCCTCTCCAGCTCCTCGGGAGAAGGCCACAGAGACGCGGGCGCGACGCCCGAGGCTGAGCCGTGGCGGCCGAACAGCTTCCTGTCATACCGAGACGTCTTCTGCCACTCCGGGGTTTTGTTGCTCTCCTTGTCGGGGATGTAGGGGTCCCGGAGGTTCAGCTTCAGCGGTTTGGGGTTGTAGCTCGCAGCCTGCAACACCAACCCGCTGCGACAGCTCGCAGGAAGGACGGCTTTGGACAGGGACGCTCCCCTTATAGCCCCACATAACGCCGCCGTCCTCTGCCCCAGCATGGACGCCGCCATCTTTTCTTCTGGTCTCTTCTTCTGGTTCCGAAACGCTTTTACGTTTAATATTTTTTTTTCCTGCGTTTTGCCGCCGCCTAGTGGACTGGAGCAAGATGGCGCCAACTGCTGGGAATAATCCATCCATCCATCTTCTAACACCCTGGTCGTGTCTCTGGCGGGGTCAGGAGGTGCTGGTGCCTCTCCAGCTAACTGTCCGGATAGAGGCGGGGTCACCTGGACAGGTCACCTACACAGAGGCAGACAGGACACCCAACCACACAGCTTGGAATAATATCACAAGAAAAAAAAAGAAACGAATGAAGTATTCAAAATACTAGTTTTTGGGTTGTTTTACATAAATAAATAAAACTCATAAAACAATGTTATGATACATTTCCTTTAATTGAAAAGAAAGGGAAAAATGTTTATCACAATCATTTTTCTTGTTGCTTTGCTTTGTTGCACTGAACAAACCCGCTCTCATAAAAGTCGACGTTTTTATGATTATTATTACGATTATTCTCTCCACAATTCCAGTCTCAGACCAAAGCACGGGGGCTCGATCGGACGTTCAGCGGTGCGGTTACATTATAACTGCAAGTGCGGGCGAGCCGAGCCGGAAGTAGCCGCGAGCAGGTGGGCTGCGGTCGGAGCGTCGGAACAAAAAGCTTTTAGCGCAATGAAGCGTTTGGGGGACGAAAAATGTCTCCACTGTCTCTCTCTCTCTCTTTCTCTCTGTCTGTCTCTCTCGCAGCTTCTACATTTGGTTTCTTCGGAGGACTTTCAGGCGAGAACAAATGGAGTTGCTCTGGAGTGCGGCACTTACAGAGACAGATGTCACCGCTTTTGTATCGTGGGAGCGCGCGGAGCTCTCCGTCGTCATTAAAGATTTAGGGTTCCCATGGCACGAGGGCTGCTGCTGCTGCTGCTGGTGGTGGTGGTGGAGGTGGAGGAGGTGGTGGAGGGCGCCGAGCTCGAGACTGAAGGTGGGGGGTGGGCATGACGGAGGCTTAATTTGGCTTAGGAGCGATCCGGTGCCAAGCCGGGGCTTTAGGGATCGCGTCAACGTTAGTCACAGGCAAATAGGCTTGTTAACAGTTCGGCGATAAGGGACGGTGGCGCGTTGACAGGTCTATTTCTGAGTGAGCGCGCGCGTGGGAGGGAGGGATGAGGCGTCGAGGCGCGTTTTAAAGGAGGTTATGTGGAGCACCGGAAGCGCGACTCGGTTGTGTCGCACGCGTTTCCAGCTGCTTGTTCCCCGGTGTTCTGGTTGCGGGAACCCCGCTGACGGGTTTCGGTTCCACTCATTAGGCTCGGCGCGCGAGCCAACCACAGCCACGTTTTGGCCGGAACACGTCGTTCATTCATAGCTTTAAAAAAACATTAATTAAAAAAAAAAAAAATCTTAAAAGTTTTCTTGGACCTTTATCATTTGTATTTTTCATTTGGATTTTCTCCCAGTGGTACCGAAAAGTGTTGTAACTGCTGTGGTTCTGTAGAGAATCCAGCATGACAAGCGGTGGATGGAGTTTGTCTGAATTAGTTTTCTTGGTAAATGATCAACAACTCTACTTATTTATTTATTTGCAACATTTTAGGGAAGAAAAAAAAACAGGCTGTGGTTCAAAACTTGACAGGATGTTCCAGCAGAAATGACCAGCGATGCTTTGATAAACAATAAACCAGAAATGAGCGAATGGTTTTTATCCGTCTGTCGAAAAGCTCAAACCTAATCCTTTTTTTTCTGATTCAGTCAAACCTTCTGCAACTTTAGATTTTATTAATGGGGCACAGAGGCAGCATGTAAAGGAAAACATTTGTTTAACAAACATTTTCACATTTTCACAAAAATGACATGACGAAGAGAAAGATGTTGGTTATCCTTCTCAATAATCCATAAAAAATTATTATTATTATCAAGCCATTTCTTATTGCAGGACTCTTTGCATGTTTTCACTGTGAAGTTTGGCTGCAACGCACCAGTATCCTAATCTTTGGTTCCTCCACACACTAACTCCAACAGCTAACAGGTTGCCATAGCTACAACCTTCAGCGTGGACGTTGTTACTGTGGGAAAAGGACTAAAAGTTGGTCATTTCAGGCATCGAAACCTGAAAGAATCTCCTAGAGAGGAAGCTGCTAAATAAGATTTTTACAAATAAAAGGAAGGACTTTTGTGAAGTCTATTGGTCACTGATCTGCTTCTGGTTTAGGAAAGATTGGTGGTCTAGCAATTAAAGGTAAAGGTCGACTAACTCAACAGGTAATGTTTACAGTTAAACCGCTAACTTATGATTGCATATATAAGACGTCGAAGACAGTTCAAAAACTCAACTTTGTTGAGTTTTCCTATCATCAATTGAGAAGTAGCAACAAAAATCTGTACACCTCGGCTTCCAAAATTCATATGTCAAAATTAGGTTTTGTTTAGGCCAAACGTCTGGGCCGATTCACCCAAATGAAAGATGTAGATGTTGGGATTAAAGTGTTTAATGTGGTTCTGCGTTTGGCGATCTGTCCGGAGTGTCCGCCCCCTCTCACCCAATCACTGCCAGCTCTCCTGGGACCCTGAACGGACAATTCATGGATGAATGTTTTAATTGTGGCCACAAAATAAACACTGTAGATGCCAAATGCCTGCTTGTGTAATCCAAATTCAAAGTTTTCTCCCCTATTTAGAAGTCGACACGACAGAAGAATAATTACTTCTGTGTTTCATATGCTACAGTTGTCGGTACTGAACGTTTCAGAGAGCAACCAATGTCCCGGTTTGTCAAAAAATCAAAGAATTTCTACCAGGGCAGTTGTCATTATTATTATTATTATTATTATTATTATTATTATACATGACTAAATATTATTATTATTTACATGACTGCACATGCATACAGTCCGGCACAGCCAAGGTTTCTTTGCACGCTTTCATTAAAAGTAAATTTGCCAATCCAGCGTTACTATGCGTTGAAACTAAGAACCCATAATGGCTCCCTAACTGGGCTTAATGAGCCTGTCTCTGTTGGCCCTAAACAGCAGCAGAGGATTTTGCCCAGAATTCAGATCTGTAAGCATTTCTCCACAACTGATCAGGATCCAGATCCGTAGAAGAAGTCAGCGGTGCCTTAAAGTAGCGTCTCCGTTTCCTGTTGCATCAGCACCGGGACGGGTCGGGGCGGGCCTCGCTGGTGGGACAAGTCCCCACAGTGCTGGTGATGAATTGCAGCGATCTGCCGGAGCGTCACACTGAAATTAATAATCCAAAGGTAACTACTGTTGTCCTTGGCAGCAGGGGTATTCGTTGCCAAAAGACGGCTTGATCTTTGGCCTTGAACATCTTTTTAAATCCCCATATTGCTGGGGGTTTTTTTCATTTGCCATCCTTATGCTCTAAGTTGACTAGTTCATAGATTTTTTCCCCCCTCCTCTTCACGCCTGTGATCATCTGCGCTGATTTCGTTTCTTTGGATTCTTCCCAACTGAGTAAGCAGTTTTACAGCAGTCTGGTTTGGAGGAGTTTCTGGGTTTTTGGGCAGGTGTGGAGACACATCTGCTCTCTAAAAGGATACTCATAATTATTTTTTTAAAGAGGTTTTCCCGATTAAATAAACACCAAACTGGACTTCTACAATCCTAAAACAACTCTGGAGTGAACATTTCAGAGGGATTTCTGTAAACTTACATGAAGCTTTAACGGTTTTACTATGCAACTTGTTTTTTCTTTTTGCATATTTGTTGAAACTATCACTATGTTGTGACAGTATGTTATGAGACAGATAATCTGTGAAAAATTCAACATCTTTTGCCCTCCCTGCTGCTAACTAACAAGCATCCAATCAGAGCCAGGAGGCGGGTCTTTGTTCTGTCAGTCACCCCTCCCTGCGCGCTCTCACGAATGCTAAAGCTAGCTAGCATGGCTACCAAAGACGGATGCGAATAAACGTTTGTTTCTTTAACGGTAAGTTGTTTCTCCCCGATTAGCACATTCAGCAGCAAGTGCGTGAGGATGATTGACATCGCTAACGTCCTCCTCCTGGTTCTGATTGGTTGTTTTTTATCAGAGCAGCAGGTGGAGGTAGAGATCCTGTCTCATTCCCGTGACGGATGTTTGGGGTCGACAGGAAAAAGGAGGAATAAATTCCTGGCAAAAACTCAGAAATTGTTCGATTAATATAAGACATTTTCTACAAGAACAAACAAACAAGCAAACAATGAAATTGCAGCGTTTGAAAAGTTGAAAATTCAGACATTTCCCAGAAAAGATTCAGCCATTTTTGAGTTTCAAAGTTTCTTGTTTTCCAAGGGCATTGTTGGCGGAAATTTACTCCTCCTTTAGTTTCGACCTCCGGCCCTAACAGGCCGTCCTGCCGTCACCACACGATGAACGTTTCAGCAAGTAAAGTAAAAACCATTTGTCGTAATTACACACCGCGGCTTTCGCTGTCCCTTTAAGGAGAGCAGAGCACAGAGGAAGAAGGAGATATTTCAGCTTGGTGTCCAGAGCTGCTGTCTTTCTTAAGCGCTGGCTTTCCGGGAGATTGATGACCCCGGATGCAGAGGTCAGCTTTTCTTTCTGTTCGCTTTGCGGCAAGAGCGCAGCGCGAGCGGCAAGCTGGGGCTCCCTCCTCTGCTGTGGGACAGTTTTTGGGTTTTTTTTTTTCTTTTTGCATCGCATTTCTTTACAGCTGAGCAGAAAAACATTATTATACACACATACACACACACACACACGCCAGGCTCGCATAGGGATTTTTTTTGGCACGTGTTCCCGGTCTGTAATGGCGCAGGGTATTCCCCTGGTGGTAAAAAACTGTCCCTGAGGTATTTCTGTTTGCTTTTTTTTTTCTTACTTTTATTATTATGTTTTTCTTGTTAGCCAGTGATAAAATAGTTGTGGGGAGTGAACAGATTGCAGCTCGTGACAAATGTGCACGTGTCCAATTTGAAAAAAAAAGATTGTCATCAGCAACGATCAAACATCCCCAAAGTGTTGAGCTGTGAAAAAAAAAAAAAGTGGTTTTCTTCCAGCTCTCTGGTAGTCCTCTGGCTTTTTTTTTTTTTTACTGCCCGCCCCAGGATCCTAATGAGATGATGAATGGGAGTGAAATACGGACTGATGGAGGCCCTCTATCCGCTGGTGACTGCTCATTTAAGGGGGGAGATCCATCAAACGTGGGGGCCGGCACCCGGATGCGGCCCTCGTAAAGCGGAGCCGGGGTCCGGCGAAGATGAATGGCGGTAATTATCGGCTCTACCTGTCCGCATCCCGGAGCTGCAGGACTTTCAACGCGTTTGTTTTGCATCGACTTCTCTCTCTCTCTCTTTCTCTCTCTCTCTCTCTCTCTTTCTCTCTCTCTCTTTCTCTCTCTCTCTCTTTCTCTCTCTCTGTCTCTCTCTCTCTTTCTCTTTCTCTCTCTCTCTCTCTCTCTCTCTTTCGCTCTCAGCCTGAGTCTGAAGGGTGATTACCTCGCATTATACTAATGCAGCCGTATTGTGGCAATCATGTGACACAAAAGTGCCCCGACGAATGCCTCTCTTCGGCACACTGGCACCGAGTGAAGTCATCACCAGGCCTTGATGTAGTCGCACTGTAAGCACTAGTGCTATTAACAAGGCTATTACTGTTTGCACATCCAGTTGGCAGTGCTGTAAATGTCTGCGATTTCCATGAAATCTCTTCCCAGAGGCGCCGAGTGTGCTGCCAAATTAGCAGAGTACCGAGCCCTGGTAGAGCAGTTAGAGATAGTCTGACAGTTTTATTTCTTTTTCAGAACCACCTTTAGAGTCCTCTCCACTTTTGGGGGCCAAGCAGAGGTGCTTCGGGAGAGAGGGGCCCCGAAGAACCGGGCCCTTCAGACAGACAGACAGACAGACAGAAAGCAGCTCAGAATGTATCGTTTTCTCCTCCGTTAAGAGGAAAAGGATCACAAATGTGTGTTTTTTTGTTTTGTTTTGTTTTGTTTTTCTGAGTTGCAAACATGCACGCATCATAAAGCGCATCTCCACTGGAGCCTCCAGTTTGTGTGGGAAACAGAAAAAAGAAAACAGGTGATCCAACATAGTTAAAAAAAATTAAATAAAAAAAAAAGTTAATTTGTTACAATTCATCAAATCAAGTTTATCCAAGTAAGTTTGTTAAGTTGTCGTGATGAACAAACGTAAACAAGTCCAATTTGACAAACGTTAATTTGATTACATGCAACAAATACACAATTTTTTTCAGTGTATGAGTCGCATAGAGCATGACCACCTTTTCTCCACTGCACGGTATCGCAAGTCTAGCTTTCGGTTTGACCGGGAACACAACATGCTGGGGTGAAATATACGGTGGTGGCACCATCATGCTGTGGGGACGCGTTCCAGTCACGCTTAAAATGGAAAATCTGACTAAAAACATTCACTTGAACTTGTCCCTTAAAAGTCCTTAGTACTGTGTTTTACTCCAACATTTTCTGTCAGAGGCCGCTCATGTTTTCTTTCAAGTGTTTTACTATTTCTAAGATAAAAACGGCAGAGAATAAGCGGCGATTGTTTTCCACGGCTTCAGAGAACATTTATTTCCCACCAAGACAACGGCCGAAGCTTCCGGCTTGGTCCAAAGACAACAAGAGCGGCCCAGTCAAAGGCCGGACCTCAAACACACACAAAGGCTTTTGTGAAATCTCGGTCGAACCAATGGGCCGCCCCTTTTAGGAACTTTATTAGTAAAAATTAAAACTTTACGACGGGGCAGAATTTGAGAAAAGGAAAGGAAGAAACAAGTTCGAGGTGTGTGAATACTTTTGAGAGGCAGCGTGTTTGTCCCCTCCGAGCAAATAAACAAGTTTTACGAACCCGAGTTTGCGGTGAGTTTTTATTGTCAAACGAGAGATTCATATAAACTGGAGCCGCATGACTGCATGAGCGCATGAGAAGCACCAGAAATATTCGAATAACAGAACAAAAAGGGCAACAGTGTACTTACTGTCGAGCGTTTACACGGCAACGCGTCACCATGAGGAAGGATGGTGATGTAAGTCTTTGTTCCTTCCATCTTACACACATCCTGAACGATTCGGGTCATCGGTTCCCCACGATGAAGCGCCTCGATGAAATGATTTTCGGCTCCCCTGGATCGGTTACATATTGACGCGGTGAAACGATTCGTCACGTCTTCGCTGAACCCATCCGTCTTATTCCGCAGCCGTCGAAAGAACGCCGCGTTTGTGTCCAGGTTCACCGGAGAGCTTTCCAGACCGAAAAGGTTTTCATTGTTTTACTTTCTATTTGTCGTTGAAATGGCCAAGAGTCGTGGCCAGAACTGCTGCTGGAGAGGAAAATGTGATTCACACGTCGGTTTTTCTGAACAATGGCTGAGCCGTTTCGACAGGAACTAACGTGTCAGTCGGGTTTCGTTCAGTGATTTCAACTGGATTCTTTCCGTTGCTCAATACTGAAATGAGTTAGCATTCTTACGCAAGTGAAATTAAACGTGTGTTCTCAAAAGAATAAAATAAAAATTGGTGTTTTTGCAACTAAAACTGGGTTGATATTAATAACCGATGATGATGTGTGTTCTGTTGCACATGAGAGGGACATGAGGTGAGTCATCAGAAAGTTCTCATAACCACAACGACGGTTGCCCCCCCCCTCAGCTCTAGAGGCACGTCGCTGACCTTTTGACCTTTGTGTCGTCTGCCATGTACAAAAAAGTGATAAAAAAAAAAAAAATCTGGTTGACACCTAGACTTTCGAACACCTGTGCGTCTGCTCTGGTGTAAGAGGAAACATTGTTTGTGATGGAGGCATAAATCATGTGGCATGAATTCAGGCAAAGTCTGGATGGGATCTGATCAAATCGAGAAACGCACCAGGAGGGCGAAGGCAGGGGTCGCTTTCCAAAGGTTCCTCCAGCCAACAGAAAATCAAAAACGGAACAAATTCTGAGCATTTTTCAATCCCGACCTCGATGCTGACTCACTGCGCGCTCAGGTGCTCAGCAGTAGGTCCACAGCCACTCACTCGCCGGTCCTCTCATTTAGATTTTATCAAGCGAGGCTTGCTACGGAGAGGAAATTTAAAATCGGGGAGGGGTGTGGGGGACGAGGGAGGGGTTTGTTTGTGGCACCAGCCTGGCGCAGACATCGTTCCCGTTGCTCCCTTCGCTGCGCCGGCACCATCTGTCATCTGGGCGAACATCTGCAAACCCAAGGTGCCCTTGTCGCCCAATGTTAGAGCAGGATGTTTGGCTTTTCCATTAAGGAAACCTGGAGTGATTCACCAGAACAAAACCTATTAGACTGGATGGTGGAGTGGTGAATCAGCTGGGTCGCCGAGGATTCCTCCTCAGGCTACGCCGCCTGCCTGTCTAGCATGTTTTTGGCTAGCTTGACATCTCATCTACTAACTGCCTGGCGATTTGGCCCCCGAATCTGCCGCTTCTTTATGAGCTTTGGCACTCGCACGCTTCGCCTTCTTCTTCTTGTTTCTTCTTTTTCTTTTTTGCTCTTCTTCTATCTGTCTGATCCTACCACAAAACAGATGGCTCGCTTGTTTTTAATCTCTACCGTCTCTCCCCGCTCCTTGGTGTTATGACCAGAAAAAAAAACAACAACAACAAAAAAAACAACAACAACAAAACAAACGAGATCAGATTTGTTTCAGGCTGCAGGAGATTTTGGACGGTCTGGTCTAATTAGTGGCTTGCGCTGAATGAAACATGAACAAATACAGATTGGGGAACAATATTTTTATTTAGTTGTTTTTTGTTTGTTTTTTTTTTGTTGGGGGATTTTTGCGTGGCTGTTGCACATTGGGATGTTTTCACACTCAGGAAAACCAGCTAACAGACAAGCTGGAAGGGCTTTTTTCTTTTTTCTTCATAGCAGAAAGCATTGCTATCTGCATATGGCGCTGAGCTGGATTACAACAACAAGATAACAACAATATGCTCATTGTCCAGCGCGCCGGGACGTAATCTCAAGGATTACCCTTTGGAGGAAACCGGCTGCAAGCCTCTCTGGATGATGCAGGAGATTTTCCGCAAGCTTTAACAGGAAGCTTTTTTTTTCTTTCCGTCCCCCACTCTCTCTCTCTCTCTCTTTCTTTCTTTCTTTCTTTCCAGAGTTCGCGTTGCTTGTCGTTTCCCATCTTTGTTTCTGGACAGAGCTCTGCCTCCCCTGCAGCTGCCGTGCCGAAAGAAAGCGGGCGAACACAGGCGAGCCCGGTGCCATCTGCCGCGTGGAAGAGAGAGCGAAGGATGCTGCTGTTAAAAGTTAGCCGCGGATCCCAAAACAGCAGCTGAGAGGACACAGTGTGCCCTGAGCACACAGAGGGCCACCGCTGCTGCCTGGCTGCCTGGCACCACGGGCCCCATCTGACACACTAATGAATTCACACACACACACACACACACACACACACACACACACACACACACACACACACACACACACGCAGAGAGGCGACGGACGCTTGCGGGCCAAAAAAAAAAAAAAACATGTTTCAACATGGCGGAAAAGCTGAAACTTCTGTTCCGATGCAGAGGAGGTCATTTTGATGTTGGGTGACTCCAGACTTAAAATGCTTCTCATCGTTTCAATTAACGAATATATTTTTCACATCTTAAAGGGGAGGCATTGATTTTATTTTACATTTTTTAGCTGCACATCATGATACATTATCCTTTCATCAAAAACATACTTTGAGTGCTGTCTCGATTCTTTCATGAATGCTTGAGAAATCCTTGACTCTCCCGTGGCAACCACTCAGCTGAACGGACCTCGACCTGCCTTTAGGAAGCAGATCCTCCTCAGAGACGGTGCTTTCCAAGCTTCCGAACCTCCACCACATGGAGCGCCCCTCCCCAGCGACTCCCCGCTCTCAGCTCCTTCAGACTAGCCTGCAGCAATTAGCAAACACCTGGTGAAACGTGAGCTTGTTAGCTAGAGGAGCTAGTCCTCTGTGTAAAAGCATTGTTAAAGGGTTATGGGAGGAGCCATGTTGTGATGACTTCCTTAAGGCAGAGTTTCATAAAGAGCAGCAGTTTTTAAAGCAACAGAGACCCAATTTCAAGGAGTTAAATTACAAAGTTAAATTTGTTTTATATTTATATACAGCATTTTTTATAAAATCAGAGGTTAACATAGTTACTCAATTGTACTGTAAAATGGCACTTTGTGGCTGTAGAGCACATAATGCTGCCCATTTAAAACATTAGAACCACAAACATCTGCCATGTTTTAAATGAACCATACATCAATTTGTATCTGCATATGTCTGGGCCTACCTATTAATTTTCTGTCATTTACATGATTAAAAAAAATGTTCTTCTGGGATAGGGCACCAAAATTGACTCCAGCCCAGGGGCCCTTATTTTTCTAGATATGGCCCTGCAATTTTTTTATTTATTTATTTGTTTGTTTGTTTATTTTAAGCAGGAACAACAACAAAAACTTACGGGTTTTGAGAATGGAAGTGGTTACGCACAGGGAAAACCAGGAAGAAGATTTTTTTTAAGGTGAATGTGTCTTGAAGTTGGAGTGAAGGTCCTTCTCATTGGACAAACCCGAAGACGCATTGTTTAGATCAAAGCATGCAAATGTGTTGGAGTGGTCCAGTCGGTGTCCAACCGAATCTGATTCAGAATCTTGAAAACCAACTTTAACTCTCTCTGTCTCTCTGTCTCTCTGTGTCTCTGTCTCCATCCAGCCTGACTGAACCCCGAGTTATTTTACGAAGACAAATGTGAAGAAACCGTCGAAGCTACAAATGAGTGAATCTAAATGCAGTGAATGCTGAAGTTGAGGTTTATTTATTTATTTTACAAAATTCTTGAAAAGCATGTATTATATGCTGTCACTTCGCCATTAGGCATTACTTTTCCGATAAAATCCCATTTTAATGCATAGAATTGTGCGGGAGGCTCATAACAGGAGCATGAATACTTTTCCTCTGAACTCTCAACAGGGCCTAAAACCCAAACAAACGCAACAACCGGCCGACGGTAAGTGGAAGCCGCTTGCTGGAGAGGCTTCTGAAAAGAGCACCTGCGCGCGACGAGACTCCCGCCAAACACAAAGACGCCCTGCGCCATGTTTTATTCTGACTTTGTATTTATTCACGGGGTCGCCAGCGCCGCCGCTTGCAGTTCGTCACCTGGCTTGTTTACGCTCCTCTCTGCTCCTCTAGAAGTCACCTTTGTCCTAATGGGCTCATTAGCAAACAGCCATTCCAGCGAAATAAAAAAAAAAAAAAAAATCCTACATCAGCAGGTTAGAGCCACACATTTCTGAACGGAGCCCCGCGGATCCGGCG
This sequence comes from Poeciliopsis gracilis, assembly GCA_911649635.1. Lineage (NCBI taxonomy): Eukaryota > Metazoa > Chordata > Actinopteri > Cyprinodontiformes > Poeciliidae > Poeciliopsis > Poeciliopsis gracilis. The sequence continues at coordinate 1,207,560 of CAJVRI010001002.1, forward strand.
CCGGCCTTTAAATGAGGCTCTGCAATCTGCAGGGAGAGGAACCAGTCACTTAGTTGGATTTTGTAAAAGACTACTTTTTTTTTTTTTAAAAGAAAATGTCTTTTTCAAAACGTCAGTAGATATGCTTCGTCTCGTCTGATTCCCCCCCCCCGCCCCCTCCTTTTGTGGGTTTCGGATCATTCTCAATGTAAGCTTAACAATCACCCAGCAGCAGGACTGGGTCATAGAATATCGTTTTAAAAGATCCAGATGCTTCCACATCTGGCATGTTGGGTCGAGAGAGAGAGAAAGAAAGTCCTGGAACAGAATGAAGGAAAACGCGGCAGCAGCTCCAGCAGCTTCATGTGATACAAAAGTGACACCAAAGTCCAAAGACTTTAGCGTCAAACCCAAAAGTTTTGGTTTTGCCTTTGTGCTTAATTACTACGCTCTGAAAAATCAGCTGTATCTTAAAACGTATCTTCATTTCAAAAAGTTGATTAAAATTTGCTTTATTGCTCATTTCTATAAAGACTTTTTCTTAAAACACTTGAAGTTAGCACTTGTAAACTACAAAATAAATCCACGGAGAGAACAAAAATGGAGGACAAACTGTTTAATCTAAAAATGAGAAAATTTGCAGCAATGAGATGGTCCTTAGAGCTGATTGGACCCAGTGGTTTCAGTGGAACCACGGCCGACAGCTTCATTTTGCAGCACCAAAGCTACAAAAAATACCAATATTAATATCATTACCAAGTCGATAGTAGCATGGTAAGAGCCATACTTTAGCTTGACATTTTTTTTCTATTTTTGTAATGCAGTTTAAAATATTAAAAAATTACCTCATTTGCTCTCAAATTGGCGCCTGGTAGATTTAGAAAATTCAAACTGGTGCAGCAATTGTGGCCGGTCGGTGATTACTGATCTGTAACAAGCCTGACCTGCTTGTTTCAGATCAGTAACAAAATCAATACCATTTGGTCAATAGCATTTTTTTTTTTTGTCTGAAATGTTGCTAAATACAATAAAGTCGTGGTAACAGTGCGATGACTATTGTTAATTGGAAATGATCAGAGCAACCAAAAGCAGAATGTTGCGTCTCATTACGCTGATGATAAACAAGTTTATATTTGACTTTGACCACAACAACACAGAAGAGTAAAGCTTCACCTGAACCTCGATGATGATGTTTTATGTTCAGGATTGCTTACAAGCAAATAAAATATTATTTTATTTGCTTGTTTCTGCTCAATCTTTCTTTCTTTTTCTGTCAATTCTTTTTATTTTTCTTTCTTTTTTCTTTCTGTCTTTCTGTTTCTTTCTTTCCTTCTCTCTACCTTTGTCATTTTACAGACTTAATTGGCTCAGTTGTGTGACTGACCATGACCACATGAAACCGGAAACGCGCCACTTCTTTTATCCGAGTCACGTTGAACGTGTGAGCGACTTTCGGGCGTGAGCGTGACTGCGTTGCCTCTGGAGTTGATCCGCTCGGAACCCGTCTTCTGCCCCGTTTCCGTGAGATTTTGCGCCGCGGCCTCACACATATCAGTTTGATTTGACATCTCCCCGCTTTCAAACCCTTCCAGGAACGCTAAACGGTGCCGGGCCGCGACGGGGAGGGCGCCGATCCGATCCGATCCGATCCGATCCGATCCGATCCGATCGGCGGAAAGAGAAAAGATGGATGGATGAGTTGTGGCCATGGAGGGGAGGGGAGCAGAAAGATGAGAGCAGACAGTAGTGAGGGAGGTAAAACTGAAAGCAGATGGCGGAGCTGGCACCTGTCTTCCTCTGAAATCTGTTTGGAGCTGTTTTCCACATGTCTTAAAAGGAGAGAGAGAGAGAGAGGGGGGAAAAAAAAGAGCCAATTCTGCACGGCGTGCCAGAAAAAGACACTCTCTGGTTTTAACCCTTTGTGACTGTGCCCTCCCTTTTAGCTTGTCGGCCATAATGGGACGCCCCCCTGTGAACGGGAGGAGCCGCTCTCAGATCCTTCCACGCCGCTTCACCCGGGCCTTGTAAGCAAACAGAGGGCGCATTCAGAACAGGAGAGAGTCTCATTTAAAGCCTTAATCTGCGGGCCACATGCTCGACGACGGCAGAGACTCACATGCACACACACACACAACACACACTCTCTCACTCTCTCTCTCTGTCTCTGAGCTGCCAGGCCGACCCGGGTCTAAACATGGCATGTGTTTGGCAAGAGACGAACTCGGTTCCAGGTGGCTGCATACAGAAGTTGCAATCAGTTTGAACCCTCTTAGGTCACTCTCATCCACCAGGACCCTTCTGGTGTTTTTACATGTCTCAGGCTGTTTGCGGCCAATCACAGGCACTTCCCATCACAGACAAGAGCAGTTACTGTAGATCCAGTGAAGGCAGAGAAGGCTGGGGAGAGAGGGGGGGGAGGAGGGGAGAGGCAGCAGATTTGCCGTGAGACAGAAGGGGCGTAAAAAAAAATCAAATGAAATTAGTGACTTACGAGGCCTTTGATCAGGTTGTCTGACAGACTAGAGCATAAAATGGGCTTTATTCAAAGCTGTAACGAGGCTGTTTTAATCTCAGTTCATCTCAGTGCGGTTTGTTCGATTCACAACAAACGTCTCCAAAAAAAAACAAAAAAAAACGCAGTCAGCTCAGTCCCCTCATGCTGACAGATTCAGGTGTTTTCACACAGTTTCACTTTGTCATTCAAACTGAGGTTTTTCTAAAGAAACCCAAACAATTGCTGGGATTTTCAGCAATCCCTCGTCCTGACAGCAGCAACAGAGATGACAACCGCACTGCAAAAACACAAAATCTCACCAAGTTCTTTTTTTGTGCGTCTAGTTTCTAGTGGAAATTTCTCTTGAAATACGACAACACTAGGTTACAAGGCTTTATTCTGCAAGATGCAGGAGCTTGTTTTACGACAGTAAACCTTAAAGACTGATTTAAAGAGACTAGTTTTCACTGACAAAAACATTTTTCCCAGGTAGTTCCATTCTGCCAGTGGAACTACGACTACATTTCTTAATCATATTTAGGAGTTATCATCTTAAAACAAGCTCCTCCTGAAGAAAAGTTCTTTGTACCAATTGATAAAATGAGCTCCATTTTGCAAAAGTAAATAAAAATCTTGCCAATTAGACATCTGTTACTTTGTGTTAAATTTGAGAGAGAAAAAAAATGCATATGGCGTTTCCCAAGGCTCCGTTCTCGGGTCCCTTGAATTAAATACTTGCATGTCGTCCTGATCTCAGCCTGTTAAACGGTACAGCGCTCCTTCCTACGTTCTATGTTGACGAACAAAAAAAAAAAAAAAGACGTGATATTTCTGAACTATAATTCAGCCACAGTCTACATGTGACAGATTTTCCTCTGGCCCACAATAGATAACACAGAACTTCCCCCAAAACCTGCAAGGTTAGAAATTAGCTTGGAAAAAAAAAAAAAGGAGGCTTCATGGACAAAAAATGTGACAACCACAAACAAATGCTTTACTTAATCAGTTTTCTTTTATTTATTTATTTTTAAAAATATGAATAAGTTTAATTACTATATGGTAGTGTTTTCATAAGTGTCTATGAAAATCAATGAGTTTACTCTTGTTTGAAACCTGCATTTTATTGCTTCTTTCTTTGTGTATAGTGACAAAAAGTTGCTTTGAATTTTTACATTCTGTGTGTGTGTGTGTGTGTGTGTGTGTGTGTGGGGTGTGTGTGTGTGTGTGTGTGTGTGTGTGTGTGTGTGTGTGTGTGTGTGTGTGTGTGTGTGTGAATGAGTGAATTGCTGGATTACTCCCCCGGCTTTATGACTCCTACTTTAAATCAAGTTCAGATATGTTTTATTTATTATTTTTGACAAACTAAAGCAAGTGTTTTTCATCGCACAGATGAAAACCTAATTAATTATCGATTGGTGCCGATTATGCAGAATATATTTCTAAAAGACAGGCACATATTCACATTTAATCAAAACGTCTGTACAACATTTTATCAAGAGTGAGCCATTTAAAAAAAATAATAAATGTTTTGCTCTGAAACAGCAGGTTTGTCCTTCACTGTTTTTATTTCTGTGATTTGTCCACAAAAGAAATGAACCCTGACAAATGTTTCACTTTTTGAAAACATTCCTCCCAGTTAAGAAGCGACGGCGTCTTCGCGACACATTCGTAAGGTCGGGACAAATGAGTCTCTGAAGCGCAGTCATAGCAACGCGAGGCTTTCGGTCCTCGTCCAAATGGACGCCGAGCTGTTTTTGCCGCCCGACTCCAGAGCCTTTGTTTGTGGCGCGTCGGCCACAAGGCGCAGCTGTGGAGGAGAGACGGGGCGGACCGCGGGAGGAAAAGGCCGCCCTGAAAGCGAAACGTGTCCCGCGGCTGAAACGCCACGGTCAGAAAGGCACTGTTCGTTCTCGAGACGACAAACGCAACCACAGAAGAAGAATTTGGCCGAGTCTCTGCTAATGGCTGTGCCGGCTGGCTCCTTAGATCGGTCATGTTTGCGTGTTCGTTTCAGCCCCATCTGCCACAAATTTAAAATGCCTCTTTTCTCCTTGTGGTGAGTGAAAATAGGTCTGGCTAAAAGCTTCAGTTACATTTTTTTTTAATCAAATTTAGTAAAGTAGATCCTGCTTGAATCAATTAATGCTTTTCTTCTTTTTTTTTTTAACAGTTTGTACTTCTCCAAACAGCAGTTTAAAACCTTGTGCCTCTGAGCAAGGCCCTGGTTGCCTACTGGTCTGCATACATGCGGGTGAATAACTCTGTTGCAAAGAGCTTTGAAAGGCTAGCTTGACCAGGAAAGCCTTATTAAATTTAATGAATAGCTTTCAATCTAAATTTGCTGAATTAATTTCAAATAATCTGACTCCCAATCTGAAAGTGGAAGTTTAATCGACACGGTTGACGTCAAAATCGCCAAACACATCGACTGGATCCATCCTGATCTGTATTTATGATACAAATGTAAACCTGTTCAATTCCAGCCAGTCTTAAAAATGAACTAAATCATTTAGCTTTATCAATCTTTAAAAAGAAAAGTTTTTTTTTTTTTTCACCTGGCTTCTTCTACTGTTAATGAAATTAAGAAGAAAACAAGAATTGGTTGCTAGCCGGTTTAGCTTTGTCTTTAACTCTCAGCTATTGAATGAACAGTCTATGAATAGATTTCCTCTTTTTTTTCATTTGGTTTTTCATATTTTATGATGAATTGTACTTTATTTCTGAAAAAGAAATCAACCATTTGCTTCTGCATATTTAATTTTTTTTTTTAATGTAATTCACAATCACGTCAGTAGAGGGTGCCAGAGGACACGCATCTGCCACGTCACATTTTCCAGGCTTTGGAGCGCCACGTGCATTAAAGGTGCACTCCCCTCCATCGCCCTGGTCCCCTCATTTACACTTTTGTGAAAATAATTTTCTTTATAAACATTGAACCAGAATTTAGATTTAGATTTTAGCTCCTTCTTCTAAATGAAACGCATCATGTTCTAATCTGGTCAGATAATGGATCTGAGAGGATATTCTTGATTTATTTCTGGTTTATTTCTCTTCCTTCTTCATCATCTACTTGCTTTAATAAGTATACACTCTCATCATTACATTAAGAGGCAAAAAAAAAAAAAAAAAGAAACTCTCAGCACATGATTTCTGATTTGCAGCCCAGTGCCAGCTTGTATCCTTTGTGCTCTGTGATCGGACCTCCGGTTGTAAGTTTCGGTGCCGACAGACTTTTTACTGTCTTTGGAAAAAAAAAATCCGTCCTAGCGCTCATCCAAAGGAAACGGCGGGCCGATAAAGACAAAAGGTGCCAAGGGGAAATAAAACAAATAAAGGAAGAAGGAAAGTTGGCGTTTACGTGTCGCTGCAGGATGGCACTGCCCCGGGAAGATTTCAGCGTCTCGCTCGTGTTGGTGGCGCCCAGAGGTTGTTGCCATGCAACTCAATGTGTCTCCCTCACACACACACACACACATGCACACAGGCTGCAACAATGGTCTGCTTTATGAGGTGCCCACCGATGCCATGGTAACCCCCTTCGTTCTGGGCAAGGCGGGCAGAGCGGCGTGCCAAAAAAATGCCAGTTCTTTTGCTCCCACCTCAACCCCCACCCTCTCCTCAAACCACGTTGCCCAGAAACCTTTTGAAACCTAATAAGTGAAACCAGTGGGCAGACAAATTACGACGGGAGAGCGTGTGTGTGTGTGTGTGTGTGTGTGTGTGTGCGTGTGCGTGTGCGTGTGTGAGAAAAAGAAAGGAGAGGGCCTGGGGGAGAAAGTAAACATTTTAGCGTATCCTGTCTCGGTTTGGAGTTGGGGGTGGAGGGAGTCATGATGGAATATCAGAATTTCTCTACTGCAACCGCGGTTATTACGCACTTTGTCTCGGATATGAAGCGTTGGAGTTCTTGCCGTCGACTTCATTGCAACAAGACTGATGGAACAGAAACTTTTCTGAGTTACGAGCGACGGTCAGCAGCTAACGGTGCCTGTTCTGCTACAGTAGAGGTGGTTTTTAAAGGGGCGGCATTATGTACAATCGACTTTTATGTTATAATGTTATTCCCTCATCAGAAACGTACCTGGAGTGTTTCTTTGTTTCTGTCATGCAGGTTTGAGAAATCCTTTAATCTCCCATAGCAACCGTTCTGCTGTGCAAAAAGCCTGAGTGGACCTCGGCCCGCCTTCGAGACGCAGCTCCTCCCTCCTCTGAGCTGCAGGCTCCGAGCTTCTCCTTCACAGAGCAGCCCTCCCAAACTCGGCTCCTTCAGACTAGCCTGCAGCAGTTAGCATCAGCTGACCTCGTTATAGGAGCTCCTCCTCAGTACAACGCTGTTCAAAATGTTCTTCCAGGGTTAACAGAGGAGCCATGTTGTGACGACTTCCTGAAGGCGGAGCTTCAGAAACAGGAGTTTTTAAAGCCCGATTTCAAGGAGTCGAATCAGGAAGTCAAAGTTCTTTCAAGTTATGTTTGATATAAACATCTTTTTTATATATATATAAAACCTTGTCACCTTCAGCGCTATGAAACGACTGTGCGTTTCAGAGCGCAAATCATTTCATTGTGCGATGAAATCTTTCTATGTGCCTGGAAAATACAAATTAGTGCTGCCCCTTTAAGGGAAATTAGGGTGTTGCGATGTTGGCCGAAAGATACAGATGAAGAGCTCCTCCACAAAAATCAGAAGTTTCGTTGTTTGTGTAATAGTGCAGTTTGTCCAGGTACCTGTACCTGTGCTTATGGCTGGAAGCTGCTGCTGCTGCTGCTGCTGCTGCTGCTGCTGCTGCTGCTGCTGATGATGATGATGATGATGATGATGATGATGATGATGATGATGATGATGATGATGGAGGGAGAAAGAGGAGGTATAGAGCTGGGGTCGCTCTATGGAGTCCCCCATCTAGTGCTTTTAAACTTTAGCAACTCTGAAAGGAAAGAAGGAAAGAGTGACAGAGTGACAAAATGAATGAACGAGTAAAAGAAAAAAAAAAGCAAAAGAAAGCCTTTCTGAAGCTGCGAAAGACTTTCACAGAGGTTCACCTCACAAAACGGCAGCCCTAAACGTACAGCCAGAGCTTCATGTGTTGGAATGGCCCAGTCAAAGTCTAAACGGACTGAAAATTTGCAGCAGCACTTGGAAGAACAATATTTACAGCCACTTTTAATCTGATCTGACTGACGTTATTTTTGAAAAGTCGGAAAAAAAGCAAAACGCGGATAAATCTCAGTCTGGAGATGCGCAAAGCACGCCACACTTTTCAGATTTTCCCACTTAATAATTAATACATCGCCTTCCATTGACCTAACACCTAAAAACGGCAATCGAAAAACACGCGAACGTTTGCGTTTGTAATGTAGCGGAATTGAAAATCCTCCACTTTAAAGCTGATTTGGAAGGCTCAAGCAGAAGCCCGTCCAGCGGCACCGCGGTGAAAGGCGGCGCCGACGGCTCCCGCCTGGACCAGCCATCAGCGCCTCTCAGCGAAGCTGCAGACAAACAGGACGGCGGAGACTAAACACACACAGACGGCAAAGACGGCGAGCTCTAGACTCACAGAGGCAGACAGGAGAACGACAGCGTCACATGTCGGCTGTAAACAGACAAGACAGATAAAATCTGCCGTCCCGCTGGACCGAGTCCAGAACTCAAACAAAGGGGGCAGACCCAATTTTCCTCTCAGAGGTCCCTTTTTATTTTCTACAACAGGCAGAACTAAATACAAATCCACAATAATGCCGTCCTCATGTTGAGACGGCTAACTGTTTACACCGCAGGAGAAAACGACTTTGGTTTGTTTTCACTCCGTTCATCAGCAACAGATCTCCCTCTGGTCGAAGAGGAGAGGAGAGAGGCGATGCTCGCCACGCCGAGAAACGCTTGGGGGAAGTTATTCCTTTTTTTTTTTTTAGCCTGGGCACGAACAGATACATTTTCACCGCATGGGACCAAAGCAAACACAAAGAAGCACCGTCACGTTTCACAGCCGCACGGTTCTCCCAAATGATCCATATTTTCTGAGTTTCAAGTCCAACGTTTTTGTGTATCGCTTGCGAACATTTACACGACGAATACATGTCCAGGTTTAAATTCTAACGCTGGCTTGGAATGCATTAGCGCTGTGCTCTGATTTAAAGCTTAAAGACATGGGGGAAAGTGAGCCTGATAGGCAAATTCATCAGGAGTCAAAATAAAAGAATTCAGACATTCAGTAAGTTAGAACAGCGGAGCCCAAAGTCGGTCCTCGAGGGCCGACATCCTGCACGGCTCAGTTCCCTCCCTGCTGGTAGAAACAACCTCCTCAGAGAGTCCATGTTCTTCTGGGTCCTCTAATGAGCCATCATTTGATCCCTGCGCATTAGGCCAGGGAGAGAACTAAAACACGCAGGACTCCGGCCCCCCGGGGCCCCCCGGGGCCCACCTGACTTAGAATATCATCAAGACATTTATTCATTTCAGATTAAGTACACACAGATGAAAGATTTTATTTCTGTTAATTCTGACTTTTCGTTTTTCAGTTAATGCGAACATGACATCAGATCAATAAAAACAAACACTTTTACAACAGAAACGTAGCCTTAGCTTAATTTATTCAATATGGACGCAAATAATCACCTGGTCTGATGATAGAAAAAAATGATAGAAAATGCAACATCAGTTAAACAAAACAAAACATGCTGCAAAGTGTCATTATCATTCAGTAAAGTCTGGGGAAAAACTCACTTTTCTGCCTTTATTTGTAATGTAATACAAGTAGAAAGTTTGCTGATCTGGAGGATCAGAGATTTATTGTTTTCAGCTTTATTATGCAGGTAAATGTCACTGAGTCACAATCTCACTTTCAAAACCAAACCTGCTTAAAACAGACGGTTTTAAGCAGTTTTATGTCGTAACATAAAGCGACATGTTACGATATCGTTTTAACTAAAGCAAAAGTGAAATGCAGTTAGTCAGTCCTCCCATAGGTGACGGTGTCACGATGGGAAGAGATCAGCAATCACTTCAAAAGGATCAATTATTGCTGCCCATCAATCTGGAAAGGCTTATAAGGACAAGTCAACCTCAAGAACGAAATGCGAATGCCGTCAACAAAAATGATACATCATCCAGTTGTTCCAGAAGTGACGACGTCGCAATGGAAAGACATCAGCAATGACCTTGGAGAAGTTTCCCAAAAGTGAGGAGAGAACAAGCCGCGTGACATTCGCCGTCCCGTGTTTCTCACAAACGTCCGAGACAAACTGAGGGTCACGTCTTTTTTTTTTTTTTTTTATTTTTCATTACAGTCGCAGGATAGTAAAAGTAACCCCTTGTGGGTTTTATTGTTTTCTACACTGGAGCGTGGACTAATTGTGTGACGGCTCATCACAAGACGAAAACCACCGAGCAGCCTTTTCTAAATTGAGTTCAAATGACCAATTAAACTCGCACGCATGTTTTCCGATTGTGGAATGAAAACCCCGACAACCCACTGAGGCGTGAAGCGAAAGCAGGCTCTTGTTGCGCTAACCACATCTACTTTGCCTTAGGTTTCTTACACCGCAGTGTGCCGTGTGATTGTCTGAGGTTGTTTCCACCTAATTACAAGAAGATATCTAATAGTAACTGAAGGAATGACTAGTTGCTCTGTAGGTACTTGTGATTTACCTTGTGTTGTAGTGATTGTGTAAAGCTATGCCTCATTTTCGACCACAAATCATTTTCCCCATGGGGACAAAGTATTTATTTATCCATTAAGCTATGAGCCAAGAACGCGAAACGTATCGATTTCACCGTTCCATCAAACCATGACGTGCCATGAGGACACCGTGTCGTCGTTTGGGTTGGCCAGACCTTATCCAAGAGAGGGAAAGTAAGAACAACTCAATGGCACAGTAAAAACAAAGTCCAAGCCATCAATACGCTTATGCTCTTCGAGTAATCAGATATCCCACTGGGGTAACTGACCAAAGAGGGAGAAAAGGGCAAATTCTGTTCAGTTAAGGAAGGTCTTTGCAATGTACAAGGGCTTCCACACAAAGTGTAAGACTGTAGTTCAAGCAAGTATCAGAGTTACTCTCCAGAGGAAAAAAAATCAACAACATGCTGATGTACTTCGGGATTATAGACACCATAGAGAGGGCTGCTAAATATCTAAGTATTTAGTCAGTAAAACCATTGACTGATTTTGAGAAGTCCTACCAATAGCGAGACTGAGAAATAGCACAGCATGACATTAAGACATTAAGATTGATACACGGACATAGTGGCAGTGGACAAACAAGAAACAAAGAGCAAAAGCGGCTGACGTGGCAATTAGGAGAGACAGTACCGTCAGGGAGGAAGAACGTATGGGACGATGCAGTCAGTGAATGTGTGTGAATTTGATGGAAAGTCGTGCGATGTGGTTTGGGAACTTGAAAAAGCCCAATAGCACCAAAGAACCTTGATAAACACGAAGGGCTTTAAAGAGGAACAGGAGATGTTGTGGACAGTCAGTTTCATTGGAGCTCTGGCCCAAAACTAGAATAGAGGAGGCAGCTGATACAGGAAGATTTATTTCAAAATAGGAAATAAATGGACACAAGGAACAGAAGAGTGGATTTGGAAAATGAGCACCTCTTTCACAGACCATATCTAAATATGGTTCTAGCAGAGCTGTACCAGGTCAGGTAACTGATTGCGTGGACAACATCTGAAACAGCCAGGTTTATAAAATACGTATATACGTATGTGTAGTTTTGCTTGTTTGTTTTTTGTGCTACCACAGACTTTCTCCTGGCCTGACTGGGCCGCGGCACTGGAAAAGCACGCCGCACTTTTCATTCCTGTATTTCTCAGAAGATCAGGCAAACCACGAATCATTTTCAGCATCAACATTCGTGAATTTGACACCACAGACACTTATTTTATTACAGTTCAGGCTTTTTTTTTTTCCTTTTTTTCAATCTTTATTTTATTACGGCGGTTGACAGATCCAACTCCCACAACAAGATCCCCATAAAACAGAGTAAGTTCCTCGTATCAAGCATGTATTTAGCTTTGACCTGCCATGTTGGCCGTCCACTGAAGCCCCCTTCAGTAACCTGGCACCAACATCTGAGCTTGGCTCAGGTCTGCCCCTCTGCACCCCCCTGCCCCCCCCATTCTGGAACACGTATATCGGGGCCACGGCAGATAGATATCACACACTGGCGGCGTTGGGGAACATACGTGCTTGCTCGCATGAGAAACGTGCGAAGCGCGTTCGGCGGTCTGCGGTGCGGGGAGTCGGTGGCTCGCTCATGGCAGCGGGAGCGTTTGGACCGGTGGAAGGAGAGGCGCAGCTGCTTGGAGAGGGCCTCCGTGGCATTTCTGAGCCCCTTCTCCATCCAACACACACACACAGAAAAAAACACACACACACACACACACATACAGAGCAGATCACTGTACTGTGTGCACCCATAAATACACACCCTCTTCATCGTGCACACAGCAGCAGCAGTAGCAGCAGCAGCATCCCGGTTGCTCGTACCTCCTGATTGGTGACTCTCGCCATGTTTCTCCCCTCTTTATATTTACTTATCTGATTATCCGCTCTCCTGGGAAGAGGATCCTGGCTTTGAGAGAGGCGGCGTGGCAAGAGTGTGGAATGGCGTGGGAGAGGCAGAGTGACCCCGGGCTCAGGTGGCAGCTGTGCTGCGACTTCCCTGCCAGGTCATGGTGGATGGTAGGATGGACGCTTCCCGTCTCTTTCGCTCACTGTCTGCCGTCTGTTTCTGTGGTTGTCTTTGAGTTCGTCCGCAGGTTTTTACGATAAACGTTCAGGCCATTCTTTCTTCTGTACTCTGAACCCAGTGCACTGGAAAAACGCAAACGTGTTTTGTGTCTGGGTTTTTGTGGAATTCTCTTCCTGCAGTTGAAATAAGACGAAACTTAACACACGACAAACTTCTCCGCAAGATTCATGAGCTTGTTTTCAATCAATAACTCCTGCATACTGATTTTAAGAAAGGTTCTAGTTCCACTGGCAGATATTTTCCATTCATAATTTGGGAAAAACGTCTCATTAGAGGCGGTGGAATTTGTAAATTGTATCAATATTCAAGAATTGTTTACTTAAAATAAGTATGTCTTGCAGAAAAGTTTCTCATTAGCTAGTTTCGTCTTATTTCCAGTGTGCTAAAATATTTTCACTTGGAACTAGACAAACTTCTTGGTAACAGATTGATATCAACAACATCGATACCAGTATCGGATCAATACCAGCCTGGTAAGTTCGATACTTTAGCTTCAGATTCCCTCTTGAAGTTTTATATCATTATGTTATTTTAGATTTTCAAATATGCTGTATAAAATATTTTTGGTTTTGATTTGCTATCAAGTGATGTTTTGCACTTTTCTTATTTGGAGAACAATTCACACATTTTTTTCTATTTCTATTTATCATGTTAAAATGCTATTATTTTGTAGACACATATAAACTGTATATAAATTACATCTCAGGATTTAAGAAAATAACTTGAAGAAAAAAACAACAAAAACATGTGAAGGCCAGAAGTTTAAATCGGTATCGGTATCAGTATCGGTATCGGTGATACTGGCACTGTGTCTGTTGGGATTCAGATTGATACCAGAATAAGCAGCGTTGCACACCTTTGCTTGGTAAGACTTTGTGTTTCTGCAGCGCGCTCGTCGTTAGGGTCTAGAGTTTGCTGTGAGGTCAACAGCCGGGTCAGGAAGCGAACGACTGAGACGAATCGATCGTCCTCCCCGCTGAGACGACTCTCGATCCGGAAGCGTCGGTTTGCGCGAACCTGAACGAAACGGCGCCGCTTCGCCACTTCTTCACCTAAACACTTGTGGGGTTTTTTTTTTCCTACTTGAATTTGACAACAAGTTCATTTGGTTGATTGACTCGTTCGGAGATATCTGGGGCTCATCCCGGCGGATGAGAGTTTTAATTAAAACCTGTTTTTTCCACCAGAGGAAATGCCTCTGAATCTTATTAAGGCCACAACAGACTTTTTGAGGCAGTTATTTTTTTTTCTCTTGATTAGCCCCACTTTCTCCTAATCTCTCTTACCTGTAGTTTTGTTGTCTTTGTCTTGAATAATCATTTCCAGTGAGTTCAGCTGTGAAAAGAAGTTCCTGCAGCTGCAGCCTTCTGAGCTTTTGACCTCCATGTATATATATATATATATATATATTTCCCTTTAAGTCAAGCATCCAACAGTTTGGCACATATCAGAGAGCTAATTTATTCCACATCCTACATATTGACAGCATCAATCAAGCGGATCTCTGGGTAGTGGCTCTGTTATTGCTTCCTCTCAGGCGTCGATCACAGAAATCGTCTCGAGGCCTGACACAGTTTGTAAACCCGAGGGTTCCTCTCAGCGCCAGCCTGCTGCGCTCGCTGCTATGTAGGGCAGAGCCGGGCCCTCTGCCTGGGTGGGCGGGGTGGAGGGTACGGTGGGTGGTTCTGGGAGGCATGGCAGCCAGAACCGGGGGCCCCATGCAGGGATGCAAGAGAAAGCGTGGAGGAGGGGGGCCGTGCGCGGGGCTTACGGGGTGCTACAGAGGGCAGAGACAGGGGGCAGAGACAGGGGGCGCAGGCCGGGCGCGGCTGGCAAAGGAGCATTCCCTCCGTCTGTGGGGCTCACTGGGAGACGCCCTGTGCTGCTGCTCAGATGAAATCAGTTTATGTTTGAAGCGATGAATTTGCTTCAGTTTTTATTTATTTCGTTTACGTGCAAAAGTTCCGGCGGGAATCATTGTGTTTGTGCGTTTCTGGTACGTCTGTGAATCTGACGCACGTTAGCCAAAACAGCGGCGACGGAGGACTGACTCGCTTCCCTTGACCCATGATGGGGTTCGGGTTTTTCTTGAGATAGCGATCTGATTGGACGCCCGAAAAAAAGTACTGTTGTGCTAGAAGGTGGTAGCCTGTTAGCAAAGCTATTGAAGCCTAAAATAGCATGTCAGTGCTAACATGTAGCGATTGATAACATTAGCATCCATTTTAAAGCTGACTGGCATAACAGCGAAATCTAATAACCTAAATAACAGAATAAAACAACAAATATCTTTTGTTGTTTGAACTCATACGTCTATTTCTTGAATAATTTTAGCATTGAAAATGTTGCTTATTTTCTCTGTGTACGGTTTTTGATTAAAATGCAATTAATGAATTCAATTCATTAATTACACTCTGCAATTAACTTGATTGAAAAGTGAAGAATCCCACTGCTGAAAAAAAATATCTGGGAAAGAAAGGAAATAAAAAACAATGTCTCAGTGTTTGAGGAAACAAACATGCGATATTAACGTTGGGTAGAATTTTCCAAATACAAGGGTTCTTGCAAAAGTAATGAAAAATAAAAAATTTTAAAAATTGTAAAAGACACCAGAGTTGAAATTGCAACGGTTTCAAAACGTCTTGATGACCCAAAATGTTTGCAAAACAATAAAGAATTGTGGACTAAAGTCCGTGTATCCTGTTAGATTCACAAAAGCAACATCAAACCGACAGTCAAACACGGCGGTGGTAGTATGATGATCTGGGCTTGCTTTGCTTTTCCTGAAACACTGAAACACTTGTTGTAATTCAGGTAACCATGAATCATGTTTTGATAATCATATAATAATATAATAATCACCTCAAACTCAAGAACTCTAGTGTGAAACAGCAGGATGATGATGATGATGATGATGATGATGATGATGATGATGATGATGATGATGATGATGATGATGATGATGATGATCCACTTCCTGCCAGCAAGACGCCTGAAAAACCCCTAACATTTTGTAAGGGTTGCAAAAACGCTGTTATATTTCCTCCTGCTTTGATCGTCTCTGTCCTGAAGTGAGCCGACACCGGGCCAGAACTGATCCCATCTCCCTTCCTGTCCCTGAATAATTCATCAGCAAGTATTTTATCATCTGATCGTGGCGATACCGTTTTATCGACCCGCTTTTGCAGTCCGCTTTGACGAGGAAACCCACGTCATCGAAACCTGTTTCAAGATCCGAAACCTGCGAGGAACACTGCGGATGGTGGAAACGTGGACCGCGGCGTTCAGCGACACGGGTCGGCGCTGGCGGCGCCGCCTCTGCCTCTGGTACCAGTCAGAAGTCTCGCAGCTGCAGATGACACACAGCAGGGACTGGAAGGCGCCCAAGTATGGTTCACTTGGATAATCCAACCTTGAGGTGATTAATGCTGCAGCGCCGGGTTCATGTCACAAGAAGAGCGGATGGAACCTGCAGGCACCAGGGGAACAAACCTTCCTGATCTTGTAATACTCGGATTTACCGGGTTTTAGCTCAGAAAAAAAGTTGCGCGGTGTGACTTTCCGAAACTAAAGAAGAAAAAGGTGAGCGGCTGCCGCGGAGCTGCTTTAGACTTTAATTTCCTTCCACATCCGTTCAGGTTTATCTGGCGTATCTTCGCCGAGGCCCGGATTCCAGGCCGATCGCCAACACGACCGGCGCTGCAGAGCCCAGCAAATTTACACGCAGCCCTGGTGAAGATAGCCTTTGTATAAATTCGTCTTTTATTGCAGATTAATGGTGATAAAACGTCACAAAGACTCCGGCCTTTATTGTGAATCACCAGAATTCACAATTAAAATGCCGGTTGGTTTACTCTGCAGCTCTTCCCGTCAATGACTATGGTTGCTTTTATCTCTCCAGTTGACAATAAAACACGCCGAGTCTTAAATGTAAATGTGATGCGCAAAAGAAAAAGGGACCTGGTGCTTTGCTACTAATTGACGTTCTGACAAATAGATAACAAGCTCAGGAAAAAGCTCCAGTGCAGAAAAGAGCGAGGGAGAGCGAAGCAGGTCGGTCACGCTAGCTTGACTTTGACAACCCGAACATATAGACGTGCTGCAGGATTTGGTGCGTGTCGGTTCAGTCCAAAAAAAAAAAAGAGAGAAAGCGTTTCCTCAGACCAACTCTGACAGATGTTTAAATGAGCTAATCGATCGCAGCTGTGTTCACATATTAATTATCGCAAAATAAACAATAAGCCTGAAAACATATTTCTGAGGCGGACTGAATGTTCTGTTCTCTGTGTGGGAAACGTTTGCACGTTTTCGCTAGTGCAGCTGTTGTCAGTCAGTTGCTATGCTGTGATCTGTGTGTAGCGTCGCCGACACAGAAAGCAAGAAGAAAAAAAAAAAAAAAATGAAAGAACGTACAAGTCGTCTTGAGATGTTCTTCAATGTTGTTTTTTTTTCCTCTGCATTATTTTTTTTCCTTTGTTGTGGTGGACTGCAGTGAATTAATGATGTCTTCATGTTTCATTTCGGTAACGGCAGCACGGCTACAGACGCCTTGTGAAAGGATGGATTTTGTTTCCTCCGTCGTTGATGCAGCATTTTGCTGCATCAGCAGTTTTTCTTGTCTCTGCTCTTAGGTAGAAGTGTGCAATACTGCACACTCGGGTAAAGATCTGATACCAAGTAGACATCGGGCCCGCATCACCGAAACCGATAACGATAGTTTTCATTTAAAAAGTATCATCACATCAAACTTCTGATATTTAGGTGTTTTTTGGGTTTTTTTGTTTTGCTTTGTTTTGTTTTTTTCCTCCTTTGTCCCATTTTGTTCAAACCTAGAATTTGCACAAAGCTTATAGATATTTACTTTACGTGAAACATATTGACAAAGCGAACAGTAATGGAAAAACACAAACTTGTAAAGAGCAAAAAGTTATCAAGGCAAATCCGTAACACCGGCAATATTGATCTGACCATGCTGGCATTGATCGGATTCTGACTTGGTTCGGGTATCGTCGATATTTTTGGATCGATCCGCCCGGCGCTACTTTCGGAGACGCAGCCAATCGGCACCGAGGAAAATAAACGCAGCTCCCGGATTGACCATCAAGCAGCATTTTGGCCAATTATCCCAACTATCCTGGCTGTTTTATTCTTTTGGACTCGTGTTCCACGGAAATATCCGCGAATACTGAACTGTGAAGCGACAGGAGGCCGTTACGTTTCAGCAAAAGACAATATAATGCACTGCAAGTAGTAAAGCAGGAGGGAAGATGGCTGCCGATGGCTTATTTAGCAGAAAAACAGCAATCTTGTGTTGAGAAACGACAATAAAAAAAAATTAAAAAAAAATACCACAATCTACTGTTTGTGAGAAAGATGTATTTGGATTTGATTCCGACGCTGCAGCTGGAAAATCTCACAACTAATTAGGCAAACTGGCAACAGGTCAGTGAAATAATTGGGTATCAAAAGAGCGTCGCAGATGGACTCAGATTTTATGAAGGAAATTACACACGCTTTCCTTCCTTCATAATCTGCAGTAGGAAACACCGCCGACATAAATATCTGTAGCGCCGGAAAATTCCAGCGTCATAAACGAGAGACTCAGGATCATCCATAAAAAGCCGTTTATTTATGCATGCACGTATCTGCCATGTGAAATAAAACGGGTGAAAAAAAAAAAAAAAAAAGCAAGGGCAGCTTGTTTTGGATGGAGGAAGGTGGAGACCAGCGGACTGATCCGTCTTCCAGGCTCTGCATCCTGTGAGCTGGAGAGGAAAACTTAAGTCCAGACAGTTAAGGGGTTATGACAATTACATCACGAGCAAACGGTTCACACCGACGCGTGCACGTTCACACACACAGGTGGTCCACATTTACGAGTCAGGCGATCGGACATGATGTTTCACAAAATCTCTTTAATAGCGTCAAACTGAGGTAATAGCACTTTCTTAATCCAGAGGCGTAAATAAGATAGGAAATGGTGTACCAGCAGCTTCCACTTTTTTTATTTATTTATTTTTTTTATGTTTTACTACAAAATCTTGTCTAAATACGTCTAAACTCAAACCAATAAAAGTTGTACCAGAGCTAGAGGGTCCTGCGGTCCTTCTAATGCCAACGTTGGACGTTGCACATCTTCTGGATTCGTCATTACAGGAAAGTTGAGGTCGTAAACGGCATCTGTTTTTAATTAGGCATATTTCAGGGTGAAAAAAGGGAAAGCATGTTGCCCCCAAATTAACTCGGCTTTCCAAAATACATACAGCGATTGTTGTGAGACTTTCCCTCGTCAGACATAACCCACCGTCAGTTCCTGTTTCCTCCGTTTGACTTCAGCCCCGTAACTCCAGCCAGTGTCGGGTCTTTGACACGCTCACCGCCTGTCACCAGGGAGGACCAGGAGCACATTTCCATCAGCAAACAGAAATGTCAATCTTATTATTTATTTATTTTTTTTATGTTTTACTACAAAATCTTGTCTAAATACGTCTAAACTCAAACCAATAAAAGTTGTACCAGAGCTAGAGGGTCCTGCGGTCCTTCTAATGCCAACGTTGGACGTTGCACATCTTCTGGATTCGTCATTACAGGAAAGTTGAGGTCGTAAACGGCATCTGTTTTTAATTAGGCATATTTCAGGGTGAAAAAAGGGAAAGCATGTTGCCCCCAAATTAACTCGGCTTTCCAAAATACATACAGCGATTGTTGTGAGACTTTCCCTCGTCAGACATAACCCACCGTCAGTTCCTGTTTCCTCCGTTTGACTTCAGCCCCGTAACTCCAGCCAGTGTCGGGTCTTTGACACGCTCACCGCCTGTCACCAGGGAGGACCAGGAGCACATTTCCATCAGCAAACAGAAATGTCAATCTTATTATTTATTTATTTTTTTTCCAGAAACAACAGATACTTCTGAGTTTCAAAAGTCAAAAATGTTCAACTTTTGGAACTGTGGAAAATTTCCAAAAGTTGTATTATGTTTGACTTTTTAAATTTATAAGGTTTTTCTGTTTTTTTTGTTGTTTTTTTTCTCAAAATTTTCCAAGATTTATTTTACCATTTCTGAGGGGTTTTTTTTTCGTCCTTGTTTGTTGTTGATTAATAAGATGAATCTAAAAATTTCTTAGTTTTTTCTGGCAGAAATGTACTTTTTACATTTTTTTTTTTCTATCTGCGACGGCCCCAACATGCCGTCGTCCGCCTTTGTGCGTCTGACCCGTCAACGACGCCTCGTGTTTGTCCTCTTTATCTGCTTCTGTCGCGTGTCTTTTGCTCGTTCGCTCCATCGGTCCGTCCTCTTCCTCGTGCTCTCCCTCTGCACAGATGCCTGGCTCGCTTTGCAACAGCTGTCTCGCCATGTGTCACCACCAAGTGTTGCCTCCACCGCAGGGCCGAGCGGAGGGGGGAGCAGGGGTGGCGAGAGTGGATTAGTCATAAATATTCATGTCCTCTTGGATCCACAACCAAACAGAAAATGGCAACCCAGAAGAGGCTCCACCCATTCAACAAAGACCGGTGGGGGATGGCTGACGGGAGAGTAATGGGTGGGGGGGGAACAGGAAGGACGGATCTGAAGATAGGAGGAGAAGCAAAGAAAATGTACAGGAAATGAAAGCAGATGGAGGGAGAGGAGAAGGTATCCAACTGGCTGGTGTAGGGATTTATAAAACGATAGCAATGCAGAGGTGTGAGACGGTGAACAGGAAAAGAGACAAGGGGAGTTTAGGCAACGATATTAGAACATTTTTATATTTTGCGAGCTTTCAAAAACGCCTTTGAAAGTAAGACATGTTGTAGCTTAAGGCCAAAAAAAAAAGACTTGAGGAGGCTGAAGTGAGCGCTAGCGTTAGCATTCATAAAGGCTGAAGACTCACGCAGTCGGCAATTCTGTACCACTCAGACAACAGGGCGGCTCAAACACACACTCCAACCGTGTACCGAACTGGACTCATGTTCTGTTGATGCCGGACACCGTTTCCTCTGACTAACAAACACAATTAAACTCTTACGCCAATAAATTTGTTCACACAGGAAGCCAGTAAAAGAAAATGGCGTGCCATCGTCCTCCCGCTGCTTCCTGTCGTCGTAACATCAGCAGCAACGTCAAACCGTTGACCGCGTGACTGGCGGGATTGGAAAAAAAAGAAAGAAAAGTGTCTCCGTTGCGGTTTCGGGTGAAGACGTTAATTGTGACACGGCCGAAAAACCACCATCATCCCGGCGCGAAAAAAAAAACACAAAAAAACGTTCACCAGAAAATACACGTGGGTTTCCATCAAGCGGACTTATTTTCGGCGTTCCAGTTTCATGGGCAGCAGAGCCGAAGCAGAACTTATTAAATGCGTGTTAGACGCCTCCTTGTCTAAAGTTAGCAACACTTGACCAGCTTGTGATGTTACAAAGCGTTTTTCTTTATTTACTCCTAACTATAGCGGGCCACACCAGGCATGTCTGGCCGCCAACCACACCACAGCCCAACAAAGTCCAGAGAGGAATCAAACTCTCTGCTCTGCATGGGGACCGACTGCGTCTCCCAGGGGCCCAGGAGCTTTTATCAAAGAGTGCATTCTGTAAGATGTTAGGAAAGACAAGTCGACTTTCTGGAGGTCTTGGGTATGAAATACAACAGATGAAGGATTTCAGTTCCACAACCATGTTTTCAGGTTTAACCCATAGCAGAAAAAAGCTCCGACTACTTCTCTCCAAAATGCAGGTTTTAACGAGTCAAATAATTTTGCACCATTTGATCAACAAAGTCACTAATTGAACAATCCACTAAAGTTAAATTAGTGGATTTTTTTCATACGACGCTATGAAAACAACTGTCAAATTAACAAATGAGAATAAAGGCACCGAGCAATGATGATGCTGCAGGTCAGTGTGAGGAGTATTCCTTTAATACGGCAGAATGTTAGGGTGGTTGTGAATGAGGGGGGGAAAGTAGGACCTTTTTGCCAAGAAATTTCAGGAATTTTCTGGAACAAAAAGTTTTAAAAAGTCCAGAGTTTGCTAGAAAAAAAAAATTCAATTTTGAGATTAATTTCAGTTATTTTCTGGGGGGGAAAAAAACCCCTAGAAATGTCTGTTTTAAGTGACAGAAATGATTGGCTTATAAAATTCAAGAATTTCTAAGAAACTTTTAGATTTGTCTCAAAATGTCTGAGGTTTTTTTTTTCTAGCAAATTTTCCAGGCTTCAAACTCGGCAATTTTCTACAAAAACAGCAAGAAAATCTCTGAGACTCGTCTCAAAATTTAACGAACAAAACCTAGAAGCTCCGGGAGAGGAGGAGTCAGATGCAGATTGTTATGAAAATGGAGAATCTTTTGACAGATCAGGAGCTTTTCAGGTGAAACGCACCAGGACGACGAGGCAGCGCAGGTGGAGAAAATGCCCATCAACGGTGACCATGGAAACGGTAGAAAATGGAGGCAGACGAACGACATGGGAGGGACTGGACAGGAAAAACCCGAAGGGAGCTCAACAGAAATGCACAATGAACAAAACGAGAATAAACTGAGAAAGCAAATAAAAAGAAGGAACTTGATCCTAGAAAAGCTCTACAACAGACTTCTCTCTTTTTTTTAATTGATTCATTTATTTTTTTTTTCTATTCCTTGCTTGCCATCTCATTGCTTTCCGGAGAGTTGTCCAGTAGTGCTGCCATCACGGCTTACGTGGCTGTCTGGGAGCAGACGGTTTCAATTTGTGGTTCTACGATGGTGAAATGAACCATCAAATGCTATCAGAACAGGGCCTTCCCTCTCTGACTTTAATTATGCCTCCAACAAAACCCCACCTATCGTCCAAACACACCTAACCCGACGCTTGCTTTGCGCTTTTAATACCGATAATTGCACAGATTAAAAGCGAACGTGATGTGAACTGGAGCAGGCTTTCTCGACTATTTAAGAGCAAACAGAGGATCTCGCTTGTAACTCAGTGGAACGCCTTGTGATTTGGACGTACTCAGATCTAAAAAAAGAAAAGAAAACCAAAGTGGGGCTGAAGCTAGCACTCGCCGTCATCGACCATATGAGGCTCGTTTGCGGCGCCTGCGTTCCGACGGCGATTCAGAAAGTAGCACGTGGGATTTAAGGGATCAGAGTTACTGTCAGTATCACACCTGTCAGGTTTTTTTAACGCGAGACATTTATGGGGGAAATAATAATACGAGAGCAAAGCAGGAAAAGGTGGTGAAAAACAAAAAACGGGAGACTTGACAGCTATGGTCAGTGGCAGATCAAGAAACAACGTTACCTTCAGTGGTTAGAAAAATGCTGCCTGTATCAAATATGACTTAACAGAAATGGGTCCTCTGTCTCTTTAAGAAGCTCTCGCTCTTTCTGAAATTCCCCCTTCTGGAAGTCATCACAACATGGCTTCTCTGTTAACCCTTTAGCAGCGGCAAGTAGCTCCTGCAACGTCCAGAACCATCAGGCGTGTTTGCTAATTGCTGCTGGCTAGTCTGTAGGAGCTGAGTTTGGGAGTCACATAAGCAGGCCCGCTCGGTGAGGTGGAAGTTTGGAAACGGCACCGAGGAGGAGCTTCGTCCTGGAAGGCGGGGCGAGGTCCGCCCAGGCGTTTTGCGCAGCTGAATGGTTATCACCGGAGATTTGAAGATTTCTTGAACATGTATAAAAGAATCAACGTAAAACGCCAGACATGATTTTGATGAGGGAATAACGTTACAACATCATTATGACAGCTCGAGTAAGTCGATTTTACAAAATACCGCCCCTTTAAGAGCTTTTCATGTCGTTTCTTTTAGAGGTTTTTGATGCAGCAGGCGAGGTGCGTGGTTGCAAAGTGACAAAACGTATGAACTTATCCAGCAGTTGAGGACCGAGGGAGACAACAACAACTCCTGATCTCCTGGTCTGCAAGGCAAAAACACAAAAAGACAAGTACAGCCGCACTCTGCAGATCTGACAAGAGACAGCTGGATGTGTGAGAAACGATCGGAACGAGCAGAACAGCGTGCATGAGCAACCGAGTGTGACAACAGGCGGCTTCTGAGCGAGAGAGGAAAAGCGACGGATGGAGACGAGGACCGAGAGGCGGACAGAAAGCTCAGCAGCCTGGGGATGGGAGGCAGGTTTAGGGGGGGGGGGACAGGCAGAAAGAAAGAAAGGAAGATAGAAAGAAAGAAAGCAAGAGAAAAGGGGGGAACAAGGAGATAGCAGATAGTGAGCCGGGGTGAGGGGCAGCACATCGAAACAGAACGAGGCTCTAGTGGCTCTTCCTCTCGCTTTCATGGAGAGCCAGGAAAAGAGATTAGAGCAGCCGTGCTTTTCTCCTTATGTAGGGGGGATGGAGTGGGGGGGGGGGAGGGAGGGGGAGGCCCACTCTTCACTTTCCCACCTCCCTCCCCTGAATGCAGGCGACACTCTCTGGTGGTACCGGCTGGACCCAAACCAGAGCGAATCATATCGCCGCTGCCGCACTCTGCCAATCAAATGCAGCCATTTCATATAGATTTGTTAAAAGAGACCTCTTGTTTTGTTTTTTGTTTTTTGTTGTAAGTTTGGAGCTTTGTAATTCATCACCAGGAGAGGGTGTATGAAGGGCGGCCGCTCTCTGCTGGGACACTTCCGGGAATCCTCTGGAGGTTCTGCGACTCACTGACGGAACAAGAGCTTTGGATGCGCGTCCCACCACCAGGCGCTAAACGCCTTTATAATCCAGGTCCACCCGCCTCCTCTTCCTCACGCGCGCGCGCACGCAAATCAGCCATCAGCCTATTACAACAGACAGCTCTCCAGCCTCGCGCTCACTCGGTTTCTCGCACGCGCGA
The DNA here is from genome assembly GCA_911649635.1 of Poeciliopsis gracilis. Taxonomy (NCBI): domain Eukaryota; kingdom Metazoa; phylum Chordata; class Actinopteri; order Cyprinodontiformes; family Poeciliidae; genus Poeciliopsis; species Poeciliopsis gracilis. The sequence goes on from CAJVRI010001002.1 coordinate 1,231,586, forward strand.
CTCGCAGACGCGCCGTGAGTTAATCAGACCTATAAACCCTCCGTGGCGGCGGGGAGATAAGCGCCGCGCCGCGCTGCCAGGCCTGGCCCTCCAGAGAGCCGCGGCTCCTCCGGCAACGCCGTGGAGCGGCCCTGATAAGGCCGGGGAGCGCGGGATAACACCCCGCAACCCCCCCTCTCCTCCTCCTTTCCCCTGCCTTCCCCTCCCTACCCCGCATGCGCTCCGCTCGGCATCAGTTCTCCCAAACTCCCAGGGAAAGCCAAATGAGCGCCAATCGTGCGTCGCCATCAGGTGTTATTAACGTCACCTCCGGGCCTGCAGGTGCGCGAACGGGGCGCGCGTGTGTAGGTTGTGGGAACACATGGTTAATCGCTAACGCGGCGGATAGCGTGATAAAAAGCGATCAGGGCGCAGCTTTTCACAGCATCTGGGAATCATAACGCACCGCGCAGAAATGAGATCTCCCTTTAAGGTGCACGTGGAAGCTAATTAGCAACTGTTTTATCAGTTCACCCCCCTCCCCACCCCCCACCACCCCTCATCCTATCAGTAAACACTTCTCCAGAGACTTCAGCATAATCCTACAAAACTCAACTTTCTTACCTTAAAGTACCAAGAGTCGACTCACTTCCTCCCTGCCTGTTTGGTGATTTTAAAAGAAGATCTGCCATGTTGGTGTTTGCAGACGCCGGTGCGCTCTTGGAGGGTTACTTCACATCAAAAGACGTAATTGGGGCAGTGATTGAATGTTTGGAAAGGAATCGCAGCGGTGCAAAAATCTCCCCCAGCGCTTTGAGAAAGCACTAAAACACTTGAGATCACGTTCTGGGCTCGCCAAGCAGCTTTGATTGTCATTTTGTTCTTCGATCAAAACAACCAGCCTGGGCAAATGAGGTCCTGACGCCTTAAAGAATGAAATGTTGACAAAATCACTGGGGGCACAATTAGGGTGCGCTGATATGACAATTTCAGCCAATATCGATATCCGATATTTGTATTTTAACTGATATTTTCCCGTGTGATACATGTATTTCTATACCGTTTTGACCTGTGCTTCCCTTAAATGTCCCACAATCCTGTGCTTCAGCACGTTCACAAATGCAGCGCTGGGCACGTTTCTGCTAATGTGGTATAAGTGAAGCTAATTTTTGCTAACTTTGAAAGAGTTCCGCTCATTTATAATCCACTGGACCCGTGCAGAGGGTAAAAATCTTGCGGCGTCCAATGAACCCCATATGTTAGGACTGCGGGGAGTTAAACTGAGTGATACCGATATGGTTGCTAACGTCGGCTGCTAATAACACCATCTGATACACGATCAGTATCTCCTTATACCAGTTTGTTAGTAACCGATGCTGTCTTCTTATTTCGCTAGCCCTAAAGATTTTCTAGAGGATTTACGTCTGAGGACTGAAAGCATAGAAGAAGCTCCTCCGTCGTACTCAATAGTGTCAAGAGGGTCATTTCTTCACAATCATATTGAAACCGCTTGGAGTGTTTACAGCCGAAGAAGCTCAGTCTTATTCTTATCTGACCAAAGGATTTAAGCTCCAAGCGTTTGCATTTGTGGGCTGGTGTTTAGTTGATGGTTGTTATGGAGACCTGGTGAGGCCAAGATGTCACGCTTCGCAGCAGGCATCTAAACACTGAACTTTGGAGGATTATTCCCCTCCCTTCCAATTCGACGTGCAATCACTTGTGGCGTAGATGAATAATCATCCCGGTTAGTGGCCAGCGGCTAAAAGAAACAGGCCTCGGAGTCACGTCACATTGAAACCCCACAAACACAGAACATCGTTCATTTGTAATCAGAGGGAAAAAGCTCTGATCCAGTTCAAAAAGTGAAGTAAAACCACACACAAAGCTTCAGCTACAGACATGAAAATTATTACTCAAAGTGGCAAAAAAAAAAAAAAAGAAATAAAAAACAAAAAAACTATATTACATATATATATTTCTTTATTGGGTTTTACATTCACACCATTATTGAAGAACATGCTTATGTGCGGCTAAGTGAAATTAACATGATTATCTGGGGTGCCCAACATTTTCCAGGGGTGGCCGTGGGCCCCTCCACCTCCCCTTATGGAGACGCCAGTGTAGGCAGAAGGCTTTTTCCTTTTCCTCCCAGACTTTGACGCAGGATTCACTTGGGGTGCCAACAGATTTGTCCAAGCCAGTATGTAAATGCGAGCTGAAGCTGACCAGAGGTGAAATAGACAATAAATGCAGCAGCTATTACATAAATTGACAGAATAAAAAAAATTCTAAAGAAAAAAAAAGAGTTAGAATAAATTGTGACAAATATATATATTTAATTGATTTTAGCCTATTCTGGACTGTTTCAGGAGCCAACTATTCTTCTTCTTCTTATTATTATTATCAGCCCCATTAGAGATGTTTTTCTTGGTTCTTAATCTTAATTTTAGCCTCTTAAATATAATTAATTCATTCAATGATTAATTCTGACCACAGCAGCACCATCCAGACATTGGTTGCAGGTTCGAATGTGTCTGGATTCAAACCCAAAGAGGGAGAAACGAAGGTTGTGGAGCAGGAGCCAGGTTCCAGTGGCCCTGCCAAGGTCGGCATTCCTCTCTGAGCTGTTGCCGGGCGGAACTTTTGTTCCTCTGTTTGGCATAAAACCTCGGAGGCCGAGACGGCAGCTCCACATTTACCCCGGAGCAAAGAGACGGAGCGCGTTCGGATGTTTAAACACGAGAATTTTCTGCGCCACATTTTGCTTCTTTTTTTAAAATTCACGCTTCTCTGGTTTCGACGTAGCTTTGGTGCACTACATGTAAAAGAAAACTAAAACTATTTTGGAGGATGTCAAATATCAGTCATGAGAAGATCTTAAAAATTTGAATCGAGCAAATTATTATGATTTTTTTTTTCTTTTTAACGTAATGTTCATTATTAATGTGTAAACGCCACCGATGTTAGCTACTTTATTTTAGCAGCAGGTCCGGCCTAAACATTTTGGTTGGATTTTAGCATTTAATGTGGCGTTCAGGCGATAACTCTGAGGCTGATATGTTTCTGTGTTACAAATTGATATGTCAACTTAGAAGTGAAAGACTTGAGTTTGAGAGAGTTTCTGGGCTGGGAAAAGAATTCCAGCTTTTGAGTCGAACTTGCCAGCAAGTTGGAGAGAAACAAAAACCAGTAATTGTTTCACGATTAAGCCGCTTACTAGTTAGACACTTTTTGTTTTTAAAGAAAGTTTATCACTTTTCAGAAAGTGGTCCTTTTCAGTGACCACCGAGTTGGAGTTTCACCTTTCAGGGACATTTTCTGACGTCTCAAAACCATAGAAACTTTTCAGTTAGTTCAGTAAGTACTTTTTTTTTTATATATACAAAAATATTCATTCAAATCTACACCAGTAAATTGCACGCGTTCTCCTAAAATCATTTGCAATGAATCAGTTCTAGAAATGAGTTTGATGCAATTTGTTCCTGGCCAAAAACAAAACAACAACAACAAACACACAAATTGTCGCAGTTGGCAAACAAAAGGTCAACACGAACACACAGGCATGTTCAGATGAACGAGTCAAAGAGAAAAAATGAAAAGCAAGTAATGACAGCAGCATAAAAAAACGAAGAAGCAAGCCTTCCAGACTTGAGTCACAGAATGAGGTCAGACGTGCGCCACGTCTCTCCGGCTTTTTTAATCGCTGCGCTTTTGGAATAACAACAAGACGAAATGCTGGATCGCCTCGTTTAAAAACGAGAAAAAGCGGCTCGTGGCGGGCAGCAGCACGGCCGGCCGCACACAGAGCTCATTAGGAGCGGAAAGGCGCAAGCCAGCTTGTGTTCTCCCTCAGAGGCCCCGCAGCTGCAGGCCGCACTCTGAAACGGGAAGGAAAAGGCCCCACGCCCTCACACACACACACACACACACACACACACACACACACATTAATATTTACTAACCTAAATTATTCATTGTGCCTCATAAAAATAGCTGCAAATCAGAGCAAGCCGAGGGCAACGAAATACCTGGACTGGTGCAAACGCTTTTCAGATAAACAGATGTGAAAATGACCAAAAGTCTGAGTACTAAAAAAATAAAATAAAGTGAATATTTCGTGTTAGAAAATACAAACATTTTTTTTTTCCACACAGAATCGAACTGCATAATTTTTATTTTATTCTTTCACACTCATGTTGTGTTTTATGTGTTTTTTTATGCTTCAGGCCTAAACAAAGTGTCAGTTGTGCTTTTTGATGCATCAAAAATATAATCATAAAAACGTGTTTCTAAATACGTTTACTGGCATTTATTAGGCTCGTATGTTGTTAAAATTATATTGGAAACAAAAACAACAACAACAAAAAAAAAAAACCCTGCTTGGAATCAGATTCAGACATTTATGTTTTGCCATGTCAAGATGAATAAAACAAGAAAAAAAAAAGCCATTAAATAATTTATTAGTTATTTGTTGATATTAATAATACAAAATCTGTTTTATGACTCATGTTCATGCAGATACGCTGTTTTGTATACAAATAACTTATGTGCTTCTACAATATTTATTTATTTATTTATGTATATAAGGTTTGCAAAGAATTTTTTTTTTTTTTTACTGTCGGTTTTATTTTGCTGCTTCACTAAACCTGGCAGCAGCAGGAATCCACTTCACTCATCATTGTTGCTACGTGACGTCGGCGGTTGCGCACGTGCGTAAAAAGTGCTGCGTTTTCCAAAAAAAGGTAAAGGGAGAAAGAGAAGAAAAAAGTAAAAAAAAAAATCCCAACGCTTCCATTCGGTGATTTATTCATGCACACAGCGTGGACGGCAGAGGAAATTCTTCCTAATTTCCCCAGCTACTTTTTTTTTTTTTTTTTTTGGCTTTTTGTGATGAATTAATATCGTGTTTTACCAGAGGCGCTGTTCTCCTGCCAAGGAGCCGCGCACCTGCGCATGCGGCAGCATATTTGCGCCTCGGAACTTCTTGCCCAGGCTTCTGCTGCTGCTCTGCTGCTGCTGCAGCTGCTGCTGCTGCTGCTGCTGCTGCTGCTGCTCGCTTCATTCACGACCAAATCAAACACATGGTTGGGACGAGGAGCGGGCCGTTTGGTTGGGATGGACTCTTTTGGGTCCCGCAGTGTGACTTCTGCAGGGTTGGCTCTGTGCAAGATGCTGCAAAAAAACAAAACAAACAAACAACAACAACAAAAAAACGCCTAAATTAATCAGAAAAGTATTTTAATTAAACACCCGAATTATTAAAAATATGTTCTATAATCAAGTCGATGTGCATCTTGTTTTTGCTGTAGTTAAGCAAATGATGAAAATACCTGTTATCTGCACTGATAAAATACATTTTTGGAAAGTTAATGTTTTTTCCAGCACAAATCCAGCCAGAATGCATGTTGGTTCAGCCCACCTTAGCAACATGCTATCCGCTAGGCTAACATCAAAAACCGGCTAGCAAGCTGCTTCAGCCTTTCCTATTAAAAAAACCAAAAACTAAAGAATTGGTTTCATGGTTAAAAAGGTTAATAATTCAGCAACAAACTTTTTAACCTCATTCTACAAAGGAGGTATGTTGGTCGTAACCCTGACAACCACCACTAAGATGTGCTCGTTAGCAAATGATTAGCAGCAGTCACGTGGCTCTTAGCGACACTGTTTTGACGTATGTTTATAATATAAGCCACATAAACATATCGGCCTTGCTGGGCGTCGCGTATCGTGCATCGATACGTCCCTTTGTATCGTCTCTGGCTCATCCAAAATAGACGCTAATTGGCTCCTGAAAAATGTCAGGTGAGTTTTGTTCCCAAAACCAAGCCGAGGTGGGACTTGAACAATTCAATACCTTTATATTTAATATGCTCCAAATGTCATTTTCACAGTGTTAGCATCTCAACCCTGCGGGGGAAAACGTTGAATGAAGAATCTTTTTTTTTTTTTTTTAATGAACATTTCATCAAGGTTTGATTAAAAAAAAAACTGTTCCATTTTAAAAATCGGTACAATTTTACTGATTTAGTTGAATGAGTAAAAAAAAAAAAAAAAAAAAAAAGTATATATACTTGGAATTCTGCGTGTTTTTGTTGTGAACTTCACGTCCCCACCCGAATTTGTTGAACCCAACGCTCCCCAATGAAATACATGCAATACATGCATTTCTCTTATTGGTTGAATTCGAACATCCTGTTTCATCAGCGGGTTTCAGCTCAGCGGCTCTTTATGTTAGACGTTAGTTCGCTCAGGTTTGCAGAAGAAAACCCATTTCTCCCACAACCTGCGACTCCCTCCCTCCCTCCACCCCCCATCCGCCGCCGCCCCCCGCAGACCCCGCTCTGCCCCTGCACTGTAGCCGGTGAGAGCCTCTAATCCCCTGCGTCCACGGTTTACTCTGAGCCCGTATTTAATTCCTCTAAACCCCCAGCTGCCGCCCTGCTTACTCACTGAACGCGACAGACTGCGGACCGCTGCGGTTATTAATAATTCACCAGCCTCCTCAGCTCTGCTCTCCTCTCCTCCACGCGCGCAGCGCCGCGCCGCGCCGCTCCTCCGGCCGCGGAACATACCGCAACGCAAACGCTCCCTCTCTCCTTCCCCCTGGTTGGCTGCGTGCGTGCGTGCGTTTGCAGCCGCGCCGTGTTTTTTTTTTTTTTTCTCCCTTCGCCCCTTACTTTCCTGCACTTTGTTTACTCGCTTTCAGCTGCTCGGTGTCACTCACACGCCGCGGTCACGTCTTCCGTCGACTGGTAGCGGTTCTGCGACGAGCGTGATTTCGGGACGGGGAGCTCGGTCTGCCCGCGGACTCTGAGGGGAACAGGTGGAGGAAGAACCGCGCGCTTTCAGATCGGCGCACAGACATAAAACAAAAAGGAAAGAAGGGGGAAAAAAGCGGAGGGATTGAGTGCATGCATGAAGGGAGAGAAAAGCGCCCGAATCTGCAGGAGCAACAGCTGATCGAGTGAGCGCAGAGAAAGAGAGAGAGAGAGAAAGAGAGAGAGGGAGAGATAAGGCGACTTACTGTTCGCCTCCACCGCCTCGGGGCTCGTGACGGCGGCCTGGTCGGCGGTCGCTGCGTTCCGCTGCCGGGGGACCGACGGAGGTTCGATCGTCGCGCTCAGCTGGGAGTTGGAATGTGACAGGAAAACACAGGAGCTGGAAGCGAACAGAAAGAAACTCTCCGGACGAAGAAAGCCGGTTCGGATAAGTAACGAGAGAGAGAGAGAGAGAGAGAGAGAGGTGTGTGTGTGGGGGGGAAGTTGACCCGCAGACTCCCCCAGCACCGTAGAATGTTTACCGGGCAGCAGGCCGAGCATTAGGCCCAGCAGAACAAGAACCAGGCACTTTTCTATCTCCCACCTTTTTTTTTTCCTCTTTTTTTTGTTGGGTTTTTTTTTTTTTTCTGGAAGCTGAACTTTGGAAAGTGGAAAATGGCTCTTTGAGAGTGTTGGCACATTTCCCCACACCACAATGGTACGTGCTGTGTAAACTAATAATCTGCTCATTTCTCTGCACTTCATTGTACTTTTTGCCATTTTGAAATATAAAAAAATCCAGATCATTCCTGTGCGCCAAGCCCCCCCCACGGCCCTCCACCCCCAGCAGCCTCATCATTACGCAAAACTGTTTTTTTTCTTTCTTTCTTTTTGTTTGTTTGTTTGTTTGTTTGTTTTTAAATGATTTCCAAACTTTTTCCCAAATCGGTGTGCAAGCAGCCCACCCAGAGCTGAGAACCTGACTCCTCTCATTAGAGGAGTCCTAGAAGGAGACAGTCTGCGCTATTTATAGCCGTACATACATATGAAGCGCACTATTGCGTGTCATGCAGAGTGAGGAAAGATGGGCTTAGGTTACAATGTGATACGTGAGGGGGCCCCTAGTTTGGAAAACTTGGATAAAAGACGGGCTATTCCGCTCTGCGCCAGTTCGACGTGCGCGTAATTACGCACAGCGCTTGGGACTCTTTTTTTTGTTTGTTTGTTTTGTTTGTACCTGTCAGATTCTGGCACCTGTTATAATTATTTTTATTTTTGAAATTTTTATTTTTTATTTTTTTTTTTTTGTCACTACATTTCAAAAACTTACTTCAGATTCGTGCACACTGAAGTTCACACAGCCTGAACTTCTTATTTTTATCAATTCAATAAAATTTGTTTGAATTGGGAATCGTTGGGAATTGTTTTTCATTGACTGAGGAAAAGTAGTGGATAAATGTGAAATGTAAGGAAAACAAATGCTTTGCAAAAAAAAAAAAAAAAAAAGTTTATTCCGCCAATAAAAATCATAATTAGTCACAGCTGCAGGTCTTTGGGGGTTCATAGCTCTAGTTGTAAAAATCATTGAAGTTCAGTCAGTTTGGATGGAAAGCGCCTACAAATATCAACTTCCCAGTCTTGCAAACAGATTCTTAATCAAATTTAGGCTTGGACTTTGACTGGGACACTCTTAACTCGTGAATATACTTTGCTGTGATCCGTTGCTGTGCGTTTTAGATGGTTGCCTTGCGGTAAATTAAGCTTCCTGGTCTTGGGTGATGATTTCATCCAACAGGTTTTCAACCAAAACGTCCCACCGACTCTGACCGGCTTTCCTGTCCATGCTGCAGAAAAACCTTTGGTTCTGCCATGACCGCGTTCCACCACGGGGATTGTGTGTTCAGGAGGATGTTTGCTGTTAGTTCTCTTCCACAGCGTTTTGCATGAAGGCCAGAAAGTTCTGTGTTGGTCACTTTATTATTATTACTCTTCCATAAGGGGCCTGGTTTAAACTATTGTGGTTTAGGAAGGCGACTGATTGTGTCTCCTCCCATTTTTCCAACAACAAACTGAACAGAGTTTTGTATCAGTAATATTTTAAAATGTCAGCAGTATCTTTTTTTTTTTTTAAAGGTTTACATTATGTTTTAATATCATTCCCTCATCAAGAACGCGTGTTATTTTGATTCTACCGTTCGTGTTTGAGAAATCCTTTAATCTCCCGTGGCAACCATTCAGCTGTGCAAAACGCCTCGCTGACGTTAGCGACGCTGTTAAGGCAAAACTCTTTTTTTCCAGATCGCTCGCCAGCAACTCAGCCTCTCAGCTCCTTCAGACTAGCCAGCAGCAATTAGCAAATACCAGGAGGAACTGTGCACCTGCAGAGCTCGTTATGGTAGCTACTTCTCAGTGCAATGCTTGCTTTAAAAAAAAAAAAGTCATTAAAGGGTTAACTGAGGCGTGATGCTTTGATGACTTCCTGACTTCAGAAAGTGCAGGAGTTTTTAAAGAGGCAGAGGCCCAATTTCGTGGTGTTAAAGTACGAGGTAAAATGTATTTTTACGTCTTATTTGACATGAACAGAATACTATATCAACTGAAGGTAAGATAATTACTTGATTGTGGTATAAATTGCTCTATGTGCCTGAACTGCCTCTTTAAAATAACGCATCCCTTGTAATGTCTGAAAAAAGACAAATAATACTCCGTTGTGTGGTCTATCACATACAACACATGAAAGTTTATATTTGGAATGTGACAAAATATAAACTCTTTAAAGGGTGTTTTTCTTAATATCCTGTTCTGTAGGATACATTGTGAGCAGCTATTCAAATATTCAGAGAACGTCCTCTTTGCTTTTCCATTTATTGGTTAAAAAAAAGAAAGAAAAAGAAACGAGAGGCAAAAACTCTCATATCTGGCCAGAACATATCCTTGACCCTCAGACGGACTCGTTCCTGGCATGAAATGAGTCGAGTCAGGCAGTAGTTAGAGGAACCTCCCACATACAACCTTGAAGCCGCTACCAGGGAGGGATCTTATTTGCACATGAATATGGAAGATTATTAGGATGAATAATTATTTGTTTATGAGCGTCCTCGCTTGGCGTGGCAGTCGCCCAAGAAAGCTCATCAGTTAAAAATGATACAGAATTCAGGACAGGCCTCACATGGGATTATCTCCACTTGTTGTTCTCCTACTTCCAGCTCCTCTTTATCAAGTTATTTAATTTAGAAAAAATAAAAAATGAAAAAATTGTACAGACACGAAGTCGTGCCACAACATTCCAGCTGTACGTCGGTTTAGTCAGAGATGCACTGGAGGCGACTTGTCAGTCAGTGTCGAGATGAATCCGTTTTCCCCGCGGTGATGAGGGTCCGACCCGTGTTTGCATACGGGGTCGTTATCTGAGACGTTCGCATGTTCCAGATATTATCTTTGTAATTGCCGCAAGGTAAACAGAAACTGGTTTCTGTAAACCATCAGAGGTAATTATGATCTTTTAAGTCGCAAACGTACATGAATTAGACCCTGGATTTGGTTTATTCTCTTTTAAACATCGAGGTCAATGACGTGCTTGTGTTGAGTTTGCCTTTAATACGAGATAAAACTGAAAAATACATAACTAATCCAGCAGTTTTCTTGAACTGCAAGTTCAAGACACTTTTCACACACATTGAAAAGTGATATTCAATATGTGTGTGTGTGTGTGTGTGTGTGTGTGTGTGTGTGTGTGTGTGTGTGTGTGTGTGTGGATAGTGGTCCATATGATGCTCGGGCTGGAGGGTTTTTTTTTCAGGCATGTGCGTCTCGGTTTTGGCCGTTTTGCTGCCTGTGATGTCATCCCTCACTGTATATACAGAATATGATGCCGTTCTGTTTGTCCTGGCCTCGACGTCTCCTTGGAAAAATAAATAAGGCCCGAAGCCGGCTGGAATAGCTTATGTGGCGTGGAGCTTAAAGATGGAAAGTCTGATATAAGCTCAAACGGCACAAATCTCAGGATGGTGAGATCAGACCGCCTTGTAGGGTTGATTGGTTTTGAGATAATCAACTGGGTGGCTTTTTTTTGGGGGGGGATTTCATTTGGGAGTCACATAAGGAAGTTTATAGGTTAAAACGGTGACAAAATTCCCATGAAGTTTGCAAAGTAATCTGCGGTTGTTGGATTGGACAGGATTCGTGAGGTTGTTTTTTTTTTTTTTTGAGAGTCTTGTTTGTGACTTTGTCTGAAAGAAATCGGTGAAGTTTTGTTCACTTGAATTCAATTTTTTTGAAGAAATCAGAACCAGACATTTGACTTATCAATTCAGTTCCGTTCAAAAATATTTTTTTGATCCCAAGGGAAAGATTGCATATGTTGTTGTTACAAAGAGTTGTTGTAGACGCTGATAGCTAGTAAGAAGGTTCTCCTGTAGCAGGTCTGAAGGAGCCTCTGGCTGAAGACTCTGTTTTTCTAGACAGTCACAAGAAGGATTGTCCAGGATTGTCCATAACTGTCTTGATTTTACGTCAAATTTGCCCGAGGTTCCACAGTCATCCCCAGAACAGAACCAGCCTTCTTTGTCGGGTTGTTGAGCCTTTTTCTGTCCCCGGTTCTGATGCTGCTGCCCCAACAGATGACGGACGAAGACAACAGACTCACAGATGATCTGCAGCATCTTGCTGCAGACCTTGAATGATCTTCCTCAAGTAGTCCAGTCTGCTCTGTCCCTTCTTCTAAACGGCTTCACTGTTGCGTCTCCAGTCCAGTCTGTGTGTCCAGATGAACACCGAGGTATTTATATTCCTCAGCCACCTCCACGTCTTCTCCCGTGATGGAAGTAGGCTTTGACCTAACCCTTCTTTTGAAATCGACAATCGTCTCCTTGGTTCCGCTTGCGTTCAAAATGAGATGATTGTTCCCACGCCATGACACAAAGCGGTCCGCCGGATCTTTGTGCTCGGCCTCTTGTCCGTCTCTGAATCACCCGACAAACTGCGGAGTCATCTGAGTGTTTCTGCAGATGACAGGAGTCTGTTTTGTCCTAGAAGTCTGAAGTGAACGAACTGACGAGTCATGTTAAGAGTACAGACCCCCTGCGGTGCTCCGGAGCTGCTGACCAGCTGGTTAGACCCGCAGTCCTTCAGCCTCACAAACTGTGAGGCGGTCATAGATGCAGGTGATTGTTGAGGCGTCCACCTGTGTCTTCTGGAGTTTCTGGCAAAGCAAATCAGGCTGAATTGCATTCAGTCCACCGATCAAATCAAAGGCGATGATCCTCACAGTGCCGCCCGCTCTGTCCAGACGCCGGTGGGTTTGTTGAAGGAAGTCATCTTGAACTGCCAACGCCACATAAGCAAACTGCAGGGCGTCCTGAGATGTGATTACGCTTAATTTTTGTTATTAACTTCTCAAATGAATTGGTAAAGGTGCGTTTGTCTGCGTTCTGCTGTGTGTTAACGTTGTCAACTTAATTTGTGAAGGTGTTGGTGTCTCCTTACATGAAACCGGGTTGAAAAATCACTACAATACGTGCATTTCCTCCATTTGCTATCCTCTTTTTAGGCTTTAATTAGGAAGGAGAGCCGATAGCATTATTCATTAAACAGAGCTTGCCAGCTATTTATCGTTGGGAAAAAAAAAAACAAAAAAAAAAAAAGCATTAGCATATTTGTTCCATTTTCAGCTGTTTTCTGAGCGTTCGGGAACCAGGTTTAGCATTCTTAATAACACAGCGGCAACGGATCGTACCAACCCCACTGCTGGAAAGAAAGAAACTACCGGTGGCGAGCCCCGAAAACCTACAAATCCTTGTGAAGCGCGCGCACACACTCACACACACACACACACACACGCACACACACACACACGCACACACACACACACACACACACTCACCTAATTACTGCACCCGCAGCCCCACCCCTCCCACCATGTCTCCTCATATTCTGCACCTCCTGAGATGCAGGTGTAAAATATCACATTTTTCCAGCATTTCTCCCTGAGGTGACGCTGGCTTGGACTCACACAACGTAAATTTCCCCTTTCATATTCTCCAGCACATTTTTTTTTTCTTCTTCTTCTACAAACAACCTCCTACTCTTTGATGTGCCTGCCACATCTGCACAGGTCTGTTAGCTCGTTACCAGGTGAAAAACGGGGATACAATTAAGGGCTGGATTGTAACGGGACTCGGGTCGGTTATCTTCCTGGGCGGAGGAAAGCCTCTGATGCTCCAGAAACCGCCGGTCGGGTCGACGCTGCTAATGGTTAGGATGGTACGGCGGAGTCTTGAGAAGGCTGTTAATCAGCGACTGTGAAGATACCCGCCTCTCCTGCACGGATCAGAAACGTGGGAGACCCAGGTGGTTTCTGTCCTTGTGTTTCGGTGCGGAGAAGACAATAAGCGAGACAGGGAAAGGCGGGAATTATGTATATGTGTTCCAATTAATCCATTTGAAAGCGAGCCAACCCTCGGCACCGAGCCCTCCTCTCCAGATCTGACTTATTGTGTTTCTGGTTGTTGGAGGAAAACCGAACAGGCAGTGTTGAGAAAAGGCGCTTGGTGCAGGTCAGTTTCTTATTAAAAAAAAAAATAATACAAAAAACACTCCTGAGGTCGCCACAAGCTATTGAGAAGTAACTCAATAGCTTGACTTGGTTTGATTTCTCAACCTGCAGAATCCCAGCAAAATCCGAGGCAACGTCCTAAAATACAGCTCTTCCAGTTGTTCTGAGAAGACTTCAGAGGTTTCTTAGGGTGTGTTTACATGAGACCGCTGCCTGGAAACTGCTGGTATTTTCGGATGTTGTTTGGGAAAGAGGTCCACGTTCAGGCGGCACCACCGAGACACCTTGAGTCAGCTGTAGACGCCGAGTCAAGCCAGATGGTGCTGTGATTTTAGCATGTCATTGAACGCTAATGCGCTTTTGACCCTTAGCTTCCACCACATTGTAAATCGTAACCCAAAGCTCCAATTAGCTTTACAATGCTAATGTCGTTCACTGGACATTAGCACTCGAAGGAGCAAAGTGTTAATGTGACACATATGTTCCTTATCAGAAGTTGTTTTAAAACGAACAGGTTGAGTAGCACAATGCAGGACAATGCTATTGTTTTATAATTATCTGCAGACATAGTGCTTCACACTCTGAGGCCTGATTTCAAAAAGTGCTGGTGTGAGAGACTCCAGTCACTTCTGTCGTGTAAATGAGCGGCTGGATTGCAACAAGTCGTGGAGTCTCGAACCCACGATCTGAGCACATTACAAGAAGCTGTCATTCCACGGTCCGGGGATGGAAACGCTACGGGAAAAACACCAGCTACCTCAGGAGGTCCTGCAGAGATCAGCAGCTCAGGTTCGAGAATCTGTCAGCTGGACAACTAGTGGTTGTCTGTCCAGCGAATCTGGTCAAGAATGGCGGCGTGTTGAAGAAAAGCAATGCTGCGTTTCACGCCGAACACACCTTCTGTGGCTTGTGGCATCATGACTCTATTTGGATACTTTTCTTCCACAGAGAAGAGGAAGGCTTGTCAGAGTGGATCAGAAGATTGTTGGAGTTGAATACGGGGCAATCCTAAAAGAAAACCTGCCAGCGAAAGACGTCAGACCGGAGAAGATTGTCACCCTCTATCAGGACATTGACCCTCCACACACAGCCAGAGCTACAATTGCATGGTACTGCGTTGCTCATGGACTAGCATCCTTCAACTTTTAGGTGTTACTTATCCTACAAGTATCACATATTCAAGTGTTGCAATTGCCGAGTGAAAGTCCAGACATGAATCCGGAAAATTGGTGTTTGCAAAACGCTCACTGTCCATTTTGACTGTTTGTGCTGCTTTGGAAGGAAGAACCGGCAAAATATTCCGGCTTGTAAATCCCCACAAAATAAATCAAAACGTTTGTGGTTGGAACGTGACAGACTGGGGAAAATGTTTGCAAATAGTTTTGCGAGGCATCACATCATTGCCAATAGTTACATGTTTCAACATGTGTTCAAAGTAAGGTGGACCTCTGTTGTTTTCTGTCTATTGTTTTTTTTTTTGTTGTCTTTTGCAAAGTCTGTGTTAAGTACTGGTCAAGTTTTAAAATGCGGAGTTACATTAGATTTAGTTGCATTAGATTTCATGCAGCGTCATTTGCTTCGGAGCTATTTTTCATGGATCCTTCCGGTGCGCAGTCTCCTCTTCTCCGACGTGCCGAATGAAAGGTCAGAGGTGAAAAATCAACTGATTCTGTTCACCCTAACACGTCTTGGTGCACCTTAGTCATTTTTGGCCTTGTCCTCTGGCTTTTTCGTGGATAAGGAAGTGACTAATTCTAGAAGTTTTCTTCTTATTTTGCTCGCAGTTCCTTTAAGAGACAAATGAAAGTCGAGTGAGGCCTCTGTGTGCGGATGAGAACATTCAGCCAAAAGTAATGTATTCCAGCAAAGTTGATTGATGATTTAATAAGGGCAGATATTTTTCTCCTACTAAATCAAATTTGCATCTAAAAAACAATAAATAAATAAATAAAATGAGTTTGATAGTCTAAACATTTACCTGTGTCAAAAAAAAAAAATAGGAGAAAATCTGTGAAGGGGCAAATGCTGTTTTGAGGGCTCAGTTTGTCAACTGTAAAATGACAGAGAGGGAAAATAAAGAGTATTTCTAAATATTCGACCTCCAACAACACTGCGGTGTGGAGACGCATTCCCCATTCTGCGAGTTGTCCGGCGTTTCGTCCTGTCATTTTCCCGGGATGTTTCAGCCACACCGATCCGGCGCGGGCCGTTTTTCATCTTCACATGACTGAAACGTGCCAGAAAACACGAGGCGGCGAGGGCTACCGTTGTGCCGCATTTTGTGCTGCTCTGTTATTATCAGCAGAGTGAAATATATCCCTCAGCTGGACCGGGTAGTTTTAAGAGCTTAACAGAAAGCCCCGAAGAGCTCGACAAGGGCACCATTTAGTGGGACAAATGGTTTTCCTCCGGTGTTTCCTCGCGCATTAGCCGTGACATCGGCGGGCAGTTTGGGCGCGGAGGCCGAATGCGACGCCGGGGGCGGGGAGGGGGAGTGGGGGTGTTTCCCCAGATCATCAGACGGCTCCACTTCCGCGTGCTAAACTCTGGGCTACGTGAAATCTGTGTTATTCTTATGCTAATCAGCCTGCCTGAAACCTTTGGCCACAAACTCCCGGGTGAAATCACACGCGCACATGTCCTTCCTTTTGCTACAGTAAAAGGGAAAGGACTCGAGCTGTAACCTCTCATTCTGGAGGATATGAATAGCCTGTGTCTCCAGCCGCAGCTCGGTTAGCCTAAGTCTGGGACTTATTATAGTGCTGTGTTTATGCATGTGTCTCTGCATGTATTTGTTCAAGGGCAATCCCGTGTCACACCCGCGCGCGAGCGCAGTTGTGTGCATATGTTAATGCTTAAGCAAGCTAATGTCTGTTTGAGTTCCCTCCGAATTGTTTATCGCACATGCCAGTTTCAATAAGTTTGCTTTTTTTTTTTTTTTTTTTTTTTCTTGCCGGCTATGAGCAAAGTTTGTTCCCGTTTTCTGTTTTTTTTATTTTTTGAGCTCCAGCTCAAGGTAACGCTAGGAAAGTTCTGGAAAACAGGATTACTTCCCCCTGTGTTCCTCTTTCCAGTAAGATGCAGAGAAAAACTTAGCAAATGAAGTTTCTCACCTCCAGCTGGTTGAGTTATTTTCATTTCCCTGCAGATTTTTAGCCTCACCCCAACAGGTTTTTTTTTATTTTTTATTTTTTGGTTGTTTGTTTGTTTGCTCGATTCCAAGGATTTAAATTTGCTCACTCTCTACCAGTTTAGATGCAAAGCTAATACCTGGTGGTTTGTGAGCCAGGCAGAACTCCCACCCTGACCCAGATTTCCCCGCTTTCAGGTTCCCTGCCTTCCATGTTGTCTGGCCTGCCTGCTTCAGTTGACTCCAGAACCGCCCTGGTTGCTCATTCAGAGCCTCGGCCGGTGCATCCCGTAGCATACAAATGAACTGCGCTGAATAGGAACAAACGCTGGATATAAACACTTTAGCTGTGCAACACAGAGGCCGCAGTGTGGCCGGGGTGCGTCTGGATGATGGCAGATGCGCGGTCTGCCTTCTGTCCCCCTGCACCCCAATTGTGAAAGTTTGTAAAGTTGATTATCAGTCGTTTTATTTTTTGTTGGTTTCTGACTCTGTATTATAACATGCACTTTGAGAATTAGCTCAAGCTTAGTCAGACTGAGCGGAGAGGGTCCCTAATCATCAGCTTTCAAGTCTTGTCACAGGTTCTCAGTTTGGATTTGGGTCTGGACTTTGACTGGGCCGTTTTTCATCACTGTTTGCTGTGTTCCTTAAGTCTTCATGATGCTCTTTGTTCACAAAAATTCTCTAGCAATTTTTTGAAGCCTTTATAGAATAACTTTATTTATGACTGAGTCAATGATGGTGAGGCACGACTTCATCATAATCAGATATACAAATGTAGACCACCTGCATGTTTACACAAGGACATTTTGTGCATGCGGACAACACTGGAGGGCAAAAAGACAATTCTGTTATATGCCATACATAGATGCACTGCATTGAGTTAAAGGATTAATAATTCCATTAATTAAGTTAATTGAGTTCATTCCATCAACTCAATGAAACTTGGACATTATTAATGTGCTGTGCTCCACAGCAAAGGAAAAAAACATTGAAGTGCAACTCAAAACCACGTTTTTCTCGCTCTCTGCATTGGCCAGCCCCCCACCGCACCCCACCCCACACACACACACACACACACACACTTGTTGCCATAGCAGCAACGCCCCTAAAAAAACACTGAGATATTTCCCACACAAAGAGCAGAACATTCAGTCTGTTGCAGGGGTACGGTTTTAGGCTTAATGTTTATTTTTCGATTTATAAGTGATAAGAGGAGAAAACTATAACTCTATCGCTGCACTTCACTTTACTGTATGGCTAGCTTCATGGCTAGCTCCATGGCTAGCTTCATGGCTAGCTTCATGGCTAGCTTCATGGCTAGCTCCATGGCTAGCTCCATGGCTAGCTTCATGGCTAGCTTCATGGATAGCTTCATGGCTAGCTCGGTGCTCCTGTCTCTTACTCTGCAGTTTTGGAGTCACAAAATAATATTACATCTCACTTGATAATGGGCTCATTAAGTGAATCTGAAATTAACTGAGAATTTGTTTTCTAAAAAATCTCTGGGGTGCCCCCACAAAAATTGGGGCCATGGGCTGGTGCCAACAGGATGGCACACAGAATCCAAATATATTTATTGTCGTAATGTAAAAAATAAGGAAAAAATACATCAAAGAGTGTGCATATGTTTGCAAAGAATTGTACACATCAGACTGTGTGTGAATGTTTTGTGCTGAATCAGAAAAGTGACGAGGCAGGTGAAATGGCATGGCGACAGGAAACGCCGTGGCGGCAGAGCATCATGCGAGCTGTGCCAAAGCGAAACACTTTTCTCCTCATGATACAGCAAGAGTTCGGAACGGCACGGCTTCGCACGGGCGAGGCCGGGCAGCGCACTCTATCTGTGCAACACGTCCGGACTGCAAAAAGATGAAAAGATTGTCTGCTGGGGAAAACGGGGATGGAGGGATCGGGGGCTCGGGGTGGGTTATATAGGTCAAGAGGGATGAGGAGGATTTTATTTATTTTTTTTTTACAAAATCTGAATCTGCAGCATTGCAAGTTGCTTTACTGTCTTTTTAAGTTGCGTGATTGTAAAAATGCCTTGTCACTGTGAGTGAGTGAATGACCGCTGTGTTATGTTTCAGGCAACGGAGTCCTTTCTGTTGAACGAAGAACCCTCCAGAGCTCCTGGGATGCCTGAGTGCTATGTAGTGTCAGATTCATACAGGGTATGCATCTATTATTATTATTATTGTTATTATTGCCATTAACATTATTTGTGGAATTACCATTATCACTTTTGCATTTTGTGTGTGTGTGTGTGGATGTTTGTTTTGACATTAATTAGAGGTGTAAGGAGGTCCTCTTTTAAAATCTTAGGATAGTTCTTATCAAGATGAGGTTGCGATTACATGGCACTTTCAAGCTAGTAGTTCTCACTTACATTAGCATCAAAGAACAATAATTTTGGCTTTCACATTGAACACATTTAATATATAAAGCAACATTGAGGATATGAAAAACAAGATACAATATGAAGGCTTTCAGAACACAACTGCCAAACTTTTAGCTGCGAACAACACTGGAGTTTTCAGCTGTTCAATAGCTGTGACTGGCTAACTAGCAGTGCTTAGGTTGACATTTGTTTTTTTAGCTTCTTATTAGCACAAAATTAAGAACTCTTTCGCTTAGGGTGCATTCACACCAGCCCTGTTTACATTGCTTTTATCAAACTCTCGTATGCTGCTTATAAAGTCTGATTCATTGGGGACAGTGTGAATGCGAATTCTGATACGGACCAAAAAAGTGACCTATAGTCCACCTGCAGACTTCTCTCTCAGTTCGACTGAAGTGAACTCTGGTGGGTTCAAATGCATATATGAATGTCAGTCAGACTGCAGACTGCTCCAAAAGCTGGACGTAGACCACAGAGCAGGGCATTCTGGGTAAATACAACTAAAACAGATGAGTTCCTGGGCCGAGTGGGAAAAAAATGGGTCGTGGTCTTAAGCCAAAAACGAAAGAGAAATTCTACAAGCGCTAAAATCTGAGACCACTCCATTTTTGTTTCTTGAAGAAGGAAGCTGTGCTCAGTGTCTTCTTCAGAGGTTTTGCTCTTGTTTGTAATGTAATAAATGTTTCAATTTTGGTCCCCAGTCAAGGCAAATATACCAAACTATCAGGTGTGAAAACAATGTTAGTCGCTGACTTCATCAACACGGACACTTTTGAAAATTGCTCTTCTCTGTTTTGTTGCAGTTTTCATGAAAATGAGGTGTCTTATAAATGAGGAAAAACTAATATTTTCAAAAAATATTTCTGTCTTTATTTTTTGGTAATCAGTCCTACTTTATCATGACAAATGTGGGCTGGAAAGATTACTAACACCATCAGAAAACATAAAAACTAGTCTGCGTATATTTGACTTGCATTTGGAAATTTGTCTTTTGACTTTGACTCGGAAGTTATTCACATAAATTCTGCCTATTTGCAATTTCTTTTCTTCTTTCTTGGAGCATATCGGAGTTATTTGGAAGAACATTTTGAATTCCGGCTCGTGAGGCTGCAACCTGAAATGCTGTTAGCTGTGGTTTTCCAGAAAGCCAATCCAGGAGCTGCTTTTACTTTCCTTGGTGCTGATTGACTGAATGTCCAAGAGGAATAAGGAAGATAGCATCTGCGCTAGCAGCTTAAACAGTTTCCACTGTGTTTATTAATGCATATCACAGGATGTTTGGTGCTTGTTGTCAAAATATGTATAGCTACTTGTTTTTATAGTTCAGAGTCTGAGGTTGAAGTTTTATTTTAAAACCACAATATATGGAAGAGTTCACGTTGCACCAAAATGTTCTACACTAAATACCGAAGTGGTTCGACAAACCTTTCCACTTTTTGAAAGGCAAAAAAAAAAAACAATCCAGGAATCTTATTTTTACCCTGAGAGTTTTACTAAAAATGCCTGTTACTTTGTGAGCCTATGCTATCACGTATCGTTTCATCTCGTGAACTGGATGTTTCGTTACACCTCTAGTATTAAATGTGTTCAAGTCATTACTCTGAACTCTGTCCGTCTGTTTTCGAGCTCTTCGTAATTACACTACAATCATAATGTCATTCACAGCTCCCTCCACTCATCTGCAAACCATTACCATTATTATTTCCACACACACACACGCACGCACACACACACACACACACACACGCACACACGCACACACGCACACACACACACACACACACACACACACACACACACATGCACACACGCCCACACACACACACACACACACACACACACACACACACACACACACACACGCCCACACACATGCGCGTAAGAGAAAGAGAGGAAAGAAAGGGGAGCCTTTGCAGTTTTGCCCAGGCTTCTTTTGCCCCTGTGGGTTAAAAATCCTGAATGTTAATGTGCAACTTGCCCTGTTATGTGAAAGGAATTAAAAAGTTTAAGACATCAAGTGGTTTCTGTAAAAAAAAAAAAAAAGAATATAATAAAATAAAAATGCAGAATTTCTCTGGTGAAATTGTGGCCTGAGACACATTTTCTACGGCTGTGCTCGTTTTGTTTCCCCTGAGTTAAACACCAACGGCGAGTGCTGCGCCACGTTGTGTGTTTCAGCGCACAGAAAAAGCACATTTCTAGCTGCAGCAGAGCGTTTTCAGGAAGCTGACGATTCAAGGCGATCAGAAACATCAAGATCGTCCCACCAGGAAAGACGGTCCAGTCACGGAGTGGTTTCTGTCCTAAACGAAGCCTGGCTTGTCACATGCCAGGCTTTTACTATTTAAGTTTTGTTTTTATTTTATTTTTTTTATTATTGCAGCCGAGTAGAAATAATTCCCGGCCACGGAAACATCATAGTGATTTGTATAAGCTCCACTTCTTTAATCTTTAAACAGTCGTCACGTTTTCATGGGATGGATATTTACAGAGAAGCTGATGATTGATCACACAATGAAGGTTGGAAGCCGTGAAACTCGTACCCAGACTGGAACACGTAAAGTGTTTATATTATTTTTATTTAGACATTTTTTTCCTTTTTTTTTTTTTTAAAAAAAGGTCTTAAAAAAGTAAAAAAAAAAAAAAAAGTTCATTATAAAATGAACTGATTTAGCCTCATTGCTTTTTACAGTGCTATCCGTTAGCCGCTGCTTTGTAGCCAACAGCATTTCCAGCGGCGTTACACAAAAGAGCCATTTTAGTTTTCTCTAAGTTTGGATTGCATTTAATCACCTCCAGTTCTAAATATTCCTCCTTACATGTCCCTTCTTTTCAATTTCTTTTTGTTGTTAAAACGGGACTTTAAAAGGCTCCGGCTCTACGGGTAACTAAATTTTAAAAGTTCTTAGCCGGGGATTCCCCTTCGGTTGAGAGCCACCACTTTAAGCGAAAGCCCCGCATGTGCGAGGCATGTAAACAACAGGCTGGCGGAGCTCACATCTGCTCAGCCAAACAAGCCAACCGCACTTTTGCTTATCTCCACTTTCTGCTGTTATCCCATCTCCTTCTACAACCCGACACACAGGTGTGGTGTGGGCTGCGCGATACTGTGCAGCTTATGCAAATGTTAGCCCGGCTCCCTTGAATAACCCGTTTCACGCACCAAAACCGCCTCTTTATCAGACGGTATTGCAAAATGTGCTCACACCTATTGAACTCATTCCCATTTTGTCACCAAAACGTCAGTGGACTTTATGTCATACACCATGAAAAAGGATGTAGGAGCTCCCTCTCTCTCTCTTTTTTTTTTTTTTTTTAGCAGTTAAAAATCTAAAAAGTACACCATGGATTTGTATCGGGTCCCCTTTATTCTGATCCCTTGCAAAGAGCTACCATCTGAATCTTTCATCTTCCCATAAGCTCAGATTGAGGAAAAGCAAACGTACGGCATCATGCTTTCCCTGCCGCGCGTTATTTATTTTAGAAATAAAAATAAACAACTCTCAAGTATTTGATTAGAGCTTTTGAAATGTACTTCAAGAACAACATGGAGCTATTAATCCTCCGGTCATCAGTTCATACCATGTTATGTATAGAACCGCCTGTAGATGTACTGTAATCAGCATCAGCAAAATAATTTTTCTCAGTGCCTGGGGCCCCACAATGGTTTCCAGCTCAGGCCTTGTAAACATATACCTGGGTATAACGTTAAACAAAATGTCACATTTTTGGCAAATCCTTCACTTTTCAGTGAAGAGGTCTGAACGCTTTCGGACGGCTCTCTGAAATGTTTTTTTTTGTTGTTGTTGTTTTTTTCCCTCGAATAAAAAGCCTCAGATGTGACTGTCCCGCGCAGCAGCACCAAGCTGGTGGGTGAAGCGGGCTGGCTGCTCTGGAGCAGTGGTAAATATGTATATTCGAAGTGTGTGAAACAGCAGAGCCACAGCACCAACCGAAGCATATGGCTCTACCATGTGTTACTTAATGAGAGATTTACTCACACAGACCACTAAATGTGTGGCTCATTTAAGGAGCCGCGGCAGAGGAGTGTTATTGCGTAAAGCGGAGCGGAGGGCTGCGAGGACGCGCTCTGACCTTTTGCACTCTCGCGTTTCGGATGACAGCTGCGAAAGTTAGCCGGGAAACAAAGGAGGAAAAAAACCCTGAAAAGTTACAGGGAGTTCTTAGGAAGTCAGCTGCACCTGCAGGAAAAGACACCAAAAAGAAAACAATCTGTGTGTGTGTGTGTGTGTGTGTGTGTGTGTGTGTGTGTGTGTGTTATTGGGTGTGTCTGTGCATGTGCTTTTTATATTAGTAAGCTATCGTATTCGCAGAGACGAATGTCCTCACCTCACCGGTGAGGACATGAGGTTGGAGTTCTTGCGGCGGTCGTATCGCTCGCTCCTGCATCTTGCCTGCACCCCCCCCGAAACCCCTCCTCCACCCGTTTCTGGCTCGCGTCTCTGGCCTCGTGCGGTAATTGGCCACACAGAGCCCAGATCTCTTTGTTTCGCCTGCAGAGGCTTGTGGTGGAAAACGCACAAGCGGCAGGCCCCTCGTAAATCTGCGGGACTCCGATTGTCAGACCCTCCCCCAAAAAATTTCGGCTCCGTGTTAGTTTTTTTATTTTTGATACATATATATTTTTTTCATTTTCCGGTCCTACCGTCATGCACAGCAGAAACAGATTCAGAAAATGTTTTACTTCACAAACCCCAGCGTATGGAGTTCCTCTGCAGCTCAGAGACTGTGATTATACATCCGTCCTCGCCGTGTGCTACTTTTCTTCTTCAGTGAATGCTGCAGTCGCTGTTTGGCTTGGACTTGCCCTGCTGGTTTCTGAGCCTCCAGACTGGGTCAAACAGGGTTCAGCAAACAAACAGACTTAACCCTGCATGCCGCGACGAGGAGACACATTTATTCGGATGCCTGCGAATAAATTCAAGTGCCTAAGCCAACGTAAACCGGGGGGCGGGAGGAGGCGACCTCGCAATCTGAAGCGGAGTATTTCAGAGCGCTCTAACCTGGCCGTGACCACAAGCGTTAACAAAGTCATTCTGTCTAATTAGAAGCCTCAGAGGTTCGCACAGGTCCTCATAATGCAAGCCTGAAACTTTTTCCCAACTGCCCAGAGCCGGCCCAAGGCAGAAGCAATATATGACCCCGGCTTCCCCCAGAAATCGTGCTGAGCCCGGTGGTATTGGCCCGACGGCATTCATCCATCGGACCGCCGAGGTTTTGAGTTAACAAATGATCAAAGTTGACAGGAAATTTGAAACAATCATTAGGTGTAGTTGGAAGACATTATTAACAAAAGCTAAATAAAGAAAAAAACAATGCTTAGCCGAGATGGTGGGCAAGTAAAGCCTGCCAGGCTGATAATACACAAACGGCCCCATCAGCCCGTAGCATCACTTTAAATTTCACAGGAAACATTGAGAAATGTACCATGTAAATAGAGACGCACCGATCAGACTCTCTTTCGGACCGATGGCAATTTTAAATTGACCCTTTTGACCGATTTAGATTCCATTTTCTTGTTTTTCAGTCCAAGAACTATAACACAAAAAAGGGAAAACACAAAGTATAAAAGTTCAGAGGATGAAGTGGTGTTTTTGAACACAGCAGAAAATGAAGAAATTACAATATTATTACTCGTATACATCAACACTTTTATCCCTAAGCGTTATGCAACTTATGCTAAACTTAAAGTGCACCAAAGTACATTGAAAATAATAGATAATAGTTTATCAGGGAAAAATCGGCCTATTTCTATTTTGGTCTTAGTAGATCAGTGCATACTTTATTTGGGGATTTTAAAAAATTAAGTATTATTGTTATTTATTAGTATTTTTTTATTTTTTTTTTTACGATCATCACACCATCTGACATCTTTTAGACGTTCTGGACTCATAAACTATTAGGTTTGCTTGCAGGTCCAAACAAACTGCTCCCATTTCAGTGCCAACCTGGGCTGGAGTTAAAAGGAGAGGCTTAAGTATTTATTAAGTGTTTAAGTGTTGCGTTCAAGGATCAAAGCTTGAATCGACTTTATCACGCTTCCTTTACAATCAAATACAAATTCTTCCACAATCTTCCACAAACACGAGCCCCCCCACCACCCTCCAAAAAAGCTAAAAAAATAAATAAATAAATCAGTTGGTTATTTTGCTTCTTTGCCACTCTGGACGTTTTAATTTCTTAATTTTCTACATTTTGTACTCTGCTGTAAAGAAGTCTCGTTAACCGCTCAAAATAAATTTAAAAACCTATCAGCAGAAAGTTTCTGAGAGTAATTTTGATTTGAAGCTCACGTTCTAGTCAAGAGCTTCGAGAACCGAAATAAATTCTAACCGAGTTTAAGACAATGTTGCGTAAGGACACAAAGTCTGAGTGAGATGTTAGCATTTTCCACGCAACTTACTTTCAGAAATCATGACAATGTAACCCGAAAACTAGAGATAAACGTCAAATGGAAGGATTAAAGTCAATGGGGATGAGACTGCTTGTGTTCAAGTCCAAATGGATAAAACGGCAAAGTGTATGAACAGAATAGGGGTACAAATTTGGCAGTTTTAAATAGTTAATTAGCTGTTAGCTTGTCTTCAATTTTCTACAAACTCAGTCACACCTTCCTATAGCAAGCGAGGGAACTGCTGGTAATAAAATAACTGCACAAAAAACATGAGCAGGGCCTTTGAGGGGGGGGGACCGAATCAAATTCTGCCCAGGGCTCTGTAAAACCTGGGGTCGCCTCTGCTCACACCTCAAACAGTAACTAAAGGCGACTGTTCAGCGCGTGCACGCGCGAAGGCGACACTGAACGCACGCGTCTGTCAGACCGACTGTCAAAGAGACGGAGGAGGAAAGCGCGCGCGCGCTGCTGTGAAGGGCGACGCGTGCCCACCACGAATTAGAATTAATGACGCACATTATCTTTAAAAAAAAAAAAAAGAGTGAAAAAAAGAGTAAAGCTTGGATTTACACGGTGTTAATATATTGCCGCAAAATCCGCGCTCGGTCGCGCGCGCGCTCGGTAAAGGCAAAGCCATCTCTCCGGAGAATTGAAAGGAAAGCGGTTAAAAGTCCTGCTAAGAGGAGAGAGGAGAGGAGAGGAGAGCCGAGGGGAGGGAGGCAAAGTTTTTTCCCTGAAAAGTTTGTGCAAGCTTTCACTTTCTAGGCGGGGTTACTGTAAGCTGCTGCAGCAGCAGCAGCAGCATGGAGTGAGGGAAACAGGACGGCGAGCGACTGCCATGCAGCACTATATACCGAGCTTCCATCCAACTTAAATAAGCTCTCCAATCCTTCCCGCTAAAAATAACCATGTACTCGCCGTACTGCTTAACACAGGTAAACTCGCTTCTCTTATTTCATTGTTTGGGGACCGACTATGCTCTCTCTCTATCTCTCTCTCTCTCTCTCTGTGTGTATATGTGTGTGTGTGTGTGTGTGTGTGTGTGTACGCGTGTTATGCCTCCGTCTATTATTTTCCACACGTCTGTTAGTTTTGTCAGAGCTTGTTTCTGTCGTCTGACTCACTCCGAAACTTCGCCGCGGCTCTCCGTCCCGGCTCGTCGCGCCTCCATGCCGCAGGAAACTTTCCTGAGCACCGCGGGGCTTTTCTCTCTCTCTCTCTCTTTCTTTTTTTTTTTACTTAAAAGAAGAAAATGGCGTTTCTCCTTCATATGTGTGTTTTATATTTAAAATGAAAAAAAAAAAAAAAAAACAGTATAAATGATTGAAGAAGATAAGTCCGAATAAGGAAGGAAAGAACGTAGAGGGAGAGAGAAAAAATAAGCTGGCGAGTTATTTATTTTTTTCCTCCCAGGCGTCGAGGCGGGTCTAGATTTTGACCGGTGAGAGGAGTGTGAGCGCGGGGGAGCGGGGCGCTCAGCGCCCGGCCCGACCCGGCCCACCGTGTTCCGAGCGTGGGGCACTTTCTTCTGAGACAGGGATGTTGACCGTGAGACTGAGGAACTTGTGTGTGTGTGCGCGCGTGTGTGTGTGTGTGTGTGTTCCCTTGCGATTGTGTTTTTTTTTTTGTCTTATCTCTGCAGTGCTCAATTTTCCAAGTGCTTGCACTCGAATGCAACACGTGCACCCTTAACTACAATAAGGCACGTTGACGTCATATTAGCGTTCAGTGACTATAGGATTCTTTAAAAAAAAAAAAAAAATTCGTACACATTTTTATAAGTGCAACATCTAATAATATTACCTGCTTTTCATTATGTTTGCCTGAGCTTAAGAAGGCCCTCATGTTCCACACCTTTCAGTTTTAATCCTGGCGTTGCCTCATTTAGAAATAGAACAGTCAAATGTAAATGGAAGGTATCTGGTCATTTTTCTGTGACTGCTGACGCTTGTTGCTTTTTTTTTTTTTCCCCAGTTATTTTTAACACTAAGATCCATCTGAGTTGCAGAAAATGTCAGATTAACGTTTTTCCTTCTTACTTGTCTTTTGTGTCTCTTCTCTCATTTTCTTTCTTTCTCTTGCACCAGTGTTTGATTTATCTATAAAAGTATATATATATATATATATACATATATATATTAGATACCAGGAATTTTCAGGTTGAGACAAAGTGACCATAGAGCTATTTTAGTTGAGCTTCCAATCTTAAACTTGTTAAATTATTTGTGCTTTCCTCTGTTTTTTTTTTTGTTTGTTTTTTTTGTTTTTTTTGGAACACCACACAAAATATGAACATTGGATGATATTGAATATTAGCCAAAAAATAATTAGTTTTAGATCAAACATATATTTTAAAGGTAATGTTAAATGCTGGTTTAGGATTTGAACTCAAATTTAACCGAAGATGTCAGTTCAGCGATTCCCTTTCGGAGCAAAGAACGGACATTTTTATCGTTTATATTTGGGTTGTGTTATGAATGCATTTTATGAACTGAAAAAAAAAAAAGAAGTGATTTAATATGACCATGGTTGACAATGTTTCTGTGTTGCTTTGAGCATTTAACCAGTTTACCAGCAGCATTAATGCTACAGTTAAATCTGCTAACATCCTTTTTAACCTTGAGTCGTTCACCCCAATGATCTTACCTGTGGTTGTCAGGGAAACGGTTTATCTGCCACTTTGTAAGTTTATGACAAGTTCAACACTGTTTTATACCCTAATGGCAAACTGAGTTTTAGTTTCTTTTCAGGTTATAAGCTTAATGCTCTTAGTAACTAATTTTATTCAGGCAGTAAGGTGGTCATGATTAGCTCTTTAACCTTGGTAAAAACAACCAGCCAAACCAAGTGCATGGAAATCATTATAGAGATTATTTGAGGAAAATCTCGTACAGTTTGCTTTGTCGGTGCAAATTCCAGGCCCCCAAACTTTACCCCCCCTCAAGATTTTAAAGATCTCCCTGCTTTTACTGTGGCCTTCTCGTGTTCTGCAGCTGCTGCGGGTCTTCTTCCAAAAAAGCCGACTTGTTTATCCCCAGTTGGCTTCTCCTGACAGCGGACCGCCGGGGCCATCCGTTTGATGCCGTAATTCATCCCCTGCCTTTTACGGTGGCTTTATTAAAAATAAAAAAATAAAATAAAGGAAGCTTTTCCTCCGCGGCGACTCGACTCGGCCGAGGGGGCCGCCGCCGTTCCTCAACTCGTCGGCTCCTCTCGTGCGGGCGCGGGTCGCCGTCTGGTTTTCATTTGAGAACTCTCGCGGCGCTGCGATCATAATGTTCGTCCTCTTTCTGATTGTTTCCACTTTAATTCTTCCCTTTATTGAAGAAGCTGTTAAAAGGCCGCGTAATGTGCTGACTTTAAGAGTCCAAAAGGGGTGAAGCGACGACGGCAGTGGAAAGAAAATAGCAGCTTCCATGGAGCCTTCGTGTTGTCTTTTATTATGGGTTATGATTTGCTCTGAGGTTGTTTACTTTTAAAATATGGCTTTTGCTTGAGTGTCTGTCTGCTCTAAATAGGCCTTTTAAACAAGACTTTATCTGATTTAAAACTTGCCACGGCCAAACAAAAGCCCTTTTCAGCAACATAAATTCCCCTTAATTAAAATTAATTGGCAGCAGATTCACGTAAGGACTAACGTAGCACACATGTTGCACAGAACCTTCAGAAATGTCACTGACTGGGCATGGGAGGGTTTCATATTTTGTCTTTTAAAAAAAAGGAAAGTTGAAGGGATTTCTTTCCTATGTACAGATCTAAATGAGAAAAAGGACCGCCGTATAGAAATTCTTCGCAGCTCTCTGCAGAGAAAACCCAAATTGTGATGGATGAAACTCTGGCTTTTAAAAAACTATCTCGACAAATTGAAGTTTCATCGATCGTTTGTTGGCAACACGTCATGAAGATATAAGAGGTGTGTGTTACCTTGTTTACAGTAATGCTAGGTGGTCTGACATTGAAGCAGTCATGAACTGATAATACACTTAGAAACTATAGGAGTGTCAAACTCTTTTTTTTTTTTTAACATTAATGTAATTTGGCACTATACAAATAAAAATTGGCTTGATTTATTTGACTGACAAAAACAACTGTTTCTATAGTCTTGAGGGCCACAGAAATAGCTATGGCTGGCCAAATTTGGCCCGCAGGCCTCGAGTTTGACACACATGCTGCTGGCTGAATAGTAGCAAATATATCAAGTATATTATTTAAGTATTGCGAAATAACACCATTTAAACCAACAATTTCTATTTTGCACAAAACTACGACCAGGACTGCTGTCGTGTCACGCAATTCTAACTGTTGTTACTATGGCAACGATAATACATAACTTGCAACAGACACACATAGTCAGAGTGAGAAAAAGTTCACAGTGTCTGTTTAAAGAATCAGTCATTTCACAGTGCTAGGAAAAGGCTCTCAGGAGATTTTAAGTCAGCCTCCATCATAAAGGTCAAATTTAAGGTCAACGTTAGCTAAAATCCGAGAGAGCTAGCAGCGTGCTTGCTGGTTGGCCCCCGTACGGTGATGGAAGACCTGAGCGAAGCCGAAATAAAAACCCCCAACTAATAATCTTTTAAAGCAAACATGGTTATTAAGCTGAGATTTTAATGAGCAGTAATTAGCTCGCTGGGTAGCCAGGTCACCTGCTTCCAGAAAACCACGTTTGCTGTAGGCTGTTTATTTTAGCGACACTATAGCGCTTGTAAATTGTTGCTAATTTTAGTTTTAAAACCGTTAGCTAAAAAGAAAAAAAAAAAAAAAGGAATGAGCTCAACACTCCTTTTAGCGTGTGAGTCATGGCCGTCCATGTATTTTCCTGACTGAAATTATTTCCAAACATCTTTTTTTTTTCTTCTTTTTCTTTTTTTTTTAGCTAAACCAAAATGAAAAAAATAATAAAAAAGTTATTTTCCTCAGCTAGCTAGCTGGCTGACGGCAACAGAATTGATTTTCTAAGTAAATGAAAGAATAGATCTGTAAATCAGGCGTTTTTAGAGAAGCTAAGTCGTGTTTGTTGATATGTGTTTGCAAATGTACCGGGTTCATTGTTATCTATGCGTAATTACAGCGGAGCAGTTTGACCTTTCACCTGTTTGAGATTTTGTGTCTTCTCACCCATGTCCATCTTAAAAGTCATTGTTGTTACTTTTGCATTAATGATCCACATTTTGATTTCTTTTGTAACACACTAACCTTTATACCTGCCGCTCTGTGTGTCATTCCTTCATGTGTGTCAACGCTAATGTTGTCATCTGAGTCTGTTTTCACTGCTGCGACATTTTAACTTATTCCTTCCCTCTACCCCCCGACCCCCGACCCCTCCCCGCCGCATCTCTCTGCCTGCCTGGACGCTGACCCCTGCTCTCCTCGCCTCTTAACACCCTCTCAACTCTAAAGTATTACCCCACTCACCTTCTAAACAATGCCTTAGTGGTAAGTCCCGTTGAGTCACTCTTTTTATTCAACGTCAGGTGTTTGTGTCTTTATTTTGCTTCTTTTTATTTTTGCTCTATTTGTCCATATTTTTGCACCTGTATTCCATACTGAGATTTTGTTGTATTTAAAAAAAAAAAATTTTATTCTTCTTACTCCACACACAAATCAATATGTTTCAACTTAAGCAGAGAACACGGCGCAAAGCGGCAGAGAGAAACAAAAGCAAGATAAACCGAAAGCGGCAAAAACGTCATAAATATTGCTGCTAAGCCTTCATGACTCGAATTTCGGCCGTATTAAACTCACTTTTCCTCTCTCTGTCTTTTACTGGTTAGGCCTTGTTCTTGGGGCTGATCGTTTCAGTTGGAAAAATTTTGAGGCCCCCTGTTTTCTTAAATGTTCCCCTTCGTGACTTTTTGGCTTCTGCGCTCAGCTGGACCCTTGGCTGTTTTTCTGCTTACTTCACGTGGCTTTACGTCTCCGTGAGGGAATGTTTTCGATTTAGACGCCGTAGCTCACCGCTTGCCGTTATCTGGCGTTAGCGCCCTGAATGAAAACATGAAAAAAAAACAAAAAAAAAAAAAATACTTTGTGTGGAGCGGGAAAGCACAGCTTAGTTTCTTTTCTGTTCAAATCTCATTCAGTTTCTGTGATTATTGTCTGGACTTACTGCACTGCATTAAATGTACATTTCTGCAGTTCCCTCCACTGTCATTCATCTATCTCTTCCCATGGCTTGAGTTGGAACAGCTGTTAAGAGGATTAAACAAAATCTGGTGGAAATATTTTTATATGTGTATGTGTGTGCTCGTGTGTAACTATTCTATTTTTTATTTATTTATTTTTTTTTTATTTTACAACCACAAAATTGTATGCATTTGATTGGAATTTTCTGCAGTCGTACGCTGTGGGAATGCTCCCCCCTCCTCCCCCCAGCCGGGACAGGAAAGATGTAAAATCTGAAAAGTGTGGCGTGCATTTGTACCACACTTAACTCCAATCCCATTAAGTAGAATCTAATGATGCCTCAACAAGTACACCTATTTAGTTTGTAAAGGTCACTCGTTTGCAATTAAGGGTGCATTCACGCCAGCCAGGTTTAGAACTCTGGTCCGCCTAAAAACCGAGGTCTGGGTCCGGTTGGAGTGAACTCTGGTGCGGTTTGAATGAATATGTGAACGCCAAGCGGACCAGAGACCGCTCCAAAAGCAGGCTGTGTACTGTTGGCGAGAGGATTCTGGGTAGAAACGAGCGCGAGCAAGGCTCGTGGTTTTTATTGAAGACGAAAGAGAAATCTCACCACCACTAACATGTCAGGGTATATTTAGTGTCTTTTTCTGACATGAGTGCATTTTTTTTCCTTCAGTTGTTCTCACTACAGGTGGTTTGTCCGCAGTCAAACCAGGCTCATCGTCATCCGTCATTGCTCAAGATAAATACATCAAGTTAAACACACAATCACGCTCACCTTTGAGGAGCCGCCCTAAACACACAGGATGGTTTAAATCAAATGCATGCATTGTTTCAAATGCATGCATAGCGTGAAACAATCACGATTCGTCCTTTGCAGTTTTTGAGTGGAAAGCTCTGAACGTCTTACAGGTCAGTTAGTCATACCGAACAATCAAATCCCCGCAAAGTTCTGGTTCTGGTGCCACCGGATTGCCTTTCATGACTTGACATATGCGGTCACAGTTTTAAGCAGGCAAGCGGCTAAACCACATCAGCGCTCGTGAATATTTTGAGCGAGAGAAACTGATTCAGCAGCCAGTAAAGCGTTTTGCTTCTGCACTTTCCCGAGAGATTCAGTTTTTATCGGACATTCTGTCGACATGCGGGTCTAATCTATTGCGTGTGGATCCAGTTTTTACCTCCATCTGAGGCCGCCGAGAGGTCAGGATACATAAAATGAAGCATATGGATTAGAATAAATCACTAAGCTGTTAAGTTTCCCAATTTTCTGACACCATAAGGAGGCACTCCTCTGCTTCCAATATGAGCATTTTTCTTTGTTTTTGCTGCTGCTAAATTGGTAGCATGTTGTGACTTCTCTGCATTAAGCATGCGACTGAAAGGCTTATGAAGGTTTTTGTAATTAGCGTCTTTGTCAGTCATAAATTCTCTATGTTTATTGTCAGCTGGTGACTGCAGGCCACCATGTGTCAGCAGTAGGAAATTTACTGTCGTTTTTCAGTTTTTTGTTTTGTTTTTTTGTTTTTTTTTTACTTCGCAACGACATCGGGAGCTCTCCACGGCGGCACAGACAAAGATGGGATGAGCCGGGCGCTCGTTGGCAGCCGGCGATATAGATTTGAATTAAGTAGCATGTAGGTTTTTTTTTTTTTTTTTTTTTTTTATCTGGAGCCGCATGCGGAGAGATAGAGAGGCAGAGCCCACTGTGTCCCATTCAGTATCAGCACAGCTGTCCCAGCATCCGTGGAGAATGGATTCCTGCTGCCACTGCCACGGGAGGCTCCAGCCAAGAAGAATGGGAGGATATCCACTGTGTGAGCTTGTGTGGTTTAAAAGGAAGGCGAGGAGCGAGAGGAGAGAAGGGGAGACGGATGTGTGTGTGTGTGTGTGTGTGTGTTTTTTTTTTTTTTTCCTTCTACTTTTTTTTTTTCTCTCCTTTACGTGTGCGTCTCCGTGTCGTCTCCGCCTGCTTCGGTCTTCCATCGCTCATGTCACCTCTGGCACGGATTAGGTTTTGGCACGACCGCGGCTGCACCCGCGGCCTCGCTGCGGCTCTGCGGTTTCCCGATATGTTGTGCCGTTGCCATGGTTGCTTGAAACACACGCACATGGGTGCTAAATTACATAATTGAGCTAGAATATTCAGGGTAGCAAAAAAAAAAAAATCTAAATAAATACCGTGCCTCACAGAAATATTGACTCTTTGAACTTTCCCTACGTTCATCGTATCGCTTCATCATTTATCGTGATGAATTACTAATGAGAGTTTAGATTTAGCGTTTCCACGATAAATTCCAGTTAACGATGTTTAAACTCTCCCAAAAGTCTCCGTATCCACAGTTTGTTCAATGAGAGCATCAGTAAATGTCAGTACATTTAAAAACTTGATTAAATACATTTACTGTGCGCAGCTTGGTGATAGAAATCACTCTTTTGTATGTTATCTGGGGCTGTGATTGCTGTGCCAAACAGTCATAGCCATACAATTACATAATAAAGGTCTAATAACTGGTTTTTATCGCCACTTTTATTATTATCACAACTTTAAGTTCATATTGCTCACCTCTACCTACCAAGTTCAGTGTATTTTGGTGGTTTTGGTGATTGACCCGTTTTAACCTGTTTGTTTTAAACCCCATCAAATGCATACTTAATTGATCCACTCTTTACCACAATTTAATCTGAAATTTTTGTGTGGAATTCCTGAGCAAAATTTCAAGTCATGCAGATTTTCAATTAGTTTTCAGGCCTCGGTGTTGACTGGGCCTTTCTAATACATGTATGTGCTAAGGGTGCACTGACTGCAGTTTTCTAGGCAATTACTGATTTTTAAAAAGCCTGAACTGCCGATACTGATAATTTTTTTTGTTGTTGTTGTTTGTTCTGAAAAGTCGCTAAATATAGCCGCAGAGTTGCTAATTTGGCAACATCGAAGTGACTGTTGTTAACCACGAATGTGCAGATGTGACTTGGCGGTTATACAATTGATCCCCATTTATCGGTGCACCAGTAATGTGAACATTGGTCTAAACTGCTAGCTTTGGTTGAATCAAAGGATGCTACAGAAACATTTTTATAAGTTAAGGTTGTCGCCAAGTTATAATAAAGTTGATGCTTTGCTATACGGTTTTGCAAAGCGTCACTGTAGACATACATGAGTGTTAAGCAAAAAAGACAAAAACAAACCAACAGGAAAAAAATCAAAGGCTGTTCAGGAAGCCTGAATATGAGTCTGCCTGCAGAGCGGTGAGTACAAAGCTAGCCTGATCGGATATTTAGCTAATTTTCAGGCAAAGAACATAAGTGTTGACCAAAGTCAAAATCGGCATGTCAGAGCTTTTTGAAAAATTGGTGAATCGGCCAGAAAACAACAGTTGAGGCAAACATGATATTGGCATAAGTCACCTTTATTCATTAAAATCTTAGCACCTTACCAATAGCAGTTAAGTAGTAAAA
Source organism: Poeciliopsis gracilis (assembly GCA_911649635.1). Lineage (NCBI taxonomy): Eukaryota > Metazoa > Chordata > Actinopteri > Cyprinodontiformes > Poeciliidae > Poeciliopsis > Poeciliopsis gracilis. Next base: position 1,266,413 of record CAJVRI010001002.1, read on the forward strand.
CATCTGTTTAACGTCTTAATTTTAAGCTTAGCCTTTATCTATATGTGTTTCATTTCAGCCTTTAGTTAGCGACTTAAGGGTTTTCTTAAGCCTGAATTTACTCAAGTCAAGTAGAAACAAGTCAGAAACCATGGCAACATAACCAACTGACTGCTTGACCATCCAACAAGATGTGATATGAAAACGTTGATGATCATGAATACATTTAGGTGGATCAGTTAAGAAACTCCTAAGGTTTCTCTACGTACCTTAAACTCCCCCCCCCATCAACAAAGCGGCTGAGTTACGCTGCTGCTCCAGGGAGCCTGATTAGGTCCTGAAATTTGGGAGCTGATTTATGAAAGTAGCAAACGCAGCCCCACCACCACCATGTCATTTGCCCACCAGCGCCATCAAGAAAAAGTCCTGTCAAATAAAATTAATAAGATTCTCTGTTTGATGGATGCGATTCCCCCACGCGGACATTAACCAAAAATTTAACAGCTAATAAATCATTGCTTGTGGAGTCAACAGTTAACAGGTCCCTGGGTTATAATGTTTCACGTGGCGGCATCGAGGTTCAGACCGCCGCCTCTAAGGCTCCATGGGTCCAAACTTCAAAGTTTGTTTAGTTTCCCTTTTTTTTTTTTTTTTTTTTTTAAGATTTTACATATCGTTTAGTTTAAAAAAAAAAAAAAGTGCTTTTTTTGGAAGCCCGGCCTGAAGTTGGCAAAAGTAGATCAGAAACTTTTTTAGAAACCGCGGCAACCAAACCCACCGACTCTGTTTGACCGTAAAGCAAAATGAGATGCAAAAAAAAAAGATGTGGAATGAATTTGGACTGACCAGGTGAATGTTTACTCTGACACAGAGCTTTGTTTTTAACTAGTTGTTCAGTAATCAAATCTGATGTACTTCGCCATGAATATTAACACCTTTGCAGCCACCGCAGCATTTTTTTCTTTTTGTTTTTATCAAGATCGCTGCTGATTTAGAGACTCGGTATCTTATAAAACTGGGGCGCAGTTTTAGAAAACTATCAAACCATCAACACCAGGTCATTTCCCCCCAAAAAACATCCCATCAGATAACATTAATATGATTTTCTGTTTGATAAATTTGTGATTCCTCCGCCCGGATATTAACCAGAAATGTAACCGCCGATAAATCAACATTTGTGGACTTAAACGTTAACATCTTAAGGTTTCTTACTCTTTTTTTTTTTTTTTTTTTTCTTTTCTTTTAGTCCTACGCTGGATAAGTTCCTTAGTAAACTTCACGTATAGTTTATTACAAAAACTAATAGGATACTCTTCCTATGGACACATTTCTACTTTGTTTCACCAGATGCATTTAACAATGGATGAGCAGAAACATGAGTTTGCTTCTTCACTTTTAAAATGAGGGGGAGGTGTTAGTTTCTCTTGCTTCATCATTTAGGAATTAAAGTTTATTGATCTTTTAGAAGGTGTGCTTGCATTATTATGCCCATTACCATTACATTACATTACATGAAAATGGTCTCAAAACCACCGTGCATCGCAATCATTTCTGGGGCAATTTATCATCTAGCAAAATCTGTTATTGTGACAGTAGTAAATTTTATTGGGGAGCAATGAAACGCATGGATAGGATTACCTATGGATTGGCCACCACAACTATGATTTCGGTTAATATCGGTTATCGAATGTGAATATCGACCCAAATTTTCAAATCAGTGCATTCTTAGTTTTAATTTGACAAGCTAGGAAAAGTTTCAGGCGGTAGGAATACTTTTGTAAGGCCATCTGTGCAGTGAACCGCGAGAACAGAACGCAGCACAGGGGAGGAAGAAGGTAATGCGTGTGTGTGTGTGTGTGTGTGTGTGTGTGTGTGTGTGTGTGTGTGTGAACGGAAGAAAGGAGAAACCACCATAACAAAGTTTGATTTCACCAGAATGAACCACAAGCAGATCAACTCGTGAATATTTAAGAGCTCTGTCATTTTTGGGTTTCGAGCACAGCATGTTCTGTCCCCAGATTTTGGGCCATAAAAGCGAATAAGATCATGTGGTTACTCCTAATTTTGCAAAGCAAGAATTCGAGAGGTTAGTTGTGGAAAAGGAAAAGGTTACTGGAGCGCATACAAAGTACATGCGGAGATGGGTGTATAGGCAAAGGGTGCGGCTCCCTGGATTTTTGTACAGATACAGTGCGAGACAATCGCCAATTTATAGTTCCGTCTCCGAGTTCGCTCCCAGTCTCACATCATCAAACCCCTCAAAGCCGGGGTATCGTTTCCGATTGATGAACTGTTAGCAGTAACGTAAACCTCCGCTGGGATTATGCAAGGACATAAAAATTCCTAAAAACTGCAATTACCGCCCCTCCCCTGACATCGCACCTGAAGCTCAGAGGTTAGCCGTAATGTCACATAATCAGACCTATATGTTATAAATGCTGATTTTTATTGGGTAAACAGAAACAGATGATCCGGAAACCCAAGCAGGCTCAGGTTTTTTCCCGGCGTGGCGTTTTTTTTGTTTTTTTTTTAAATAATTGAAAAAGAGAACTGGCAGAACCTTTGTAGTCTCAGCCAAACATTATCTGTTACTATGCGGTTCCTTGAAAATGTTTTCACACTCCTAAAGTTCAGCGGAATTTCATACGATAGAGCGACTCAAAGGAGCGCATGGCTGTGAAGTGAAAGGAGAACCGTAGACGGGTTCCAAAATCTGAAAGGTGCGGCCATCTCGACTCTGCTACCCTTTAATTAAATTAACAAACGGCATCTTGAAGCCCAAGGAACAGATCGTACAAGTCCGTGATAAAGTTGTGGAGGAGTTTTAACAGTGGGGTTAGGTTGTTAAAAAAAAAACAAAAAAACAACACAATAGCCATAAAACATGGCAGTGGCCAAATTATGCTGTGGGGAAGCTTTTCTTCTGTTTTTCACGACATTCAGTGGAATCTCTGGGGATATTGTGTAACAGAAAATGTTAAAAGTTGACAAGAAATTTCACTCGGCAGCGATGCATAATTGGAAGACATTATTGGAAATACTTAAACACCAACTATTGAATTTTTTAAAAGGTTACACAGAAACTATGCGGCTAAAATATGGGTATTTTGCACTTCACTTAAATTCTAGTTAAGTAATCATCCAGTGGATCTTAAAACAAGCCATATAATGCTAATCACTTTTAAAAGTTAAACTAAAAGGAGTATAATTTAGAATGAACAATGATCAGTAAGCAGATTCATATGTTTCACCAAACATTTTTGGAGGTTTTCTTGCGTTTTCCTAAATCTACTCTATGGTTCTTTTAAAAGTTAGCGCTGAACGCACTCTAGATATTGGTTCATGTAGAGAAACTGCTCATTACCTTCGATCAATATTTAGCGTTAAACCTTTACTGTCGGAGCGAAACCTAGAGAAACTCGTTTTGGTTTACAAATCTAGAACAAACTGAGAAAATACCATCTACTTTATAGAATCAAACACGGAGAACAAACATTTAGTTTAATCAGAATAAGAATCCAGAGAAACCCTGACTAATTTTATAATAATTTATAGTTGATGCCCACCAGGCTCATGATGCGCTGGGGAACTCTAAACATCCAATGACAGCTACGAAGAATGGTTCTAGATCACAGTGTCTTCATGTGTTTGAATGGCCCAATCAAAGTCCAGACATCAATCCAATCATTAATCCGTGTCAAGACTTCATTGACGCTCACAGAAGAAACTATGTCATGCTTTCCTTCCTTTTGATGAATTTAAGCTACCTTTTGAGGACACTGTATGGAGTATACCAAGTTGTTGCAACTTCTTAAGACTAGTTTATGTGACTCTAGTCGCCTAAAATGTCAGCGTTGCAGCAGATCTGTGGAAACAAAGTCATGCTGCACCTTGTAAAGTAATGAAGAAGAAAAAAAATCACATTTCCTCATGTTTGCTTAGTCTTATTTCATGTCTAGACCCACAGAGGACCGGGCGAGAAATGTTTCTGAGCACGCTTTGTTCCTGTAACGGAGTACATTTGAGCGATCGCCAGCGTCAACAGTCGTGGCGATCGTTGACAGCAATTCATTCTCCGCTCTCTCGTTCTAAACAAACAGCCGTCGACGCCGTAGCGGACACACGGCGATGATGTTGAACTTTCATTGCGAAATCCACAGTTTATGATTATGTCCCACGCTAAGCCACCGAATCCGTCTGCCAGAGAGCCACAGAAAACAGAGAGAGAATCGTTGTTGCGGATCATCGGCGGCCCACTCAAGGTCACTTTTCGTGCGGGCAATCTGGCCGTGCCGTTTGGCCTGCTCTGCCTTGTTGTGTGTGTCTGACCCACATCTCACTGCGCTTGCTAAATATATACAGTAGACCTCTCATTACAAAGCATCCGGATTAATCTAGATGAAATCTGAGCTTCCCTCAGCCTGCAGCTTGCCTTCATATATGTCCGCACACGCTCAGTCACTCATAAAAATAAAAGCAGAGAATTGCAAATACAGATTCATACATAAATTGCAGTAAAACCTCCCCAAAAAAGAGCTATATAAATATATATAAATATATATATATATATATATATATATATATATATATATATATATATATATATATATATATATATATCAATTTTTTTTTCTGAAACAATCTGTCTCCACACTTGCAGAAAAGGTGTGTATGGCCTCAGTTTCAGCTACGGTTTGTGTCCCTTCATGCATAACGCACCTGCGCATGTTTAATCGCATGAGGCACAGGTGTGCATTCTTTCAGGAAAACAAATCATACTCATTATGACTGCCTTAGAGCAGAAAACAGTGTGTGTTCTGAATGCGATGTGTTCTGACAACTCTGTCAGACCAACGCGCTAATGAAACACAAGAATGCTACTTTCCAGTGTTGCCGAAAAGAGGTCTGAAATTCTGATACTATCTCTTGTAAAGTATGGAAATAACTAGTCTGCGTTTCTTTTTCAAGAAAAGAAACACATTATAGGAAAAGTGACCCAAATCAGATTTTTTTTTTTTTTTGTATGTGACTCATATTTTTCATGACTAAATTTTGTCATATGTGGTTCTAAAGTTTAAATGCGTCTTATGTTTTTCAAAACGAAGTCTTCGCGACAACTCTTAACACGTGACGTTAAAGGTTCTTTTGCGCGTGGACGACTTCCTTCTGATGGATGTTACGTTTAAATTATAATGTGATAAACTGGTTAAAAACGTTTTTCACCTTCCCTTCAATATTCCATATCTTGAGCCAGCCAAACTTTGGCATCAACTTCAAACATTTTGGCTAACTGTTTTAGCAGAAACGGTTTGCTAAACAAGGACTCCATCCAGACCTTGTCAAATTACCCAGTAAGTGGGAAATTCAAGCGCAAATGATGTTTGGAACGAGCCGGTCAGACACCGTTGATGAAGCCTGTTTTTAAGTTTGTCGGCACAGATTGTACAAGAATTTGGTTAAATCCTGAGGCCACAGTGACGTTAAGGCTTCTTTTGCGCATGCGGTACCTTCTGGACCGTAGACTGCTCATACGGCAATCTGTTGGATGTCACCAATATCAATATCTTTGACAAGCCAAACTTTAGCATCAGCTTTCACCTTTCTAGCTAACTGTTTAGCTAAAGAAACAAGCTAAACTCTATGACTAACTGTTTAGCTAAAACAGTTAGCGAAAGCAGTTAGCTAAACCTTGACTTTGTGAAATTAATATAAGGTTTATTTGCCTAAATATATCACAATACACTCTGCTGTACCTACTAGAGGTTGCTTTAAATTGATGTCCTTGGACGTCTATCTTTATTGGTTGCCATAGCTACGAGTGGAAACATTTAGATTTCAGCCACCAAGCCTCCAAGCTGGGACACATCTGGAATTGCGTTCGGCGGCACCACCAAATGCGGTTTGGATTTAATTTTCGAATATTGGATTTCCAGTTGAAGTTCCCCATCCAGACCTTGTCAAATCCACCTGGATCCATTCTGGAAATGTCAAAAGAGAAAAAAAAATTGAATTTGGCTGAAGCTCTTAACAAGGCCTTAGTATTCAGGTGTTACTGCGGACTCAATACGCCGATTTTATTCAAATGTCTATTTCCTCAAATTAGTACAGCTACTCTGCATTCTTTCCATGTGCCTCTTGGCAACGGCAAACGTACCCCCAGGCATAAGTACCCCTGGATGATAATCACTATTATAGGAAGCCAGCAACACAAACACTCAGCTGGTAATCTATGGTTTTTCACGTGTTCCATCCATCCATACTTTTCAGCCACAAAAAAAAAAGAAAAAAAAGATGCAACTCCATTTACCTCGCGAAGGCCAGGGAGGAAATTACCATCATTTGTTCTCAAGGGACAAAGATCACCGTTTATGTGGAAGTGCTGATGGCGGACGGGGAATGACATCTCGCCGTGATGTCATATCAATCTGCCGTTTTAAGCCATTTCTTTTGGCTTCGGTGGGATAAAGAGGCATTGTTTGGCTCGTTGATTGAACCTCAAATAACCCGGGGCTTTCTTTCATCATCTCGCCCGCATTACCTCATACTGTAGAAGCGACCAAATAATCAAGCCCTGTGTATGTCAATTCAGTGACCATGCAGGAGTGTAATTTAGCTTCAGCTATTTAGCAACTGCAGTTCTATGCCCAGCGTTGATTGGAACCTTGATCGAGCGTCAACATTTGAGCGAGACTTTTCTTCTCTCTCTCTCTCTCTCTCTCTCTCTCTCTCTCCCTCCGCAGACACGGCCCGAAGGTTGCGATGGGGCTTGAGTTGGCAGTTATTGGGTTAATGTTGGAGGGAAAATCTTTTCCTGTCTTGGGGGTGGGTGGAGGAACGTTGACACTTGGAGCCTCATGAACCCGCAAGCCAAACAGGAATGAAAACAGTTGTGACCTGATTTCACAAAGTGGGAGAAAACGCAGTGAAGGATTCGAAGCTACAGAAAATAAACTGAAGATAACTTTAGTGTCAGTCGATAAAGCTCTTTTGTTTTCAGACCCAAACACGCCTTCTCTTTTTGTCTCTTGACTCTCTGCTGGAATAATTTTCAATTTCTTTTTTTGTTTTTGTTTTAGTCATTTCTGTGTTTCTCCTTCAGCCACCGTGCCCTGTAAAGTATAGCTGTCACCCCAGGGAACAAAGTGCTGGGGCCTTTTTTTTTCTCTCTCTCTTCTCCTTCAGAGCAGAAAGTTGGCATGGGACCAAGGGTGGAAAATCCATACTCGGTTGCATAATATAGCATATCTTTACCTTGCATGAACTCTGAGGCGGCTTGGCAGCTGTGAGCGAGCGGCGCTGGAGGGCGGGAGTTTGGGTTGTTATTAACCGACTGTGTTTGCGTGGACGTGTCTGTGTTTGGTGTGAGAGCGGGGCCTGCGTGTCTCGTAGCCTGCGCTTACCGGACCCTGGGGCGGTTGGAGACTGCCCTTGGTTGTAAGGGCCGCAGTACAGTAGAGTCACACAGACCCCTGACAACAAGAAAATAAGAAGAATAAGGACCAGAGCAGAGTTGAGGAGCTGAGGTCGAGGCCCAGCGGAGGTTAGAGGTCAGACGACTGTGTGGGCTTTCTTCTTGGCTTCCAAAACTACAGAGTCAGGATCACAGGGTTCCTACGCAGTCGGGGCTCGTGTGGAATTTGATTTTAGTATTATGATGTAATATATATTTCCAGTAGTGCTCTCAGTCAAATAAAAAAAAAAAAAAGTAATCAGATTAAATTGATTAGCAGTGGTTGTTACTCATTTATTTATTAATCCTGATTAATCACAATCAATAAAGCCAAGGATTAATCGCCATGTTAAAGTGCTCGTTTTCAAAAATGATGAATTAAATGTTTTATTTTCGTCAAACCAAACATAATTTATTATTGAACATGAAATTTGCCACAGTACAAGACCAGTAGTTCTGCTTTGAAGCAAGTATTACTCCTTGGGAGAGAGGCTTTTAGGTCACAATAGGTCATGTGATTAATCTGCGCTATTTGAGATGAACAAACTTTATTCCTTGTCAGAATTGGTCACATTTATTTGTGGTCTTAAGTCCTCTCTTTCTTGTTGCTTTCCTTTGTGTCCTTCCTTGCATCCCTCTCTTTGTCTCATTCTGTCCTTCTACAGCTGCACATATCACAATTAGCATCACAATATGAGTTTTCACATTTCAGGTGCCATTCATTTCACTCTCATGGTCCTCGATGCTCCCACTTGACGTACCTCTGTTGTGACTGTACAGCTCAAAAAAAAAATAGTTGGATGAGAAAAGAGAGTCAGGAAAATGTGACTCAGTCTTCCTGCCTTGAGTCCCACCTGCCTTTCTTTCTGCTCTTCATTCTGGTCTTCGCTTCCTCGTGTCCTCGCTTTCTTTCCTTTTGGTGCCTAACCGCACGGTCAGGAAGCGGGGAAGAGAGGCGTTGGAATCCATTATTATTGATGGAGGAAATAGTCTGAGCTTCCTCCTCAACTCCTCCTGGATTCGGGGTGGTAGTCGGTGCTCCATTGGAGAATTTGACATGCTAATCAGCTTCTCAAACACGTCGCCACATTGAGCATTTTCTTTCCTTTCTTTTGTCCCACTTCAATCCCCTCCTTGCTTTCTTCTTTTTTTCCTTCCCTTCTTTCTTTTTTTTTCCCTTTCTCCATTTTTGCCTTTCCTTCTTTCCTTCGTCATGTCCTCCCTCGACCTTCCTTCTTCCATGATTATTTGTTTTACAGCTTCATTACTCAGAGGCCACACACTACTGAACGATCAACCATAAATTAAAAGCGAACTTTAGCTGTATTGTATTTCAAAATGGACGTAAATGGCTGAGATCACTGGAAAGCTGGGCAGTTTGGAAAAGTGGTGAATATTTGCTCGGAAAATGTGTAGAAACCTTTGGATTAGTGTGTGACACTGTAAAGTTGTAACACTCAGCTGACAAATTCAGTACAGGATGAGGATTTTTGTGTCACTGGCTCGGTTTAAAACACGGACTAGCCCGAGTTAACGACACGCTATCGTATCCAAAGTTACAATTTCCACCGTACTGGAGCTAAAGTTTTCTACTATACCAAGCTTAATGTCCTTTTAATGAGACGCCAGGAAAAGTACAAAACTTACTGTGATATAACGCTTCCCTCCCCGATGTTCCAGACAAACGTTTATTGACGAAGACGACGCCTAAACCTCTTGATTCGTCAGATACTATTTTGTTTTAGTGTCGCAGCATGCGCTACGTCTTAAAAGTCTTCGGTTCCGCATATAAATTTTTAATATTTGAAACCAGTTTGAAACAAGCCCTAATTCATTCAAGACTAACATTAGTCAGGGCTAGAAGGAAATATTTTTGCGAGATCACCGTTACGTTAACCGTCGGCATTTCTTGGCGTCAGTGAGACGTCGCTGCGGTGCGCTTATTTTTGAATTCCTTTAAACGGTTTTATTGTTCTTTGTGATGGTATAAAAAAAGTAATTACTTTAAAAAGTTTTTTTTTTTTTTTTCCATTTTTTAATCTTCTCAGTCAAAAATGGAACAATAATGAAAATCTAAAATGTACGAGACGTTTTATTTCCTATGTAAAAGCGGAAATTCTCTAGGTTGGTAAAAAGTGGCGTTACAGCCACTTTTTTTTTTTTTCCAAAACACGACTTTCCATGTTCTGTGACCAACTGTGTTGAATTAAAATGGTCTTCCTCGCATATAATGGTACTAGCAGAGAAAGTCATGCGGCCAGAGAAAATGGCCGTCACTCTGACTCTTTTTGTGGCATCTCGTTAAATTTAGCGGTTTCTAATCATAACATTTCCTCAGTGCAGTCAATCTCAGTTTATTCACGGTTCGGTATCCATGAATTCACAAATTTGTGGACTTTTCTGTAAAACATAGCTCCAAATTATTTGCAAATAATTCGACTATTCACTGATTTGTAGAGCATATATAAAACATTTGGGAGACGGTACAGGTTGAGAACCTGAAATACCTTGATGCATTAATGCATATTAAGATATATTTGGTGTTTCAACTATCAAAATAAGCAGTATTTGGGATTTTAGCTTATAAACACCTGTTTGCTGTTTTACTTTGGAAAGAATATAGAAAGGAAAGGAAGAGAACAGAGAGAATCAAGGTGTGGGAAACAGGGAAATAAACTGTATTCTCATTGTACATACGATACACTTGGAATCATTCTGTCCCTTTTATTTTCTATCGCAGCAAGCTGGTTTGTTTGATTCAGTCCGTATCAATCAGCGGTGTGTACATTTAAACCAAACTGAAGCGTATTTGAGAAAGCTTTCTTTATAGCCTTGGCCGTTTGTATTCCTATTTTCTTTCCTTGGAAGCAGACCGTGATTAAAACAGATGATATAGGCATATTGTATTTCCTAGGGGACTGGAAGGAATGCAAATGCATCATAACCATATTATACTAGTTAGAAACAGCGGGCGTTGCCAAGCCAATGGATACAGGAGAGGGTACATACACGTTGTCTGACGAGACCTTGGTCTCTAAAAAGAGTCAGAATCCCACAACTGCAACTACAGGAGAGGACATTTGACACCACTGGACTGGATTTGACATTTCATTGGATGTACAGCACTAAGAGCTCTGCATTAAAATACAGATTTTTCTCTCTGCGAAAAAAACAAAACCAACAGAGGAGGCCCCCGAAAAAAATCTGCCTACATGTGCGTGGAGAGTCTCCGAGTCCGTTTGGCATTTTTGTTGTGAGGGAAAGCATGTTGCTGGTGGGACTTTGGCCCGCACAATCCCTTCTCTGTTAAAACAATGCGCCAGTTGTCCTCCCTAACCTAATTACTCCCTCCAGGGGGAGAAAGGCAACAGCACCAAATCCCATAGTTAGGAGCTCTGATCTGGGCCCTGCTGTAAGAAAAGGCCTCATTCATTTCTTCCCCTCCGTCCACGGCACATGCACGGACACACATGTACAAGTCTTCACCCTTGTTTTTCAGTTCGGGTCCGGCCTGATAGAAGCTAATTGCTAGCTTATGGATGACATTTCTCTTGATGTGTGTTTTCCTTGGTGTTGAAACATTATGCAGTTCAGCATGGCTCAGTTTCCAGAATTACGATATGCTCACGATTTAAAAAAAAAAAAAAAATGACACAAGATCATTGTGTTTTGATGTGTTAAAAGTAATTTTAATGAGAATCCATAGAAAGTGAATGGAGGTTTCTCTAGCTACACGGAGCGCAGCGTGAAAGACGTCGCTTCGTACTTAATCCGAAGCGACGTGATTGGCGCTCACTGGTGTAGTCGGGCGACGAAAACCGCGTCGTCTTTTTCACTCGCTGTTTCGCTCTGTGCGAACTGTTGTGTGATTGGTCAGGAGTTTGTGGGCGTGTCTTATGAAGAAACAAACTCAGTAGCAATGTTGACATTCCGTTTCAACTGGTCCGCTTCCAGTATCCGGTTTTTGTACCCGCAGGCAACATGAATACTTTCGAGGAATTGTGTACATTTGTATGATTCTTTTCAAAATACATACAATGATTGAAACTCCTGAACTTAAATTGCAAAGTCCTTGTCCCAGGAGGAGACTGTGTGCAGAGGGGCGTGATGTTTTCTCTGCGACCGTTTTATGAAAGCAAAACGGGAGCGGAGAGGTGTCCAATACCAACGTCCCGCAACTACGTGACCGTATGACAAGCGTCAAATGAAGTACTGGTGAGTCTTTAATAAAGCACCAGACCTCATTTAGTCTGGCTCGCTAATGGTCACGTGTCTGAACGTACAAAAAAATGCACTTTTTCTGGCTTTGAGATCGCCTTAGTAAAAACCTTGTACAGTTGGGGAGGGGAACCCAAAACGTCGTGCCTTTTGTCCCTGGCACTGCTAGGTGATCATAATGCCTTGTTTGGTTTGTCACAGAAACCTTCAAACGGGAAATTCACTCAGAAGTGGCGTGTATGTGTAGGCAGCTTTTGTAATATTATAATTTCCTCACAACCAACCTGTTTGGCTTTCGTTCGTTTGCCCGTGCTCTCTTAGGGAGGTTAGAGACGCCGTTATGTGTCAAGATTGAGAAGCTTGATGTATTTGGAGCCGGTTGTGGCAATGCACTTTTGGTTCAAACTGCTTGGGGTTTGGATGACTCTGTTCATGTGGTTGGATTTCCATTTGACACTTCTAAATGAAAGGTTCTCACTGCAAGAGACACATGCTGAACCAAGTATAGCACCAAAAAATGTTTGCTTTATTTAGCTTCTTGTAGTTTTAGTAAAAGTGAGAAATTTCCAAAGTTGCAGTGTGCTAGCTATTTTTCACAAGCACAGATAACCCTTGTCACTCTGTTCTTTCAGTATCTTACTCTTTTAAACATTTTATTAAACTGCTTTTTAACATTTTTTTTATTTGAAGGCGACTGGATAATTGGTAGTTGCTAAACAGCTAAAGGTTAGCTTTGCAATTCCATATCTGTGTCAATCTAGTTCTATGACCATTTTTTGACGAGTTTGGGATCACTCTTGATCATCTTTATATCAAGAGTGATAATCATCAGACCTTAACCTGGATAGTTTTACGCTAAATGCCTACGTTGAAATGCAGTCTGAATGCATATTTGATCAGTCCAAAGCCAGGAAGTGGAATGAAGTGGAACCAGTCTGCAGAAAAAACCCCAAACCAATCTAAAGCGCATCTAGTGGGAGAAAAAAAAAAGGGAGCATGTTCATATGTTGTTCCGGCAAACTTAGTGGGAAGTCTTCTAAACTTTTGTAACTGAAAATTGTTTAAAACAAAGTTCATCATTTTTAAACCTTTGCTGTTGTTTGAAAAAAAATCTGAGGATTGTTTTAGTAGAAAAGCTGCTTGAATCTGGACCTGTTCTTCTAAACCAAATATTATCTTGTCTCGGAGCAGGATGATTAATAGATATGATGTCATAGACATTTGAAAAAAAGTGAAAAACAGACATATAATTTAGGGACCCATTGTTCAGTCCGTGGCTCTTGTACAATTTCCCCACCCACCCCCTCTTGTGTTTTGTCTTTATTCTACCGTTTTTGCCCGGAAATATTCTCCCCTGTCCAACCTCAGCCTCACTTACCATCAACAATCTACCTCTGCTTCAAGCTTTTATCTCGAACCATAGGTAGGCGACAGTCCATGCGACGACGAGGGTCAGAGCTCACTTTCGACGTAATAGTTGGACGAATATATAGGCAGCAACAAGGGATGTGTGCGCAGACCTGCCGGCTGAGACAGTGGGGGTTGTGAGCTAGGAATGGTGGCAAAGCATTTGCATAAAGGGCAGGGCAGCATGCCCAGTGGTGGAAAAGGTTGGCATCACGCCTTTCAGACTGGCAGATAGGGAGGACTGGAGAGAGAAGGAGACACAGAGAAAGAGGGGGTGTAGTCAATAGTGCATCCCTTGTTCAGAAAGAGGAGGTCCCTAGTTGTTGGCAGGAGAGCAGGCCAAATCTCCAGTTTGATTGTGTGCTAGATTGGCCCTTTATTTGTCTGATTGCAAAGCATTCAACACTGCTTTAGAAGTGGGCTTTACTTCTCTGTAGAATTTATTCAGGCGAGAGGTTCTTTTTTTTCTTTTCTTTTTTTTTTGTCCTGTTTTGTGATTGTCTCCGCACATATGTCCCAGAGTTGGGATTGAATGTAATCGTGGCATCAGGCACTTTGGGAAAGTTGTCTGACCTGTCTTGATTTTTTATTTTTTTTTAATTTTTATTTTTTTTAATGTCAAGCACGTAGCCTGTGGCCCCGCAGCCACAACGTGTCATTCCGGGGATAAACACAGGTCCCGGGAGGCAGCCAGCCGCTGTCCGTCTCGTCCTCGCCGTCTAACTCCATGTGTCTCAGAGTCACCGCGCCGCTGTTGTCCTCGCCGCCACCTCAGGTTCCTGCAGTGTGATAGCAAGCTGGGAGTGAAAGGGACAATTACTCATGTGGACATGTTGTTTCTGTGCTTCAGTCCATAAGTAATGTGAATAGAGACTTGCTGTCCACATCGCTTGCTGCCGGCTGTCATTACCACCACTGGGAGGGCGAAGCTTCTTAACTCGCAGTGCCCGAAAACATCAATAACTTTTTTTTTTTTTTTTTTTTTTTTCTTTTTTTTTGTCACGGCTGCGAGGATACTGACTGAGTAGACAAACTGTGACACTACGATTTGATCTCGCAAAGTTGTTTTTCATCAACTCTTTAATCAAAGACATCTTTTCTTCCTGAACAGATCAACAGATAGTGAACAAAATTGTTGGAAACAAAAAAAACAAAAAAACAAAAAAATCCATGTTTCTGATAAGACCTGGAGTGGAAAATGGTTCTAGCTGGTATGCAGACATCTCGTAGATTAAAGCTGTTCAAACAAAGCACAGAGTCTGGGACCTTTTCCTGAAGCTGAATTTGAAACATAAACTAAATTCTGAACGGGACATTATATTTTATGTGGGGTTGTTGTTGTGCATATTTTAGCTAGCTGACTAGCATTGTTTAGCAGCACATGGTGGGGATTTGTCGGTTTGTTCTCCATATGCACCAATCCGGTATCTACGTTTCCGTGTCGTGCGAATTTTTAAAATGTGCCCAAAAAAGAAGCTCAAAACAGAAAGTTTAAATTAATGGTGTGGCGCGAATCAAAACGGAAACGCAAAACACCATTTTTGTCAGACATCAACGTTACGCAGCGCTGTAACAAACAGGAACTGAAGGTTGCAGGCTGCCGTAGACCAAAGGTCACAGCAAAATGGAGAGAGGTTTTCAGGAATGTGCCTCCACAGAGAAAGTTGTAATTGTTCTGGTTCTGTCATGTCAACAAGCATTGGGGACGCGACATGTCTTCCAGAGACGTAGCCAAAGAAACGCAATTCTATCAGAGGTAAATGTTCACTGTGTCGAAATTTATTCAGCGGATGTGTTTTTATCTCCTTTGTAGCGCATTTGCTTTTTTTTGTGTGGAAAAGCCTAAAAGCTCATCGAGCGAGCATATATATACTTTTGCAAAATTGTGGAAGTCATTTCAAATTTAGCAATTTCCATCGGCGACGCTTCAAAATGAGCATTAAAGAAAACATGTTAACAGCAGCACTGCAGTTGATGATACATTAAGAGGACTTTAAATGATGAATGATGTCAAATTTTGTCATTTTGAACGCATAGCTTTAAAAATGTTGACTAGCACTGATACTGTAGCCCTTCGTCTTACGGCCTTGTGGTCGGTGCGCCGTGAGAACGCTTGCACGTTGCGTTCTTTTCCAAATAGCTCCTGAAAACGTCCCCAAAAAACGTACACGTCTTTTTCCCCATCGTTGATCTCCTCTCAGTCGTTCGGACCTTCGAGCCGTTCTGAGAATCAGTTGGGCGAGCGCCATCAAACAAAATGATGTGTCTGTGCCACTCAGATGGAGACGTCAAAATACCTCCTGGAACTTTCCTCACCTCCTGAAAACTGCTAATTACGCCTGTATGTTTGTATGTTTGATGTAAACCCTGTGGAGATGAATAGTTTTCTTCTTGTGCACCCAGTCCATCTGTTAATCGTTGAACTTGTGTAGTCGATTCAGTAATTTATGAGAGTTAACAAAAGCTAAATCATTTCCACAGTTTTAGTGTAAAAATTTTAGGTTTTTACTACCAAACAAGTATTTTCCTGATAAGTTTTTTTTGTTTTGTGTTTTTTTTGTAACCTAACTTAAATGTGGATTTTCCTCTGGAGACGTAAACAGTAGTTGTATTTATTTATTTATTTATTTATTTTTGTTGCAGTAATTAAAAATCAAAAGGAACCACATGTAGGTGGGAAAGCTGTTTTTCTTTGGGATCAAGTAGATTAGCATATAATCCGACTCCAGCCAGAGGCTTTGAGGTGCACTTGCGCTCGGCCGTAAATCTCTGCGAACCTAAACAACGCTCAGCGTGGAGAACCGAGGGTCGGAGGCGCACAGACCCAACTTGACTGTGCAGCAGCGCTTCCAGCGTCACCACGCTGTTATTTGCAGTCGGGTGCTGGCCTGTGAACGGGCGGCAGACGCCGCCCTCCCGGGCTCGAAAACGCACCCGTGTTGCTCCAGCTCGCGTCTTCCTGCCCGGCAGTGTGTGAAGTAGCTGACTCGGGCATTTTGCTCTCATCTCTTTGAACAGGGGAGTAAAGCCCTACAGCTCTGCTGAGCAGCAAGTTAACACATGAACCCGGAGATCCTTTTTCAATCTGGGTCATGTTGAAATTCTGATTTCAAATGCAAAAAAAGCGAGAAAGCTTGTTGAGTAACATCCGTCTGCTGATAAATCAGGGAATCTGTGTGATGTACGTTGAAGGGGACGCTGCTCGCCGGATGAGATGCTTCACCTGATAAAACACATCCGACAGGGTCATAAAAAACAGTTTGCTGGGTTTTTTTTTTTCCCCTTTCCTTATTTTGGGAGATAAAAATATGGATTGTTTTGTTGTGGGCCACGAGTGTTTACTGATTACAGGGCGGCTTTTTAAGGCAGATGATAAAACGACCGCCAAGCGCTCTCCTCTGACAGATGTTTGATGAAGTTGTTGAAAGTGAGCTGATTTTATTTGATTTTTTTCCTCCTGTGGTCATGAACTGTTTTGTTTAGGTAGAAGCCACCTTAAGTCTGTCAGTGCTTCCTTAAGAAAGTGTTACAAAACTTCTTGCAGCGGAAAGACGACGGCACACAGCACTCGCATAATCAGAAAGAAAATAAATCTGATTTTACTGAAATCCAGTGAAAGCAAGTTTTCTTCAGAAGTCACCATGTCAGCAAACGTTTGGGGTGCACCGATTGAAGTCTCTGGCCAATCGCCGATCTTTAAAAAGTCTGACCACCTGATGAGTCCAATTTTGGCCCAGTTAATTTAAAAAAAAAATAATAATTGTTTTCTTTTTTAATACAGAACAAAGGAACAACTGTGCAGCACTTATAAAAAAAATAACATTTTCTGATTATTCTTCTTTCGTTTCCAATGTAACCACAAAGTTGCTAACTTCACAACAGTTGTTAACCGCTGCGTCCAAACAATGTAACTCTTGCAAAGTCTCTAAATAACTAGTGCACGTGTGCCTCAACACGGCGTCCCCAATGTGAAATATGGTAGTGGCAGGATCATGCTGTGGGGTTGGTTTTCCTCTGGTCAGATTGTCCCAGAAACTGCAGAAGTAATTTCACCTTCCAGCATCACAAACCCAAACATGAAGCCGGAGCTGCATTGGTTTGGTTCAAATTATAGTCATGTGGCCTAGTCAAAGTTTATATTTGAATCCAACTTGGGAACCTGTGGGACACTTTCATTCAGGGAAAGGATTTCCATTGACTTCTGTATGACAAATAATAATAGAGTAGAGATAGTAAAACCTGTTGGACAGGCTATCGTGTGAGTGAATAACAGACAGGCCCCACGTCCCGACTGGTCCGTTTTCACTGGGCTGATCCGAGAACCTCTTCATCCTCTTTGTTTCAGTTTGGGGAGCGTTTGGAATCCTTCCTGACGGAGGCACAGCTGCAGCTCAGGCGGTGCACAGATAAATCGGCTGGCCGATAAATCGGCCCGATATCCGTAATTTGTGAGACATCAGCAGTCGATCGATGCTCCCATATTCCACAGCAATGTTTGGCAACTTTTCAGGCAAAATTCCAAAGTTTGAGCCGCACACAATTGAGGCTAATGACAGCTAGCTGCTAATATATTCTCGCAAGCTAGCTACCTGGCTAGGTTCACATATTTTTATATGCTTGATTGTAATGCTGCAAGCCCCCCCAACTACACCTGTGTTTATAGTTTCTTGTCGTAAATTTAATGCCTTAAAACAATCGGAAATTTGTCTTGCTGAAAAAGTCACAGATGCTCTGATGTTTTTAAAAGGTGTTGAAGCCGTTTTAAATCTTAAGTTTCATTCAGGATGGCATCAAAAAGGCCTTCAATTTGCCTGCAGGCTCCCTGGTATCAGTGGGACTGAGATTTAATGTTCTTTAAAGCTGGTTCGTGTTGGTTTTAATGTCCTGAGCACTTATTTTCTTATGCCAGGGGCTAACTGTGCAGAGAGAATAAAGGGGGCTTTGGGGTGGGGAACGGCCTGGTGAAGGCGATGTCCCGTCTCTTCACCTCCTCGGCTCTTGCTCCTTTTAATTGTTCCCACAGATGATCAGCTTTTTCTCCGTCGTCTCCGTACGGTGCTGTTTTCAAAAGGGAGACGTTCTCGATTTTTGCCCCTTCTGCAAATCAAATTGTTTTAAGTCCAGATGAGAGCCACAGCGGTCAGGGAAGGCCTCCCCCCCCCTTCTGCCCCCGCCCCTGCCGAACCCCCCCCGGACCGCATCGGAATGCACGGTGCGTGCCTCTTCCTCGGCCCACCCCGCACAGCCACCCACTCTGGGCACTTTAGCACGCAGTCGCCGCAAATTGCTTACAGACTTTTCACACATAGTAACGTGCTGCTTTATAAACTGGGATAAGTGCAACCAGCGCAGGACGCCGAGCTCCATGGATCTTTGCACGGTAGAGTAACGGAAAGGGAGGGTCAGCGGAGCGAGGGATTCTTAGTCACTGTCTTCCCTCCTTTATTATTTGAGCTGCCTGGTCCTGATTATGGACAGGAGCAGTACCAGAGGGACAGAGACAAAAATCACGTCAGGAATCGTTTTTGTTGATCCAGCGGAGAAAGATGTTTCTGTGAGGTTCTATTCCTCAAAGTCCAAGCGAGTAAAAAAAACCCCCCAAAAAAAACACAAAGGAAAAAGGAAATGGATAAGAATCCAGATGCAGCCTGTGAAAGGCCTCCGCTCTACCCCCTCCTCATCTGATGGCGTCCCGATCCGTGGGCCTGGCTGGGTGTCAGCAGCCTGCGCCGGGGTGAGGGTTGGGTCGGGGGAGCCGGTGTCAGGGACACTCAGCTGGGGAAGGAGAGGACAACAGGGGCCGCGCTAATGAAGGGCCCGGCAGCTGGGAGGCCTCCGGGTTATGCGGACCTCCACTCTAATTGGCCTGATGAGATGCGGCGCGTCCGCGGCGAGGTCAGGCGCCGCAGGACGGAAGATTGGCCGCCGCCGAGTCAGAGGGCACCACAACGATTGGAATTTCTCAGAGCCTTGATTGGCTGTTCTGAACAAACGGTGGTGATTTTTAGGTAGATTAAAATGATTTATTTGAAACAATATTGTGTTTTTTCGGAACAGAGTAGAATAAGATCTGCAAACACACATTAAAAAATAAATAAATAAATAAATAAAACAAATTGGTGCCCCCAATCAACTGGAGCCCTGGGCTAGTACCCTGTAAGCACTTTGTGATGTCTGGCCCAGAATGCATTTCTTTTTCCCCGTTTGGCTCGAAGATTTGGACTTTAAATCTCACTTCATCTAAGTAGCTTCTTGGAACTTTCCAACTACAAAGAGGTTATTTGTGATTGATCTGGTATTAAATATCAATCACATGCCTCACTTTTCAGATTCTTACTGAAAAGTGAGGCATGTTTTCATAGCATCCCAACTTTACTGATGCCCCAAAATACAATGTGGCGCAACCAGCTGGATTCACAAGAATAAGAACATCGGCTGAA
Organism: Poeciliopsis gracilis; assembly: GCA_911649635.1. Lineage (NCBI taxonomy): Eukaryota > Metazoa > Chordata > Actinopteri > Cyprinodontiformes > Poeciliidae > Poeciliopsis > Poeciliopsis gracilis. Next base: position 1,285,907 of record CAJVRI010001002.1, read on the forward strand.
ATATATCGCAGTATTTAAATCATACGTTTGAGTTTAAAATAATGTTTTTAAAATGGTAAATAAAGAGGCATCGCCGTCAGCTGCGTGTTGCTACATGCTGTCATGTTAACTCCATGTTGTTCCCAAAGAAATCGACTAGAATATGATAACTTTCACATACTTGAAAACAATTGTTACGAAAACGTTGACACTTGGGCCTGTGAGTTTTATATAAAGAACAATGTTTGCCAAACACACATTTGTTAAAATAAATAAATAGATAAAATGAAATCTTTGCTCCCTCCCATAAGAAACTGCAGCCCAGGGCTATGGGCCCTCAACGTCTGGCCCTGGCTGCAGGTCCACACGCGTCAAAAAAAAAAAAAAAAGAAGGGACAAACGTGTGTTTGACTGCATGTTTGGAAAATGAAAACTGATGAAACCATGATAAAAATTTAAACAAATGCAACAATAACGTGTTTGTGTTTTTCAAATTTACACAAAAAAGCTGCGTGGATCTCGTGTTTCTTCTGTCACGTTTCCGACCCGCTTGTTTGAAAGCAAGTTTCCTCCACATTTCATCTGAACTTTCTGCACAAAGACGGAGCGTTTGGCCTGGATCACTGAGGCAATCACTGTCCAAATGTAATATAGTCTTCACTGCATCCATCCAAATGAACAGAAATGCTGATAGAAATTAATTAGCTGGGAGGGGAAGAAAAAAAAACAACAATTCCTTCTGATCGTTTATGAATTGAGCTGGAAATGATGGAGTTGTGTGTGTGTTGTTTTTTTTTGTTTTTTTTTGGTTCTTGTTGTTTTGTGTTGTTTCCTCTTTTCTCTGAAAGAGTTAATCTGAAGTTGGCAGCCAAGTCCTGCAGTCTCGCTCGGACGTGCGGAGAATCGCAAAATAAACGCCTTTAAATTAAAAAATAAAAATAATAAAAAAATCGTCTTCTGTCCTTTGATGGTGGGATCAATTTAGGAAATTTAAGTTGGGAGAAAAAAAAGCGCGGCGCGTTTCCTTTAACGTGACCTTTAACGCATCCATAACGCATGACATCACAGCACGTTAAAAGGTGCCATTATTATTTATTTATTTATCTATCTATTGATTTATTGATTTATTTAGTGCTTTGTTAGAATAAATCGGGAGGCGTCAGGAAGGAGAAAATGCGCAGGGATTTTCCAGACGCGCCATCCGGGGCCTCGTTCCCGTTTCACTTGAACCGCCTCTCCCCTCCCAAACTCTTAGTCTCCTTTTAGACGCATAAACGGCGCTGCTTGCAGAGATTCCCCGATTCCTGGCAGAGTTCATCCTTTCTTTCTTTCTTTCTTTCTTTCTTTCTTTTTTTCTGCCTCTTTCTTCTCGACCATCCATATTTAAAGCAGCGCCCTCGGAGAAGAAGAAGGAGAAAAAGAAAAAGAAGGCGCATTTTAATTGTTCTGGCTGTGATTTTTATTTTTTAGTTATCACCGGGGCTCTGGGTGATCCAATTTTTTTTTTTAATGTTTGGAAAATAATCAATGGCTTTAATTGGAAGCATATCGGTCTGCTAGTAAAAGCCGCTTCGGGACTGTTTGTCTCTTTCTGGTGACCCCTTAACGCATCACAGGGCCCAGAGCGAGAGAGAGAGAGAGAGAGAGAGAGAGAGAGAGCGCACGAGCCGCGTGGACGGAAACTATCGCGCGACAGATCTGGTTCTTAATAAATAACAAGCCCGCGTTATTGAGCGCGAGGCCACCCGCGTTTTGAAAAAGAAGAAGAAGAAAGAAAAAAAAACAATTTGAATTTGAGTTGAGGGGGAAAGAATGAGTTTAACACGCAGCTGCGCCGCTCCGTTTGCGCCACGCGGCAGTGCAGACGGCGCAAAGGGCAGCAACCTGCGCCAGATTTCACCCGAGGAGGTTTTTTTTTTTTTTTATCACGATGACATGCTAGAATTGAGCAAAAATACACTTGGTTGCATTTTATTCAGGTAGATCTGAGCCCCTAAAGGCTACAGGGAGACATTTGGTTTTCTGTCATTTAAAAATGAAATTATTCAACTCTGATTATTATCATTATTAATAATAATAATAACGCAACTAGTCTGATTCTATAAAAATGAACAAAAATAGGAATTAGTTTGTGATTGAGATGTAATAGAGATTATTTAAACAATAATAAAAAAATAAGTGCAGCATCCCCATGGCGACCGCTGAATCAGTGCAGCTTTCTAAGAAACTGTCTTGGTTGAGCAGTTCAACGCGCAGATATTCCCATCCACAGGTGCTACAATGTACATGCTAAGCGTTTGATGTTTATGCACTATAAAAACGAATTTCAGCTATTGCTGAACTGTAAACGTTATTTATTGCAGTGATTGCAACCTGTGCAGTAACTGACCAGCCCAGTGACAGCTGAACCAAACTTGTTAGCCAGTTGAGCCAAAGGCCTGAGGCAGAACACATTTTATTAGTTTTGTCTGTTTTTTTTTTCATTCTTTTCTACATTTCATGCCCTGATCACACCAGACCCATAAATGCTCTTGCACTATATTTGTTTTGTTCTTATAATTCAAGTTTTTTTTTTATTTATTTGTTTTTTATTTCTCTCTTTTCGACTTTTGCAGCTCCTTGCTGTATTTCACGCTTCCTAAGCTGCACTGCTTATGTGCAGCTTTGTCTTTCGGCGCTTTCATCGACGTCAACGTTTTTTTTTTAAATCAATCAAATATCACACCATGTCAATTTACTTGCAAGTTCTTGTTGGCCGATATACGTTGCATAACTTAAATAACTTGCATCATTTTCTTTTCCTACACATATTAATTATTTGTTGTTTTACATTCATATCTGCTGATAACTGAAAGGAAATGCTTAGGATGGATTTGCAATCAAAAGAAAACATTAGCTGTTATCGAAATCCCACTATTATTGAAGCTAATATTCACAAGCAGATCTATTTTTGTTTTGTTTTTTTTACTTATGATCCAACACCCTCTGAAATTCTTCTTTTTACAGTGCATGCTCCTCCAGATTTGTCATTTCTAAAGACTCCAGTTATTTATAGGAAACAAACACGACTGTCTCTGTTTGTGGGAGGCTTAGAGAAACGACTCGAACCTCCTTGCAGTCGAATTCTGCTGACATCTGAATGGCGGCATATTTGCATTTTGGCAGCAGAGCGGTGAACCCGGCGAGCTCTAATTCATCGTGAAAAGCAGAGACACGGCAAATCACATTCAAGTGCCAGCCATCGCCCCTCGCTGCGGCGCGAGCCGTGAGCTCCCGCAGGTGCGGCCCGCCGCAGATCCGTCCGGGCTCGGACTCCGGCTGCGGTCAGACGGGCCGGGGGCACCGCGGACCCGGGCCGCCGCGTTGTGCACCGAGCCTGTGACGGTGTCTGACGGAGAGGCTTTTTTTTTTTTTTTGCTTTCAGGGCTTTTCACTGCAGTTGGAGGAGACGGGAGGGAAATGGAAGGACCCCTCGATTTTAAGACGCAAACTCGTCGAAACAAAAACATTTTTCATCTCTTATTGTACGCTCCTCTTTTTCGGTGCTGTTCCCAAATAACGAACAAAAACACTCGCTGGGATTCGAGTTTTGCCTCAGTTAAAGGTTGTTCCGTGTTTTCTTTAGTCCACAAATGATCATAAAAATAAAATGAGTCCATAAAATTTAGATGAGTTTAAATAAGGAAAAGCGTGTTATGAACATTTTTATTGTACTCATTTCTATTCCATTGTGAGTTGGATGTCAACAAACCCTCGTCCCACCCCCCCTCCCCCCCGCCTGTACAGAGTGTGTGACTTTATTTATTTATTTTTCTTCAGCACCTATAAAAAGCATTGTTTTTGCTTTTGGACTCAAATTTTCCAAATTGTTGTGAAATCTGTGAAAATGTCTCCTTCTTGTTCCACTTTCAGCCAGCTGGAAAATATTTGCTTTATATGGCTAATTAAAGAAATGTTGGGGGGGAAACAACAAAACACCCAACAGCCGAACTGTTAACCCATGAATGACCTCCCAATTGGCCCCCATGCACAACATGTCACGTTCAAGACCTTTTGATTGAAACAAGTCAACATACAGATAAAGTTACATTTTTGTCTTTGCCGCTAATTTTAGC